>CM069544.1:32485000-33105000 GCA_035773235.1 Eospalax fontanierii | reverse complement strand
AAGAAAGTAAGAAAAATAACCTCGTTGTTTGTGTAGCCTTGATGGCGGCAGCTAAATGCCAAGTACGAGCTCTAAGAGTATAGTGGAATTAAATATAGGTCAAGTATGAGTCTCTAACACATTTTTGAGATGCACTGAAATAAAAGGTGAATATACACAGAGCATCATCCAGGCGTGTTGGCTGCCACTTGCTCTAGAGGAGCATTTAGGGCTCAAGCAAGGATACAAAGCAAGCTTGAAGGCTGCTAGGAACCCTGGTTGGAAGAGTACCTTGAGACTGACCTTGGCTCTGCCAGCTGTAAGTTGTGGATTTTGAAACAAATATGCTTTAACACCAGAGTATGTATCCTCATCTGTAAAATGGGAGAAATAACTCTTCCTGTGTTACAGGGCTCCATCAAGAACTAAAAACTGGGGGTTGGGGAGATGGATTCCACACGGTGGTTAAAAGCACTTGCTGCTCTTACCTGTAAAAGTCCTGCACTCAGTGTCAGCACCCACACTGCCTGTAACTCCAGCTCCAGGGAATCCAGTGCCCTCTTCTGGTGCACATATGTGCACAGACACACGGACACATGTACACTCACAAAAATAAATATAAAAATAACCATTTTTTAGAAGAACTAAAAAAAATTTGTGGTTTCATGGGCTAGCAACAGCAGCCTCAGTGAAGAGCTACAAATTTTTCCACCTACTGAATCAGGAACTCTGGAGGTGGGGTCTAATACTCAGTGTTTTAATAAGCCTTCCAGGTTTTTCTGATATGCACTAGAATGTGAAAACTACTAATTTAGAAGGTAGTAACCCCCAAATAAGGAAGCAAGCACAATCCCGGTGCCAAAGCTGGACTATCTGCAGGAAGTGAGAAGGGAACACTAAAACCACACAGCTCTTTAGGGATGCAGGGCTCAACCATGGCACACCAGCCCGCAGGTCTTCTTATCACTGAAGTCAACTCAAGAGAAGCAGAAGGGAAAATTTGATCCTAGCAATTGGAAACTAGCCACCAGCAGTTAAATCTGAGGGAAATATTTTATTCCTAACCTCATTAGACTAAAGCTGTGGGTCCAGTGCCTGATTATCTGGGCTTGGAGTGAGGCCCATGATGGGAACATTTCCATCTAGCTCTATTTATCCTCCAGGAAATAAAGGAAGATGGATTTAATGATTTCCCAAGCAGCGGTGTGTCAGTGGGAAGACATCTCACTTATTTAAATCACCCACATGAGGTCCTCTTATTTGTCTGAGTTAAGTAGAATCAGATTTTTCCTCTAAATTTCCCCTAGATATCTGGTTATAATGCCCCAAATAAGATTTATTTTCCAGGCCAATGTTCCTGATACATTATGACATACTAATCTCAAATTTCTTAAGACACATAGATCCTATCTCCAGCCCATCTCTCTCTGGTAGTTGGTTCTGTCAGTCACATTTGCTCTGGTTGGTCCACCTCTCTGATTAGATCACAAGTCACCTAAAATCCAAGAATCGATATTGGTCCTCATTTCTCATGTCTGTTATAGGACTCTAAACTGGGTTCAAAGCCCCAAATGTGCCCCAGAAAGCTTTCTACATAGTGATCCATACATATTTCAACCGTATAAGTAAGAACGCACACTTTCCCCCATTAGAGCTCTTTAATCAGTTCGCTGCCTTAACTGGACCACCTACCATTTTGTATGTGTTTCTCTGCTGGTTGGCACTAAATAAGGAAGTCATGAGCATGTTTTACCATACATCTAAATGGTATCCAGACGCATCTTAAGTTTAGCTTTAATGTATGGATCTACATCATCTCATTTTTAAACCAGTGCTATAATGATAAAAGGGTCTCAAATTGCTATATGTTCTATAATCATGGGCAATGTATAAAGTTCATAAAATCAGCCTTAAAAAAGACAATGGATTTAGCATTTGAGGACTACATATTACTCTTTTAAACTTAGATATGTAACATTTGAAAATGAACATTTTTTTAAAGGGGGTCTTTAGAAAATGGAAGCATTTGCCAGTCTAATTATTAACACATTTCTGCCCTTTTCACTTTGCACTGACAGATTTGCTGAGGGCCAGAGTACTGTGTTCTGCTTAATAGAGTCCAGTGGTAAAGTGAAAACAGTTGGAGTGTGCAAGGGAAAACCTGTGGAACTGAAGGTCAAGTTGGAGCTATCCAAATAGCACTTCTGCTGAGGAAACTTTGGGTCAAACCCCCCAAATAAAAAGAATTATGAACCTATTAATCCCCCAAACTGAATTGAAATTGCACAGTAGGAAAAGGAATCTAAGCTAACTCAGGTATGTGGCCTTTTCTATCAGTGTAGAAAAGCAGACAGAGATAATGAAAACTGCACCAGACTCTAACAATAGGATTTCAAAATATGCACATTTTTGGCATTTTTAAGGTCTTTTTGTGTAGCTTTCCAGATGGTAAAAATGATCTTTTTAAGCTTTTAACTTGAAATCATATACATTTTATTCCTCATTGACAAACAAAGACAAGGGACAATTATCATGATTTTTTCCCCCCTTATAACTAATCTGCATCGTCTTTGCTAAAGAATAAACTCTGGTTCTTTTGCTCCTTCACAACACAAAATCCTTGACTCTTCTCTAATTCGAAGGCATTCATGCTCCTACCTGTTTTCAGTTCTGTAGCACTACTTCAAGGGAAAAGAAAAACCTGCATTTGGTCTCGGTGAGTATTTCCAGACAGTCTAGGAGGCCTGCTCCTTTCCGGCCACTTGCGAATGCTACCAAATAGCTAGTGAGAACAGGGTTCTTTGACATGAGGATCTTCCCAGCTTCATGCTAGAATATTTTAGGGCTTCATGTTATCTCTATTTTGCCTCCAGAAAGTTGCCTGGAAAATCTGCATACTTGAAATCTGCATTCTTGTTTGCTGTTGGGGCAAATCAGTAGGTAAGTGGACCTATTGGGGCCCCTTGTCGACTATGTGATGCTCAGTGCATTTCTCTTCAGCTGTTGCAACCAAGTCCCTTTTGGATGGTTTCCACCTTGCTTTAAGTCTTTTTGACCCTGGTGATTTTTTTTTTTTTTGTTGTTGTTGTTGTTGCTAATCTCAGTTAGTTTCTGGAACTCAGCTGCAGTGAGATGAATTCTAGATTTTCATTTTTGTCCTTTCGATGCGTATCAAACCAAATTTATTGTACTATTCTACCTCATTGTATGTGTTAATTTCCTCGATGTGTTTGCTATTCAGAGTCCTTGTGCTTCCACATTATATGCTTAAGTTGGCATCATCATGAGTTCCCACCTCCAGACTTAAAAGCCAGAATTTGTGTTTGTAACAAACAAAACTGTTAGATATCTGCACATTCAATTTCGTGGTGAACTACTTCTTGGTGCGATAGAAATGTGCTAACCGAGACCTGGAAGCTTTGTAATGAGACCTTCTGAAGCTGATATTTCATTTTTAGGCATTTCCGTAACAGGAGACATTCAACTTACGGTAAAATTGACTTTATGTCTCCACAAATCCCAGCTATAGGTCTATGTGGTGTGTGCTTAGATCACCCTAAAAGCATATCTTTCTCTTATGTGACCTTTTTAAAAACATGTTAAAGTAAATATCATGCCATCTAAGTTTTGCTCAGTTTCAGAGTACTTCAATATTTATTCATATAATGTAAAACATATTTTATTTATTATTTTTATTTTGCACGTATGGGTGCATTACCTACATGTTTGTAAATGCACTTATGTTGTCCAATGCCTGTGGAGGTCAGAAGAGGACATAAGATCCTCTGGAACTGGAGTTGGTGATGTGGGTGCTGGAATCTGAACTCAGGTCCTTTGTAAGAGCAGCCAGTGCTCTTATCTGCCGAGTCATTTTTCCATCTCCCACATACTTTTTAAGAAACTTAAAAAAAAGCTTTATTTATTTAGCTTATTTTATGTATTCCTGTGTGTGCCTGAGTGTATGTATAAGTATCATGTGGGTGTAGGTATTTGTGAGCTGCTATGTGGGTACTGGGAAAAGAACTCCGGTTCTTTGGAAGAGCATTTAGTGCTCCCAACAGCTGAGTCATCTCTCTAGCTCCCACATTACACGATTTTAAATATCATTTCCCCTGAAAACAACTCAGTTTGACTCTACAAACTAGAAACATTTCTAGGATTTGAGAACTTCAGAGTCCAGCAATCAGGGACCAGATGTTTGGAACAGCCACAGGTTGATAAGACTGAGGGATGGGATTTCCTCTCAAATCTTCTTTCTGCCACATCATTTTCATAAAGAACCTAACCACCAAGTTGGGTGTGATGGGTAATGCCTTTGATCTCAGGACCGAGGAGGTAGAGGTAGGTATATTGTTGTGTGACTCTGAGGCTAGCCCAGTCTACAGTAAAGAGTTCCAGGCTGACTAGGGATACATAGCAAGAAGAATCTACTAGAAATATATAGCTTGTCATGTGCCAGAAACATCATTGCTGTCAGATAAACATGTATGAAATTGCTTTCTTTAAGAGTGTTTTAGATATGTTAAAACCTGAAAATACCTAATACATCACCAAACAGTTTAATAATTTTAGGAGGGCTGGAGAGATAGTCCAGTGGTTATACTGCATACCTCTTTTGCAGAGGACTTGAGTTTTGTTCCCTGATGTCAGGTGACTCATACTACCTGTAACTTCAGTTCCTGGGGTGTGAAGCTCCTGGCCTCTGCTGGTACCTGTGCTTATATGCAAATACCCATCCACAGACTCACGAAATACTCGTAATTAAAAATGATATAAATAGGCGTGGTGGCACATGCCTTTAATCCCGGTACTCCAAATGCAGAGGAAGATGGATCTCTCTGAGTTCGAGGCTACCCTGGTCTATAAATAGCTACATAGTGAGCTGCTATCTCAAAATCTTTAAGAAATATTTTTAGGCTTGTCACCTTGTATGGAAGGGACCGAGTTCTTACCCTTGCTCTTAACGAAGGCATCCCTGATGCTAGGAGTATCATTTTAATTATATGAACTTGTATTGAATAAATCAAAAACATTATGTGGACTTAGCAAGAAATACTGGCATGCAATTGTGAGAGTCAAACCTCAAAAATAGAAGGCAGCGTTCTCACAGGGGAAAGTGCAGTCACAAGCTCTATGATGACATTTCACCCTGTGGAAATACGAGTGCTCTCCAGCGTTCCAGCACTTAGACATCAATTCATGGTGGTCTCAAGCTATGTTTTTGTTCTGGCACATTAAACAGAATGAAGACATATGTCTAAATTTAAGACATCCTTTTAATGCTCTGTGCACGAGAGCCAGCTGAGAAATTTGAACTATTTCAAAGCACCAGAAAAGGAATTGTAGACACATCCTTTGTTTGGGCATATATTTTTAATTATCCTGCCTTTTAATATTCTTCTCCATTTGAGGATAATCAGACAAAATGGATCCTGCTGGGTATTGTCATGCTTAATAAATGTAAGACTGAACATCTGCAAATATGGCGACATTGTGGCGCATAGGATGCACCAGTGACTGAGCTGCATTCTGATGTAATTATAACACCACATGGAGCTGTAAGAGTGTAATTCCCTGTTTACATTAGTTCTAGCACTTGGAGTAAACTCTTTTTGAGTTAGGTGCTAAGCAATTTCAACTGGGTAAGCATCAAGACTAATGAAAGAATGTATTAAGTGTGCAGTGTAGATAGTTGGTGAGGGCAGACAGATTAAAGGCTGTAAACTTTCAGGACTGAGGTCTGCAGCTTGGAGTTAATTCAGTCAAGTGGTGGCCTCGTGCTCCTGAGTCAGTCTTCAGCTTTACAATCACTGGCCAGGTCTTGTAAGACCATTCAAGGGTGAAGCAAAATAACGTACATGCCTCTTCCCTCCATTTCTTTCTATTTATTTTTTCATTCTCTTAACTTATTTAAGTATTTACTATCCATTTCCCCCTAATCAAAAAACAATTAGGAAACACTAATTGAAGTGTGTGGCCCATGGTTGTTAAATCTCCCTGATTGGGGCCAGTATACAAAGGGGACAGCGGCTAGATTGTGTCAGAAAATTGATGACACTTAGAGTTGGAGGTAATGAGAGCCAGATTCCTCGCTGCCAGAAGAGTAGGGTATGAAGCAGGAAGCTAGAGTAAATCCTGTGGTATGGGATTAGAGTTTAGAGTATCACCAGATTTCAGTATTTTAAAGGCAAGAGACATATACAAATGAAGGTAAATGTAAATTATTTATCTATATATATGTATGTATATATCTGTGGCTATAATATTTATACAGTATAAAGCTATAAAATTACTACATATTCTCTGTATTTGTGTATCTTTGTCTCTATTATCCGTCTATCTGTCAATCATCTATCATCTATCCATCTCTTAGCTCTGGGCTTTAAAAAAAGTCTGAAAACGCCAAATCATAACATATACTCACTTAGCATCCAGGTGTTAGTTCCTGAATCACTCTCTAATAAAAAGAAAGCGGAGTAACCTAGAAAAATGGCCATGCAAGGAAGCTAGCAAGGATATTTGTTTCTGTTTAATATAGGGCCTCACTATGCCGGGCTGGCCTCTAACTCGTGCTCTTCTGGTGTCAGTCTACTAAGTTCTGGTATTGTAGATGACCCACCATTCTATCTCCAGGTTCAGTGAGAGGCTCTGCTTCATGGAATGAGACATAGGGTGATAGAGCAGGACACCCAACATCCTCCTTTGGTCTACATATATATGAGGGTGCATGCACAGCACCTGCAGACACATCTCACACACACACACACACACACACACACACACACATGAACAGCACCTGCAGACACATCTCACACACACACACACACACATGCACAGCACCTGCAGACACATCACACACACACACACACACACACATGCACAGCACCTGCAGACACATCACACACACACACACACACACACACACACACACACGAAAACAGGCAAATGAAGCAAAAACAACGAATGTTATTACTAGTTCCAAGAAGCTGGCATAGCAAATATGAAAGGACTATCACGGTGGAAAATCATCACAGGTAAACATCGAATAACAATTCAGAACACAGGTGAGCGCGCAGGAAGGAATGGATCTTTACATGATCTCTAACATCTGATCCTCAAATATTTATTAGTTAAAAATGGAGAAAAGAGATTTCACACAGAGAAACCTGGCAAACACCATGTTAACCAAGGGATCACAGTTAATGCTACTTACATGACCCAGTGGAACACTGGTCATAAGGAAACATCACACAAACCTAACTTTAGGGAAATTTTATGCAAGTGACTTAGAGCCTTCAAGAACATCAAAACTGGCCAGTCACGATGGCATTTGTCTGCGCTCCCAGCATTTGTGAGGCAGACAGGAATGTCAGCAGCAGAGGCCAGTTTGGGAAGTATACAGAACAGGAGCAGTGTGACAGGGTTCTGTGCTGTCTTGAAATAAACAGCTCTGAGGTCATGAAAATGAAGGGAATATTGAGAAATTATTTCACATTGAAGGAGACTAGAGATCAGGTAACTCAGTGCAAAGAATTAATTCCTGATAGAAACTGTGCTAGGAAGTTTTACTGGGGAAATAGGCATGTCAGTTTTTTTTTTTTCTACTCTATATAACTGTTGTTTAAGTTTGAAAAAAGTGCAAACTACTACTCCACACCCAGGAGTCCAGTCTTATTTCTACTTCTAGCTTCTTTGAAGCCTGACAATTAGCCGCAGAAAACCTGTTTTCTCATCTTTAATATAATGACACCTATGTCATGGGCTTTACAAAGGTTGAGTGAGATGTTTCCCAACATAATTGTGACAAATATTATTCATTTAACACATGTTATCAAATCTAATTCTCCTAGACAGAAAATGTACTATTATCTTATGGACTACAGAATAAGAGAGAGCCATCAGTAAACATGTATAATGATTTTAAAGTACACTCAATTTCAGATATGTCAAAATGTCCGTTTTTGGAATTGATCACATCTATATATTAGAAAGCCTGAAACTTATACATCTTGAGGGGGTTGTGTTTGGTTTTGATTTTGATTTTTCAGACAGAGTCTTCCTGCAGCCCCAGATAGCCTGGAATTTGCTATGTAGACTATGTAGACCACGTTAGCCTAGACCTCATGGAGTTCCACCTTCTTTTCCCTCCCAAGTGCTGGGATTAAAGGAGTGTGCCACCACACCCAGCTACGTACTTACAATTTAATGAAGTTATAGGATAATGACTGGCTAGTTTATATTAGAGATAGATGATTGTCTCTCTAGTGTGAGCTAGCAATACAATAGTCATTAACCTACCCAGCCCCTTTCTCAAAGAATCCTGATTGCATTTTGTGTGTATATTTTACCCAGGGAAAGAGTTAAATTCTGCTTTCTAGCTTTAGGGTGGTAATTACAGATTTAATTCAGTCATGGCCATAATCTCTTTGTAGTGATTCCTTTAAAAATGGCTATCTGAACTAATTCTAGCCCATGAGACATGTAGAAAGCCCTAACCCCCTTTGGCTTCTTGGAAGGTTTTTCTATGTGATTAGATTAGCAGTTATGGAACACCTCCCTCCTTTTCTGCGTGTATATATATATATATATATATATATAATATAATATATAATATATAATATAATTATATATATATATATAACAATATATATATTGTTGTGCCTAAAACTGTCCAAACAGGTCTCTTAGGCCACAACAAATTGACCAAAGTGCTGGTACTATAGGTAAAGATCTCTAAAAAAAAAAGGATCTCTCATTTGTTTTCAGAAAATATGTGAAATGTGACTTTATAATTGAAAGGCTGGTATTGTAAGGAGGGACTGGTAAAGCCGTTTGAGTTCTCTTTTATATATCTCCACATTACTTTTTAGTCCTTCATTTTAAAATGGGAATCCGTGCATAGTGGTTAATATTGTTGGAATCTGCTAAAGTCATAATGCCACGGGGTAGAATTTCCCCATCTTAATGAGCATATACATTCTTTCATCCATTCAACAGATATGAGTGTCAGGCAGATGCTGCATTATCCGCTTAGATCTCTGTGACAAAGGGGGAGCACAGGTACAGTCACCACGCAATACACCAGGAGCAGGAATAGGACATAAAGCTCTGACGTTCAAGCCATTGAGAATCTCACAGTCATCGAAACTTACTTTTCAACTCTTTCTCAGTTTCTTCAGAAAATATCAGATCTATCCCCCCAACACCATGATAAGGTTTACACATACGGATATTTCTACAGTACAGAATTCACTGCATGTCATTTCCTGTTCTAAAATGCTTCTTAGAGTGTCACTGCTGAATCATAACATAGTTCTACTTTGAATCTTTTGAGAATATTTCATTCTTTTTTTCTATAATGGCTATACTAATTATCTTCCTATCAACAATAAACAAGAAGTTCTTTTCCATTTACTTATTTATTTGTTAATTAATTAATTAATCAATGTGTGTGGGGTACACATATGTCACATTTTGTGTGTGGGGGGGGGTCCAAGGACAACTTATATGAGTTGGTTGGTTCTCTTCTTCTATTATGTGGGTCAAAAGTGTTGGCAGTAAGGAACTTTACTCATGGAGCCATCTCACTCACCAGAGTTCTTTTTCTATAATCTTTACCAACCTCTGCTGCCTTCCATTCCTATGATAATGTCTATTTAAACAAGTATAGCTGCTATCTCACTTTGGTTTCAATGTTCATTTCTCTGATTATTAACAATATTGAGAACCTTTTTATATAGTTTCTGCCAAATTGTATATCTGTCTTTGAGAAATGTGTTTTCAGGTCCTTTGTTGAAAAGTGGTGATACTGGATTTTCTGGTGTTCTTGATTTCTGAGGGTTGTGGGAGAAAGATCTCAGCTTTTCAGTATTCAGTGTAATGTTAGGTCAAGACACATGTGGTCTTTTGATGTATTAAGGTGAATTTTTCCTATGCTAAATTTGTTGAGTTATGAAAGCATGTTAAATTTCGGTAAATACTTTCTCTATGTCTATTAGGATGGTCATGATTTTGTCCTTGATATTGTTATGATACTTTTGTTAATGATAATTTTGTCCATGATACTGTTAATGATGCCTCTCACTTTCACTAATTTTTATTTGTTAAAACTCTCTTTTTACTTCCCATACTTCCCATAGTATTTGCCTCCATACAGGAATACTAATGTCACTGGATACATATAAATTATATATATATATATATACATATATATATATATATATATAATATTTACCATTTTTCTAAGCTGGTTTGAAGAACCAGGGTCTCCCTGCTGAGGTTGATTAAGTGCATCTGGGAGTCTCTCTTTATAACAACTTCTAATTCTAGGTCAAAAGCAATTGGTATTATCTCTTCAAAGGTATCTTGTCATTTCCTCAGCATCTAGCATCTGACTAGGTGGCCATTTCAGTAACTGATGCTCACAGTCACTTTTGGACAAAGGACTTACTAGCTCAGCATGTCTCATGGAGAGCAGAATATGTCACCTTAAGGCAACTTTCTATAACAGATATTATCCCACAGTTTCATTCACCTGGAAAACCAGACTTTTTATCTTTCAGTCATTTTTAAAAAATCTTTTCTTTGTACATTAATATATGTATATTATAGTCCAGAAATAACATAGGCAATAAATTATTTTTAACAAGACAAAATCTAAAAGACAGCTATATAATGACCATTTGCATGCCCCAAAGCAATTTTTATTACAAATTTCATTTTTTAAAATAAATGAAATACATTTCACTATGTAAAGACAGTATGAATTATTTGATGATACAGGATATTTTTCCAATTTATAGACTATATTCAATATTACAAGCAAACTTATAGTTAATTCTTGAACATACCAAAGAGATTGTTAGATTTAATGTGAAAAAAAAATGTAAACTTTAAAAATCTTTGACAAATTCCCATCTAGAGGCAATAAAACCCAATAATGTAAATTCAGAAGATGAAAAAATTTAAACTCTAAAAATCTCTGACAAATTACCATATAGAGGCAACAAAATCTAAGGTTTATAATTAGACTTTATTAAAAGCGCACACTGATTTCTGAGAATTTAGCTCATCCTGTCTCATGAAAATCAGGAATAATTCTCGGCATTTTGCAACTGAACACTGAGACATTCTCTTACTGTAGTCAAGCAGAAGTTTGTGATGTGGTCATTTGATCTCTTGGGACATGATTTTCAATAACACAGCCTACAAAACAACACAAGGCTCAGGCAGGTGTTGTACACTTGTGCCTCAAGAGAGATGGCTTGGTCATTTATGACTCAGTTTTCAGTTTACAAAAATTCCACGGCATAGCAAAAATGAAAGAAAAACTGCAATAAAAATAAAAACATGGTTTTCACATGATGAAATGTATGGAATTCAGAAAAATCAGAATGTACATATATATACATATTTCTCTCTGTCCCTGAAGGCTATGGTGCAGATTCCACATGCACATTGCTTTTACTGACTGCAGAGTAACCTGAGTTCTTGGTGTAGCAAAATGTACTCCATATCAAGTTCTGATGTCGATTTCTAACTCTGTACTTCTCAGAATGCATATACAAAACCCACCCAAATGGGACCAAATGGAAGGCATCTTACTCAGAAACAGCTTTCCTTTGGGAATAGAGCTCAGCGGTAAAGAAAAGCTGGGGAGATCGTTCAGTTGGGAAACTGCTGACTGCACAAGTCTAAGAACCAGAGTTCCATCCCTATAATGCACATCAAAAGCCAGGCAGAATGGTGAATACTTCATTCCGGGAGTTCAAGCAGGATGATCCATGGGTCTCACTGTCCAGTCCGCCTAGCCTCATCAGAGACTTCTGGCCCAATTGGAGTCCTTGTAGTAAAAAATGTCAAGGTGCTGTGCTTTTCAAGAACAGAGGTTGACCTCTGTCCTCTACATGAGTGTGCACCCACAATCACATATACATACACACTTCTAGGTATGCACACATGTTCACACCTGCCCACACATGCACACACCTGAACCTGCATTGTGCACACACATGCATGCACGCACTCACATGGAACAGCTGTCTCTTTCCTGGTCATTGTCCAAGGGAATGCTGGTTGTCCTCCGAGGTCTAGACACCCTGGCTGTTGTTGAAGAACTCACTTTACTAGGGCCTGGATTATTTGCATGCTTTCATCATCTATTTGCAATAGTTCTAAGTTGTTCTTAAGTACCAAAGCTTTGGTCACAATTTTTCCAAGGAATACCTCTTGGTAACTGTTTGATGCTCTAAGAACTTTTTTTCATTTGTTCTGCCAAGTCTTGTAGTGCTATTGTCTAAATTAAAGGGTTTTGTGTTGTTAAATTAGTTTTTCTTCTTTGTTACTATTTGACTGAGATCTGACTTGAAGATAATACAGTATTAGGCAAAAATATGGGAACCACGATACTTTCTATTAATCTTAATATACCTTTAAAAATATACCTGTGTCAGGCAATGCCTGTGAAGATCGGAAGAAGGTGTCAGATCCGCTGGAACTGGAGTTACAGATAGTTGTTAGCCACTATGTGGGTGCTGAGATCTGAACCTGGTTCTCTGCTGAGATCAGAATTTTAATACCAACTATATAATTGGCAAAAAAATGGTCACAAAAATTTTACAGACATAAGATTCCTTTAGAGTTAGCTACAAACAGTACAGTAGAAATGTCGTGTTATTATGGTGAGAGTGAATTTAAATTTTATAAATTATGTTTATTAAAAATCAAAAATCAATAAATGGATTTAGAAGATAGGATTCTTCTTGTTGGAGATATCTATCTATCTATCATCTATCTATCTATCTATCTATCTATCTATCTATCTATCTGTCTAATTTTATTATTTTAAACTTTTCACTAAGTGAATTAACATAGATAAGACACTTCCATGCAGAGTAATTCATTGAATAGAACCTAATCCTTACCAATGTATGTGGCTACCAACTCTGGGACCAGAGACTACAGAAGCAAAAGTCATCAGTTTGCATATTATAATGCCTTCAGACAACAGATAGAGTCATTTCTTTTTTGACAACATATAACTTGTTTATAAAACTATTGATTATTGTTTAATTTTATGGCCTTCACTTAAAGAAATTCTTATAACTTTTAAATGAAAAACCCACCAATTTCTTCTCTAGCCTTCCATTCTTTTTAATTGTCCTTTTCATCCTCCTCCATCCTCATGCGTCTTTTAAGATTGATTAAACCAGCCATCTACATTTGCTTCTAACCTGTATGAACCCAGAGTGCTCCACTGCTCAGTCATGTGTGGGGATCCCACTTATTCCAGTACTACATTTAAGCAAGCCATAAAGGGATTTTATTTGTTTGGTAGAGACTAAAGTGGTAAATGAATCATGAGGATCTATTTAACTCACCACAGTACAAAAAAAGAGAGTGAGAGCAAGAGAAAGAGAGACAGAGAGATGGAGAGAGAAATATAGAGTTTCCTTTCTGTCTTTTAACTCTCCAAAATGATAATAATATCAGTTTTAGATTGTAAATATTGAACCAGAAAACATTTCTATTTGATATAAAATTGCATAGAGATGAGGTGGAAATAACGTTCTTTATTCCAATGACATGTCTCACACACATTTCACATTTTAACCTGAGAAGGATGTGGAAGGCAAGCTCATGCCACACATTCACACTGTAAAATTTCCATCAACTTCAAAGTTGGTCAGATAAAAGGTACAGGTAAAGAGGATACTGTGCTTTTCCCAACTGTACCATTGTAAACCAGAGAAGACATCCTGCTGGATTCTTATGGGACTTATTAACTAAATACTGTTTATTTTCCCTTCCTGACTAACCTACTCAGAGCTAGTAATGAGCTCAGAGGAAATAAAGCAAATACTGAGCCCTTTCCAATCCTTCAAACTGCTCTGCCACCCACCAGTTCTTTGAATGCTGTTTTCTTAATTTTGTGTTTGTTTGACCTAAGGGTTCCAACTGAACTGAGCAGCAGCTTCCAGCAGACGGTGCAGGGCAGGAGAAGCAGGTTTCTTTGTTTCTTGTGTGCTACTGGAAAGATTCTCAGAGACATGTCAGTCAGTCCACTGCATCGCTTAAGCATTTAAGTCAAAAAGAACCATCCTTTCACAGCCCTTGGTCTGTTGCTGGTCAGTCAGGTGTGCATTCAGGTAACAATTATTTGCTTTGAGATCGATTCATGGCATTAAATTGGTTCTCTCAATACAACCTATCTCTATCCTTTCTTCTGCTCCAGCTCAGTGATGGAATCCTTCTAACCTACTTCTAAAGATATAGAACAAAGATGATACTTTCACTCATTATTTTATGCAATGCCATCTTCCAGGGAAGATCAATTTTAGTGCTGCTTAATAGGAATCAAAACATACTTTTCAGTTATTAATAACATTTAAAATTTTGATTTAAAAAGGACCCACAAATAAGGACTCCTACAAATGCACAGTGTTTCTGTTTATCTTAGAGGACTGTAGTGAATGCAAAAGTTCTGTGAGTTTAAAAAACAGGGAATGGGGAGGCTGGAGAGGTGGCTCAGCAGTTAGGAGCACTTGCAGCACCCACATCACAGCTCATAACTGTCTGTAACTCTAGTTCCAAGGAATTTAACACCCTCTTCTGGCCTACTTGGGCACCCAGTGCATGTGGTGCACATATGTACATTCAGGCACACATACATACACATACATACAATTTTTAAAATATCAATAAAAACAAGGACTAAAGATTAGAGAAAGGAATGAAGAATGAATGCATTTGGTTAAGGTATATCAAATAACATTCGGCACTGTCAGTTTTTCTAAGAAAAGGCAGAATGTGCCCAGGAAAAGGCCAAACGTTATCACTAAGCATCTTTTGACCTTCCTGTTTCTGAAGACATTTTCACCCAATAACAATTTAAATTGGCAGTGTAGGAGCCCAGTTGTGGTACTGCTATTACCAAGCTGATGGGAATTCTTTCTGACTGCAAACTGATGAGTTTTACTGAACCAAAAGGTGATTTTGATTGCGACTTCCAAGTAAGAAAAGAGTCCAATTTTGAAAAAGCCCCTATCCTATAAACAGATGTCAGCGTCATTCATATAAACAAGATAGGACTTTAATAATTCATTATCTTATTTTTCTCATCTTTGCATAATACTAGTGAAATAAAATATTAAAGTAAGCCGTTTTTATTTTGTGCTATATTAGAAAATCAAGCCTCTTTGGAAGTTCTTAACTGGTATTGTAAAATCAGTCAGTTTATTATACAATACATTTCCTGTAGCAATGAAATCTGAACTAAAAATATCTTCAATTTTTAAAAGAAACTTGAGCATTAAAAAATCAAGTCCACTTAAACTTTCCATAGATACATTGAGCCGCCGTCCTTACTTGGGTCAGAGTCCCACTGTTGGTAGCTGGCCCATGAGTTTCTGGGCATTGCCCTGTCTTTGCCTTTTGTGTGGCCTTAGGACTCCTAGGATTATAGATATGTGCTACTGAGCTGGCTTTACATGGGTTCTCTGGATTCAAACTCAGCTCCTCACCCATGTTCTTCAAGCACTTTACTCACTCATTAATCTCCCCAGGCCTGGTCTAATAATTCTATTAGAGACATTATACCCTTTTATTTTACACTCATATAATTACATATTACAAGACTGAAAGAGGCAGTTTCTTAAATTTCTGAACCCAGGAGTCATGAAAATAGGGCTCAGACATTTAAATAAGTCGCTCAAAGTAACACAGTTCACCAATGGCTGAACCTGAACCAGTGTTCAAATTTCTCCGCTCTTGCAAGTTCTCCTTCCATCGTGTCACCCTGGGTTACTGTTGAGGATGCTGTTGCACATTTACATCATTCTTGGAAGTTTATTTGTGCTGCAGTTAATATTGAATCACTCAATTCACACCATGTGCCCTACTCTGTTCTAAGTACTTTAAAAATGTTAACTAATGCATACCAATTGTAGGGAGTAGATGCCAATATCTACATCCCATTTTATACATAAGAGAACATCCCATTTTATACATAAGGACACGTAAGTTGGCTCAAGATCAAACAGTTAGTGGTAATTTGAGGACATGGGCAGATCGACTATCTTCTTTTTCTTGCTGTTGACAGGTCTCCCTGGTCCAAGCCTGCTTGGAAGTCACTAAGTAGACCAGACTGGCTTCGATCTCACAGAGATCCCCTGCCTCTGCCTCCTGATACCCAGCTAGTCTGACTTCTGAGTCTGTCTGTTGGACCACCACATTAAGTGATGCACTGCTTTGTCTCCATCTGTCATGCTAACATCAGAAAGTTACTCTCTTTTAGTACTAGGTAATCTACAAAACAGATTATATATATATACATATGCATATGCATATGCAGTTTAACCACCAGATCTTGTTGACCCTAGTGCTGAAGACACCACACACATCAGTCAAAGGAGGTGAAGAAGTCAAGTTAATATTGATCATGAAGTTTCCTTGCTGCTTGGTAGCTTTCACAGTACTGGAAGGGGCTATATAGGCTGTTGGAGGTGGAAGGAAGTCCACGACAGTCTTATCCTGTTGTAAATCCTATGAACTGCAATAATGGTGTGTGTGGCGATATGTGCCCATGGGTGCAATAGTGTCTCATACATCATGGGAGTAACCAACTGCTTTCTAATTAGATTTGAAGCCCACTCCACAGGAAGAAACACATGCTTGGTACTGCAAATCTGCCCAAGAATCCATGACTGGAGAGTTTACAGGCCCCAGGGGTGGACCTACTACTATTATTTTGCTAAATGGACACAGTATAAAACTTCTTTCTAAATTTGTGCCTCTCTACTCATAGATTAGTGCAGCTTTCATCTCATCGGAGACATTTCTTTGTGCAGTAGATGATGGTTAATTTCAGCACAGCTGGTCAAAGGACAGAGAATAAGTGGCTATGGAGTGCTCAGACACAAATGGAACATCTGTATCAGTCTCTCTCCAAGGCTCAGAGACCATCAAAGAGGGGCCAGAACAACGGTAAGATCCAGGTCAGTGAGGATCAGAGTAAAACTGCCTTCTGGACACGATAGGATCATTGCACTCATTAACTACAGCAGCTGTGGTTACCTGCACAAGATCAAGCCAGTTAACCTTCTAGAATGCAGAGTGAAGAGGTTCATTAGCCTCTACACTTAACTGAGGAGCTGTTGACTGGTTATGGCTTCCGGGGAGGGAGGGCCAGTTTTCATGAAAGGTGTAGTTCTTGATAGGTCGACTATGCTCCAGGACATGGTTCCACACCCAGAAATATATGGACAGCACAAACTGGAGTGATGAGTTATTAAAATAAAAAGAAAAGAAAAAGAGTATGGGAAGTCTGGGGATAGGATGGTGGGATGGGAGGAGAGAGTGGAGGAGCTGGGGTGAATATGATCAAGATACATTGTAGAAAATTCTTGAAGAATTAATGAAAGTATTTTACAAAAGAACATATGAAGTTGGGAGAGAAATAGTGGGGGTATAGGGGAGGAATGAGAGAGGAAAGATGTTGGATAGATTTGACCAGAGCATATTATATGTATATATAAAATTAAGAAACTGTAGAAAGTCTGAAAAATAAAAGTAACACACAAAAAGGTTTATAAGGAGTGAATTGATAGCCTCATTCAAGAGATTGTTTTGTATGTATACTTCCTGATCATCAGAGCCAAATTCATTCCATCCTGAGCTTTGGTAAACACTTGGCCCACTCACAGAGAAGGAAACTGAGGCTCATGGAAAATGTGGGAAGCAGAAATGCAAGTGAACTATTCACTATACTATGTGCCCAAGGATAATTTATTTGGCCTCTGCCATTGTTGCTGATTACACTGTGGCTTACAGCATTTCAGGGAGCAAATACAAGATGTGCTACTTGCACTATGGCAGAACTTTCCATTTCAAGGAAGTAGACTCCCAGCGGTAGAAGCAAAGCCCTTCTTACGAGGTTACTATGAAGCACAAAACAAAAACACACTGTGAAGCATGACCCTTTCACGGTGCACGTGCGATGCATCTGGGCTGCTGTGCAGTGTGGGCCCCTGGCAGAGGCTCCATTCACACATGAAAAACAGGAGAAAGAGTTTCTGGGAGTAAGAAGAAGGCAGGCAAAAATAAAGGTCTCTTTTCCCCTATTTTAGCTTGTGGTAAAGTACACGTAACGTATCTATCATTTTGACCATTTTAATCATGTCACTCAGTGGTAATAAGTAGGTTCGAGCTAGTGTACAGCATCATCACTATTCACCTCCAGAGCCAATTCATCATCCCAAAGTGAAGCTCCTCGCCCACTGGAAACAAATCCTCTTTCTTGTCTCCCCAGCCCATGGCAGCCACTATTCTACTTCCCATCTTCATATTTTGTTATTCAAGGAACTGGATATAAGTGGAATCATTTATTAATTATCCTTTTGTGACTCACTTATTTCATGTAGCATAATATCTTCAAGCTCATTTGTGATGTGACACATACCAGAATCTCAATCCTTTCTAAGAATAAAATTTCATAGTATGTATGGATAAATTCTATGTATCTACTTATCAGACATCTCTTGGATTGCTTCCATCTTGTTTCTGTTGCAAGGAATGGTGCAGTGAGCATGTGTGACTATCTAAATCTCTTATATTTACTTATTTTGGGGACATACCGTAAGTAGAATTCTAAAATGTATGCTAATTATATATGGTTAATATACTGCCAAGTTGTTTCCTATAAGCCTATACTGTTTTACAAGAGGTTTTGAAACAAATTAATTTCTTTGGTTTCTCTTACCTTTCTCTACTTCCTCATAAAGGCTAAGTGCTGGTGGGTCTTAATCATGTGATTGCCTACTATGTCAGCTGTTATCTAAATTCAACCTAGTCTTTCCATTTCCTCTTGCCTTAGTAAGCCACCATGCCATGAATTCTGCTGAACCATAGGACCTGAATCACAACTGAAATCATAGCTTCAAAATTTCATGACAGAATCATGCAGGAATTGCTCATACGGCAACAACATTAATCAGGAAGCAAAATTAGCCTTGTTTAGATTAAATTAATTATGGTTGTAACATTTAGCTTATACTTTATTGTTTCATGGAAGACATGAAAATGTTTCTCATAGAAAGCTTGGTGGCCACCAGCATCACATCATCTTATTAAATGCCAGGAATTGAATTCTAGGTGGATCCATGCCTTACCTTCAACTCTAGCAGTTTCTAGAATGAGGTTCTATGCAGTGCATATATCACTAGTAAATAAAGACAATGTGTCCTATATCTGAATTATTGACATTATCACCCTCAATGACTTTAGCCATGTCCACATAAGTCATTTCTTTTTTAAATATATTTAGTAAGCAAATGTTATATCTCAAGTATACAAGGAAAAATCAGTGTCATCAGGTAATACAAAGATAGATAAAACAAGTTAACCTCTGAACCACCTAAAATTATTTCACCTATCATCAGTAGAAATTCAAGATTCTACAATTGTTATATGAATGTGAATGTACTCATCTCTTCAAAAATGACTCACTGAGGATTCTTCTGAGAAGACAGTTAAAAATAAGGACCATGGGGTTACAGCTCAATGTTAGCTCTTGATCAGCTTATTCTAAGACTCTAAATTTGATCTTCAGTACTATAAAAGAAGAAAGAACAAAAATAAAGAAGCCTACAAAGAAACAAAGGAAGCCTACAGGAAAATAGAGTTTGGCATTAGATAGGGTCTTGTTGCATAGCTTAGGTACTCAGGTTGGCCTTGAACTTTCAATAGTCTTGACTGGTCTTGAACTAACAATCTTCCTGCCTCAGCTTTTCAAGTAGTAGAATTATAAGTAGGCACCACCATGCCTGGCAGCAATGATTTTTTGATGTAGTTCTAAATAATTTTATTTTTATTGTCCTAAAATAGAAACTGATGATCTATTATCCATATATGTATGAACAGGTGTGCATATACGCATGTGTAATATTTAGTTAATAGAGTCAGTGAGTGAAGTTAAAAAGAAATATGAGAAATGAAAACATCTAAATTGTGGCTGTTTGAATGAGCGTGTCCCCATAGGCTCTAAATATTTGAATACTTGGAATTAGTGGCACTGTTTTGGGAGGTTTGGGAGATGTGACATTGCTGGGGAGGCAGGTCACTGGGGTTGGCCTCTGAGAATTCATAGACTGGTCCCCACATCTAGTTTGTCTCTCTCTGCGTTCTGCGCCGACTTGAAGACGTGAGTGCTCAGTTTTCTGCTTCAGCTGCTTGCTGCTGTCATAGTCTGCTTCACCGTGATCCACACTTATCCCACTGGAACCATTAGCCCAAAAAACTCTTCCTTCTGTAAGTTGCCTTGGATGTGGAGATTATTACAACAAGAGATCCATCAAACTGATGATGCTAGCGATTAGGAGCAACGAGTCCTAGCCTCTGATCCATCCTCATGTGTGCAAAACCAGGGTGATTGGATGAAGGAAGAACAGACACGAATTATCAGAGGAAAGGCAAACGTGAATCAAAGCCATGGCAGGCACTGGTGTAGGCGTCTTCTGACAGGCTCCCCGGTTTAATTAACTAACGCAATGTACTAATGGAAGATTCACTAAGTACAAGACAAGGTATAAAGGGTAAAAAAGGAATTCAAATACTAAAAAAAAAAAAAAATCACTGTTTATTCCTAAGCTCTTAAGAAATCTGGAAAAGATGGGACTGGGAGAGATGGTTAAGAGCACTGGCTACTGTTGCAGAGGACGGGGATTCAGATGGTAGCTAACAACCATGTGTAGCTCCAGTTCCAGAGGAATGTGACCCTCTTCCGATCTCCTCCGGCACTGCATGTGACGAGTACACTTACATACATGAAGGCAACACACACAGTACACAAAAAATAAAAATAAATAAAATATTTTTAAAAACCTAGAAGAGACATAGAAGCCAAAATTGCCTTACGAATCAAGGTGATACAAAGGCTTTGTGCACAGATAGATCTATGGAACATTCTGTGGGCACTGAGCAAAGGAGGCAGAGTTCAGGTAGAGAAGAAACCAAGGAGATTTCTTGCATGAAATGAATGAATGTTGATAACTGGAGTTTTGTATGGAAAGATTCTTGATAGCAGATGAGGACAAACACTTTCTTTTCCTGGACTTAGGAGATACAAGCCAGAACCAGGAGCCAAATTAGAAAAGGCCTATTGAGGACAGGACTGGAGAAGGAACGCAAGCTCAGAGGGAGCCACAGAGCCCTGAAAGTTCCCATGATGCCTGCATTCATGCTGGGCTCAGGCCTGGCCTCTCATAGCTGTCTGATTTCCTGACATCCCTCTCCAGCTGGCTATTTCAGGGACTACTGCAGACTCCTCCCCTCACATCCCCTCAGCAGCTGTGGTTTGGCACCCTGCAAGAGCCCCACTGCCCAAAGTTCCCCCTGGGCTCCTCTCCAGAGAGCAACGGCCTGACGATTTCCACTACTGAATTTACCCGCAGAGACAGGCAGAAGCAGCTTTTTTTAGATGGCCAAAACAAATTGGCGCATATGAATGACTTGGAGCCGTGTGGTAATAATCAAATCTGGTGTCTGGGACACCCAGGAGCGCAAGCACAGGCTGTATGCAGCTTAGAACTTTTCCTGCAGCATCAGAGACACTGCTGGCTTAAGATATGGAAGCATTTGAAGGCTCAATGCAAACTCCTCCTCATACATAGTGTTTGGCTGTGGCCAGAGGGAGTTGTCAAGTTGAAATTGTTCAACAGTTGTTTTTTTCCAGAGCCAAGAAAGTGACTATGCTTCTTTATATCCCAGCGGTGTTAAAGCAAAGAGCTGCAAACTGGGGCCTGCAAACCCAACACATCTTGCCTGCTGTTTTCATTCACCCTCTAAGCTCAGCATGGTTTCTTCATTTTTAGATAGTTGAAAGAATCAAAAGAATATTTCGAGACACATGGAAATGATATGAAATTCAAATTTCAATACCCACGAATAAAGTTTTATTGGAATGCTGCCACACCCAGTCACTTACGCACTGTCTCTGACTGCTTACAAGCTTCAAATGCAGAGCTAAGTCGTTGCAGCTGAGACCTTATGGCCTGCAAAGGCGAAAATATTTACTATCTGGCCCTTTACAAGCGGTCAGTTTTCCAACTCCTGTGCTAACGCAGTGGCCAGTAGGGGCAAGACAAGGACAGAGAAGTGGATGGGAACTTTTAAAATGAGGACATAGATTTATTTTTCGGACTCTGCATGTTTAAATGTGATGGTAATTTCTGTCACACTGAAGGACAACTATGTCTGAGGGAAAACTCAGCGTGCATGTTTAAAATAACAATGAGATTTCTTTTATTCTTACTATGTATTTAGTATTTCTGCCTCATCAGTGTAAACACACACACACAAACAGGCAGACAGGTGCACACAGACACACACACACATACACACACACACACACACATCAGATCACTCATGTATCTCAGAATTAAGCAATGTGCTTGTTCTCACTGAGGCTTGATGGTAGAAGAAATAAATGAGAGTAATAAATGGCAGACTTCTCTGTGATGGACCACAAAGGAGTATTAATAAAAATAATTTTATGGAAATATATTCAATATGTACATATGATAACATCCCCCAAAACATAGTAGTACGATATTCTAACTATAGCCACTAATCTTCAAGTTGAATCAAGCTATATGGTAAAACTATATGGTAAGGATCCTTTAAAGGATGTGGTTTAAAATGACCACTCAGAAATTAAGGAGGTCATATATGTTAAGTCCTATTGAGTTAAGAGACAAGTTTGTGTACCCAGATGTCCCTTGGTGTGAGTTCATCCGCGGAAGCCTGGTCAGTCTATCTAGCATCACTCACTTGAAGAAGGCCAATATTTAGAGGGAGGCTACCAAGGGATACAAAAAGGGCAGGGGGTCTAAGTATGATTAAGATAGATTATATGACATACACAGAAATGCAATAAAATATGTATTGGGAAAAATTAAGGAGGTGACTTTCTGTTAAATAGTACACCAGGTAGCTCCAGGAAACACTGTTCTTCACCTAGAGTTCTTTAGGAGTATGCTTTTTCTTGGGGCTGGAGAGACTTCTGATAATATATAGAAGGTGATTTGGCAGTAAGCAACAGAAAACATAAACCTAAGAATAATTAAGAACTGGAAAGAAGTTCAGGAGTATTTCATAAAGGCTCACGATTTACATACTTCCTACTTTATTTTGAGATTTCTTTTCTGTTTTGTGTGTGAGTGTGTGTGCGTTACAAGTTTTCACTACCAGATGAAAGAAACTTGAACTCAGTTTTTACCGCCCACCCCCACTAAGTTGCGTGTATGAAAAATGTCCACAGCACCAAGACCTTCTGATGGGGAGTGGCCTACTCTATTTTGAAAGGGGGTCTATTTACTCCACCAATGCTGTGGATGCATTTGGTGCCACTTTGGTTAATAACTGAGAAATTCGTGTAATTCTTTTTCAACTCTAGGACTTCTGGTCCCTGTCCGAGGTTGCTTGTAAGCCATTTTGCCAATTCTTGGCTATTCCTGGATGTCACAGAACCCAAAGCCTAGATAAAGGGACTGTGAGGCAACTCATTGTTCTTCCTAGATGCCATACACAGTCACCTTCAGCTCTTTTAGAAGAGAGCATACAACTTTCTTCTGATCTCAGGGCTTCTCTCCCCCATCAGTTTTTCCCTCCCTAGAGTCTTAAACTGTGAGAAAGAAGCTACATGCCTGTGCTCTTTGGGCAGATCTTGATTTTCCTCTGACTCCTTTCCAAACTCAAGTAATGGTTATCTATGGATGGGTACGGAGAGGGAGCAAGGTTATTAACCTCTGCTTGCTCCTTCCATATTCTTCCCAGTGGTCATGGTTAGGCATCTGAATTTAAAAGTTAGTAATATAACTTCCGTGAGTTTCATTCTATCTGCTACTTGGATTAAAGAATGACAGATTTAAAGTACTATCTCACACTGAGTTATTATATTTAGGCAAAATTGATGATAACACAATCAAATGTCTACTTTTCAATTTGCTTAGAGAATCTTGAGAAATGAAAGATACTGTAAGGAATACTTTCTCCTACCAGATGTCTTAGAAACACAAGCACTAAGTTCCCTTATCTCTTCTTACATCATTGTTGAAAGTGCATCACCAGAATGGCTTGTGTGGCCCCTTTCTGTGACAGTCACTGCATTATCCTTATTTGGAGTCCATTTTATTTCCTACACTAATCTCAAGAGCCTTCAAACACCCACATTATACCAATGGTTTTAAATATGACCTAACTCAGAACATAAAAAGAAGCACTGATATATGTGACTAGAATATTATTCTTTGTTTTGATCTGAAAATTAACCATGCTGCCAAATTTGAGAGCATGTAACCCAGACACTTTCTTTTAACTGAAAAATGAACAAATAAAACTAAGAAAATGAATTCTTTCAGCCCCCAATTTCAACTTGCTTGGTTTTAAGTACTGTAGTCAGCACTGAGGAAGGAAATAGGACAGAGGACTTTAAAGTGAAAACTGCAGGAACAAGCTGTGCCCCTGTTTTTGAATATTTGAATAGTCTTTAGATTCAATAAAGCACTATGGTTTGAAGCAATGTGCCTTTTCCAAGCTCAGGAATGAAAATTTTGGCCTTCATTTAAAGGAAAAAGGATATCTTTAAACTTACAAGACAGGAAGGACACAAAAAATGAACAGTTAAATACCCGTTTTATAGATAGAACGTAAGCCATAATTAAACTTGGCTCTTAACTTGCTAAAGCATTATTTTTCCTGATTTTCATTTTATGTTTAAGTAAAAGAAAAAAATCAATCTAGCACTTCAGCTTTTAGAATTTTTTTCCTACCAACTCATAGACTAAAAAGATGCATTTTCAGAAACATTATTATAAGTTAATGTAATTAGTAAGATAATAAATAATACACGTTTTTCTATTATTATTATTTCTATAGATTTTGTTTCTAGGCTCTTTGTATCTGTAGCCATGTCTACTTTGCAATATCCATGCAAAACATAAAAGGATCAATATCAGTATCTTCATTTTATGGTAAGAGTATCATATATGTGTAAAGTCTTATAACCTTCCACATATCTTCACTTCAACTTGTAATGTTACGTAACAATCTAGTGTACTTCCTTCAGTTTGTCCACAGATAAACTAGAATTCAGAAAGGTGGACTGTCTGCTCGTATTCTGTGCTTTAGAAACAGGAGAGTAGGCTCTGTCCAGTCAGTTAATAACTGCACATGGCTGAGATACAGAAAGACTAGAGGAGTAATTCTGTATCTCAGATGAAGTCAACCCAATGGTCTTGATATTCTATTTTTGCACATTCTTTCCTTCAAATGTACTATGAAGAATTTCCCAGACTTTATGCATTTGTAACAACACTGTGTTCCATTTTCCACAGGTCTCCAGTTGAGTTGCTGAATATGGGTTTTTGTTTCCTCTTTGGTTTTGCATTTTGAAAGCCTTGCTCACATGATTCTGTAAAACACAGAATAAATATTGAATTGCTTCTTTGTCTTGATGATTTTTGTGGTGGCAAATAAATATTTCTGTGAAGGGATTTGCTCCCTGAAGACCCACAAATGGTCGTTAGAAAGTGTCCACAAATTAAAGGCAATGAAAACTCACTAACCACAAGTAAGAGGCATTATAAAAATGTGAAGCACTTAAAAGAGCTTTAATATGCATGTGTATTCTGGATGCTAACCAGGTGGCTACTGTATAAGTGTTTTCTCAGATTTTTATATACAAAATTACTTAATATACACAAAGATGCTTTCATGACAACAAGCGCTGTGGGATAAATATTATTCACAATTCCTTGATTTTATTTAACTTCCAATAGAGGTAATTTGAGAGAAAAATACTTAAATATTTAATACCTTAAAGTTTCAGAATCTGTAGTCTTTCTTAAAGACTCCTGATTTTAGTAGTAGAAAAAGGAAAAAAAAAAACAGAAATAGCCTAGCATTGGAAAACTGTGTGAGGCATGAGAGAATAATTTATAATAATTAAATATTTTTATTTTTGAAAATGATCAAGGACATGATAGATACCCCTTGACTATACCATTGAATAGGAAGAAAAGTTGAACCTGACATGGCAGACATGCAAGTCAGGGCCAGTGCAGGCTTATGGAGGCTTAGTTCTCTTGGATAGCTGGAGAAAGACAGAAACCAAATATTTGCTTATTTTCCCTTCTAAGAAGATTTGTCTTCCTCCTTTCTACCTAATAAAAACCAAGTGCATCTTTGAAGGCTTACTTCAAAACCTTTCAAGAAATGCTATCATCTTCCTCTACAATCCGGGCTTTGCTTAGTCCTACTGAGCTTGTAGCTAAAGTTTCTATCTTCTCTTTCCTGTCTCTATTAACAAGGCTCTAGTTTAAGCTTTTATCACATTTTGATGAGAGTTTATCAACAGTATCCAAACTCTTCCTTGTCTTTTCTCTTTCTCCACCAATCCCATTTGCAAACAGTTACTTAATCTCATAAAAGAGCCACCAAAACTAAGTCATTTTTCAGTTGAAAATTCTCATTGGATGCTCTTTTATGTACCAAATAAAATAACATTGAATTTTGTTTTTTTTCCTTGTTCTCTAAGCTGATGCAATTTCTTTTTTCTTCATCAACAATTTCTCATCCATCAGAACAGGGAAATACTATCATCTATATGGTTCCTCATCTTTAACCAGGCCTTATCAATTACTCCTCTTCCTGTCCCGCAACCAAATCTTATCTAATTTTCAAAACCCTAGATGATTTTCAGTCTTCTGGATACCTTTTCCGAATTCCTGTTTAAATATATCTTCTTTGGCTTTGATACTAATCCCCATTAGCTCTAATTCTTTTGTGTGCATGCAGTAAAATCACTCTGCTCTTGATTAAACTGCCTGAGGTTTAATTCTTGGCTTTTTATATAATTCTGAGCAAGGACTAATTTTTGGTGCCTAACTATTATAAATAGAGAAAGACTAATAGTACCAAGCCCCCTGGGTTATAGTGAAGAATATCTATAATGTAAAATATATGTTAAAGTTTTTAGTAAGTGCCAATAAATATTAAATATTACTATGTACATCTTCTCTCCCCTAAAACATCAAAACCATAAATGTGACTTCAAGCTACTTATTATGCTTAAACACAGTGTCAGAATACATATTAATGTTCAACCTGTGTATATCAGTAAATCTATGTCTCTGAGGTCCTATCCCATTCTGTCCCTTCTTGTTAATTCCAAGTTAATTCTTGATCTCAGTAGCCTTTCTCTATCTCTCTTATGATTTATATGGGATGGTTTTGGGAATTAACAGCATTTAAACATTGTTACCCATAAGAATACTTTTCATTATCATAAAGGTAGGAAAGGTAATTCTTACTTTTTTGTTTAATTAAATGATTAGAAACATGAATGTATTGGCAAGGAAGCATAGAGTAGATGAGGGGAAATATCATCTGAGTTATGTGTACCTTTCTCTTAAAAATACTCTGGATTAGGGATGAGGATGTACTTCACTGTAAAGCACTTGTTTAGAATGTACAAGGCCCACCCAACTCCCAAATCCTTCTGAATAATGGGTATTTCAAAACAGAAGGGATTAGGATAAGAGATTCTGCATATACTTCATTGGGGCCTTCTTTAAAGAACGTGTTTGCCTACCATTAAACTGTGTGTCTTTAAGGAAATAGAATGATCACTCTGACTTGTACACTGAAATTTATTAAAAGGGATAAATGCTACAGAATCAGAGAGACACCATTCATAGGGAAATGAGATAGATACACAAGGCTCTAGGTCCAATCCTTAGTAACCAAAATATAAAAGCAACATTCAGGGGATTTTTTAGGGGAGTCTTAGACTCTGATGTATAGTATAAATTCAGGCACAGAGAGAATGAAAAGTCTGACATTTCCAAATAGTATTAATGTCTAAATGCCAGCCTTATACTTCTGAATTATTCATTAACTAAGAATAAGTATTTTTTCCAGGGTACTTAGCATCCAAAGTTTCATAAGAGGCTGGGTGTGGTGGCACATGCCTTTAAACTCAGCACTTGGGAGGCAGAGACAGGCAGATCTCTGTGAGTTCAAGACCAGCCTGATCTTCATAGTGAGTTCCAGGCCAGCTGGGGCTACAGGGAGACCCTGTTTCAAAAAGACAGAAAACAAAACAAAACAAAGAAAAAAAACCCAAATTTGAATAAGAAAGGATATTTATTTGTTTGTTTATTTGTGCATTCGTGCATGTCACCACAGGACATGTGTGGAGATTAGAGAGTTAGAGGACAACTTGTAGGAGTCAGTTCTTTTCCATTTACTACGTGGGTTCCAGTGATCCAACTCAGGTGGTCAGGCTTAGTAGCAGGCCCCTTTACCTTCTGAGCCATCTCATTGGCCCAGGACAGGATATTTATAAGCCACATATTTGTATTGCTTATGGTTGCCTTATATATACATACATATATTAAATGACAAAGACTTCAGTTTGATCTAAAATACTGATATTTGGGTTTTTTTATATAGATAATTTGTATATTCCCATGTGAAAAAGAAAACATTTCCTTAGCTTGACCCTCAGCTTCTATCCTTATCATAAAATTCCACGGGACAAAGCCAATTATCATTCGCTAACTATGTAACTTTGTAATTGCTGTTCTAAA
Organism: Eospalax fontanierii; assembly: GCA_035773235.1. Lineage (NCBI taxonomy): Eukaryota > Metazoa > Chordata > Mammalia > Rodentia > Spalacidae > Eospalax > Eospalax fontanierii. The sequence goes on along the minus strand of CM069544.1, from coordinate 33,076,375 downwards.
GCTCAAAATTTGCCTTGAAATTAGGTATCAATATTATTCCTGTTTTTGATGACCGAGATAGCGGTTAATAATAGTTCACTGGTTTATTGGGAGGGTTTTGGAGGGGAAGCAAGTCTCTCATTTCACCCTTTTTAACACTAAAATGCTTCTCCTAGGATTACTCATAAATATAGGTGTACAAAAATTTATAAGCTTTGCTTATAAAGTATATATAGTTACAGAAGTTTGAAATCTATTCATTTCTAGATACTTTAGCCTAGCTTATGAGTCTCCTACCATAAGCTCAGGACATTCCTCTTTCTCTTGTCAATAATCCAGTACAGGGAATATTTATTAGAACTGTCCTCATGCTATAGTCTACTGAGGACTTATCCCAAGGATGTCTTCCATCTAGCCTAAGCACATTTCTTAATGTTAGGCTCCTTTTTTCCTTGCTTTCTTCAATAGTAGAGCCTCAGAATGATTGGTCTAGCTAAGAACTCCCTGATCTTAGAGGCAAAAAGGGATACATCTTCTACATAGGTTTCCTAGACTGACTTTATACTTGTGCCTGTCAATGAATGGATAGATAAACATGCATAGTGTATACATGTATTGGAAAGTTGCTCATTCTTACAAAAGGAAGGACCAATGCTATAACACAGTAAGTAATGCTTATACCATACTTGAAGGTATGTTGATGAACTAAGCCTTACACCAAATACTATCAGATTCCACTTACACTACATATCTGAAGACTTAGATGCTTAGAGCTAGAAAATAATATGGTGGTTTCCAGAAGTATGTGCATACTGGGGAATGGAGAATTGTTTTATTGATGGATTTAGACTTTAGTGCCAGAAGATAAAAATGCTCTGGTGATTTGTTGTAAAACCAGGTGAAAATACTAAGCACTATTGAGCTATAATCTTTTTTCTTTGGCTTATGTGAAGCAATTTATTAACAGAAAATAATCTGAGAAGTCCTGTTCACAGATGGCAACCATTACAGCTCCCTTCTTGTGACTGCTAACAGAGGGGTTATGGGTGACATACTCAGCCTGTTTCATCCCTGATTGATCAAGAGCTTTGAGGGTTGAACTAAGTCTCAGGTTCAGGGATCTTGGTCCCATTTCCTCCTATGGATGAGAACTGATATGCAGGGCAGAGATGTCCAGCTCCACATACCTCTTTGCAGCATTCTGGGCAGTCATTGTGAGGATTATTGTGTGGCATATTGTGAGGATTCATTGACAGGATTGACAGGATTCATCTCTGTCATTCTCTACCTCATTCCATCAGTCACTTGGCAGATAGTTTCCTTGCCAGAGGATCAATGACAAGGGCAAAGCTAACAATGAAGGATGTGAATATGTACATATTTCCCATTAACCACTTGATGAGGGCCAAGGCTGATGACTTACTCTTTCTTCTTTTCCTTTCTTCTGAAATGTGACATTACTGTATGTATTCTCCAGACTCTGACACCAGAAGTATGATCTACAATTTTAAAAATGCAAAAGCAGTAAACTTGATGTTATGTATATTTTATCACAATAAAAGTGGACAGTGAGAAATATACTTATGGTAAATTATCAATGTTTTGGTTAGGGGATAAAAGCCATTTGGAGAATGTACTAATTACCAAATCCAAAAGATCTCTTACTTGATTTTGGTACCTAGTCTTAATTCTTTAGTTTGGAGATAAGGAAAAAAATTACATTCCTAATCATTTTAAGATTTTACATAATTATTTGACAAGAATTATGCAACATTCTTCACACTTTTTAAAAACTTAAAAAAAATAAATAACATAGCATTCTTTCAGAAACCCAAGAGAGAAGAAAAATAGGAGACAAGTGTCCTCCTAAGGGAGAAATAGAGGAAAGGGAATTACTTAAGTGGGAAGGGGGGGTGGGGAGGATTATACAAGGAACTACGGGAATAAAGGGAAAGAAGCTCAAGAGAGATGCGGCCACTGGAAACCGGTATTATCAAGGGAGAAATGGTAAAAATGGGGTCACTATAAGTTGGAAAGGCATGGAGGGAAGAAGAGAGAGAGAGAGAGAGAGAGAGAGAGAGAAATAGATAATACCTAACTAGTGTAAAACACCAGAAGGAATCCTGTTAGTTTAATAACCTAATGCTAAATTCCATGTATAATATCTCTACATAAGCCCATGGGCATAGCTGAAGGCTACATAACAAAAAACTGTGTCAGACAGGAGAAACCTTCCTTTGAGTTGTTTGCCAAGGTTGTCCAAGAGACTCCCAAAATTATTCACGCTATTGCCACAGCCCTTGACTGCCTCCTAGAACTTGAAAGTAAGACCTTATTGCTGAAGACAGGGCATGCTTCGGAGACCAGATTTGGAGCAACGGAGCTGGAACTGACCTGGAAACCACTTCCCCTGAAAGCTAGCTCTCATAGATCTGGAGAGCACTATGCAAACAGCCAAGGGAGAACATCAATCCATGGCCCAACACCAACTTCATGACCGAAAAATGATATCAATGACTGGCACAGCATTCCATACTATTGCAGTAGTGGCACTTTTATCTTGGGACTAATCACTGGCTATCTAATTGGTAGCCTGATCAATGGGAAGAAACTCATGTGTGATACTGTAATCACAGCCAAATAGACATGGCTGAAGAGATCATTGATTTTAGAGGGCTGTCACATCCCTAGCCTAATGTAATGTCTTACTAAATGCAAAATGTGTGTCCTTATATTAACAATCAAGTATCCTAGTTACCACTCATCAAAGAGACTTCTTTGCACCAGATGGAGACTAATACAGAGTACCACAGTTGGTCACACACAGATATTGTCTGTGAAATGCCCATGCCTAAGCAGCACATCTACCATGCAGCCTCTGCATCCAAGGCAATGTAGTACAAGGGGTGAAGAACACACTACTGAACCTCTCAACTCTCATTAATGAAGCTCTCTCATGCAACAAAGGGTCAGTAACACAAAAGGTCACCAGTGGCTAAAGCATGGAAATTAGGAATCTGCAGAGTGTGTGTCCCTGAATAGGACTCCTCTATTAAGTTTCATTCACGCAGGGTTCAGGGAATATTGCAGAAAGGTTGGGGGGCGGGCGTGAATGGAAAGATTGTAAGAGCCAGTGAGAAGGTGATTGACCATATGGAAATACAATCCTACAGTCTCTTGGGACACTGCTCATAAGAGCCTGTAGCAATGGTTTGCTCAAGGCCCATGCAAATTCAAGCAGACAAAAATCCCAGCATGGAACTGGGGCAATGGGTTGAAAGACCCAATCTTTGTTTAAGAAACATTAGTAACTGATTACTATTGAATGAGGATAAGCTAGTCTTCCCAAAGCGAGGGACTCGGGGTAAGCTGACTAGATCTCAGTGGATGAACCTGCACTGAGAGCGTTTGGGGACACTAACTTGACACAATAGACCTTAACACAGATCAAAGAATGTGTGGATTCCAGTTGGGGGGCTGTGGGAGGTGCCAGTGGAGAAAGGGATATAAAGATGGTTAAGATTCATCGAGATGTTCTATAGGAAACACACAGTGATCAATTAAAATATTTTAAAAATCAGTAACATATCATTCTTTCACTTAGATTTTAAACAAATGGAACTATTTTCTTGAAATTAACAATAAATTCCTACCCAAATGTATTCAAGCATTTGTACTTTGTTACATTTATTTTTTGTTGTTGTTATTTCTGCAAAACAATTAGTTTTCTGATTTCTGATATAGGTATTTTCTAGGCAGTTGGATATACTTAGGTATATCCAAGGTACAGAAGGGTACATTGGAATAGGAATGCAACCAGAAATTCAGGCCTGGATTTGAGTTTTAGGTCTCTTACTGGGTAAATCTAGGAAATATAGGTTTCAATTCTTTTACAGCACTGTAAAACAAATAGATCCAAAGAAAGCATAAGAAAACTTCTTTCTAGTAGTACCCAGTAACAAATGATTTAGACTCTAAACTTTGCGTAAAAAGAGACAAGATCAAGGATACCAAGAACTTACCAAATCACTTTTTTTAAACTCATACAATTAAAAATGTAATGATAATGGAGTCCCCGGTTCCATTATCTTATGACTAAGATATACTAAGGAGAAAAACGGTAGTTTCTTCCTTGAAAAAAAAGATTGCTTATTCGAATTGAAACTTTGGTTTTTTTTCTCATTAAATGGGTTACAAGTGTTATTTATTTTTATAGACAGGATTCCCTGTAGCCTCAGTCTGGCCTTGATCTCATGGAAATCCGGCTGCTTCTGCCTCCAGAGTATTGGCATTAAAGGCACGCATCATGCCCAGCCAAGTTGCAAATGCTTATGCATAAGAAATAGTTTCCAATCAAGGGCCTTAAAACAGATCTGCAGTACTGGGCCAGACTGACAACATGGGCTGTAGATTACTGGCTCCTGTTCTTAGCTCCAAATAATTTAGTCTTTTCCGGCAATAAGTGCCATGCTCTTAGAATGCTTAGCATCTACATTTTTATATATTCCAGGAACCATATATCCCTTCTAATCAGGTTTTCTTTTTGCCTTAGCACATCCAGTCTCACAGGTTTAAAAACCAGCTACATATGACTCCTAACTACCTTCATAGTTGACCTCTCCATTGCCTGACATATTTATAGAGCCAGGTACCTTCTTAATATTTTCCTCTGTGATGTCTGAGAGGTATTTCAGTTGAAACAATTCCTAAGATCTTCTCCCTCCCGGATCATCCTATTTTCAGTACATAATTTTCACACACCCAGTCATTTGAACTCTAAACCAAACATCTACACTTGACCATTCCCTTAACCTTCTCCCAAATCACTCCATCTATCAGTATGTGCCTGAATGCCCTTTGAATATACAGAAAAACATTCAGAGTTAAAATATGCATAGAATAGCTACATAAATAGTCCAGTTATAAAATAACTGACTATTATGAAGTCAGCTACCAGACATACCTTGGACTCATCCACTTCCATCCATTTCTACTATTGTCATCTTAGCCCTTCATGTCACCTGGACTACTTTTCTTCCTTCCTAACTGATATTCTTATTCTTATTTTCAACTCCAAATACACCCCGGGGTTGCGTTTTCCACAGGCACAATGATCATCTCAAGGCTTGGTCAGACTTTGTCACCCTATTCCTTAAGGTTTCCACAATTCCTCAGTTTTCATTTTTAAAATATTTTACTTATTTTGCATGTGTCTGAATGCATTGCCTGCATGTGTGTAAGTGCACCCTTGTCATACAATGCCCAGGAAGGTCAGAAAAAGGTTTTGGATCCTCTGGAACTGGAGTTACGGGTGGTTGTTTTAATATGACCTATATTATTATCTACTTACTGTGTTCCATGACTATCCTCAAGGGGGGTCTCGCTGTAAAGATGTCTTTTGAATAAATACTGGAAGGAGGAAGAATGCAGGTATGGTGTTTCAGGATGTGGACAAAGCAGATACAGAGGAACAGCTAGAAACAGATGAGTGGCAGCAGAGGGGGACCTGAGATGGAAGGGAGGTATGACAGAAGTTCTGACATTCAGGGTCTCATAAACTGAGTGCACTGCCGACCTACAGCTTAAGAAGATATGGACTGTTGAAATGGAATGAGGGCCCAAAGGAGAAAACCAGATAAATTGGACTGAAATACTTTAGGTGAAAAGGTGGAACTAGATCAATCAAAACTGTGCTCTGCTTCTGTGAGATTGAACAGAGTGAAATCAAGGATGAATCCAAGATTAAAAAAAAATCTGATTAACTGGAATCCTGATATGACCATCATCTAAGGCAGGAAGCCTGAAGAAAAAAGAGGGTTTGGAGGGAATATCAGAAACTTGATTTTGAATAGATCTTCTTCTGGGACTCATATTGGACATCCAAGCAAAGATATCACATCAGTGGCTTGATATTTAAATGCAGAGTTCCAGTGGAAGATGGAGGCTACAGATACAGTCAGATACTTATTCACATGCATGTGCTACTGGAAGTTATAAGAACTCACTGACTCGGTCCGTCACTCTCACAGCCTAGCTTCCATTTACCTCCAGTAGTTCTGTCTGTGCTCCTGCTCACATTTTCTAGAATGCTCGTTTTGTTCATGATTACATTCTGTCATTGCCGTTTCTTTTCAATGACCACTTACTCTGAAATACTAATTTCGCTGAGATTATTTCCATCTCCTTCCAAGTCTCCTTAGAGCAACTTTGCTCTATTTATTTTATATGGTTTTGGACATTTAGGATGACCTGTTTACTGTTTGCCTCCCCACATGAGTAAGTTTTTAGTCTGTCTTTTGTTCTGCTCTAGAACCAAGAATGATATCGTAAGCACTCAATAAATATTTACGGAATGAGGTCATTCATCTGTTCTTCAAACACTGACAAAATCATTAAAAAAAAAAAACCTGAAACTAAACATGGGCAAGTAATTCTGAATTCAGAATAGGAAAATTCTGAAGCATATTTTCAGTTGATGATTGAGTGATTTCTAATTTGCATAATACTGAAGTATAAATTACACTTACCGTCTGTTTAAGAGAAATCTATTCATGCATTCAGGATTACCTCGTGTCCACTGGAAAGCTATGCTACATTGTAACATCATGCTACCTTTAAAAATTCCAGGCATTTGTAAAAATAACCCTGATATTTATACAGGTCTAACAGATGGTAGACACATCTTGACTGTTCATAGAAATTACATGAAAATAAATTATTTGAAACTATTATTTAAGGTTAAGTGGTGAGCCTGTGCATGGGAGTGTATGCCTATAATCCCAGCCCTTGGTAGGCATAGGTAGAAGGATCACTGCAAGTTTGAAGCGAGCCTGGACTACACATGTGAGCCAGGGCTACATACCAATATTCTGACACAAACAAACAAAAACAAACAAACAAACAAACAGTAGCTGGTGAAGATCAGGTAATTTTTTTCACTTCATTTCCCTCCACATCTTTCAAGGAGGCTTCCTTACAGAAGTCCACAGGAGCGTGACTTATCATTGCAATCCCCCCCCCCCTTAAATCTCTCTGATGAAGTTTGGGGACTCACTAGACAAGGGGTCTGGATAGGCTTTGCTTTGGTAATTTGGTGTGTCCTTTCATCTTTCCTCAGCAGTCTTATGCTCATTGTTTGTTGCTGCTAAAGCAGTAAACGCTGTTTGTCTTCACTGCAAAACCAAGGCTAGGAAACTTTGAAGTGTTTTCTGTTGCTTAATGTCACCTACTGTTCCTGTCAGCAAACTGAGATAAACCTGATGGACTGAGGTGTTTGGTCTAATTCCTTTATTGACACATAACCCTGTCTTCAAACACTAGTGTAAATGAATAAGTACCGAGATAGTAATGTGTCAGTAATAGGCTGCCAGATAAACGCCATTGTTTATGTACTGATCCCTGTTTCCTAAAGCCCAAACAGCTCAAAAATCTTACAAATTAGCACCTCACTGAGATCAAAGAATTGTCTTTTCTTTCTGCACTTACCTACTTGGAGAACTGAGCAAGCAAATGCAGTTAAGCTGCCTCTCTCCGGCACAAATCTTTTTTGAGGAAGAACAAATGGGGAACTCTGCACTGGCTTAGAAAGAAGTGACTAAGAAGAAAAAAAAACACTTTACTTTGCCATATGAGAGCAAAAGAGTCCTGCAGGTTAGTCCCTCTCCCAGTTATTCCACCAGCCTATCCTCATTATAAATCTTATATTTAAAAAATCAGTAAAGACAGTCACGCTCATACTTAACCAATCTTTTGAGCTCAAACTGAACTTCAAATAACAGAGGTCAAATGATTTTTGAATCAGTACAAGTATCATAGGACATACAAGCTTAAGCAGAAAGTATGAAAAAGGCTTTTTTTTGAAGAAGTTAAAATCAGACTACAATGTTCTAATGTTGTTCTTGGTCTGCCTTCAGTAGGACTCATTGTTAGTCATTCAACTGAGGTGAGACATCAAGTGTCTAATCCTTGCTATGCTTATTACAATATAAGTTTATTTAGAAGAAGGAAAAGATTCTTTTTGGGTGTCAAGTTTTATCTTTTAGGTAAATAAATCAAATTCTGGCTATGTAACGATTGATATTGTCATAATCAAAGCCTTGGTTCCTATGGGTAAGTGGTTTAAAGAAATAACTATTGGCATCAGAAATAACAGGATAAAGTTGCATATCATTTCCTGAAATGTGTGTTTGTGGTTTTTATTTTTATTTGTTTACATTTACTTATTGGGGGGAGGTCATATGTGCCACAGCATGAGTCTTGAGACCAGATGACAACTTAAAGAGTGGGTTCTCTCTTACCATGTGAGTTCTAGGACTTGAACTTGAGTCATCAGACTTGAAGGCAAGTGTCTTTATCTGTTGAACCCCTTGGTCCCACATCATAGTTCTTAAAGGAGCTTAAAAATATGCTCTTTGTACAAGAGTTCACAAACATGAATATGAGCAAAATTTTAATATAATTTCTCTAATTTTCCTGATATATTTCCTCTAGAAAAAAAATCTAACGTCTTTGGAAGCAAGCAAGGCTGGACTTCTCTCAAGATTCTATAATTTACAGGTTTCTGAAATGTCAACCACAGCACATAATATATACCAACATCAACAGAACTCCAGTACAACTCTAAAAATAATCATAAAGCAAGTAGGTTTCTTTGTAAGTTTTTGAGATATGTTCAAATATTTTGTTACAAGAAGAAGTAGATAAGTAAAGACTAGTACAGGCTAATTAAATGTTAGAGTAACTATCCAGGGACATAGAGTTGAGTACTTACTTGGCTGATCAAGGAAGGTCACCTAAAATACAAAACAGCAGTCACTAAAGTAACTGATTGTTTTATCTATTAGTGAATAGAAAGTTGCATAATATGGATGACAGAATGTAGTGTTAGGAGGTGCTGCTTTCAATCTATATGGCCATATTAATAAAGTCCCAATTTCCTCATATCCAATGAATATAGTAATGTGCCTCCTTTTATATTATAAAGGTAATATAAAAATTCTTCACAGTTTTTCTGTTGATAGAACTTTGGTTGTAGACGGTGATGACTTTGTGTCAACAGTGTTTAAAGATTTGCTAGGACGATGGCTCTTGCAGAAACTCACAACTGGGCAAAGTTCAAAGAATAAGTGTCTGTGGAGTACTCAGACATAAATGAGGCATCTCTATCACACTCTTCCCCTGAGTTTCAGAGATCTTTTCAGAAGAGGAAGTGGAAAGACTGAAAGAGATAGAGATCAGGAATGTTCAGAGCAAAATCATGTCCTCTGGACATGACAGGACCAGTAAGTACATTCATGAGCTCACAATAGCTGTCAGTGGTTGCCTGCACAAGGTCAAGCCAGACAACATGCCAGCATGGACAGTGGAGGGGCTCAGAGGTCCCACCCTTAGCTAAAGAGATGCTGACAACTGATGGTTCCTAAGGGACGGCTAGCTAGTTTTCCTATTTAGGGGTGTAGTCCCTGGTAGGTTTCCCATACTCCAGTGGATGGCCCCACATCCAGGAGTATATGGGGCAACACAAAAAAGAAAGAAGGGCTTGAGTGATTTTAGAAAGGCTGACTTTAGACCCTAATGGATGAACTTGTACTGAGGGATGTCTAGGGACACTAACTTGGCTAGATGGACCTTAACATAAGTGTAGAATGCATGAAATCCAGTGGGGGGCATCTAGGGAGGGTGCCTATGGGGAAGGGGCTACAAAGATGATTAAGATGTTGTGCATAAAACACACAAAAATTTAATAAAAAATATACAGAAAAGGACACGAAGTTGGACACATGGGTTGATGGCAGGTAGAGCTAGGAGTTAGGGGGTGGGATGGGGTGAATATGATCAAAATACATTGTAAGAATGCATGAAATCCTCAAAGAATTACTAAAAATCTTATGTTAAAAACAAAACAAAATCTTCAAGCAGCTAAATTATGCTAATGAGTCTAAACAAAAAGTGACAGTTGCATTTTCAGTCTATATATAGACAAATGTTATTGAGCATAAAGGACCATTCTCCTTTCATACTGTAACTCATCCTGAAGCCTGGGTTCTGGCCTGGAAATTGGAGGGATCAGATTCAAAGACACATGCACTGAAACTCTAGTAAGTGTCTGAATGTTTTCTTGTAAGAGTTCCTTTTGATTCAGGTTTCAGGCAGTTAGATGTCAACCACCATAAACCCAGACCCTTAATCTTTGGCCTCAAACTAGTAATAATGTGTCTGAGCTAATAAGCTGCAAAGTGGATATTTTCTCCTTCCTTTTTTGGAAAACATTCTAAGAAAATGTAAGTTCTTGAGCTTTTCTGTTATGGTCCCCTTTGGTCTTTGAACGGAAAAAAAAATGCAGGGCTATGTAAACTTTGGTATATGGCAGTGCTCACTTCTCACTGTAGTCAGTAAGGGGTGAAGGTGAGACTTGATGCAGTTCCACAAATAAGGAAAGGGGAACTCTCTAGAATGACTGTAGTACTTACATAGCCCCGGAGCTGCCAGCTTCAGGGGACTGGGATGGGGATGGGGAGGGTCGATGATCAATTTCTAGAGTCCCTGAAAACAACTATTGTGGAAAGCCGGAAAAAAACTCTTGATACTCAGAACTCATGATGATTTTGTCACCTTTTTGTGCAAAGAATCTTTACAGATCCATAATCCTTTGGTTTTTCATAAAAATAGTGTCTTCTGAATTTTTCTCCTCCCAACATCACCACAGAGGTGATCCATGAGAAATGGGTCCTTTCACAGAATAAGAGAATGCTCAGAGTTGTTACATCTCAAGTGCTAAGATGTCATTTTCTTTTTCCTTTGTGTAAGTCTTAAACTAAGTTGATCGTTCTGTGACTAATGAGGTTTAGTTACCTTTCCTATTACAGATTTTGATACTGGAAGCACAATATGAAACAGCACTATAGTTCATGTTATTCTTTCCTCATTTTGGAAAAAATCAGTTCCAAAGTGCATTTAAAAAATCACTTTCTGAAGTTTAATTTTAAACTTGAAAATGAAAATAAGTTTTAAAGTAAAACTAACAGAAAATTTGTTTTTATAATAAGCACTGAAAGATCATTATTCAGTAAAATTTACAGTAGGCCTGCTTTGTGATTATTTTTCTGAGGGTGTCTAGCATCATTACTATGAAAATTTGATAGGAAATGAAAGTTTGAGTGTAGAAGATCCTGGCTCTTCCAGTAGGGCACTGAGAATTTATCCCTCTTGATGAGGGGAAAGTAAAGAACCCTCTCTAGTCTCTTCTTTACAGTGATTCATTCCTTGCTTTATGTTATTCCCAAACCAACAGTGGACTCCCTCCAGAGCCTGCTGACTTACATAGCTGCCCACACAGGAGGGTTGGAATCCATATAATTAAATTCCTGTGGGTGCTTCTAAGGACCCATTAGCTCTGTCCTTGCACACCCCACTTCTAGGTTGGCTTCTGTCTGGAGTGGTAAGAACCAAAAAGAAAATATATTTTTTTTTACCTACCTAGACATTTCATAAATAATACTTTGTCCTTCAAATAATACTCAGATTCCACCATGTTCCTAAGTGTCACACTGAATCAACTCTAATTTTACCAACTGGTTTACTTCCTATATGAGTTTAAACAATATTTTTCTCCTTAAAGCTTTGGAAAATAATAAATTATCTTCAATTTTTTAGCTCCAGAGATCTAGGAAGTAAAAAGTTGGGAAAATCAGAACACCAAGGTTCGTGATTAAAATAACTATTGGCCAAAAGTTTAATAAGGAGGTTCTCTCTCTGCTGTTAAATAAATATTTATGTATTTGTGTATCTATGCACAACTTTTCTTTGAAAAGCATTCCAAGTTCTATTTAATATATATTACATATAAATTTATGTATAAATAATATATTATATTATATATAAATGGAAGAAATATACAGTAGCTTATAGAAATTATGGACATGAGAAAGATAAATTATAAAAAGAAATATATTAAAACAAGTTAAGGTTGATATGCCTACAATGCTGGCCCTAGGGTTCTGATAGTGTCTAACATGTGAGAAGCGATTTTAAAATGGATTACACTAATATTCCAGTCAAATAGAATTCAAAAATTACAATCATGCAAGAGCCCAGTCATCTTGATGGCCCCAAATTACACCACATTGAGAGAGAGAGAGTATATTTATTCTTGTTCCTGCAATGTGAGGAGCTTTCTTCATATTATCTCATGAAGTGGACACTAACTGGTCAGTGGTTGTTGGCAGGAATCAAGTCTTTAGGGAGAAATTTGAGATAAACAGCAACACTGTTATAGGCTTTGAGGGAAGATATTATTTGCTTTTTATAATACTTAATGCAAGCTCAGTGGTTAATGGGTTTGAGATGCTTATTTATGTGACTATGTGTGGTTGATTCTGCAGAGTTAGAGTCTGGCAAGTTGCATAGACCTAAATTTCTGGAAATATAATTTCCTTCTCCAGCCATCCTGAGCAGTCTTTATCAGAGTACAATGTGTCACAAATGATCAGGCTCACTGTTTAAAACCTCTCCAGACTTTCATCAAACTGGAGGCTGAAACTCCTATTTCTAGAAAATATTATACTCTCTGTTCTTCAGTATCTGCTGAAAGGGTCGAGATTTTGGAGATAGCACAGACTTGTGTACGTTCTATAGGTGACATTTACAGAACACAGATTTCAGTAGTCTTTGCAATAAGACTCGATTTCAAAGCATGTGAACTCTTAGAAATAACTGAATGCCTGCCGAATGCAGTCTTACTGGATGAAAACTAGCATGTTTTGCAAAGTTGCATGGAAGGTTCAAAACTGGGCATTAAAACAACCTGTGAATTAGGTATAGGGTTGTTCATGTAGTCTAAGGTGAAGGGTAAGCATTATTAACCATGGGAAAACTGAGTGCTGTTTATTCCTGTAGTCCCTAGAGCAAACAAGAGTATAGATAACACTCTCACAATCTGGCATGCTATGAAATTTAGATCTCCAAATGGGTTAACATATTCAGTTAGTAAGGTTGCCAATTGTTCAAATAAAAACAGAATTTTAGTTAATGTTGAATTTCAGACATATGAATGGTTTTTAATAAGTATGTTCCAAATAACTTATGCTAAAGTTACTGAGGTCAGAAATTTGAATTTCATTCTATATTCTGTATTTTATTTCTTGACTCTATCATTGATAATACTACTAGAATTTTTTACAAGTTTTATTTCTATTTTTAATTGTGTGTGTGTGTGGGTATGTGCACATGACATAGGTACATGTGGAGGTCAAAGAGGTATCAGAGTCCCTGGAGCAGGAGGTACAGGAGCTTGTGAGAGCTACTGCCATGGGTGCTGGGAACTGAACTTTGGTTCTCTGCAGGAGAAGTACATGTTATCAAATGCTGAGCCATATTTCTAGCTTCATTACCATGTTTATGAACCTAGGTTTGTCAGATACAAAACTCAAATATGTATTATTTTTTTCCATATTACAATGAACATACGTGTTCTGGTTTGCCTTCAATTGCTGTGACAAAACACTCTCACCAATACCAACTCGGGGACAAACTGTTTATCTGGTTTTCATCTCTCGGGTCACAGTTCATCACTGACAGAGCGCAAGGTAGGAACTCACGACAGGAACCTAGAGGCAGGAGCTGAAGCACAGGCTGTGGAGGAATGCTGCTTCCTGGCTTGCTCCTCTGACCTGTGCTCAACCTGCTTTCTTATACAATACAGAACAACCTGCCCAGGGGTGGCATTGCCCACAGTGAGTTGGGTCCTCCCACATCACTCACCAGTTAAGAAAATACCCAATGGACATGGCCATAGGCCAGTTAAATGGAAGCAATTCCATATTTGAGGTTCCCTCAACCCACATGTGTCAAGTTGACAGCTAAAGCTGTCCAGCACAATTGACTACTTGTCAACTTGATAAATAAACACATCACTATTAAACCATAAGCTTTCTATTTCTTGTTAATAGTAATATCATAACATAAGACAATACAACCTTAAAAGCCTCATAATCCTTAAAAAAACAAACTCTTAAAAGTCTATTAAAAGGCTCTCGTAAAATCCAAAACAGTATTGTCTTATTTCAAAGGGAAGAATCAGGCACACCTAAGCAAAATCTAAGTCAAACAAAGTAGCTCAAGTCTAGACATATGGGACTCACTCGTGATATTCTGGGCCCCAGAGGGTTTCAGCAGCTCCATATCTCTGGCTCTGCTGTCCACAGCACACACAGCTCATATCACAGGCCCAAGCTGGCTACATTCCTTACCCGCTGATGCCCTTGGTGGGCATCCCCTGGTCCTGGCATCTCCAAAAAGCAGGGGTCTCTATTGAAACTCAGGCTGCATCTTCACCAGTGGGCTCTTCTGGCCTTTCCTCTAGCAAAGCCTCAGATTCTCTCCATGACCCCTGCAGTCCTGGTCTTCACTGCAACTGAGGCTGCACTTTCACTAGTGGGCTTTCCTGGCCTCTCAGGGTACCAAGCCTCAGCTTCTCTCTGTGACAGCGTCACACTTTCAACATCAAAACCAGGCAGGGGCTCTTATACATTACCAAATCCTGTTCCAACTCGAGATGGAGGCTTGGGGTCCTCTGGACAATAGCTTATGTACTGACCCTGAGGAAACACTTCCTAGATATTTCCATTGTGATGATGGTTTCTTGTTACAGCTGATTTTATAACACCACCTAACCAGCATCAATTGTCCCAGTAAAACAAATGTTTCACTTCAGATCTCTTCTTAATCAGAGCTGATTCTTCTGCCCCGGCTGAGCAGAACTCACAGATTCTCAGTTCAAAATATCACAGACACAGCCTTGATAGTCTCCGCTTCCCTTTGAAGTGTCACAGCCAAGCTTCCATTGTCTACAACCCTTTTCAGCATAACTTTTCTAAACTCCACAGCAAAAATTCTAAGCACTAAAAAGCTTTTCTTGCCCAAAGTTCCAAATGCTTCCACAATCCTCACAAAAACACCAAGGTCAGGTCTTTTAAAGCAATACTGCATGATCCTGATATTAATTTCTGTACCAGTTACTTTTCTGTTGCTGTGATAGATACACTGATCAATGAAACTTGTAATAAAAGGAATAGTTTATTTAGCTTATGGTTGCAAAGGGGCAGGAGTCCATCATGGCGGGAAGTCATGGTGCAGAGGTGGCTGGAGTAGGAGCAGAAGCTAAGCACTCAGATCTTCAAGCAGGCACAGGAAACAGAGAACAACTGGATATACAGGAAGGCTTAAGAACTCTTTAAGCCTGCCCCCAGTAATGTGCTTCCTCCAGCATGGCCACACCTTCTAAGACTTTCCAAAACTGCACTATGAACTGAGGACAAAATGTCCAAATAATTGGAGCCCGTGTGGGACAGTCTCATTCAAACTACCACAATACATTTAGCAATTAGGCACAATTTTCTCCATAAATGAAGATAAGTCTTGCAATAAATATTATTTTTTTAAATAAACAAAATTGTTTCAATAACTAAAATTATATATAATACTCTGCCTTTTTTTTTTTTTTTGACATGGGGTCTCCTATAGTCCTAGCTGGTGTGGAACTCACTGTTTAGATTAGGTTTACCTCAATCTCACAGAGATCTGCCTGCCTCTGCCTCCTAAATTCTGGAATTAAAGTCGTACACCACCATGACTGGCTGTGATTTAATGAGAATTTACTGACAAGGTAGACTTAATAACTAGACATATATGATTACCATTTACATGAATCATATTAGATAATTATCATTGACATTTCCATTTTATAGAGAAAAAAATAAAATTTAAGCTAAGTATTTTGTTCAAGGTTATAGTATAAAGGTGAAAAAGGAATTTGTACTGAAACCAATTCTGACACCAAACCTATGTGCTAAATCATTACACTTTATTACTTCCCTAAGTTTGGTAAGTTGGAATTTCCTGGAATTTATCTAATTCATAGAGTAGAATATGTTTGTTTTATGCTACAATGCGAATTAGCCACAAAAATGCCAACAGAACCCACAGAATGGGAGAAAATCTTTGCTTGGTATACAGCTAAGAGAGAATTAATATCTAGTATATACAAAGAATTTTTAAAGTCCTATGCTCAAAATATGCTGTTTCTTCAGAAGTAGAGCCTTATCTTCAAGTTTTGGGGAGCAATCAGGAACTGTGGCAATAGCCTATATTATTTTGGGAATCTCTTAGGCTAACTATCCTGACCAATGAATCGAAGGGGGTTTCCCTTATCTGACACTCTATTACAATCTCTCCATGTAAGGTTCAGGGAACATGTAGAAGAAGTGGCAGAAAAATTTTAAGAGGCAGAGGGACAAGGCACTTGATGCTAGTTAATGCGTTCTAGATATGATTAGAAGCCGCACCCGTGAAACATCCACAGTACGGCGATCTAACAGGATCTAGATAGTCACAAAGCCAGTCGATATGCCAAGGTAGATGGCAGGAATTTCAAGGAGTCTCACATTAAGATGAAAAGCTATTGGCAACCAACTGATGCTGGGTGCGGGGGTTGGATCAGTGTTTTATAAGAACTGGCTCCATGCAAGGTTATCTAATCCCATGTTTCAGCCATAAACACAGGTACACATGAGCATCACTATGTGAACTCAGTGCATTATACATATTTATAAGTGCATGTATAGTAATAAATAAAGACAAGGACAAGAAATTGTGAAGCGTTTGGATGGACATGGAGGAGTTCAGAGGAGGACTGCGAAGGGTGAAAATAATGCAAAAACAATACTCATTAATGAGACTCACAAAATAAAAAAATTAAAAAGAAAAAAACAACTCCAAACACCAAAACATAAATTTAATCAATAAACACACCAAAGAAATGAACAGAAACAAGTCTCCAAAGATGAAGAACAAGTGGTCAATAAGCATTTGGAAACATGTTCATTTCCTTTAGTCCTTAGGGAAATGCAAATCAAAACAACATTGAGATTCCATCCTACCCCAGTCAGAGTGGCGACAAACTACAACAAATGCTGGCAAAGCTTCAGGAAAAAGAAATCCTTAAACACTTCAGGATAGAATGTGAATTAACCCAGCCACTATGGAAATGAGAATGGAGCTTCCTCAACAGACTAAAACTAGAGCTACCATATGACCTAGTTCTATCACTCCTATGAATATACACCAGCGAACCTAAGTCAACATACTGCAGAGACACATATCCATGTCTGTTGCATCATTAGTAACAATAGTCATATTGCCAAATTAGCATAGGTGTCAGCCAATAGAGGAATGGATAAAGAAAATGTGGCATATATAACAATAAAAATTATGAATAAATTATGTATAGAACAAGAGATCCTCATATAAGGTGAAATAAGACAGACTCACAAAGACAAATAGCACATTTTCTTTCAGATGGAGATCCCAGATTTTATATACACAGAAAATATATATGTCACAAAGTGGAAGTGAGATCATCTTAGAAAATAAGGACCCTGGTAGGAAGGGGAAAGGAGGAGAAAGAGAAGGTTTAGGTGGATGAATATGGTCAAAATACATGACATATTTTTATGAAACCCATCACAATACACTCCAATGAAAAGGAAAGAAAAATGTCAGTACAGGACTGTAGTCTTCATTTACTGATTTAAAATTTCCGTTATGACTAATAATCTAGACTAACAAAAACTAGGACATAAAAGATGTTCATATGTTCATATGACACAAAGATGGTCATTAAAAATAATTTTGCCTATTTCTTAGGAATGCTTTGTGTTGATTCTCTCCTCTATCATAACCATATATATGCATCATATTAATTGACAGGATGATTTGATAAATTCATAATAAAGTAAGCTTTTATTTCTATTGAAACAGCTTGGTCAAGTTAAGAGATCACTGCTTTTCTTAAAACGGCTGGGAGATAAACTTTTCTGTGAATTATAGAGTTACTAAAAATGGACCAGAGTAGCACAGACTAGAACATTACATTACTATTGTCTAGAAAATGTTTTCATAATTCTAATTTAGTTCATAGCTTTTCTGGATATGAAATGGGGCACTATTCAACCTTGATAAGCATAGTTTCCTCACTTGAATAATGGGAACAATAATATTCTGTATGATAACGTTAATAATATAGTGTCCATACATAATAAGCCCCAGAAACTGCTACTTCTTTCTGTTGTTAATTAAGTTTTCACTCTCTTTCACTTCTTCCCACCTCTGCTGTGCAAAAATTCATTAAAAAGATGTGCTAGCTCCATGAACTCTTCACATTTATACAGGAAAGCAAATATTAATCCTTACCTGCAATCATCCACCATGATATTTATTTGCTGAACCAAGCCAACTTTGCAATTCCTACTGTAGTAATTTCTATCTTATTTGAGACTATCAAATATACATAATATAATCTTTTCCTTGACACAGCATTAAGTCATTCAGATTTAATAATTCAAAAAATTGGGGGGATTGGAGAGAGGGCTAAGTGGATAAAGCACTTGCTGTGCAAGCTTGCTAACCTGAGTTCAGATTCCCATTATCCACATGATAGCCATGAGCACCTGCCCACAATCTCAGCATGCAGCTGAAATGGACAAGTTCCACTTTCAGTGAGAGACCCTGCTTCAGTAAATAAAGTGAAAAGCAATCAAGGAAGATACCAATCAACTTTAGATGTCCATGTGCTTGTGAATGCACATTAACACATATGTATACCCATACACATACACATATGTGCTATGCACATGCAAACACACATACACATATGCATACATACACATAACACACATTCACAAGCAAAAACTTTTGTGACTCCTCCCCCAACCAATAAAATAATAATCATGGTTGAATGAATTTACTCATTTATAAACTGCCTTTGTACTTGGAAAGAAAGACATAGTCCAGCATATTTTTTGCTCCAGGAAACACATGATAGGAACTGAAGACATTTTTGGCTGTCAAAATGTATGCATATGGGATGAGGGTGTTGGGGAGCTACAGGCAAACAGTGTATAGTGGCTAGGGACGATGCTGAACTTCCTACGGTATGAGGGACAGCTTCTGACCACAGAATTTTTGGACCAAAATGTCAGAAGGACCAATAATAAGAGACTTCAGTATGGACATGCCATTTAAATTAATTCATATTTATCCAGAGTACACTAACACTGAAGGACATTTGGGGATGCAAACCGGACTCTATAGATAGTATTGTGTATATAAAAAGTACATTAAATTGGGTGCGGGGCAGTGGAGGGATGTGCAAGAGGCAAGGGGATCTAAATATCAAACTATATGGTATGAAAAAATCTCAAAAATTCAATAAAAATAAAATAAACCAGAAAACACCCTCTAATGTGACGATATTTATAAAATATTGATAGCTAGAATTTAAATTATTTTAAATTATTAAATAACGTTTCTGTTCTTTGACTTCTCTGAAGCGTTTACAATTATATTTTAGTCAATTTAGTGGCACCAGAAAAAACATTATTTTGAAAGTGGTACCTCTTGGCTTACTATTTTCAGTGGTTGAATGATAGTCTAGCAGCCTTTGTCACCTGAAGGAGGTGTGTGCCATTCCCACTCATAGGCCCCAGATCTGATGGAGCCATGAGATCAACAGAGGCAAATCATGACTTGCTAGGACCTTGCATTGCAAAGCAAAGTTTTTGAAAATATTCTTTACTCTGCTCCTGGGACCTATTGTTTCAGATGCAGAAAAGGTCTGAGATACTATAAGTGATCTAAGACTTTTATAAACACACACTGAGCTGCAGTTCCCACATGGCTCCTTGAGTGCTTATTGTTTGGTATTGAATGAAAACAAATAAAGCTAAGCACATTAGACAATTACAGAATATGAAACTCCTGAGCAAATTTTCTGTTGCTAGGTTTCCTAGTGTGACTTCCTGTATCTTAATGTAAAATTGAAACAACCTAATTCAACACATTCCAGTTCTAAAAATATAAAAGTTTAAAGTAATCGCACAGATGATTGCAGTGCTAAAATGTTCTTTGGCACAATATTGCAAAAAAGTTATTAAAATATCGAGAGTGTGAAATGAAGTAACATTGTTACATCAGTTTGGGAATTTATGTTTCCTACATTAATTTTCTTGTTTTTTAATTTGTCTTTCATAGCATTTTTCTAGGTCACATATTTAAAATTCTACAATTGCAAATATTGCCATAATCTTTTATACTACATGGTGTAGTCTATCAACACGTAGAATCTTTTTTTCCTATTCTGGTTTAGTTTTGTCTAGTCCTGGTTTGTGCTTGCCTATACCTCCACTTTCTTAGGTTCACAATAAATAGAAGAAATCTTAGAAAAAAAGGTACTTTTGTTGAAGAACTTGTTAACAAAATATTCTTTTTCTTCTATTAGATTTTCAACTGAATATCTGACTTTTTTACTTTTTTTTTTATAGCTACAAAAATTTTCCTCAGTACATTAGGGGGCCTAAAATAAAAGTTTCACTAGGAAAGCAGTCAGAAGATTAAATAACTCACCTCTTCATTTGAAATGGATAAATATATAATAATCTGATTAATCAAGTAATTAAATTTCAAATAAATTGTTAAAAAGGTTTTTAATATAATTGTCATTTTAACATGAATTCATGAATTCTAAAGTGAAACTTAACTATATCAGAAAAAATGATAGCTGAAATAAATACTTTCCTTTATTTCAGGAAAAAAATTCTGTAACATATACTTTAAAGTACTAAATAATTTTAGAGATATCATATTCTAAAGGTTTAGGGAAATAAATTTGTACCAAAATATAATAAATCAAAATTCTAATGTTAGTGCTTATTATAGGTGGGGCATTTATTTTTAAAATGTATTATTTTAAAGCTAACAGTAAGACTGGCAATACGAATTGGACGGTTTCCTACAAGATATCAAATACTCCACAGGGCAATGCCCCTTGCCATTTGTAAGTGAAACACAAGCTGTTTCATGAATCCATACAGTGCCCAATGCAGCTTAGATTTGAATAATGATGAATTAAAAGGAAATTTACTTAAACATATCTGTTTGTATTATCATATTTAGGTGCTGTGAATTTTTTTGGTGTGGGGGAGAATCTTTTTGAGATAGGGTCTTCCTGTAGCCCCAATTGACCTGGAACTGACTGTATAGACAAGACTGGCCCCCATTTCACAGAGGTCTGTCTGCCTCTGCCTTCTGAGTGCTGGGATTCAAGACATGAACTACCATGCCCTGCTCGTCCTTGAATGAAGACTGAAGTTGTTCATTCTAAGATTCAGGAAAAGCAGAAAATGAACAGAAATAATAAAGACAGGTTTTAAATAAATAGGTAAATAAATCTTCAGACTTGCCTTATAAGCATTAAAATATTATGATACTGTAACTAAGAAATGATTTACTCAAGGGTAGAAAAACTGAGTACAGAGAAAAATGAGTGAGGAAATATGCTCTTTGTAGATGGAAATTTAGTTTGAAATAAAATAAAAACAATAATTAAAAAAAACTGTGGACAAATATCATTTAACAGTCATCATAACTGTATCTAACTCAGACAGACAACCGATGGACTCTAAGACTGGAGACCAGATTTCGATATGATACTGTGCATTGTTATAATTTCAGAGTTTCCCTTTACAAAATATTTGTCAGTCTCAAAGAAAATTAATGATGACTTTTTGGTAGAAATATACCGCAGACATCAACTGGACTTCAAAATCAAAGCTAACATTACTGGTGGTGTGAAGGGGTATTATATGAGTTCCAATGTGTTCCATTAAGAGAATAGGAATACTTCCTTTGGTATTCCTGCCAAGAGAACACAACCCATATCTTGTGATAATTAGAAGGAGCACACTGAAGGTATGATTTATAATGGAATTTTAGACTTTTAAAATGATCAATAAATGCCAAAACCATGAAACACAGGGAAATTATCCTAGATTGGATAGCACCAAAATTATATGCAATAAAATGAACTGTGTTTCTGTACTGAATAATATAGCAAAAATTAGACATATATTGCAGGTACAGTTTGTCAAACTTGAATAAGGTTGATACATTTGGTAGTGGAGCTGTATTTGGTAGTGGATTTTTTTTATTTGAATAATTATGTTGCATGTATTTAATGGCACCTATCTACAATTTGTTTCAGAACACATATAACTTTTAGACAAATTACAAATTATTAAAATTAAATAAAGTTTACAGAACTCGAATGCACTTCCAGTGAACATCTTAATAGAAAGAGGGAAAACATGCATTTTCAGAAGGAAGACAAGGTTTTATAATTTGGATTTCCATTTTTGGTTATAATTATGCCAAGCCACTTACTACGATAGATATAATCCCAACAACTTCTTCTCCGAACAGCTCAATCAAGGAAGGCCAAAACAGAAATGGCATGACTGGTTTAACTTCAATGTTTGTAAAGATTTTCCTCGGCAAATTAAAATTTCCCATAGACATGGAATATGCAGTCAGGACCACCTAAATTCAGCTCAGAAAGTCAAAATGTAGGCACAACTATCCCTAAAGTAAATGATAAACACATGAATCTACTAAGGGATATTTTCATAATGCTATAACTTTAAACTTCTTCATATGCTGAGAAAATATCTTTTTGAAATAATTCTGCAACTGTTTAGCATTGAAAACGAATGTGCTTACGTGAGCATTTATGGAATGCTGCCCATCAAAGAGACATTGAAGCTATGGTAAATTTGCTTCTGAACTAGTCCCCCATGACCCAGTACATTTTAATCCCTTGCTAATTATCTTCCCTACAGTAAGTAATCCTATCTTTTCTATAACACTATATACTCTGATTTCATATTTCCTGTTGACCAGTTTTCATCCAGTTTAAAAGGCAGAGAGAATTCATTAGTGATCTTTTTCTTTAAACATGTATTCTTTTTAAAGAAATTATTGAATCCCCACTGGCACCTCTATAGCCCCCCACCTAGAATCCATATATTGTTTCGTCTGTTTTAAGGTCTATTATGTCAAGTTATTGTCCCCAAATGTTCCTCAGAGCAAGTTTATCCACTGAGGTCTAGTCAGCCTATCCAGAGTTCCTCGCTTTGAGAAGATGAGCTCATTCGCACCCAACCATAATCAGAAAGATCTTTTCTTCAGAAAGATTGGGTTTTGCTACTCATTTCCTCAGTTCCTTGCTGGGTTTTTGTCTGCTTGAGCCTGCAAGGGTCTTGAGAATGCCAAAACCTTTGCTGTAGGTTCATCTGAGCAGGGTCCCAGGAGCTTGCAGGATTCTATTTCCGTACGATCAAGTACCTCCTCATTGGCCCTTAAAAATCTTCCCAGCCCCATTTCTGCAATGGTCCCTGAGCCCTGGGTAAGTGAAGCTTAATATAGCAGTTCTGTCCAGGGACCCACAGTCTGCAGACTCTTCGGCCATTTGTAGCCTTTTGTGTTCCTGGCCCTCTGCTGCTTGAGGTAGGTTCATTAATGAGAGGTGAGAGATTCATTAGTGCCCTCTTTACCCTTTTTATATGTTTCATGGGCCTTAGGTGTAAAGGCTTATTCTTATATTTAAACCTACCTATTTATGTTTATTCTTGTATGACTTTATCAATATTTTGTAGTCACTTTAATTTCATTTCATCAAATGTCATGGGTCAACTTCACGCCAGAGTCAGCAATAGTCACAGTTTCACATAAATGAGGCCAAAAAACCATGCTGTTCTTGGAGATAACCAGACAAGATATGAAGGTTGTCTTCACTGCCCCTTGAGCTTCTCAGGAAACTCTGATGTTTGGTTTATTGACAGGAATGGGTTCATGAATTGCCCAATCAAAACTTACTTATGAACAATTAGAAACCTCACTGAAGCACTAACAGGAGCTAATATAGTCCACAAATAACTAAAATATTTCCCCATGTAAGCAGAAATTTGGCAAAATTTGACAAAAAAAGTCCAGGTCAGTTAACCAGAGAGAATTTAAAGTCTTTTTTGGTACAGAGCTTAATTCTATGAACAAGGGAGAAGACTAACCACTGGTTGAAGGCCCACTGTGCAATACTACTCCACTGGCAACACCTGAGCTTTGTGATTTCTCCATCACACAGGAGGAGAAACTGAGGCACAAAAGAGTAAGAAGTATAAGATCACAAAAAAGAAATCAGGGTAGAATTTAAAGGAAGGCAATTAAAACTCTTCTCTTATTTTTTCTGTTGTGTGTCTGGTGTGTCTGGCGTGTGTGTGTGTGTGTGTGTGTGTGTGTGTGTGTGTATGTGTGTGTGTGTACACAGGACACAGTGCAAGTGTGGAGGATGGAGGACAACTTTTGGGAGCGAGTTCTTCTTCTGACCTTGTTGAGGCAGCTGTCCTTGTGTCTGCTGCTCTGCCTACCCCGGAGTAGCTGTCCTAAAAACTCCCTGGCAATCTTCCTGTCTCTGCCTCCCCTCCCATCTCCTAGTAGAAGTGCTGGAATTACAGATGTGGCCACTGCACCCAACTTTTTAAAAAGTATTTTTATTGAGTTCTTTTGCATTTCATATAATAGATTTTAATAAAATGAGACACTTTTCCCATGTGCTCCCATTGATCCCCCCACTCAATTTCATGTGTTCCGTTGTATATGCTAAATCCTATCCAGTCAAGCATATGTACCCAGATGTCCCTTGGCACAGATTCATCCACTGGAGTCTAATCAGCCCATCTAGAGTCACTTCCTTATGATCCACTCTCCCTCACCCCACAGTAATCATTTTATAATTGTTCACTGACTAAGCTTGGGTTCTGCTGCACATTTATCTCATTTTATCTTCTGTTTTTGTCTCTATGAGTTGGCATGGGTCTTGTGCATGCTGTTACCATTGCTGCAAGTTCATATGAACAAGTTCCCAGAGGCCTGAAAGGTCGTTTCCTTATGTTCATGAACCAACCCTGGCTCTCACAATCTCCCCCCGCCCCAGTGTTCTCTGAGCTGTGGGTGGGTGAGGTTTAATATAGGAATCTATCCAGGGACATACACTTTGTCTCTTATTCTGTAAAACTTAGCCATTTGTGTCTTTCTGTGTGCAAAGCACTCTGTTGTATGAGGAAGCTTCATTGGTGAGTGTTCGGGAATGTATTAATATTCTCTTTAGCCTCTGTTCTGCTATGAGCCTTAGGTATAGAGGTTCCACTGTAGATATGTCATTTGGGACTGAGCATCTCTCAGACATGTATTTTCTGCATGTGATCAGTGTGGAACTCTGTAATAGCCTTTATCTGTTGCAAAAAGAAACTTCTTTGATTAGTGGTGTATGGTATACATATTTGTTAATATAAGGATCCATATTTAACATACAGTAAGAAATTTCATTTGTTCAGAGATAGTGTCTTCTCTAAGGTCTGTGACCTCTCCAGCCATATGTATTTGGCTATATTTGCAGTGTCATCCATGGGTTCCCTCCCACTGAGAGGGCTTTAAGTTCAATTACATAGCCGTTGTTTACTCCCTAGATAAAAGTGCCACTACTGAACCAATAGAGATAGTTTGCTATACCAGTCATTGTGGTTATTAGGTTTTACAGATGGATGGACCATTGATTGATTTTTTTTCCCTTAGCAACTTGCATATTATATTCTAGAACTACGAGAGTTAGTCTTCAGGAAGACGTCTTCCAGGACAATTCCAGTTCCATTGCTCCAAGTTCTGTATCCAAAGTATGTCCTGTCTTCAGCAATAGGGTCTTACATTCAAATTCTAGGAGGTAATCAAGGGCTGTGGCAATTGTGTGCGTTATTTTGGGAGTCTCTTGGACCACCCTGAACAACAACTCGAAGGGAGGTTTCCCCTGTCTGGCACTATGTTCCTTGTTATATAGCCTTAGGTGTACACATGTACTCATGTTGAGACATTGTGAGTATATTTCAGGGGTTTTTGAGTTAATACATTTCCCTCTGACTTTTCACACCACCTAAGCTTTATTTATCCTTTTTCTCTCTCTCCCTGTCTAACCTCCCTTTTTCCTCCCCAGTTTAATATCCCCATTTTCCTTTTGATAATATTTGTCTCCTATTCCCCTCTCTTGAGTTCCTCCTTCTCCTTTAATCCCATGGTTCTTTGTATGTCCATCCCTTGTCCCTTCCCAGTTGAATATCACCATTTTCCTCATTTCTCCCTTGGTAATATCTGTTTCTCTCCCCCTCTCTCAGGCTCTTTCTTTCCCTTTTCCTCCGTGCTTCCTTTCCATTTCCTTGGCTCCCGCTATTACATCAGGATATATACTCACATATAAGGAATTGGGCTCAGAACTGCCAATGAGGGAAGGCACATGTTGATTGTTTTTCCGAGTCTGTGTTTGTTACTTCACTCAGTATAACAGTTTCTAGTTCTGTTCATTTACCTGAAAATTTCATTTTTCCTTACTACTGAGTAGAGATCCACTGTGTAAATGGACCACATTTTCATTATCCATTCCCCAGTGAGGGACATTTCTGTTGTTTCCATTTCTTAGCTATTGTGAAAAGAGCAGCAACAAACATGGATGTACAGGTACCTCTACGGTAGGATCCACACAGTCCTTTGGGAATTTGGCAAGGAATGGTACAACTACATCATATGGTAGATTCATTTTTAGTGTTTTAAGAGTTTCCCATGCTGCTTTCCGTACTGGTTGCCAAGTTTTCAGTCCGACCAGCAGTGAATGAGCATTCCCCTTCTCCATATCCTTGTCAGCATTTTGTTGTCTTCTCGCTTGATCTCAGCCAGTTGGACTGGGGCAAGATGGAATCTTAAAAGTGATTTTCATCTGGCTTTCTCTAATTACTAAGGATGCTGAGCCCTTTTAAGGTGTTTCTTAGCCATTTTTATTTCTTCCTTTGAGAACTCTCTGCTCAGTTCCTTAGCCCATCTTTTTATTGGGTCATTTATTTTCTTGTTTCTTTGCTTTTTGAGTTCTTTGGTTTGGAATATTAGTCCTCTCTTGGATGCGTAGCAGGTGAAGATTTTCTCTCATTCAGTGGATTTCCTCTTCACTCCCTTGGTTGTTTCTTTTGCTGTACAGGGGCTTTTTAGATCAGTGAGATCCCACTTGTTGAGCAACTTATGTCAAATTTAGAATTTTCTATACCTATATCTTGTAGGGTACTACTGTGTTTTCTTCTAGCAGTTTGAGTTTTAGGTTTCATTATATTCAGCTTTTTTAATGCGGGTGCAGGGGATCAAACTCACGCTGTCAAGCTTATAGAACACTCACTTTTACCTGCTAAGCCATCTCAGTCAGCCTCCAAAGTCCTCCTTTTTAACTACAATGCTAAATGTCCATGTTACTTTTCCTTAAAATTTTTCTCTCATTAGTCATTGAACATTACTTAAGGCAATAATTGAAATAGCATTTAATTTTCCCCAGAAACTATAAATCCCATATGATCAGAAGTTGTAATTTCTGTGATTCATCAAGTTATTTTGAACTTTCAGTATAATGCTAACTTCTTTTTCTTTTAAAGCATTATTTCTATTTTATGTGTAGGACTGTTTTGTTTTGCCTGCATGTATGTAAATTCACCTGTGCTGTACAATGTCCACGTAGGACAGAAGAGGGCATTGGATCCCCTAGACCTGGAGTTACAGATAGTTGTTAGTCACCACGTGGATGCCAGTATTTGAACCCAGGTCTTCTGCAAGAGGCCATATCACCAGGCCAATGCTAGCTTCTTAATAGGCACTAAGTGAATCCTTGTTAAATGAAAAAAGAAAAGAAAAAAGGAGAGAAAATAAAGAGAAACCAGTAAAATGAAGAAGAGATAATAAATGCTGGCTAGGATATGAAGGAAGAGAAACACTTCTACACAGCTGGTATTTACATAGACACTGGGGCAGTCACTAAAGAAATCAGTACGGAGAATCTTCAAGTATAATTACAATCTGACCTGGCTGTACCACTCCAGGGTACATAAATACTATAGGACTTTCAGTCATCATATTACAGAGACACTTGCACATCTGTGTTTATTGCTGCACCAGTTACAATAGATAAAATATGGAAGCACACCAGATGTCTACCAACAGAAAAATAGATAAAGAAAATGTATGTATACACAATAGAATCTTTTCAACCATAAACTAAAATTAAATCATGTCACTTGGAGGAAAATGGGTGGAAGTGGAAGGTCTGCATGTTAAGCAAAATAAGCCAGGATACAAATATTGTATCCTTTCTCTCATCTCTTCCTCATATGTGTATGGTATGAAAATAAGAGATGTGAGGAGACTGTGAAAGGGCAGGAAGAAAGAGATCTTAAACTGGGGAAGGGGGAAGGAAGGATAATGGGATACATGCGGTATGAAAGCTGACTCCTTGGAGGTAGAAGGGGAGCTGCAAGAACAGGAGATACAGGGAGGGCGGTGAGAGAGGGCGTGACCAAGAATGAATATAATGGCATACATGCAGGGAGATGCCATAATGAAACCCATCATTTTGTACGGTAACTTAAAAATTAATAAAATAAATGAATGCATCTATATACAAATAACCAATATAAACACATCTTTGAATGTCCACAGATAAAATTATACAGGTGAATTTAAAACTAACTGTATGCTCAAGTTTTAAAGATTTAGAACAGAGAAAAAAAATCCTCCTGGGAGACTTGAAAGGAGTTCATGTGAGTACAGTAACACTGAACCATATAGTCATCCGTTATCTATTGCTGTGTGTTATCAAAAACCAAGCAGCTTACAACTGGAGAGATGGCTCAGCAGTTCTCTTGCAGAGAACCCAGCTTCGGTTCCCAGCATGCACATGACAGCTAACAACAGTCCGTAACTTCAGTCCCAGAGGACCCAGTGCACTCTTCTGAACTCTGTGGGCATTGCATAACATGGATGCACTAGAATACATGCAGACAATACACTTATAATAAAAAAAATTAAAAACCTAGTATCTTAGAAACTCAGCATTTGCCATCCTATCCTTCTGTGAGTTGGGTGCATAGTTTGACCGACTCAATTACCTCAGTTCTCTTCAGAAGGTAGTAATCAAGTTTTCTCAGAGCAGATTCACAGTAGTCTTCATGTCCACTCAGAAGCTCCTTGAAATTTGTTGCTAGCATTCCATTCTTTGGGCTGTTGATGGCCTTTGATGGTTACCATTTGGGTCTCTTTATACAGACTTGCTTCATCAAGGCAATGAGACAGTCTTCTAACAAGACAGGAGTCATAGTCTTTCATGTCATAGGGAAGGGACATTTCTTTCTTACACTAAAGGCAAGGAACTATGTCTAAAGGAATTACTTAGGGTCATGAATTCCAGGAGGTAGAGGTCATTTTAGAAGTCAGAATAATCCTTTCTACATGTTAAAAAGACTGTCTAAATTATATAACTTATTTATAATTATATATTTAGTTTTAAGCAAAAGACTTTAAATATTATTATGTACTCATTTACATAGTTATAGAAATAATTATTATAATGTCCTTTTATTTTAATGGAAGTAGTCAAAATCATAAACTAAAAAGGTAAGAAAAAAGTTAAATTAAAATATATGTATATAAAATATTTTATTTTTTAAACTGTGAGATATAAGATTAATTTATATATTTCTGTCACCTTTGTATGTCTTCAAAGGGAGTCCTCAATGAATAAATACTAAAGACAAGGAATATAATTCAGTTTGTAAGGAATAGATAAATGTAAATTGATAGAAAATGAAGTAAGACTTAACTAAAAGGTGACTAGTTTCCAGACCAGAAAGTTCAAGAGCAAATGTCCAGGAAATTACTATAGGAATTTCCTCCCAGCTTTCTTCAGGAAGAGAAGGCTTCCTAATCCCAAATCCTGTATATCTCTGAGTCTTTTCCTGACTATTTGGCCGGAGCAACAAGGAAACACAAGTACTTCCGGAAACCGTTCACAAGTATCACACTGAATATTCAAAATGGGAAAATTCAGACTTTTGGAAAAAGTTCCTTTTACAAATAGGACAGTATGGTTTTGGTATCTTATGTTTTTAATCGGCCTGAGGTTTCATGGAGCTTTATTTGTCAGTGAAGCCTATTTTACTTTAAAATGCAACAAAACAATTGAATGTCAAATTAAAAGGTGGAGAAAGCTGCCAGAACACCCACCATGAACTACAGATTTTTAGCCTCAGTTAAAGTAGACTTTGCCTATGATTCAGGTCATTGTATGAGGTGGTGGTGGGAGGCACCCTGGGGGGTCTCACAAGGAATTCACCCTGAAATGCATATATTTTTAATTTTTCTCCCTCTAATTTTGTAAATAGGGAAAGAAGTTAGAAAAAATTGAAAGGCAATGTAAAAGAAAAAGAATGTGGAGACAGATAAAAAACCAAAACAGAAAATACCTAGAGTGAGAAGAACAGTATAGGAAAAACAACTGGACCTTTATGATCCCCCCTTACCGACTCCAAAAAGAACCTCCAAACTGCAAGGCACACCCTAGCATAGATAAGGACGTCTAGGCACTGTGTTTTTTGTTAAAAAAAAAAAAAAGGAATTTCTGAAAGTGACAAGGGAACATTTACTAAGATTTCAGTATCAATTACATGGAGGGTCTAGGTGGACGTGGCCTCAAGTTCATGGAAGAAAATCAAGAGATTATTCTTAAAATCAGTCTCACAGATGAAGAAGTGGGTAATGTAATAATTATATTTCTATGTATTTCCATCAAAATGGAATAAGTAATACAATTTTATACTTGTACAGCCCATTTTTATCTTTAAAAACTCACAACTAGTCATCATTTAGTTACCTATGGGTCCAGCTCAGCACTACTTTAACATCTCAGTGTTAGAAGGGCAGAGCAAGAACAAATTGCATTGATGTGTGCACATGTGTGTAGAGGGAGCCACATGGCTGTAAAATCCATGCAGTACTGCTCTGGATCTGAGTTATTTCTACACATCCGATGGTCCATGAAAGGGGTGCATCCACTTAACATTTTCAGAGACAGACTTATGACTTTCAGCCTTGGATACTCCTTATACTTTTTATGAAGTTGGGACTCTGAAATGACAACTATTCATGTTCCAGAGTCAGTCTAAGCTGTGTGTTTGGAGACACATGCACAACATACTTTCAGGGCAATGGATGAAAAAAAGACAATGATGATTAGCCTAAACCTTCTTTCCTAATTAACTAGTTTTCAAATGTCAATCAAATCTTTTTTTATCCTTATATAATATCCTGATATAGTCCAGTTGAATCTATACAGCATTCATGTCATAAAGAGCAATACTTTCTAAAACTTTAGTTCACTGGTACAGAAGGGAATACAACTGTGTTCTAACTTGTCCTGATTTCCCTATTTTCTAAATGTAACAGAGACACAGTAAGGTGAGTTCATATGTCTGGTGGTAAGAATAAAAGAGAAATAGGATATAATTAGATATAAATTCTGAATATAAGATATAATCAAGGGGGCTGGAGAGATGGCTCACCTGTTAAGAGCACTGGCTACTCTTGCAGAGAACCCGAGTTTGATTCTCAGCACCCACGTGGCTCACAACTGTCCATAACTCCAGTTCCAGGGGATCTTCTCCCCGCTTCTGACTTCTGCAGGCATTGCACAACACGGCGCACTGACACATATGCAGAAAATGCATTCATACACATAAAAATAACAAAAGATATGTTACTATAGTTCAAGAAAAGGAGTTACAGCTACAGAATAATCTGAGACTTCTGACTTCACTGGGCGGGGAAAGTTGTCTTCTTTCAGATACATGGTTGTTTGGCACTGCCTAGTGACTGTGTCAGTATCAGAAAGAAAAGAAATTGACTTTTTTTCTAGGATTTAGTTCCTAAAACATGCCTAAAACAGTTTTCACTGTTCTCAGTTCTACATGGAAAGTCAGCATGTAACTTTTTTTTTTAGGTTTTTGTATTTTATAAACAACATTTCAATCAACTTTGTACCCCCTCCCCACTGGTACTGTAGCCCCTCACCGGTTTCATGCTTTCTGTCATTCTTGTTAAAGCCTGTTGAGTCAAGTTAGTGTCCCCTGACGTTCTTTAGTGCAAGTTCATCCACTGAGGTCTAGTCAGCCTATCTAGAGTCACTCTAAAAGAAGACCAACTCTTCCTCACCTAATAGTAATCAACTGCCCAACAATTCTTCAGCTGAGATTGCGGCCCACTGCCGCTTTCCACAGTCAATGCAAGGTTTTGGTCTGCAATTTATTGTAAGCTGGTTTGTAAACGTTGTTTTACAGTGTGTTTACTGACATAGAAAACTGCATATTTAGTAAGAATCATCCTTCATAAGTTCTCTTTTGCATATATCTCAGAAATCGATCATGAGCTATTATGCAACACCAAGCATTTTGCATTTTCAAAGTTGAAATTGAGACTTTGCATGGGTCTTGTACATGTGGTCACCATTGCTGTAAGTTCATATGAGCAAGGTCCCAGGAGTCTGTAAGACTCTACCTCCATATGGTCATGCACTTCCCCTGGCTCCTACAATCTATCTTCCTCTTCTTCTGCTACAGTTCCTGAGCCTTGGGCTTACTGCCCTCTGTCCATTAAGGAGCTTCCTTGATGAGAGTTGAGAGATGCTTTACTATTCTTTCTACTCCTTGTTCCACTATGTTCCATGAGTCTTAGATAGCAGTTTCATTGTAGATGTGTCACTTAGGGTTGGGCATTCCACAGACATTTAATTTCTGTGTGTGACCAGCTGTGGTACTCGGTAATAGTCTCCATCTGTTGCAAAGGAAGCTCTTTTGATGAGTGGTGGCTGCCATACTTGTGTGTAAATGTCTGAAATTCTAGTTCCATGGGATCCAACACCCTCTTTTACCTCCACAGGCACTATACAACATGGATGCACTTACACGCAGGCATAACATTCTTGCACATAAAATAAAAATAAAATAAATCAAAAAAATTTTTGAAAGGATCCATATTTAGCACATGGTAGGAAATGACATTTGTCTAGGGATGTGAGATTCTTGGGGTTTTCTCTAAGATCTGTGATTTCTCTAGTTTTGTGTATTTGTCTGTGTTTAAAATATCACATGAGTTCCCTTCCACCGAGTGGGCTTTAGGTCCAATTAGGTAGCTGTTGATTACCCCCAAGAGAAAGGTGCCACTACTACCCCAGTATAGTGTGCTGTGCCGTTCATTATTGTGGTTATTAGGCCTTAAAACTGGGGTTGGACCACTGATTAACGTTCTTCCTTTCAGCTTGCGCAGTTCTCCAAAACTATGAGGTTCACCTTCAGGGAGTGGTTTTCAGGTCAGCTCCAGCTCTGTAGCTCCATTTGTCCAGAGTATGTCTTGTCTTCAGCAATAGGGTCTTACCTTGAAGTTCTCAGAGGCAATCAAGTTCTGGGAGGCAATCAAGTGCTATGTCAATAGGCTGTGTAATTTGGGAGGCTTAACATCCAGAATATATAAAGAACTCAAAAAAACAAAGAATTAAGAAAACAAATGACCCAATAAAAAGAAGGAGTTAAGGACCTAAACAAGGAGTTCTCAAAATGAGAAATAAAGATGGCTAAGAAACACCTTAAAAAGTATTCAGCATCATTAGTAATCAGGGAAATGCAAATTAAAACCACTTTAAGATTTCATCTTACCCCAGTAAAACTGGCTAAGATCAAGAGAACAAATGATACCAAATGTTGGAAACAATGTGAGAATAAGGGAATGCTCATTCACTGCTCGTGGGAATACAAACTTGTGCAACCACTATTGAAAGCAGTGTGGAGAGCTCTTAAAAACTACAAATGCACCTACCATATGACCTAGTTACACCATTCCCTGGCACATACCCAAAGGACTCATCCTACATCTGTTTGTTCCTGCTATTTTCTACAATGGCTAAGAAATGGAAGCAACCTTAGAGTCCCTCATCTGATGAGCGGATAATGAAAACGTGACACATTTACACAATGGAGCTCTACTCAGCAGTAAAGAAAGATCAAATTATGAAATTTTCAGGTAAATGGACAGAACTAGAAACTGTTATACTAAGTGAAGTAACAGACTCAGAAAAACAAACAATGTATGTTCTTCTTCATTCTAGCACCAAAGGCTTTTATGTGAGTATGTATCCTGATGTAACTGCAGGAGCCAGGAAAATGGAAATAAGCCAAGGAGGTATAAGGAAAGAAGGAGCCTGAGAGTGAATAACAGTAGGATGCAGGTGTTACCAAGAGGACATGGTAATATGGGGCATTTAAATGAGATGGGGGTAGGAATCATACAAGAAATTTGGGGCGCAATTTTTAATAGTCTTGAAAAGGGACACCTGTAAAGGAGTAGTCAACAAGGAGACAGAATGAGAAAGAAAGACTTGGCAGGAGGAGAATCAGTAAAAGCAACATTACTTGATCTGTGGGGTAAAAGAAGAAGAATATATGGATAAAGGTTTGTGAATTTCTTTGGTGGCAGGTTCCTCTCTACACCTTTCCTTATGGCTACATCGATAACTGGTCATAGTATTCCCCGTGGTCTATTTGAAACAGAAAGCTCAGTGCAACATTATCCATGAAACTCTCTGGCCATTATGCTCCTTAGAAGATGACAAACTCTTAGGACCTTAGTGTACATGGCCACTCTTAATCAAATTTAGACCCCCACCCCTGATCCATGCCCCACAACCCCCTGCTGGAACTCATGTATTCTGCCATACGTGTTAAGCCGTATCCAGTCAAGAATTTGTACCCAGATGTTCTTTAGTGCAAATACATCCACTGGAGTCTGGTCAGCCTATCCAAGATCATAAGTAAGACTTACTCTCCCTTTCCAAGTAGTATTCTGTCTCTAATAGTCTCAGACTAGGGCCGGCCTGCCACCAATTTCTCTCTCCACTCTGGACCCTTGTCTAATTGAGTTGGCATGGGTCCTGTGCTTAATGCTACTAGTGCTACAAGTTCACATGTGCAAGTTTCCAGTGTCCTGAAAGTCTCTGCTTCCCTGAGTTCATGAACCAGCCCTGGTTCTTACAATCTTTCTTCCCCCGCTTCCACCATGGTCCCTGAAGCATGGGTGGGTGAGATTTAATATAGGACTCCTATCTAGGGATACACACTCTGCAGTATCTTATTCTTTAAAACTTGGCCAGTTCTGGCCTTCTGTGTGCATTGCACTCTGTTATAAGGAAGCTTCACTGGTGAGAATTAAGGGATGCATTAGTTTTCTCTCTACCCCTCACTCCACTATGTTCCATGAGGCTTAGGTATAGACGTTCAACTGTATATATGCCACCTAGGACTGGACATCTCTCAGACATATATTCTGTGTCTGAGTAGCTGTAGAATTCTACTGTAGCCGCCAACTGTTGCAAGAATAAGAGTCTTTAATGTGTGGTGTACTGTATGCTTGTCTGTAAATATAAGGATTCATATTTAGCATATGGTAAGAAATTTCATTTGTCTAGAGATATGGTTTTCTCTAGGATTGAAGTCCTCTCCAACCATGTGTACATTGCCACTCATGGGTTCATTCCCATTGAGAGGGCTTCAAGTCCAATTAGATAGCTGTTGATTACCCTAATATGTCAGGGCATCAATAGAGGTAGTATGCTGTGATGGTCCTTATGGTTATTAGACTTTAGGGCTGGGTTGGGCTATTGATTGATTGTTTTCCCCTTGGCAGTTAGCATATTATCAGCTAGGATTAAGGGAGCTAAATGTCAGGTAGCAGGCCTCAGGGTCAGTTCCTGCTTCATTGTCCAAGTCTTGTACCTGAAGTATGTCCTGTCCTCAGCAGTAGGGTCTTATCTTCTAGTCCTGGGAGATAACCAAGAGCTTTGGCAATAGCCTGAATTATTTTGCCAGTCTCCTGGACCATTCTTACCGACCACTCAAAGGGGGGTCTCTTCTGTCTGGCAATGTTTTCCTTGCCAAATAACCCCCGGGATACATATGCACTAATGTTTAGACACTGTATGACCGTATGTGCATTTCCGGGGGGTTTCAGCTGCCACACATTTACCTCTTGGTTCCTTAGCCGCCCTGAGATTCATTCATCTCAGGTCTTTTTCCTCCCACCGGATCTCCCTCCTCCCTCCCCTATCCCGACACCTGCATTATCCCCCCTTTCCCCCAATGACACCCGCCTCCCACCATTTTTCCTCTCCTGACTTCCCTCCTTCCCCATATTGTGGCCACCTCCATGTCCCTGCCTCCTGTTTTGTATGTTTGTGTATTGCCTGCATGTATGTAACTGCAATGGTCATGGATTTCTCTCATATTTCCCCCCTGTATATAAGACTAGTAATGTAGAGAATATATGCTCATCCGTAAGGCTTCCAGTTAACAGCAGGCTACTAGTAGTTAATCTTGGGGGGCATCAAAGGATATATACACATTTTTTTACTACCTGGATGTCCACATCCCTTATCTCCATCTTGTTCAGAGGGCAGCTGTGTTTTCTTTTGGGGACTTATTTTTATTTTAACTATGTGCATATGCTTGTCATGGGGAGTGGGGTATATGTACATGTGAGTGAAGATGCTCATGGAGTCCAAGAAAAGGGTGTCAGCTCCCCTGGAGATGGAGTTATAGGAAGTTGTTAACCACCTACATGGGTGCTGGGAACCCAGCTTGAGTCCTCTGTAAGAGCAGTAAGTAACCACTGAATCATCTCTCTAGCCCAGGCAAATGTATTGCTAAACACAATCACGTAATACATTTTCATGGAGCATCAATAATAGGACTAGTTTAGATGTGGAAGTCATTGTCACAATTTCCTTATTATCAATCATACGAAACAATTTAGGCCTGTTATTTAGCTACTCAAGGGTAAAAGAGTAATTTTCCAAAATAATTATCAGCAAATTTTCCAAGAAGCAATTCCTCCCCAGAAAATTTCTTCTTTCACTAAATTGGTATCTCTAGGCTGGGGACATAGCTCAGTGCTTGCGTAGTATGCTTTAAACCCCTGGGTTTGATGCTCAGCATTGCATAGAACAGATGTGGTAGTATAGCTCATAGTCCCAGCACTTGGGAGGTGAAGGGAGGAGGATCAGAAGTTCAAAGTGATGTTTGTCTACATAATGAGTTTGAGGACAAACTGGGCTTCATGAGATTCTACTTCAATAAAAACTCAATCTTTGCAATTCTCTCATATTTCCCCCCTATATATAAGACTAGTAATGTAGAGAATGTATGCTCATCCATAAGGCTTCCAGTTAACAGCCGGCTACTAGTAGTTAACCTTCTCTTCTGCAATGGTCCCCGAGTCTTGGGTGAGTAAAACTTCATAGAGGAGTCCTATCCAGGGACCCACACTCCACAGACTCCTAATCTCCACTTTGGACATTTGTGGCCTTTGTGTTCCTGGTCCTCTGTTGCATGAGGAAGCTTCATTAATGAGAGTTGAGAGATTCATTAGTGTCCTCTTTACCCTTGTTCTATTTTGCTTGAGCCTTTGGTGTAGAGGTTGCATTGTGGATGGGCCACTTAGGCTTGGGCAATTCACAGACAATGTGGTATTCTGTAGTAGTCTGGTGCAAGTGAAACTTCTTTGATGAGTGGTGCCAGGAATGTTTGACTATAGATACAAGGACACATATTTTGCACTGAGAAGTTTCATTAGCCTACCAATGTGATAGCCTTGGGGATTTCTCTAAGATCTATGACTTCTTCAGTCATGTTTATTTGCCTAAGTTTATAGTACCACACATGAGTTTCCTCCCACTGAGTGGACTTTAAGTCAAAATAGGTAGCTGTTGGTTGCCCCCAAGATAAAAGTACCACTACTACACCAGTGTCATATGCTGTGCCGGTCACTGATGTGATTATTTGGTCATGAAGCTGGTGTTGGGCCATCCACTGATGTTCTCCCTTGGCAACTTGTATAGTGCTCTCCATAGCTATGAGGACTAACTTTCAGGGAAAGTGGCTTCTAGTTCAGTTTCAGCTCCATCATTCCAATCCTGTGTCCAAAGTACGTCCTGTTTTCAGCAATACCTTCAAGTTCTGAGAGGCAATCAAGGGCTGTGGCAATAGCCTGTGTTTTCAGAGTCTTTTTGGACCACCTTGGTCAACAACCCAAAGGAAAGTTTTTCCTGGCTGGCACTGTTTCTTGTTGTGTAGCCTTCAGCTATGCATATAGACTCATGTAGAGATACTGTATATGTAATTTGACCTTAGGTTGTTAGACTAATATGATTTCTTCTGGCATCTTCCACTAGCTAGGCATTATTTATCTCTTTTAATGGAGTCAACAATCTTTCAACAACATTGTGTGCCAAGGGTTCATTCAAATGAAATTTAGGTGAGTTGTTATTCAGTTTTTACGTTATGCAAAGTAGTTTTGTAAAGTGAACAATTTTTAGAAAGATATTCCCCAGTCAAAATTTTAAAATAAAAATTTAGAAGTTCAAAGTGCTACAGAAACCCATTCACACCAGATGTAAAGAACTTCTTGCTAAAAGGGCAGAGCTTCAGAAAAGAGTTGAAGAACTTCAGATTGAAGTTTCCAAGGGATCAACCCCATCTTCAGAGAGAGAGTCAGCTCTCCTGTGCAATGTGTTGCGCCTGTCCAAACTGTTTTCTGAAAGTACTGTCAGTCAGGCCATGGGTGTCATTGTCACGAGCTTGTCATTACAGCGGCAGTCTTATGGGTAGAAAGCCTTCCGCACCTTTAACCCATTACTGGAGGAAAGTCAGATATTTTATTTCAAGTTTCTTTTAGATGAATCTGAAAATGAAGCAGTGCCTGGTGACTTAAAAGAAATTATTTCACTGTAATTACAGATTGTAACACTAATCTTAAGACACTCAAAGAACATTAAACTGCTTCAATACTGCATCCACAGTGGAAACAAGTGTCTAATTTTAAAATGCTGTCTTAAAAACTTTAGCTTTTGGTAAGATCTCTTGATGGGAGAAAATCAAGAGCAACAAACCTTTTCATACCAAAGCAACTGAAATTCTTAGAAATCATATACACTGGGCCTTGATGAGCATGTGACAGATCAAATCACTGACCCCTTTCTCAAATTTTCCTTTTTTTCTTTTTGGCAGTAATTGATTTATCTTGGTCACCCTTCATTCTCTATTCTTATAGTTCAAGGCAGTCTTGGGGATATTATGGTCTACTAGTAGTTAAAAAATGCTAGTTGTGAAATGATGCCTTATGCATGTGCTTAAGAAGATGAAGGGACAAAGTGGTAACCATAATCCATGAGTTTGGAGAACATTACATACCTACCCCTTAATTTCTATTTGTCCATGGACTAGAAACATCGTGAAAACCATTAAAAAAATCATTACTCCTCTTTACCTTAATAATAATTGACAAATGTTAAGACAACAGTTAGATTGACTTTTTCTGGGTAAACAGCTTGTAAGGTTCAAAATTTGCGTTAATACATACATTTTCCCTTTGCAAATTCTGTATTTCCACTGAAGGATTCAGTCTACCAAAGAATATATGAATTCAGTCTACCAAAGAAGTTACAATCTCAATGCCAGCAAGCAAAGCCTTGCTTCTCTAGTCATCTAAGAGTGGGGTGCTGGTGTAAACATTTGACTCCTGATGTCTATTTTATTCTATGTATGAGCCATATGCAATGTACTGTAACAAAGGAGCTAATAATATGTCAACTATTTTAGACTTTGTCCTACTCCAAAGTTTTTTTATCTTAAGTGTCTTTGCATCCCAGCATCCCATTCCAAAACTTTGAGGTTTTTTTTTTTTTTTTTTTTGAATACAGGCTTCAAATGGAAAAGTTCAGTGCAGGATGATACAAGACATTCTTTTTGTTATTATTTTCTGCAAACTGTCTTTGTAGGATGTTGAGATTGCCTTATCTCTGCTATCTGGGCATTGAATTAATCACTCTTCATGCTACAAGTTGGCAGTTTAAAAGTAATGAACCTAGTAATGAACCAGTGCTGATGGGCTTTGCCACAGAAAGTAGAGGGTTGGGAAAGGCGAATGATTTTCTTTCAATCTGGCGATTGTTCTGAGAAGCTGGAAGTTTGGTGGCAATTGGTGTCATTTGCTGGCAGTTGCCAACCAACTGTGCATTGCCTTGTAGAAAGAAGCTGTTCAAGATAGTTGGGGGGGGGAGTGGTTTATATATAAAGCAAACTCTTATAACCCCCAGAAGATCAAAGCCTGAACCAACCAGGTGAGAATTGTTCACTTAGAGGGTCATCTATGGAGAGCCATCAAGGGGAGTTACAAAGCTTGCTAATTCCATTTGAGATTCAACACTAATCCAGAAAAAAAATATAGAAACCAAGAAGGGTCCTGTTAAGAGAAAGTGTCACATTTGTCTTCCTTCTGAAGCAATTCCAGCTCTGAGGCCACATCACTTGATGAGACAGGCCCAGCATTTTGGTCTACCAAAGAGGATGCATTCCGAAGCAGAATGTTGATGATAATTCTGAAAGGAAATCTGGAAATCATGTGTTTGATTACTTAAATACGTTTCAAACTACTACAAGAGGATTTTAAGTAAAGATGTAGCACAGAGTAAGAAAAGAAAGACACACTAACTTTTCATGTAGCTATTCCATGCACAGAAAAGGGAGAGGAGAAAGCAATTCCACTGGAGAGTTACTAGCGTCTAAAGATTATCCAAAAGGAAGAAATCTGATATCTCTCATATAGAAACTATAATAAAAGACTCATGGAATGCTTGCTGAATGAATGAATCATTAAAATAAACAATCCTAACTTCTAAGAAGCCTGCTATTCATCTGGAAAGAGAAACATGCTGGAGGTGAATGTCACTGACAGTGAATGGCTATGTGGTATTTCTGAAGCCTATGTCCGACACACAATGAGTCACTGCCACTGTCCCTTCCTCATTCAGCTCGGAAACAGCATCTCCAGAAGAGAACAGAGACAAAATCTAAGGAACATCTAAAGTATCTAGTACTGTATACAAGAAATAAATTCAAAAGACATACAGAAAAATATATGTATGCACATTCTCAGGGCCTTGTGTGCTAACGCACAGATCACAGAAACTAAAGTGAAGTTGGTATTAATTATGTAGTTAAAAATTACTGATTAACAACTTTTATCATATAAGATAATATAAAATACATGTATTATTGAACAGGAATGGAAGATTTTTCTTAGGAGAGAAGAGAGAGTTAGATTGGTGTTAAGTGTCTAAGACATATCTTAGTCTTACAATGAATGAAATAGTGATTTCTAGCACAGTAGGCAATTAGTAAGTATTTTTAATAGTTCTAAATAAATGTAAGTTTTGTATTTTTATATATTTAAATAAAAATATTTAGAATACATAAAATTCTAAATAAGTAAATGAGGAAAGTATAATAAAAAGTGAATTTCCCCAAACATAGAAAAAACGTCTAGAGAAAACCAGACTTAGATGCATGAAAATTCAGAATATTATTTAAAATTTTTTTAATGTGAAAATGTTGACAAAAGTGCCAATGTAATTGAATACTAGAGATAAAATGTGAACATTTGATGACATTAAGATATACTAAATAATAAAATGAAAATGAAATGCACCTTAAATATATAAGATAATTGAAATTAAGGATTGAACAAAGGAAAGAAAAAACATAGCTAGTCACAGACAAGTCATGCGGGTCCACAGGGAATTTCTAGGGACAGTCTAACTTCCTGGACTAACAGTTTCCAGCTGAGGCAGCTGGCATTCATTCTACCATGGCAAGGAACAAAGGGAGAAAGATCCATGTGCTGTCCTTATGTTCCTTACCTTATGCTGGAGCATAAAATCTCCTATCGCATCTACCACATCTTCTTTACACTCACTAGTCTCAGAAATCATTGTGCAAGGCTACTGATTCCTATATGTACATTGCTGCACAGGTTGAGTCAGAACCACTCTTTCCATCATTCATCATAACTATAGTGCATGCTGTCCTCAGAAAACTTTTCTGGTCTTTCAGATCTCTAAAATGCTAATGCACACTGCATTGATAGATGTTCATTAAAAGGAAGATGAAGCACACAGGAAATGGCCAAGTAAAAAGAAACTAGAAGTGGCATGTACTTTATATCCATAGGAATGACATGCGTACTACACTTGCACACTGTACTAGGTATAGAATCTAAAATCGGAATGGAGAAAAGATCCAGTGTCATCAGGGCCTCTGAAAGAAGATACTAAACTGAAATCAGCATATCAGCGTATCTCACAACTTTCTATGTTTTCATTCCCTTCTCAAGGGAGAACCAGAAAGAAATAAGGAATCATGATAATGCTACAGAAAAGAGAGTGTGATATGCTTTAGAGACTGATCTAAAATTATTTCATAAAGAGAGCTGAAGAGATGACTTGTTGGGTAAACCATTTGCTGGCAGGTGTGAGGATCCCTGGAACCCATGGGCACAGTAGTGTGAATCTGTAATCCAGCACTCCTGCAGTGAGGTAAGAGGCAGAGAGTGGAGGAGCCTGGAAGACCATGGAACAGCTACCCTGCCATATGCAGAAGCAAACATCAAGGACCCTGTCACAAACAAGGTAGCCAGTCATCCTCTGATCTTTATATGTGCACCATAGTATGAGTCCCTGGAGAGAGAGAGAGAGAGAGAGAGAGAGAGAGAGAGAGAGAGAGAGAGAGAGAGAGAGAGAGAGAGAAAGATATTAAAATGTAAAGAAAGTTTTATGCTTCCTTTTATAAAATGAAAATTCAAGTCTTAGAATCAATATTATAAAGCTTCCATAGCAGAAGTTATAGTAATAGTAATTTTATCTTGTAAAAACTTCACAGGCTTCAAACTATGACTTAAATCTTTAGTGATTCAAGCACTTTGTCTTAATTAATAGAATTTAAGATGAACTTTCTCTAGATATACTGTCCATTGTCCACCCTCTCTCAAAGAAGGACAGCTGGATGCAGTGGAAATTCACGGTGGTTGTTCCTGTCCTTGGTCATTTGGAAATAGCATCTGAACATCGTTCAGGACCCCAGCTGTTCTCAACAGGCCAATATTTATTACTGTTTCTATCTGTTCCTTCAAACCTGTAGCCAACCACTAGAATAATGAAATCTAGGTCCTTGATACTGCTTTCTTAATCATAGTAAGTGACTAAGTTATAGAAAATGGAAAGATCTGTGCCAGAGGGGTAGCTCAGTAGATAAGAGCATTGGCTACTCATGCAGAGAACCTAGATTCAGTTCCCTGCACCCACATGGCAGCTAACAATCATCTGTAACTACAGTTCCAGGGAATCTGATACCCTCTTCTGGCCTCTGAGGGCACTAGGTGTGCATATGGTGCACATACATACATGTATGCAAAACACTCATACTTATAAAATGATTTAAAAAGTAGGTGCTTAGTTTTTGGTCAATCTTTGATTCTGTTTATTTATTTAAATTTTTAGTATTTTCATTGAATTTTTGAGAATTGTGTGTAAGACAATTTGATCATATTTAGAACCTCCTACCCATCTGCATTCCTAATTTAGTTCCCCCAACAGATTTCATGGACTCTATTTATATACTGAGGCCTATCAAGTCAGTTTGTGTTCCCAAATATCCTTTGGTATGTGTCTATCTACTTGAGCCTGGTTAACATATCTAGTGTTACGCTCTTAAAGAAAACCAACTCTCCCTCTCTGAGTAGTTATCAGTTGCTCAGTTGTCAATAGTTCTGCTAAGTCTTTGGGACTTCTTCCCCACTTCTCTGCTGGGATTCTGTCTGGTTTGGGCTTGTGTTTTGTGTGTGTGTGTGTGTGTGTGTGTGTGTGTGTGTGTGTGTTTGTGCATGCTGTCAACATTACTGTAAGTTCACATGAATAATTTCCCATGTCTGGAAAACTCTGTTTCCTTGCGGTCAACAACCAGCTCTGGATCTTACAATCTTTCCACCCCTTTTCTACAATGATCCCTAGGAGCCTTGGGTGGCAGATGTCCTATTCAGGGCTAAGCACTCAACTATCTATTATTCTGTGCACTTTGGTCTGTTGTGACCACGGTTAATCACCATCTGTTGCATGAGGAAGCTTCACTGGCGATAGTTGAGAGATGCATTAATATTCTTTCTGCCCCTTGTTCCTCTATGTTTCTTGAGCCTGTGGTGTAGAGGTTGTATTGTAAGGGATGTATACCCCTTACATCCCTTAAAGGATGATGTAAGGGATGAATACCTCATAGACACTTAGTCTCTGCATTTGACCAGTTATGAAGCTTTGTAATAGTCTCCATCTATTGCAAATGGAAACTTTTTTGAAGAGTAGAAAAGGTACACTTGTCTGTAAATATGAAGATACAAATTTAGAATACAGCAAGAAATTACTTAGGTCTAAGGATGTAACAAAAGTAAAT
The DNA here is from genome assembly GCA_035773235.1 of Eospalax fontanierii. NCBI lineage: Eukaryota > Metazoa > Chordata > Mammalia > Rodentia > Spalacidae > Eospalax > Eospalax fontanierii. The sequence continues at coordinate 33,032,231 of CM069544.1, read as the reverse complement.
TTTTTCCCTAGAATATTTGACTCTCCAGTTATGTGTATTTGCCTATGTTCACAGTACTACACATGAGCTCCCTTCCTTTGAGCAGAGATGACATTCAATTAGACAGTTGTTGGTTACACCCAAGGTAAAAATGCATCATTACGGACTATTTGCTCAACTGGTCATTGTTGTGGTTTATAGACTTTTCAGCCAGATGGAATCATAGATTGGTTTTTCTCCCTTGGCATCTTGCATAATATCTTCTGATACTATGGGAGCTATTCTTCAGGAAGGAAGCTTTCAGATCAGGTCCGGCTCAATTACTCCAAGTCTGAGGTATGTCCTATCTTCTGTAATAGGGTCTTACCTTCAAGTTCTGGGAGGGAATCAAGGGATGAGGTGATAGCATGTGTTATTTTAGGAGTCTCTTGGACTACCTCCACCAACAACTCAATGGGAGGTTTCCCTGACTGGCATTGTGTTGTGGTTTTACTTTTTTAATATAACCTTTCCTACACACATGCACACACAAATATATATATATATATATATATATATATATGTATATACATATATGAAATGTGTAATTTTCAGTAGGCTTTTGAACTAATATCCTTCATTTTATAAAAAAAAATGTAAATATGCATGGCCCTACATCCATAGTATCAGTGATGGGCCCCACAGTTGCCACAGCCCCAAGGATGAGGACCTTATCCCACTGAGGAATACCCATAAATTCAGTGTCACTGGCCACAGAAAATTTGGTCTGTAGGCATAGGCTTAGTTCTTTATTTCATATGATAGGAGTCCTCTGTTAGAGCTCCATATGTACTGGAAGGCACAATTCATTAGGTCACCATTGTTATCCTGATTACCTTTAGGCTGAGAACAGTTTACAAGGTTCTGCTCCCATAGTGAGAGAAGTTTGCCAGTCCTATGGAAGACCTCTGTTCTAGAGACTCATCTGTAATAAGTATAACCAGAGCCTCAAATGTCCTGACTTTTCAAAGAAATCTCATACTAACCTTTCTCTTCCCAATATGTGGACTGGAAGAGGCAACAGTTCCTGAAATACTTTCCTTGTCTGTGCTTCTGGTGCTGAAAGCCATTCATCACTTTCCTGATCTCCTGCTTGGCTTTGTCAACAAAGGGTTCACTGGCAGTCAGGAGCACTGCTTCCAGTGAAGGCACTCCCCACTGTGATGTCCAGTCAGTCCCTACTTCATCCTGTTCTCTTTACATTTCCTCATTCATGCTGTGTAGACTTGACTTCTACTGCTACCACTGTGGTTCAAGTTTTTATTGCATTTTGAAGTATTCAGGTTATTCTCAAGGAAAAGGTAGCCAGGAGGGTGAAAGATTCATGGTTCAAAAACCTGGAGCAGCTATAGCAATGCATGACACAGTCCAGGCTCTGGAGAGGTGGCTGAAGTCCAAGAATCTTGAACAAGTATGTTTTAAAGCTGAATGAAAAAGAGTGATCATGGTAATGTGGGAAAATGGCAGAGTGAGGAAAAGGAATATAGATTTCTGATTGCAGAAACTTTAGAGGAAAAAAAAGCAAACCTTTATATTTTGACATTCTAAAGTGAAGGACAACTCAAGTTTAGAATCTCTGTGAGACAAGCCTATCTGCAGCAGAAGGAATCAGGAGGATATGTGAGCAAAATAGCATACTAAAAAATAACTTCATAAAGAAAAAGAGAGGGGCAACATTTAAAAAATTCTCAACTTTAAAAACAGCGTCCTTAAAATTATGGACAATAGAAATTAACTGAAAGGTCCCTCCTAAACATGAGAGTAAGAGTTAAATTTCCAGAAAGACAGAACAATGGAGGAGATAAGTCGCTCATAGAATGAAATCACTCTGATTAATAATCTTTGAATGGAATTGCTGACTTAAAGACCCTTCAAAAGACCACGTTGGAATGTGATTATAAGTAAGGAAAGCTTAGTCCTAATCATCTTTATGCACTCTAGAGCAAAGATTGTGTTAACAGAAGGTGATAGTTGGTAAGCACAAAGCCTAAAATTTACAGATTTAGATATCAAATGATGTTCAATACATCCCTACTATCGACCCAGAAGATCTCCTGCCTGAGATACAAACATCGAATTTCTTTCATGCATGTATTATACATTTTCATGTTCTTTAATGTTTATGTTCATCAATGTTGCCAATTTCTTTTTCTGAAGTTTTTAATTTTATGATTAACCGTATGTAAACATTTCATTGCACAGGACTAAAAAGATGGCTCAGTGGTTAAGAGTGTTTGTTGTTTGTGGTAGTGGATAGGAATTAGGTTTCTAGCATCCACACTGAGTGGCTCACTGTTGCCTATAACTCCACCTCCAAAAACTCTGACTCCCTCTTCTGGCCTCCACTGGCCCCTGTACACATATGCACACATACACAAAAACCAATAAATTCAAACCTCACCCTCAAAAAATAGGAGTTTCATTACACTTAACTGATGAGTATTAACTCTGCTTAGTATTAACTCTGTGTCCTGATGGAAACTCACTGAACAAGCTAAAGAAGGTTATGATGAGTAATGAAAGTGTGAAAACTTACTGAAAACCTTAAAACATCAGCCAGCTGTCAATCTTTGTAATTTTCTGAGTTGGGCAGCTGTTGCTTTGAGGAATATTTTCGTAAGCTTTGACAAATGAAATATCTGAAATTTTTTTCCCTGTGGAGCCAGCCCCCAAACACAGAGGGGATGTTGCACCTTGAGTCAACTTAAGAGTGGTTGTAGCTACTATGACAAAGTGCTTTTGTGACCATTACTAAAGGAACCTACCTGCAACAAATGTTGGGCTTCATTAATAGTTCTCCCCTGGATGCTGGCAGTGATGCTGAAATAAATAGCTGTCTTTCATGGAAGGAGTACAGATGCCCAATTAATTGTTCCATTAGTTTTTTTTTGACTTTGTGGCTGCTGAGCAGAGTGGCTCAGATGGAGTCATTCCGCATCGTGAGAAACATCATGTTGCAAGAGTGCAACATTCTGCGCCCCACACACACTTTGATCCCGGTCCATTGACCCCTTTGATCTCTGAACAGGATATACAAGGTTCACGAATCAGTGCTTTCCTTCATTTCTAACTCTTGGTCTGGTAAGTGCTTACATTTCAATCATTGACTGGGATTAGTAAATATGTATGGCTTCTTTCTTTTTCCATTTATGTTTTCTAAAGACACAGGGAAGAAAAGGGCCTTCTAATTTTCAATTGTATTTTTATTAAAAGCAAAGTACATGTTTCTTCTTATCTAAAAACTTGGATCACTTTCTAGGGAGAATAAGATGATGGGATGGAATTATTGGGCTCATTTTCATTTTTACCAGACCTATGTAAAGTGAACACAAGCTCTCTTCATCTCAGATGCCAATGGAGAAATATACCTGAGGCAGGATTAATGCCACCTAAGTACTTAGAGTCCCTGCTCTCAAATACTATCTGTGCTTTGGTAGGTAGTAAGCTTTCCATTGGGAAAAGAACAAAGGAGGCAAGTGAATTAAATACCAAATGATAGATGAAGAAAGACGACAACTGGTTTGAATGAGAAATGTCTTCCGTAGGCCCAGGCCTTTGGATGCTTGGTCCTCAGTTAATGGTGCTGTTTGTGGGAGATTATAAAATATTTAGGGGATTCAAACTTGCCGCAGGAAGTATGTCACTCAGGGTGAGCTTTGAGGTTCTGTGGCCTTCTTGCACTTTCTGTTCACTCTCTGCTTTCTCTGTGTGGAAGAGATGTGATCTCCCAGCTTCCTGCTTCTGCTGTTTTGCCTGTCTTTCCACCATGACAGGCTTCTTCTTACCCTTTGGAACTAGAAGTCAAAATAAGCTCTTTCTTCTAGAAAGAAAAGAATGCCAACAATATGCACAGTGGAGTTTCAAAAAGGGAGAGACCACTTGAGAGCTGCATACTTAGGAGGGATTTCTTAAACACATTTTGCCAGGCCAAACAGGCTCCAAAGAGCAGGAGCTGTGCAGAGAGTATCAGAGATGAACTGCATAAGCAGCAAGTCCTAAGCTGGTCATCCAAAGTAGCCAATGAGTTAGGGATAAAGCACTGACGTTGTCCAGCAGGTGCTCTTCAAAAGTGAGCAATCCACATACTTTCACAGAACTAGTTTGGATTCTGAATTATATTTTATTTTATTATGAGTTTATTTGTAGTCAAATGAGTGATTTATTTCAAGCACTCGTGGTTTTAATTTTATTAAATTTATAATGGATCTATCATTATATGGCTCTCAAATAAAATTACATGCACTCTTTGCCTCTCACTTCCTTTTCTGCATAGACTTGAAATTTCAATGCCAGTAGATTAAATAATTTTCAGAGGAAGGCTGCTAACATGTGCCAATATTTTTTGTATCATGTTTACTCTTTATGAACATGTGAAGAATCAACTTAGAGCTGAGGGCAGTGATACCCACCAATAATCCCAGTACACAGTAGGCTAAGACAAAATTGTGAGTTTGAGGCTACTCTCTGCCATATGATGAATGTAAGGTCAGCATAAGCTACATAATGAGAGAAAAAGAAACAAGATTCAGTTACTGTTTGGAGATGCCATATTTGCTGCTATCTTTTAACCTTTCATCCTCCATTTCTAAAAAAAAATCATTATTTTTATTTTATGTGAATTTATTTTAATTGAATGTATGCATGTGAACCACATGCATGCCTGGCATCCATGGAGGCCAGAAGATGGCATCACATCTCATGGAACCAGAGTTACAGTTATGAGCTGCCATGTAAGTGCTAGGAACTAAACCTGGGTCTGTGCAAGAGCAGCAAGTGGTCTTAACTGCTGAGTCATCTCTCCAGCTGACTCATCCTCAAATTTTTTTGAGAAGAGAGAAATAAAAGCACATTTCAACAGCCATGAATTATATAGGATATGCCATCTTCCATGAAGCCTTGAATCCATGGCTCATCATATCAGAATGGTGAGTGACTGATATTTGAGTCTAAGGTACTCTCCTTATGATATAGATGCCATTTCTAAGATGGTTTGAGTCTTTAAATCTTTACAGAAAGGAAAAAAAATCTGAATCCCATAGTTCAATGGGATGAACTTAAGCAAAACTACGATTCCGTTTTGTTAGAATCACAGCATCAAGCAGCTGGATCTTTGGGTGGTTGGGGGAAACAGCACTCAGAACGTCCTGTGGCAAATTGCATCAGCTGTCAGATGAGCATACTAAGTCTCAGAATGTTTCCATGGCTTCTTAGGACAGCCTGACTAATGGAATCCTAGGTTTTCCAGCCCATTCTTTCCAGTGTATCAAGTTTTCCTTTCATTAAACAAGAGTCCTATCTCTGAGGATCTATCCTACTTCAAATTCCATGATATTCTCTTGTACGAATCCTAGGGAGAAAAAAAAATCAAAGCCTAAAAAGCAGATGACAGCATTCTAATTTCAGTTCATGGAGGACCACACTGAGTGGACTTGCGGTGGTTCCAAGGGTAAGTGCTAAATGGCAGAGCCAGTTACAGCCCTGGTTGTTTGCCGCTGGAGGTAAAAATATATCTGTAGGTCTCGGCCAAGTTCCTGTGGGACTCTGTCCACATCCCCAAAATACCACACATGCTTGGCAAGAATGATAGACTATGGCCAAACAAGGCCTAGATCCCGAATAGCACAAGTATTTCGAGTAGAAAACAGCATACAAGGGAAAACTGTCGCTCTTCAGTGTGCCGTGTTATCACATTTACGTTCTATAATCATTTCCACTTTTTTCATCTTCCAACCCAAACTCTGCAAAATTAGAAAATTGGATTGTATCTTTAGTGATCCTTAGCATAGGCTAATCATTATCAAACTGTTTGTCTACTCATCGCTTTACTTCTTTTTTATATTTCCCAGTTTTTCCCTGAAGTGTAGATATACACTAAATGTGAAATAAACAAATAAATCTCACTGAAAAAATTTGCTGTACAGCACAAAGAAACTCACTGCTAGCACCTCAAGATTGTCTCTCAAAAAGCATCTCTGCTTACTTTTCAACCCAGTATTTCATTGCCATCCTGGGACTGTTTGTTTTCCTTGAAAGTAGACTTGAATGAGATACTTGCTTTTGTTGCTGGTAGGTTCTTTTGGAGAGACTGTCATAATTTTAGAAGTAGTGACTATAATTTTAGCACACTGGTTGAAGCCGAGAGTGAGTGCTGCAGTCAAGACAAATTATTTTAAAATGTTTAACTAGGGGCTGAGGCTGTAACTCAGTGATACAGAACCTACCTAACAATTGTGAGGCCCTTTTTTTGATTCCCAGCACCACACACTGAAAAATCATTTAAATAAAAGGCACTGAAATTGAATAGATAAGGGCAACCAAATCTACCTATTGATTTGAATTGATGATATTAATTCAGAACAAAAACAAACTCATATATATATATTTTTCATTAAGTCAGTTCATTAGATGGAATTTAAAATCCAAATCATGATCAATTTCAGTGTCTTGAGGACACAATTCCAAATTATTAAATGTTATTCAGGTTTTAATTGATGAATTCTTTTCTTTTGAAACATAACACTGTGAGCATAGACTTTAATTCATTTATTTGTTTTACACACGAGTCATGGCACATGAATCATGGTCCTGAAATCCTATTTATCATGCAGCAATGTTTTCCTGACTTCCAGTCCTATCGGATATGTTCTATAATACTCATTGTGATTCTTTTGCACTTGAAAGGATGATGGAGTTGAAGGATGGCTCAGTTCATAGAGTACTCACTGGCCCGTCAGCCTATCTGAACTGGCAATCTCCAGTTTGAGACTTCGTCTCAAAAAGTAAGATAGAGAGTGAGAAGAAAACATCTGATATAGACTTCTGGCCTCTCCATGTGCACAGATGGGCAAATGCATGCACCTCTCACCTGCATACATGCACACAGGACATACACATGTTCACATATATACATACATAACATGCATGAATACAGCACACATGCACAAGAATAGAAAAAATAATGAAAAGAGAGAATATGTTATGCAGTTTTGAAAAATTCTTTTAATTTTATAAGCAATGTCTAGAAACTCACAACTAAATAAGATTTAGCAAGTTAAACACTTAGGTCATTTTCTCATTAAAGTCTCCACAGCTTCTTATGAAAGTCAAATTAAAAACAACAGAAGACCTGTACATTTCTGTCAGGACACTGTATTTGACCATCTGTGAAATAGAAACTCGGTTTGTTTTTTATATCCTGTACTCTGACACCCTGACATGTAGTTCAGATGAAAAAACACTAATGAAAATGAGATAGCATTTATTAAGCATGTTGTACGGTGCTGGACCTTAGCCTGGCCATTTTCAGATCTTGTTTTCCTAAGTCTTTATGATGAATGACCACCCCACTTTACAGACACTCCAAAAAACATCCAGAAGGATTATGTGCTAGATATATGTAAAGGCCTCAATACACAACCAGTGGAAATAGAACTCGTTTACTCCTGGAGGTAGTGCCATGATCTCCCCATTTTATGAGTGTCCATAGTCTGGTCCTGAGAAGTATTAAACACATTTTTTCCCATTCTGCCTAAGCAGAAGAGAAGTCTGACCAGAAGTCTCAGTTCTGAAATCCCTCTCTTGATTCCCTGTGCTCTTCCGGGAAGAGACTGCACTTAGAAGCTTTTACTTTTCACAACAGAGAAAAGTGCATACTTTGAGATTTGTTGACAGTACTTCATTATGTTTGCTGATGCCCCAGAAGCCTATTGGTAACTGAAACACTGGGTAAGAAAATACCATTTCCTGTCTTTCCTTCATTCCTCCTTTCCTTTGGTCCCTTACTTCTTTGTTCCTTTTTTATTCTTCCCCATTCTCCTTCTGAATGTGTGTGAGCACATGTGCACTTATGGATATCTGCTCAGGTTCATGGAATTGACTACGTAGATATTTTCTCTAACACAAGTACAAAGCCAGAGAGGTGAACTGTAAGGAAGGGAACATTCGTGTTGGGAGCCATCACCTCATCTCCTACCAGCTTGCAGTGCATGTTCTCCTTTGCTAGTGCAGAATCCTGGCCTGTGAACAAAGACATGGTCCTTCTTTCTAACTGTGTCTTTTCCTGTATAGATGCGAACATCTATCCACCCTGAATAGTGGTCTCACAACAAATCAAAGAAGCAGTCTGAACCTAGAGCAGCTTAGCAACCAAGGAGTTCTGTTGGTGTTGTTTACAAGAGAAGGAATGAAGGGTAACTTACAGGAGCATCACTCAGCAGCTCCTCCACCAGGAAGCCTGCCTCAGCCTGAGTGATGACTCACTGGAGTTCCCAACCTCCGGATAGCTGCTCCTAGCTCACAGCGATTGATTATTGCCTATCTCCCTTTGGAAACAGCCATCACGAATCTTGTAAATTTTATGAGCTTCCTGAACAAGTCTAACCAGTCTCTCTCCTTCCAGGAGGGAATGCTTTAATTTGGAGAAAATAGCTACATAACAGCTCATTGCCTGCCTTGATTCAGCTGGTTTCCATTTAATAATTTTTATTTATTTTATATTTTGTGCCAGGCATATGGTGAACTAGCATTCTTCAGAAACTATTCTCTCTTCTATGCTCATGATCCTCTGGGTGTATTCAACCAAGCACTCACCCTAGGAGATAAGTATATTTTTGGAGAAAGTATAATTTGATGAAGTAATTTGGAATCGATTGTAGCAACTGAATCCAGTCTGGCTCTCAAAACAAAACAAACATAACTGTCAAAGTTATTCTTGCCACAGCTGAGTAAATTTTAAAATAACCTGAATATCAAATTAAATTAGAAATTATTATTCTGATTTTGGTGTGTGATCATTGTAATGTAGTTATGTATAATAGAAAGCTATCATTATTTTTAGATGTATGCCATGTCTAAGCATGGAATATTTCATGGTCATGATGCGCAGCAGTTGATTCAAATTGTATCAATAAATATAAATAAGTGTATCAATTATATATGCAACTAATATATTGAGCAGGACCTGGTAACATAATCCCAGAGAGGCTGAGACAAGAGAACCACAAGTTCAAGGCTAATCTGGGCAACTTACTCAGATCATCCTTCAAATTTTTTAAATGTGAAAAAGAGGGTCAGAGATATAGCTCAGAGGTAGAAGTTCTTATCTATGGTGCACTAATTCCTAAACTCAGACTCCAATACCACAAACATACACCTACAAAACCTAATACATTCATATGAGTCATATATATTTTAGGAAAATACCTACATGTTGAGACATTACATATCCATACATCTCAGTTGTACATTATGTAATACATGTTTATAGATCATAAATATATTTTGTATATTTAATTTAAAACAACATATTCTTATATACAAATCAGTATTTATGTTATACAGAGTATTTCAATATGCTTACATATAATGTATGTTTATGTCTGTTTTATACATAAAATGTATGAAGATCTCTTATGTTACTGAATTACATATTATTTATATAAATATATTAGTAAATACACAAAATAAACTCAAGTAAACCATTATTATGAGGATTAAATGAGTATTTTTGTTTTCTGAAGTATATTTAATTACTCTGTTTTCTTACTAAAGTATTTGCAAGTGGGTTGCCTGCTTGATTCTGACCAGCTTTGCCTGTTGCCCAGGTCCAGGTTAGCATTTTTGGGGTGCTCAGGAATCATTGGAAAGGATGAAGCCAGTGAACAAGAGAAAGACATGTTCATGGATAATTACGCACGGTCTTTCAAGGAAATACAGTGCCCTTCACATTGAAGCTGGAAAGGCCAACATGTGAGAGGTGGGGGACTGCCTGTGCCACTCCTAGGCCAATTTGGGGACTTCTAGACTTCCACAGGAAGTGTCTTGTTCCTACCGCTCCCCTGAAACTGCTGTTTACAGGGAGTAAATTCCTAATTGCAGAGTGGAAGAGGTTGGGATGCATGATGAAAGGTTGGCTTTTGAAAGAAACTTCCCTGTTTCACTAAAGTTCTTGTGAAAAATGTTTTTGAAGGCAAATGAGTCCGGCTGAGAATGAAAACAGTCATCATGAAAAGCAGGTTTCAAATATTAAATGCTCATCCTACAGAAAGAAATCCCTGTAAAAGTGACTGACAAGTGACTATGATAATAAGGCATTTCTCCTTTTTAGAAAAGCAAAGACTGAGGCAATTAGTTTTTGGAGCAGTGGGCAAAGTGCATGACTTTAGTTAACTATCTTTATTTTACTGTTTATAAGATGGAGAAAATGTTAATTTATCTCAGAAAGCCTTCGTGAACTATAAATTATTTGTACAACAATTATAAACTCTCATGTAAATAGCGAGTAAATAAAATGCTGTATGAATGTTCAATAATATTCCTTTGTCCCGCATGCCTCCTGACCCAATGAGTGTTCACTAAGAAATTCCTGTCAAATAGGACTCATTCTTTTAAAAGTATTTTCGCAGTAAACAAAGCAAGGCTCTGTGAGTGGGAGAGCAGCGAGCATACTTATGGAATATTTTTATGATCCAGGAAATATGAAATTCAAGGACTGTGATCCAACTTTCCCTTCAGCACCTGATTTCCTGATTTTTTCTAAGCAAAACTGAAAATAACTTTCAAAATTGTGCTGTTATTTGAGAAGAAACAGGATTGGAAGCCGGAGGACAGACTCTTTGACATTTCTCTTTTGTGACATTTTATATTTTATTAATTAAATCTGTTCTTTGACATTTTTCTACATGCACAGAATGCATACTGTCCACTCTCACACCCCATTTTCTCCCATCTTCCTTCTACCTGTGTTTACCCACCTTTACTTATAAATCTTTTCCTTAAACTCAGCTTGGTTTTGTTTTGTAAACCACTGAGTTTAACTAGAGCCATCTGTGTAACCATGGGTTTGGTGCTATCTGTTGGAGCCTAGTGAACTCAGCAGCAGCAGCTATACAACTAAAGACAAGGACTCTTCCTTGCCTAGAATCTATCAGTAGCTAATAGTTCAGCAGTAAGTGGTACGGCTCTGCGAACTAGAGAAAGCAGACAGAATGATGGGTTACAGTGAAGTCATTTTACTAAGACAGCCCAAAGAAAGGGCACAATCATTAATATAAACTGCATGCAAATTCTCTCTTCGTAAAGCAGGCATCAAGACTTAACTAAGCACCTCTTATAATGATATATTTTAACACACATAATTTTTGAGGATGATGTGCTGAGTAGCTTTAGTTGTCAACATGACATATCTGGGAAGAGAGATCCTCAATTGGAGAATTTCTTCTATCAAGCTGGCCTGAGAGCAAGTATGTGAGGCATTTTCTTGATTCTTGAGTGATGTCAGAGGGCCCAGCCCACCGTGGGTGGTGCCAACCCTGAAACGGTGGTCCTAGGTCAATAAGAAAGCAGGTTGAGCTCGCTGAGCACCACCAGGGTAGCAAGTCAGTAAGTAGTGTTACTTACTCTGTGGTCTGTGAGTCAGTCCCTGCCCCCAGGTTCTTGCCCTCAGTTTCTGCCTTGGCTTTCCTAGATGAAGGACTGTGAGCTGTAAGTCAAATAAACTCTTCTCTCCCCAAATTGCTTTTGGTCAGTGTTTTTTATCACAGCAATAGAAAGCAAACTAGGACAGAGGATATTGTTTCCAAAATTATAGAAGGAAGCTAAGACTCTGAGTAACCAGGCAATTTATTTGAGTTCACATACCTTGTACATGATAGTGCTAGGATATAATTATGGGCACTTTTTTTTCTACATGGAATTTCCTGGGTTGAGAATGTAAATTTTAAAATGAAGCACACAAATTAAAGCAGAACCATAAAATATACAAACAGAAGACTCTTCCTTTGGGTATTTTTATAATGAAATACTTCACACTATTACCGTCTTAAATAAATCTCTTTTGGGTGAAAATGAACATTTCTTCTTGAATATGATATTATAAGCACATTTGCCAAGTCACTAAAAATTCCGTTATTTTATTTATCTAGATATTGCATTCTTTCTTCAAAGTAAATATTTCAAAGTTATTAAACATTAAGTAATCTTTATACGGACCATTCACTGTACTGTTTTGAATGATACAGTAATGGTATTTTATGAGAAATTAAATGGAAAGATGCAGTGCTGTTTTTGTAAGATGACTGTAATATTAATGATGTATGATGTAATATTAAAAATGTCAGCTTCTGAGTGTAAAAGGCTCATATGAACCTCGAACAGGGACCCAGGAGCCTGTAGGACTCTATTACCATATAGTCATGCACCTCCTCTCCTCGCTCTTATAATCTATCTGTCCCCTCTTCCACAATAGTCCCTGAGCTCCGGGTAGGTGAACCCAGGCAAATTCCAAGATACTGAGAGCTTTAGAAAACTGAATAAATCCTGAGAAGTACAGTGATACCACTTTTTTATAGTGTCTTCTTGAAGCTGGAAAAAAATAGGTTTACATAATTATCAGAAAAGCTTTTGGAACAACTAATCAAACTGATGGCAGAGGACATCAGAAATAGGTAGAAATTCACTAAAAATATTATCTTGACAGGCAGTATTTTTATGTTTTTTCACAATCCATTGTGGTCATCAAATTACAAATTATGAAATGCTGTCCGTATAATGAATCTTGATTTCAGCAATTCAGAGATCAAAGCTTTACATTGTTTTTCTGGGGTGCTAACAATGTGTCATGATTGAGAAGTCAGTGTCTGACATGACCCTGCATCCGAAGTCTGGGCGGCGTTGCAGGTGTAAGAGAGGTAAGAGAGTTAGTATGCTGTGTATGGGAGGTGGTCCTGCTCCCTACCTCAGAGTCTGGTGTATGTGCTCTTTCTGATTTCTCTGTTACATGGGGGAAAACAGAACTGTGAAATTTATGAAGAGCACATCATGAAGAGTGCTTCCTGGACTATACAAAGCCCACTGTATATTACCATAAACATTAGCTATTGTGCGAAACTTCAGTCAGAAAATCCTGAGCAATACTGGGACCGGAAATGTGGCTCAGTGGACAAAAAGCTTGCTGCACAGCCATGAGGACCAAAGTTCAGAGCCCAGCACCGAGTGTGGCCATGCACATGCCTGTCCCTCTGATCCTAGCCCTGCAGGGGGTGGAGAATCTCTGGAGTTTGCTAGATGCCAGCTTAGCTCCAGGTCACCTGACAGGTCTTGTCTCAAAAGCAAGCGTGACAGAGTTGGACACCTGACACCCAAAGTCTTCCTCTGGTCTGGGGAAGCATCCACAAAGACATGCTCAGCTATTCCCACACATGTGTACATAAACCTGACATACACACGCATACACAGGTCCACAAAAATAAAACTTACAAAGGAAAATTCTGTAGAATATGGATATCTCACTCCTTTAAGATATCCACTGAATGAATACACTCATTTATTTTTTATGCCAATGAACTATTTTTAAAGACTTATTTTATTTTGGAAGCTGGAGAGATGACTCAGCTGTTAGGAGAACTGTGGTTAGGAGCATTGGCTGCTCTTGCAGAGGACCCGGGTTCGAGTCCCGTGCCCACATGGTGGCTAATAACTGTCCATAACTCCAGTTCCAGGGGATATGACTTTGTCTTCTGACCTCTGTGGACATTGCATGACATGAGTGCACTTACACACATGCAGGCAGTACACTCATATACATAAAAATATAATAAATAAAATATTTTTTAAAACATTCATTTTATTTTTAATTATGTGCATATATGTGTGTTTGTATGTGGGTTTGTGCAAGTAAGTGCACATCACTCCAGAGGCCAGAGACTTCAGATCCCTTCACAGGCAGTTGTGAGCCCTTGGACATGGGTGCTGGGAACTAATTTAGGTTCTTTGGAAAAGCAGTAAGGACTCTTAACCACTGAACCATCTCTCCAGCCTCTAGATCAGTGAATTTCTAGTTTTTATTTACTACCTTTTCATATACACATTTATTTATAAACATGTATTTATCTCTGTACTGATCTAATATGTAGTCTAAAACATTAAACATAGAGTATAGAAAATGTTAGCATAAACAGAATTTCTTTCTATTATTTTCTTCCCTAAGTCTAAACATGCAACTGAACTCACCAGCATGAGAGTGAGTCAGTGAGTTGAGCACTGATCCTTTTTCTGTAATATTTTACATGTCAGCTTGCAGGCACATTCCAAATGGGAAGTCATTTGGAAAACTGATTGCTCTAGTTATCCATGTTCAGTTTTTCAAGGAATAGCATGGCCAATGAACAGAACAACTGATCCCTCCAATGAAATTAACATCCTAGCCCAAGCACAAGTCTGTTAGTGGTCTGAAAATGTGATTTCCTACTCTGAGGGGCCCACAAAAAAACCCAGGTCTGCTAGATCTGAACAATTTGTCCTTCTCTGGGCTCCCAAAGGATGGCATCCAAAGCATTACGCAGATAATGAAGGCTCTGGATCCTAAGAGCCCGTTCTTTCTCATTTTGAAAGAATACAGCTGAAAGAGTCTGATGGTGTGCTCCAGTCTAGCGCAGAATAAAGTGCAAGACATGGCCATTGTTATTCTAAATCACCTGGAGTAAAGTGAACAGTTTGCCATTTTGTCAGAGTCTTTACTTTTTGAATACTGACATGTTTAACATGGTCTATGGAGTCTGACTGCCCAGGATTGAATTCCTGTTTGTTTAACAAGCTACCTGATCTTGAACACTTACATTATTGAAATATTGTACCTTTACCTTCTTCTGTCTATAAGATGATAATTGTTAATACTGTAAAACCAACCCCCAAAGTCACTGCAAGTACTAAATGTGATGACGAACATAAGGCCCTTTCTGTAATCACCAGCACCAGAGTTTCCCTTCACAAACATTAGATTTTAGATATTCTTATTAGCACAAGCACAGGACCATCACCTATTATCTAAACTCTTTGACCATTTGTGTTTCTAAACTCAGTAGTTTTCAAAATTGAAAGAAAGAAAAAAAAAAAAAACAGACAACATAGCTTCATTGCAAATACCCCCAGAGAGATCTGTGGCGGACTAGGTTTTCTTGTGTAAATCAATGATGTAATTTGTGAATTTTGGAAATGTAGAAATTTCAGACTTATACTGCTGGGCCTTTGAATTTTTATTCACAATTGGATGGCAATAACAAATATTTGTTCTCTTTCTCTTTTTTATTTATTTATTTTATTTATTTATTTTATTTCTCATTTTTATTTATTGTGGTGCCTTTATGTTCAGAAGCAATGACATTTCTTGCCTGATGATATTCATCTGAGCAATACTAAAAGCATAGATTTAAAAGTCTGACTTAAGGCAGCCTGTGAGTCAGTTTTTGGTAAAGTGGAGCCTAAATGTTTGATTCTTTTAAACCTATATTCAACATACAAACTCAGTGTAGGTTATCGTTGGAAAGCTATGCATCACGTGTCTGATTGGTGGGTGACCTATCCACTCCTTTTACATGCAGTCTGGGGTCTCAAGAAACAGTCTTCCAAAAATATTCTAACACAAGGACTAGAAAGACTAGTCCACCACTACTGATTACAGACAATTCTCTTCTCCTCCTCTTTACTAACATAATATCTGACTAGTCAGGGTGATTGTTCCTTCCTTATTATCTGAAGTCTGTCAGAGAATTTAAAAGTTTTTGAGGTGTGTGTGTGTGTGTGTGTGTGTGTGTGTGTGTGTGTGCGCACATGCACTGGGGATTGAAAGTAAACATTTAATCACGGAACTGCAGCCACAGCCTATGTAGCCCAGGCTGGCCTCAAACCTAAATCCTCTTGTTTCCATCTCCGGTGTTAGGAATGCAGGCAGGGCTGCGTGTCTGTCTGTTTTTGCAGGGACTCTTCTCTGGTATAAACATTTCTTTTCGGCCTTTTGTTACTGATGGTTTCTCTACCATCATCTCTTCTGCTTACTCTTATCTTCTCATGGGTAGACTAGAAATGTGGACACTCAGGATCTACACATTGCATTCAAACCTGATAGAGGAAATAAGCCTATTGCAAAATTTATAGTAGCTTTCAGCAGGGCTCTGATGTTGAACTTGTCTTTTCTAGTCAGCTGAGATGAAGATGTGGAATGAATGTATTTTACACCTGAGGAAGTCTTGAATCTGAGTGTCATAATGAGTAACAATCCCTGAGAAGTTAGTCCAAAATGTTTCTCTAGGCTGAACATTGTGCTAAAAATTATCAATGAATATAAATATCTCTAAGAATCAGAGAAAAGTAGACAATAATCAAATTAGGAGACCCTATTTAACATTAATTCATTTACCCACTCATCAAATAAATACATATTCTGTAGACCAGAAATGTAGATCTCAACTTAATTTACCAATGAAAGAAGAGATAACTTCTCCAGACTTCAATTGAAACAAGGAAATCTATGAGACACAATAACATGTTTTTACTTTTATATACTCATAATTAAAATAACTAGTAAAATTATATCACTTTTTGTTTGTTTGTTGAGATAAGACTTTATCGCGTAGCTCTAGTCAGCCTCAAAAATCACTATGTAGTCCAGGTTGGCCTTGAAGTTTTGATAATTCTGCTTCTGCTTCTTGAATGCTGGGATTATGGGTATGAGCCACCATGCAGTTTGTATCACAGTTTTTACAATGTTATTTTGACGTTTTAATTGTTTGCCTTAGCCTTTGATGGCTGTGCTATCTCTCCAACCCTAAATGTTAACTCTGAAATAGTTTCAGACTTATGGAAAAGTTTCAAGGATGAAACAGGATGCCAATATTGTCTCTTCATACATACCTAGTACATATATTGCATACACATTTATGGATTACAAACTTTACATAATAATGAACATTATTAATGTATTGTAGCTATAATTATATGTAGTTATATAAGTTATCTATAACTATCATATAAGAAAGTATTTATATACTGGGTGATCATTTATTTTTCCTTTTTTGTTTGTTTAATTAGCGTACAAAGTAATGGGTTTCATTTCAGCAATTTCATGCATATCCTGTTTGGGTTGATCTTCCTCCTCTCTTTCTTTCCCCAATCCCTATCTCTCCTACAGCTTTGACCCTTTTACCCCCAGTGGTTCCCCTTTGCACTTTCATACCACATCTATTCCCCTCCTGACCCCTTTCTTGAAAGCTTTTCATCTCTCATGGTCTTCTTAATAGTTTCAAAAATTATACTCACACCATATAAATACACAAGTATGAAAATTAAAGCGAGGATTTGCACATAAAAGAGAGCATGCAAGCCTGTGCTTTTTGGAATCTGGGTTGCCTCACTTAATCAAATAAATCCTAATTCCATCCATTTTTCTATAAATTTCAGTTGTCATTATGGCTGAATAAAATTCCATTGTATGTGTGTACCGTATTTCACTCTACTCATCTGCTGGGTGGGCACCTGGCCTGGTTCCATTTCCTTGTGAAGAGAGCAGCAATAAACTTGGATACGGAAGCATCTTTGGTAGGTACAGTCACTTGGGCATATGCGTCAGTGTGTACAGCTGGGACCTTTGGTAGTTCTGCTTTTAATGCTTTGAGAAACTTCCATATTGATTTCCAGTCTACCATAGTAGCTGCACCAGTTTAAATGTCTGTCAGCAGTCTGTAACGATTCCTCTTTCCCCACATCCTCACCAAATGTGTGTCTTGTTTTCTTCATGACAGCTGTTCTGACTGGGGTGACAGGGAATCCAGAAGCAGTTTTAATTTACATTTCCCCAATGGCTATGGATATTGAATAAATTCTAAAAATTTATTGGCCATTTGTGTTTCTTCTTTATAAAAAACATTTTTATTTATTCTTTGAAAATTCCATACAGTGCATTTTGAGCAAATCCAGAATAACTCCTCCATTCACTCCTACCTATTACCCTCTGGGGGGTTCATGACTTGGGCTTGCACAGGTCTTGTGTGTGCTGTTGCAGACACTGTGGGTTCATCTGTTGTGTCCAGACAGCACCTTTTCCTTGTATTCATTACTACCTCTGGCTCTTTCAGCCTTTTCAGCCCCTCTTCTGTAGTTATCCCTGGTGCTTCTCTTGAGAACTGTCTTCTTAGTCCATTATTCCATTTATTGAATGGCATGGGTTTTTGGTCTTTAATTCTTGTAGTTCTTTATGTATTCTAGATATTAACCACCTATCTGAAAGATTGTGTCACATTTTATAAACTGTAGACTCTGCTGAAAGTTTCTTTTGCTGTGCATACATTTTAAAATTTGTATAACTGGAGCTGGAGAGATGACTCAGAGGTTAAGAGCTCCGTGGGGCTACTCTTGCTGAGGACCCAGCACCCACATGGTAATGAACTACGAACAACTGTAACTTCCAGTTCTAGGGGATCTGATGTCCCCTTCTGATCTCTGTAGGCATTGCGTGACAGGGGTGACATGGTGCTTTCTTATCTTGACTTTCTTTCGTCCAATCCCCTGACCTTACAGACATGACTTCTAACTTGACATCTTGCAGTCCCTGCTTTATTTTCTGATCTATGAATGAATAGATTATTCAATGTATTCAGTCAAAAACGTAGGGGTAGGGGAGATGGCTCAGGGGTTAAAAAACACTAGCTCCTCTTGCAGAGGACCTGGGGTTTGGTTCCCAGCACCCACAGGGCAGTGATTATCTGTAACTCCAGTTCCAGGGAATCCAGCAGCCTAGTCTGGCCATTACAGGCATTATATTCCCATGGTGCACTTACATACATACAGATAAAACACTCATACACATAAAATAAAAACAAAAATAAGTAAAAATTTAAATTCAAAATGAAGTATCTTGTAAATTTTAAAGTTAAATTAGTGTCTATTTTGAATTTTGTACTTAAGAACATCTCAGTTCTCCAATAGGATGCCATATTCCTTAATATAGAAGAATTTTCTCAGCATTCATGATATTTGCCTTTTTCGTGAGTACACATCAATATCTCATAAACCATTCCCACCCTTTGTTTCTCAGAAGATTCGTGTGAGCATCCCTTCAGCAATAGATTATCATCCTTCTTCTAGCTTGTATGATATTCTTTGAGCCATTCTATGCCCATGAACCCTTCACTAGTAATATTTGCATCAGTGTTATGTAGGTAACAAACCACTTTTCATTGGAGTTAAGGCTTACTCCAGAGGAGGAAACACATTCCTGGTACTGCAAATCTGGCTGAGAAACTATGGTTGGGGAACTCACAGACTCCAGAGGTGAATATATGATTTTGCTAAGTGGACACAGCAGCAAATTGCCCTCCTAATTTGTATGTCTCTAGCAATAGATCAGAGCAGATCTCAGACCTCATTAGAGAAGTTTCATTTTACAGTGGTTGGTGGTTAACATAGAAACTTACAATTGGTCGAAGTGCAGAGAATAAGTGACTGTGGAATGTTCAGCCACTAGTTGGACATCTTCATCACATCCCTTCTCCAAGGCTCAGGGACCATCGTGGATAAGGGGAAAGAGTATAAGAACCAGAGGCAGGAGGCGACCACACCAAAACAGTGTTTTTTGTGCATGATAGGACCCCTGCACTCATGATCTCCAGCAGCTGTGGTTGCCTACACAAGAACTGATCAAGATTAATCCAGTTGGCATTATAACATGGGGTAGGAAGCGATCCATAAACTCCTATTCCTAATTGAGGAGCCATGGAGAATTGATGGCTTCTGGGGTAGAGTTAAATTTCTTTAAGGATGTGGCTCATAATTGGTAAAGCATGCTCCAGTAGATGGCTCCATACCCAGGGGTATATGGACAGCACAATTTGAAGTCAATAGGTTATTAAATTAAAAAATAAAAGGACACAAAGTGTGTAGGGGCTAAGGAGGTGGTAGTAGATCTGGGAGGAGTTACAGGGAGGAGTTACAGGGAGGAGTTGGGGTGAATATAATGAAAACACCTTTTATGAAATTCTCGAAGAATGAATAAAAATATTTTAAAAACAAACAAAATATTCAAGACCTTCATATCAACCAACAAGGCAGGTAAGGGATCTGTGGTATCCAGCCCTAAGAAGAACACACCTCTCTCAGTTATATTCAATACAATTGGTGTGATTTAAAGAAGTGGTCAACAAAGAAACTCTTGCTTTTGCATCATTTGTAAGTTTATAAAATATAAAGCATAAGTTTTCCAAAAGAATTTATTACATGTATTTATTTACTTGTGTATAGAGGGATGCATTCCACCACACAAGTGATGCTCAGAGGAAAAGTTATAAGAGTAGGTTCATTCCTTCCACCATATAGGTCCTTGGCATGGAACTCCACGGATCAGGCTGGGCAGCAGGTGCCTTTACCCACTGAGCCACCTCACTGGTCTCTGTACAGTCATTTTAGTCACCTTCCAATCTGTTTCATGATTTCATTAAAAGTGAGATCTTTAGTGCACTAAAAAGAAAAAAAATAAGGGTCTATCACAGTTCACTGACCCACCAGAGAAACTTCCCTGATTTCTTGATCTATGGTTTGTACTTGTCTGCAGAATTTACTGCTATCATTCCTTACTAAGCGTTCCCAGTGACATACACTGTACTGCTGCAAAAAGGAGGATTATGGTCTCTTGGCTGGAAGGAGAGATGGGCTGCATGGAGAAAAGTTCTGTTTAAAACATTAACCTTCAATAATTAGTAATTGAGAATGGAAACAGAACCAGTCTATTAAAGCTAAACTAGTTTTGAGGGCTGCAGAGATGGCTCAGAGGTTAAGAGCACTGGCTATTCTTGCAGAGGACTTGGGTTTGTTTCCCAGAATCCACATGGTGGCCTTTAACTCCAGTTTCAGGGTACCATGGGCATTTCATGACATGGGTGCACTTACACACACACAAGCACTACGCTCATGTGCATAAAAAATAAAAATAATAAATAAATATTTAAAAATCAGCTTTACAAAAACAACCAGTTTCTAATACTAACTGAATCATACAGCTTATGAACTAAAGCTTAAAAATGAAATCCTAACAATTTTTCAGTCAGCCTCCCACGATAAAATCTAAAACAAAATAAAACAAAGGCCCCCACAGAAGTCTGTCTGGAGAACTCTTCAAAAAACAGCTGTATATATTATGCATATGTGTTTATTCTCCAGCCCAAGTAACATTAATATTAATAAGATGAATACTGTTAGACTGTAAAGACAGCTGGGCCCAGGTTATTGCTTACTTTAAGGGCTTTGGATAAAGTCTCCTTCCTTGTTCACAATGCTGTCTGTTTGCAAACTGCATCTGGACATATCAGGAAGGCCCCATGTTTATTGCTTTGAGTTTATCTCTGTTTTATAAAGACATATTTGGGGTAGAGGGGAAGTTATCCAGTTGAACCTGTTAAAAAGCGAAAGTCACATATTTGAAAGTACTTGACAAAAGATACACGGAAGCTCTCCTCAAAATGTGGAGACTCCGGTGTTGGAAAAGATAGAACCACTAGGCTGCTAAATTTGCAATTCAAAAAGGCCACTAAGAAATGTGTCAGATTTAACAAAGCTGCTGCTGTGGGCCAATTTCAGAGATAAAAGATGAAAGGCCAGCAATCCACTTTACTCCAGCAAGGAAAGTCCTGTGGTGTGGTTTCTACTGCCCCATCAGGTAACTACAAAGTAGTTTCCTCCCAGTAAATTTGTGTGTGTGTGTGTGTGTGTGTGTGTGTGTGTGTGTGTGTGTATTCGGAAATATCTAAACATATAACGAGAAAGCTTTCTTTATAATAAAGGCTATCTAACCACCATCTGCTCAGTTCTGATACTGACCGACTTACAGATAGCAACACCAGATCCCAAACACTCATTTACCAAGTGCAAGGCAAAGGATGAGTAATGTGCGTTTCCTGCCCACTTACCCCCAGTCCTGCCATCTCCTCCTTTTTCCTTCCTTTCCTTACTCAGTTTGAATTCTGAGTATCATAGTTGCTTCGCTTTTTAATGATGTCTGAAATTTTGAAGATTCTAAGCCACATCAAAATATATAAGGCTGAGTGGTTTGCTAGAGTTGTCATAGCTATCATTGCCCCCCAACTGGAAACCAAGAATTGTCTTTACAGATCTCTTTTATTGTTTCATTGGAAAGCTAGACATATCTATGAGTTGCTTGGCTAACTTTTATCCTCAAAAAAAAAAAAAGGCTGAAATATTTGCAAAGTATTCATTAAAATTATAGGCCGAAAGTGCAATCGCTCAGGCTGACAAAATGAATGTCACTATCAGAAAACAGATGTAGTGTTCAAAGTTTGCCTTCTTGGAGACAGTCTAGGAGGCAGATGGAAAAGTTGTTTAAAGAAAAAAAAAAGGGCCTAAGGCCTCCAGTTGCTGTGGTAGACAGATTTACTTTGAAGATTTCATTGTTTTTTTTTTTTAACCTGTAAGTCACTCATGGCACAAGAAAGTAAGTTTACTGTGCAAACCTTAACCAGATACTATCCACAATGGAGAAACTTCAACAAATTTGGATATGTGGTCCAGATAATTCCCTTAAAAATTCAGATAATTACCTAAAGCTTATTTAAATCTATGGAGGGACTTTACCCTCACTGCACCTCATCTTTTCTTTCTTCTATAATCCTCCCTCCCTGCTCTGATCTTTTTGTCTTTCTCCAGATTGGCCTATGCTAAGCCTCCCTCTGTTATCCTGAATTTCCACCTCAGTTTTGAAAAGACCTTCCCATGCTGGTAAATTCCTTGTTTCCTTGTCCTCTCTTAAATGTTACATATTTCAGGAGCAAATCGGGGAAAGACTGTCTACAGAGAGTTCATTAGGCTCCTTCCAGAAAAGCAAAGCTGATAAAGATTCCAATGACAAGTTATGAAAAGCTCTATTGACTGGCGAATGGAAGTATTAACCTGTAAATCTGAGGTATCTGTCTCATTCCTCAAAATGTCAGGTGACTGTGAATACTGTCCAGGATTCATATTCAGAGAACCCACAACCAAATACACTGTTCCTCACATTTAAGTTTCTGAAATCTGTTGCAGTTGATTTGAGCGGGGAGCAAAACCCTTTGATCTTTATGTTCAAAATCAGTTACCAAGCCACTTGGAAAGTAGATAAGAATCTTACCAGTCTAGTAATTAGAAGCATATTTTAATCACACTGAGAAACAACTCTTCATAAAAGGTAGTTGGATGGCCCTCCCGAAGAATTAGTGAATTTTTGTGTAACTTAAGCAAGCATAGTTCTTGGGATTTGACGATCTGATTGTCAACAGATAGCTTCCACTAAGCCCATAAGGGGGAGTTACATGTGATATTATTCATTTAAAAGCTAGAAAGTAAGGACCAGTCAAACACAAATCAAACCTACTTTCCAAAAAGTGTCTAAGTCCATAATGCAGATATATGTTCATAAATGACCATAATGGAAAGTAGAAAATGGCACCCCGTACTGAGGGCAGATTGGGGATGGGTGGGAAGGGGCGGGGAGATTCCTGGGAACAGAATGGAAAACCTTCAGGAGATAGTGTGTTGAAGTGAGATTGTGTGTGAATGGGTAGGATTTAAACATCCAGGAATGTGAAAGCATCTTGTAAACCAAGTATCTTTAACTGGAAAGAATAATGTATACTGGAAAACAAGTATTTAGTACTGGTTAATTGATACACAGAGTAATGGGGAAATGATAAGGAAAGACAACACAGTGTGAATAGGTTTTGATAAGCTCCTGAGGCTAGGGATGGGCAAGCCTTCAAGTGCAGGCTGTAGAATGAATTCAGTGGGCACTACAAAAACATCAAACGCTTATGAGAATCCATGAATTTTCTGTTTTCAACAAATGGGTTTAAGGATTATCTATCTATTCAGCAAACGGTGCTGGAAGAACTGGATGTTCAATGTAAAACAGGTGAATAAAAATTGATGTCAGTCCATATACCAACAAAAATTGGTTCAAAGTAATAATCTATTTGTAAGGACTAAAATTTTATAGTCTCCAAAAGAAAACAAGAGAAAAACTTCATAATTCTTCATTAGGTAAAGAATTGTTAGGACACAACTTCACAATAACTAAAATTGTTAATTGAAACATTAGAAATGATCTAAATTAAAATTTTAGCACTTAATATTAAAAAC
Source organism: Eospalax fontanierii (assembly GCA_035773235.1). NCBI lineage: Eukaryota > Metazoa > Chordata > Mammalia > Rodentia > Spalacidae > Eospalax > Eospalax fontanierii. The sequence goes on along the minus strand of CM069544.1, from coordinate 33,008,267 downwards.
ATTAGAGGGAAAATGAAAGGACAAAACATGGACTGAGAATGTTTCCAAACCATAAATCCATTATAAGAATTTACTCCTAACTCAGGTTCATTATAACTCCTTTTTTTGGATAGGAAATGTTTGAAATAAAAGATTCATACTCTAATGGCTATCAAGCATGAGAAAAGACACTTGATCCTATTAATCACTTAAGAAACATGAATTAAAAATCAAATGAGATGCAACTTCATAAAAAATGACTGCTAATTGGTAGACAATAATAATCTTCATTAGTAAGGATGTGAAGAAAATGGAACTTAAAACCTTTTTATTACATTTAGTTATTGCATGTGTGTGCCCACACACAATAGAGCATGTGTGTCTGACACTCAGTGTGTCAGAGAACAACTCGAGGGCATCATTTCTCTCCTAGCAGATGGAATTGAACTTAGGTTGTCCGGCCTTGCAGCAAGGACCTTTGCTCACTAAGCTACCTCCTCGCTGGCCTGAAACTTGGACTTATATAATATTGATGGGATATATAGAAAATGCTGTAACCACTTTGGAGGTCTGGCAGTAGTCAAATTTTAGATGTAAGTCACCACAAGGTCCAACAATTCCACTTCTAGGTATATAGCAAAAAATAAAAACAATGTCTACACCATAACAGAAATGTGTTTTTCCCTCACAGTAGTATGATTCAGAATAGACTAAATTGAAAACAACCCAGATGTCTATTAACTTTCTTTCTGGTAGATGAAATTGTGATAATTCAGCCAACATGATGGCACAATGAGTCCTGAGTCCTGGCACTCGGGAAACAGAGGCAAGTAGATCTCTGTGAGTCTGAGGCCAGCCTGGTCTATACGGTGAGTTCCCGGTCAGTCAGGACTACAGGACAATCCTGTCTCAAAAACCTGAAAACAATTGTGGCAATTCTGTAGAAATGAATAATGAAAACTACTGGTACATTCTACAAGAGGATTAAATCTCAAAATAATATGCTAAATACAATACACTAAGCTGAGTGACTATATGTGGAAAATTCCACTTATTCTAAATGTACCTAAATGTGCAGAAAAATCAAATATATGGACACATCATGGAAATTAGTGTTTATCGGGGCTGGATTAAATTGGAATCAAACACAGATATTTTTGAGAAGTCTTTTAGTGTCAGTGACTCATCTAAAGTTATTGAATTTCACATTTAAAACCAGAGAAATATGATATGTACAGATATCTCAGTGAGAAATTGCACAGGGAGAGCTGTGTTCTGGGAAACTAATCTGGCTTTGCATTTGTAGCACTTATGGGAGTGAAATATCCAAGATACAGAACCTATGAGCTACCAAGAAAGAGAAACGGAGGTCTAAAAGCAGAGAACAGCAGTGTTCAAGGAAATAGGATTGTGAAGGTAACCATGAGCAGTTGATGGATAAGGTCTGAGAAAACAATGACCAAGGTTGGGTCTACAACGTTAACGTTAGATAACTGGAATAATCTATTCTATGGGAAACAAAGAAACAGAGAAAATATGTGTTCAGCAATGCCATTGTAACACTCTTTAGGACAGTAGTTTAAGAATCATTGTTTTGTTTATCTAGCTTACTTTACATTTCTCTTAGATTATTCTTTCTTCCAAATAAAAATCTCTTAGGCCAAATATTCCCCAAATTATTATTCTCTGGGAGATAGAAGACATTACATTAGATACATATAAAGTCCCCAGTATCTCTGTTAATATAATTAATTTTCAACAATATAGAATATTTTGTAGTTATTTGTTTTCAGTATTTTTTTTAACTTTCTACTATAATTATTCTAGTTTGCTTTTTTATTGCTGTGATAAAACACAGACCATAAGCAACTGGGAGAAGAAAGTGTTTGTTTCAGCTTACAACTTATTGTCCATCATGGAGGGAAGCCAGAGCAGAAGCTGAAGCAGGAACTTGGAGGCAGGACCTAAGTGGTGACCATGGAGGAGGAGTGCTGCATACTAGCTTGCTTCCCTTGGTTTGCTCAGCTTCATTTCTTGTACAACTCAAGTCCATATGCCTAGGGATGGCACTGCCCACAGTGGGCTGAACCCACTTACATGAACCAACAAGGAAGAAAATGCCCCACAGACAGGTAAATCTGGAGGGAAATTTTCAGCTGAGGTTCCCTCTTCCCTTATAGCTCCAGTTTGTATCCAGTTGACAAAAAAACTAACCAACATAATTATATAGCAAGGAAAGGACAGCTTGGGTTATGGTAAGGAAATTTAATATATTTGCTATCTTTATTCGGTGACATTTACCTTGTTATCTTCATCAGTGTAAAACATCTTCTTTGGAAGAGTTCTGACAACACAGAATGTTCATAGAGTTTACAGTGGTGGGAGAACCTTTATTATCATTATTCAAAAGACATAACCTCAGTGGCTTAGAATACAGTGTCCTTTTCTGGTCACTTCTGAAGGCTCAGAATATTCTAGTTTGGAGTATCTTTTATTTAGCATGTATTATTATTTTATAAGCGGTATCTAATTATCACTGTCTTAGTTATAGAACTTTATGTAGATCTGATGAAATAGTTGAATGAAAGTTATGAAATTACTCTTGTAGTTGAAAATTCCTATTTGGAGGCCCTTTGGGGCAACATGGAGACTGTCTTCTGGGAGATGACATTTAGGACAGAATAAACCATACTAGCTATAATAACGATAATAATGGCTAGCAATGAGATGCTAGAAAAACTTAAATATCATGTGCAAGTGTTTTTCTGTAAGATTTATGCCACAGAGTTTCTAAGTCTTATACTTGTGAGAAGAGAGAACATGATAAAAGGAAGTCTCTGAACCATTTATTTAGTGTCCTGAATGGCACAGTAGAAAAAGGAGGGAGGAGGAAAGGAAAGAGAAAGAGAGAGAAAGAGAGAAAGAGGGAGAGAGAGAGAGAGAAACAGAGAAGCCATGTGTACTTGAAAAAAGTATTGTGCTCAGAATATGAACCAAAACAAACAATATCAACTGTAACTGAACTTTTCTGCAGAGTGGGGGATGAAGAAAGAACTACAGGCCATATAAAGGACAGGGGATGAAATGAGAAGAAGGATAATTAATAGACAACAACAATCCAAACTTCTGAAATCCATGGCAGGGCAAGATAACCCAGATGATACTAACAGTTATTATAGATAGAAGCAAAAGGAGATGAAAGTAGTTACTAAGATTTTAGCAGTGTGATTATGAAGTAGGCAGGAACTTGAGAAAGACCAAAATCACAGATGAGTGGCCCAGACATCCCATAATTAGTACATTGTGGACATGCAGGATTGTATGGGTCTAATAGGATGTACCAGAGCTTCCCAGGACATCTTAAGACAAGGCAATTGAATAAACAGTATAACAAGGAGAAGTAAGTGATGTTAATCTCCCAAGGAGATGATTCACACTGTCATTATACTATAAGCTGCCTTCTCAGAAATACTGTATGTTTAGATGGGATCGTTGTGTCTTAGCCAATCAGTGTAGACAATAGTGGTGTGGAGATTTCTCCAGGGTTTGAGAGTAAGACCCTTTCTGCCAGTAGGCTTAGTCCCTAAGTGTATTTGGAAAATGTTTTTACTTAGGACAAATGGGAACTTGTCTCCTCTTCATTCGATTTGCTTTCATAAAGGAAAGCATAGCGCTCATATTTGGATTTAAACATATCACAAGTTAAGTCAGGGGCATCAAAGTGCAGAGGAGTACTCAGTGACAGCCCCCTCCCCAACAGTCCTTCTAGTCCATTATCAACCCTTCTGCTAGCAGCCCTCCCCTCCTGCTTGTCTAGCCCTCACCCATTTGTTCACTCAAGCTTTTCTTCCATTTGTCTCTTAAAGCACTTTACTCTTTCTGGTTGAACGGTCTTATTTATGTCTTCAGCAAACACGTAATGAATCTGCCCAGTACCAGGTGCTGTCTATATACTGGGAAGGCAGCACCACAGGAAGGTCTCATGCCTGGGGAAGTTTACTAAATATTAACTCAAGTAATTCATGGCAAATTTATGGGCTGAGTTCTTCCTTGTTGCCCACATTTAAGAATAGCCACAGAGTCATTTCCTCTGATAGCTATTCGAATGACATATCATGTCTTGAAGGAAATTTTTAAATTGTGAATTTAGCCTTGTAATTAAGTGGGAAGATGTAAAGGGCATACATTCTGTTTGGAGGAGTTCATTGGGAACATAGCTTGTCTTGGTTAATGGAAACAGTGCCAACAAAAACGTGAAAATTCTTTAATTGGCAAAAAGATCCATTACAGTTAGGGTGAAACGTCAATGGAGTGAAGAATACTTTGAAAGCAATTTGTTTGCTGCTGTTTTGGTTAGCCCAGAGTCACACTTTTCTGTACTAGTGTGCCCTAAGCTAGATGTTCACATTTTCTATTATTTTCATAATATGGCATCTTGGAATACTGGCTCACAACAGTTTCTTGACCATTTAAATATTCATGTTTTCTAAAGGACATAACACTTAAATTATTCAGATGAATCAGATTAGAAAATAAAAATTTCAAAGAAAAACAAAGGCCCATTTTCAGTTTTTATTTAACAATTTCATATACCAGTAGTATTTTTGTGGCAGTATTGTGCCTGCCTCTTTTGGAAAGGTAGTACTTGGTAGAGTCTCTGTTTCGTCTTTGGTAAGTAGGAAATAATAGCTATCCTGCTGAGTTGTGATGAATTCTGTAAGTAATTGAAATAGTGGATTCATAGGAGATAACTGATAAATATCAACTATTTTATAGTTGTTTTTGTACTAGCAATGCTAAATCCTGTCTTGATATAAATTCTTTAAGTGATTAACTGGTCCCGTAGACCTAACTATGCTGTCCAAGTCTCTCTACCTTCTCCAGACAGGAAACACATTTTGGTTGAACTGACATTATCAGCACTGATTGGAGCTCTATGAGAGTATCACTCTCCAGAGGAGGAAGGAGGACTGTGGCTGCATGAATGAAAAGATATACATTTTCAGTTTTCAAAAATGTTGTAATCTTAATGTTTGTATTCAGAGCTCTGAAAACAGCAGCACAAAAATATGAACTTCAGTATCCCAAAGAGCTGGATTTGACTCCTACATATATTGCTGATTTTATGACTGTGCACAAGATAGTGGGATCTCTTCTGGGAAATGTACATAATAATACTTACCTTTTATGCAAGTTAGCAGTTTTCACTACATGAGACCATTTTATATAAGGCTGTAGACACAATGTCTGACACTTCATCAAATATAGGTGATAAATGCTTTCTCTCTCCTGACCAGTCTCTTTGCTGCTGGATAATAATACAAAAAGGAACATAACACACACACTTTTTTTTTAAAGATAGGGTCTCACTGTAGCCCCAGCTAGTCTGGAACTAATTATGTAGATGAGGCTGGTCTTGATCTCACAGATATCTCCCTGCCTCTACCTCCCAAGTGCTGGGGTTAAAGATTTGCATTGCCATGATCAGCCAATCCTAAATTCTTCTTAATTTTTTAAACCCAATCCTGTCTTCTTGAGACTATCAATAAGCATTTAAAATATTTTATTTATTATTTTTATTTTATGCATATGAGTATATTGCCTGCATGTGTGTAAGTGCACCTGTGTAGTGCAAAACCCTTGCAGGTCAGAAGAGGGTGTCACATTCCCAGGAACTGTAGTTACAGATAGTTGTTAACTGCCACATGGGTGCTGGGAATCAAACCTGAGTTCCTGTAAGAGTAGTTAGTGCTCTTAACTGCAGAATCATCTCTCCAGCCCCTCTATAAACATTTACTTTATTCATGCCTTATGATCCCATCTTTATGTTTACTGTCTTATGCAGTAGGGTTTATTTGACTTGAAAAATATTCTACTTTATCCCATTTTATATCTTTTGAATTACAAAAGAACACAAACTTATTACGAATGTGGAATAAATTGGCACACATTTTTAATCCTAGAACTTGGGAGGCAGAGACAGGTGGATTTCTGCGAGTTCAAGGCCAGCCTGGTCCACATAGCAAGTTCGAGGCCAGCTCAGCTATACACCAAAATATGTGAAATAATATAATCCATAGATGAATAAACACAAAACAAATCTTTGAAATCCTCCTTCCAATCACGACTCTTGTGGCAACCAGAAGTGTATGTTCCTTGTGGAGAGATTTCTTTTCTGAAAATATTTCAAATGCATTTTTTACCTTTTGTTGTTTAAATGTAACATTTAAGATATTTTAGCATAAATTTACCTTTTATCCATTTTCTGTCGAGCATATTCTCTTCACTCAGTTGGAGTTTCTTTTGCTGTGTAAAAGTTTTAGCTTTAATGAGGTCTCATTTATCAATTGTTGACCGTAATTCCTGAGCGACTTAGAAAGTCCTTTCCTGCACCTATATTTTTTAGGCTACTAACTATGTTTCCTTCTGACAGTTTCAGCATATCAAGGTCCACAATGAGATCTTTGATCCGTTTGGAATTGACTTTTGTGCAGTGATAGATATGTGGCTAATTTCATTCTTCTGCATGTGAAAATCAAGTTTTCTCAGCACCATTTCATGAAGATGCTGTTTTCCTCCACAAAGCATTCTTGGCATCTTTGTCAAATATCAAGTCGCTGAAATTGCATGCACACATGTTCAGGTCTTCTGTTTTGTCCCATTGAGCTACTGTCTGTTTGTGCTAATACCATGCTATTTTTATGACTATAACCCTGTAATATAGTTTGAAATCCAGTTTGCTAATCCCTGCAGAATTTCTCTTTGTGCTCAAGAGACCACCAAAATAATACAGGCTAGTACTACATCCCTTGGTCACCTCCTAGAACTTGAAGGTAAGATTCTATTACTAAAGAAAGAATACATTTCAGACATAGGACTTGGAGCAATCCAGCTGGAACTGACCTGGAAGCCTCCTCCCTGATGAGTAGCTCCTATAGTATCAGAAGATACTATGTAGCCTGCAAAAGGAGAAAACCAATCAATTATCCTACCCAGCTGTAAATCCTACAAACAACAGCATGACCAGCTCAGCAAATTATCTCTATTGGTGCAGTAGTGGCACTTTTATTCTAGGGGTGATCAACAGCTATCTAATTTGAATTATGGCCCACTTAGTGGGAGTGAACTCATGTATGGTACTGTAACCACAGTTAAATACACATGATTAGAGATGACACAGACCCTATCGTAAACTTTCTTCTGTCACATTCCTAGACCAATGTAATTTCTCACTATATTCTAAACATGTATCTTTATATTCACAGACAAGTGCAGCTCTCACCACTCATCACAGAAGCTTCATTTTACAACAGATGTAGACTATTATGAAGTTCCATGCTGATCAAATACAGAGAATAAATGTCTGTTCCCAGCCCTAAATGACACATCTACAATGCAACCTCTACACCCAAGATTTGGGGAACATAGTAGAACAGAAGCTGGAAAGAATACTTATGCATTTCTCAGTCCTTACCAGTGTATTTTACTCATTCAACAGATGGTGATTAACCCAGGAAGTGACAACTGGCCAAAGTGTAGAGATTAAGAGACTGCAGAGTTCTTATCTATAAATAAAACACCTATATTAAACCCGTGCCACCCAAGACCCAGGGATTATTGCAGAAGAGGGGGCAGAAAGATTTTGTGGGCCAATGGTGGTAGATGATCACAAGGAAACAGAGTTTTCCAGACAGCTTGGAAATTGCTCCTATGAACTTACATCAATGATGACAGCCTGCACAAAACTCATGCAAACTCAAGCCAGACAAAATTCCAGCACAGAAACGGACAAGTGGCAACCAATAGCTTCTGGGAGAGCTAGAGTCAGTTTTCTTTAAGGATGTTGACACTAGATAGATTAACCAGGCACCAGTAGATGGAGCCACATGGATTCACAAGTCTTTAATATATATGACAAAGTACATGAAATTAGGTAGGAGGCACAGATAGAAGAAGAGGTCTAAATATGATCAAAATATATTGCATGAAATTGGAAACTTTTCAGTTAAAAAATTTAAATATATGTAATAGATATATATAATTAGAACCTATAAAAGATATTGTTGGACCAGAAGCAAAATGGACTTGGTGAGATCTTATATGCGGAGGAAGAATGGGGATGCTGTGTGTTTAAAGGGTGAGTGAAAGCGTTGTCCTCAGAATCTAGGTATGCAACTCTACAGCATACTGAACTATACTTACTGATTGACAGGTTACATATCTTTGTGTCTAGACCTCTGTGCAGAAATTATAAGGAAAATGAGAGGAAGGAGAAAAAGGAAGAAAATGAGAAATAAAAAGGTGAAATTTAATGTATAAACTGAAGAATTGTTTGAAAGTCCAGAATGATGACTTATTCCTTACATTGATAGGATAAAGCTATTATCTTACTCCAACAGCTATTATTGGGAAAGAAATGCTTCATATATTGCTAGACTTTTTTCGTAAGAAAAGATTAACAAGAAGCATGATAGGAAACAGCAGGCCAAAGATTAAAACCTAGAAATGTAGGGTATGAGGTATATTGCCTAATCTAATAGCAAATGTTATCAAGAGTGGAATAGACATTAAAAAAGAGAAGAGTTTAGCTACTTAATTAAACTTTGTGCAGTATATTTATTGGAAAATAGAATTGGGTAGAAAGTAGTTAATAGTGAAAACAGCTCTTATAAGTAAAGGTCTATGACAAACCCTAGTGTTAAATGGAATGCATTGCTATTCTATTTTTGTTTTGGTCAAAATACCCCGTTACCTTTATCACTCCATTTTTCCTTGGTGTGTTCTTGCTGTCACAATCTCTTTTCAGCTTTCCTTTACACTTAAAAGTCAGTATCAAAGGATTCATTAGCCCATCTGTCTGTACTGGGAAAGCAATTCATCCAGTATTCTTAGGATGTAAGTGTGGAGGTAGGAGCAGCGTGGTGTGAAGAAGACGGACATGTCTGATTAGTAGAACGTTCATCTGAAAGACTGAGACACTTCGCTATTCCATCTAAAAAATACACTCCCACTCTTTCCCTTACCAAGTCAAGTTCTTGCTAGAAGGGAAATTTCTACTGATAGGATCTTCATCAGAGATACACCAGGCCTGGAGGCCCAACTCCACCTAGAGTTGGTAGTGTCCTTGGACAATTCTAGACTTTTTAAGGGACAGTTTCTGCTGGGCAAAGATGAGACCATTGCTATTGTCTCCTTGGTAACCTGGGTTTGGGACTTTCCTTGAGACACTGAAACTGTAAGACAATGTGGCCAGTACAAAACAGGCAGAAAACACACTATAGCAAATTGTTTTGATTATGCTTGCATTCACAAGTTTTAATTTTTACCAGCTACTTGGAGTAGCACTTAGGACCATGTATGTGATTTTGCAGGTTCTCACTGAGCACAAAAGTGAATGTGAAGTCTTAAATATGAGACCAAAGTTTAGATTGGCAGCAACTGTCATTGAACAAAATCAGGACATTTCTAAGTACAGAAAAACTGACTATAAGTAAGGTATGTTGATGGTGTTAAAAAAGGACCTTGCTGTTTTTAAAATAATAGTTTTCTTTCTTAATTCTTCGAGAGGATGTTTCTTTTTAAGCTCTCCCAGACTAGTCTAATGATTTAGTGATCTAATGAATGTGATCTAGTCTAATGGGTTGCCTTCTGCATAATCCTGAAATTCCTCAGCCTTCTTTTAAAATGTCTGTGTTACTCAGTTTTCTCCAAGATGAGATACAATCTGCTAACTCTGAGATAAAGAGCTCTGGACTACCAGGTCCTGACACACAAGCAGCCTCACTTCTTGGCAGCTGAGATCTCCATATCTCTTCTCAACTTCCACGGATTCTGTCACCTGCAGAGCTCATTTAAGCCTTTCACACAGGCTAACTCTTCTCTGGGCTTCTCCATGTTTTCCCCTCCACCTTTTCGATTGCTTAGCCTCTTCTTTATTAAATTCCATGAACTTTCTCCAGTGAGTCCCTCCTCTGGGCTGCCTTCCCTGACACCATCTTCCAGATGCCTGATTGAATCAGATGGTTGTCCTTAAAGCTTTGATGAGCTTGAGGCTGTTTTGTGAATACTTGTGTCACTTCTTCCAGCTCTGCTTCTCTAGGCCTCCTGAAAAATAGGCGATATGCATACATTTATTGACATCTTAACAATAATGACTATAGATGATGGATGATTTTGAGGTTTCAGGAATGGCACATGAGTTTTTAAAATTACTCCCCTGGAGCACTCTTGAAGGAGCTTACTATTACCCAATCTATTAATTTATTATTTTTAATTTATTAACTGGTAGGTTCAGCAGCCAGGGCTTTAACTTTGCTAAAACAAGTGCTCAGTAGCCCTCACCTCTAGATAAAGATATTTAAATAATGGGGAAAAGAGAAAGAGCAGAATTGCATTATAGTATAGCCTATATTTTATAAAAGACATCTGATTAGAATACATTGAATATCAAGTGCTGAATAATTTACTAAAATATATGACAACCCCAAACATGCCATGGTTATTAAGATTGATCAATAATAATGAATGCTTACAGAAAATAGTTTTCTGACCTAAGGAGACAGGAAGAAAAGACAGCAGATAGAATAGACAGCTGCAGAGAACACAATTCAGCTCAGAAACTGAAGATGAAAGTGTTAGAGCCAAAGATGAGGAAAGCTCTCCTAGGTGAATCATCAAATGGAATTTTCTTGTTCTCTGTGACTCAGCCCCATTCAAGACCAGAGGGCTTCTTCTCATTTGCTTGTTCAAAAGTTCCCTTGAATATTTAGTCTGCCTGGTGTTTGCTGACTGTAGGCCCCATGGAAATATCATGATCTTAAAGCTAGTTTTGGTGAGGACTACAGTCTTTCTTGAGAGTCATTTCATTTGCCATGTTAACACCAATTCTGAGCCATGAATGGTGTACGTGTCCAATTTTTCAAACCAGAACCACCCTTTATGCTGCCCAGTTCCACACTTGCCTGACACAGGCTGCATCAATGATCAAATAGTCCTGGACCTCACTGTCTATTTCCCCAAGTTCCCTCAGCCAGAGAAGTATGAGTTAGACAGTCAAAACATTTACACTGTTATTTGTGTCTTACTATGTTTAGTTTTTGATCATAAATTTTAGAACCTCAAGTTTTTAAAACAGAAACCAAGAGAATATTTCAAACAGATTAACATTTTGTTGACAGTTGGCAAGCTCAGGACACTTATTTTCTGCTCTCATTTTTAAATGCGCTTGTTTCTATGGTAGATTCATAGTAACAGTCATCTCTTGGTATTTGTACAGACTAGCCTCTAAGACTGTATAATGCATTCATTATTATGGTAGTAGTAGGTGGCCTAACTACTGGTAGAAGTAATTTTTTCAAGTGATGATTTCTCTGGTTTTGAAATTCAAGTTAACAATTATTGACTTTTTGTCATTTACAAAGTATGCCATGCCTTATTCAATTAAATATTTTAATTTGTATGTCATTACTGTTTGTAATAATCCTAATTCTTATACCATTTCTGGACTGATCTCTGTCCTATTTTGTCCTCATAATAATTTCCTATGGTAAATAGCTTTGCTACTTTTCTTCTCATTATGCAGATAAATCTACAATTCCAAGAAGCTTAGGTACTTGCCAAAGGTCATATGGTAAGTACATATAGGTTTATTTTGACCTAAAGTCTGCATGGTTTACCTTAAAGACACAAAACTGAGGGTGTGTGTGAATAAAGTATTCTGTTAGGTCAAAGTAAGAAGAGATCACTTTGATTATGAGAAATTAGTGGCTTTATTGAAGATTTATATTTATGCAACAAGGCGATGGCATGAAATGCTCATTGGAAATTTTTAAAATACAAAGAGAAGAGATGGGGAAATTAATTGTTCTGGAGAGCAGCGACTGGTCAGATAGGTTGGACTAACATGGTAAGGTGTATTAGAGAGAAATACTGGGGTAAAGATTTAAAAGTCTAGTTGAAGTTTGAGACTGAGGATATGACTCAGTGGGTAAAGAGCTTGTAATGCAGATGTGAAGTACTAAGTTTGGATCTCCAGAACCCATGCAGAGCCTGTAATCCCAGGGCTAGTAAAGTGAAATGGGGCAGGAGGCAGAATCCCCAGAGTCTCCCAGGCCAAGTAGCCTGGCACAGTGCTGAACAAGAGACCAACACCCACAGGTGTCATGTATGGCCACCCTCACACATAATGAATTGTACACACACATATCTTACACACATAGAGATTTTTTTTAAAGTCTGATTGAAGACATATGGAGGGAACCAGTAGCGAGTATGGAATGCATCTGAGTGTAGGCCTTAAGGAAAAAAAAATTGGTTTAAAGGAAAAAATCACAGAACTAATGAAAAATTCTCACTTGTATGAGGACTAAACAAAACAAGTCCACGTATTTCAAAAATGCTGTCCAGCCCTAGTGCTGTACTACAGTTTCCTGAACTCCCAACAGAGTAAGGACAGAAGTATGGTTGATGCAATAAAACTATGCATGATTTTGCCTGCTGGAAAACAAAGCTGAGTAAGATAAACCTCTTGATCTTTAAAAAGTTCAGCCTGGCATAAATAAGCAGTCCATTATACATCATAACATAAATCACATATATAGTAGTTATGTAAAATGTAGAACATGCTAGTAAATTTAAAAAGACTGAAGTTTGTGTATATGACTCCCATTGAAAGGAATCCTTTTCCATGACCTTAAATATGAGTGGACTGTGACCACTTTAAATGTAAATAAAGGTTTCATTTTATCATTCTGATATCTGATTCTAGTTTGAAGAGGATCAGCAATTCTCTACTTTACCTTACAGGGGCCCATGATGAAGTATAGAAAACCTTACTGATTGCCTTGCTGGAAGGACCATAAGGAGAAGCCAATTGCATGGAGAAAGAGAGGGGTCCATTTGAACCCTATCTTCCTATCTTTCATCAATGTGCCCAGCTTGGAAATAAGATGCTAGAGACGTAAAGCTGCTGTTAAAGTAAATGAGCAGAGTTATTTGCCTGAAGTTTACTCTGTGACATAAGCAGTTAGATTCCAGCCAATTATAATCATCTGAGTTTTAGCCAATCACAGTCATTCAACTGAGTGGACCATGTACAAATAAGGCAAATCCTTAGCAATAACCAATTGGATAGTTGTTTTCCTTCCTTATTCATCTACAAAAATCTATAGCTCTGTTGGCTGGAGCTCTCAGAACCTCTTGGTATGAGTGCCTGACTCATAACTCATTCTTTCCTTAAATAAACTCTGTTAAAAAGTCATTTGTCTAAAGTTTTTTTTTTTTTTTTTTTTTTTAACATTGCAGAGTCTCCAACAGCACCAGTATCACTGAATATACAGTATAGGAACAAGAACCAGTCACTTGAGTCCTGGCCTAAGTTCCTGACCCACAAAATAAGAAAGTATAATAAAATATTCTTTGAAGTCACTGTGTTTTGAGGTAGGTTGCTCTATATGAATATTTAACAAGAACACGTGGAATGATTAATTTCATATGATACAAGGAAGATCTCTAAAATAGAGAAAAATTTGAGAACGGTGTTGAATGGTTAACAGGAGGATTACCATTCAGTTGATATGAGAAAGTCCCTTCAGGCTAATGGATCAATAGGAGAGAAGGCAAAGAGCCTGGAGTTTGGTGCAAGGATCATATCAAAAGTTTGGAAAATAAATATAGAAACATATGAAAAATTGGGGATTAGACTGGAAGTGGTAAGTCCTTCACTCCAAACTCCTAATTATTATAAATTAGAGTCTGGATCTGGGGGTGGAATTGAGAACTAAATTGTAAGGTAATACCAGTGCTCCAAAGACACTGTGACAGTAGAAATGAAGATACTGAGGCAAGTTCAAGCCCTGTCTTTAAGGACTGGATTAGACAGATGAGGAAGGAAAAATTGAGTATTTATGAACTCTTATATTTTAGATTCGGTGACTAAGTGGACACCCACCACTGAAAAATCAAATGATAGGGAGAATTTCCGTTTGAAAAGTTATATTTCAAGTTCCATGTTATCTGTGTATTTTCAAGCATCTGCTGAATATAAAGAGCTCTTCTTGCTCATTGTATGCACACATAGAGATCTGTGCATGTAGAGTAGGAATGTGTATGCACAGTAAGAACACATATCCACCCACCGAGATACTGACATAAACAAAATGCAGACAAAACCCAGGTAAAACAGGTAATGTGAAAGTGGGGAATACCAAGACTGAAACCCAGAGTAACACTAATGTCTAAAGGATAGGTAGAGGGGAAATGTGAGGCTCTAGTCAGTAAAACACAGCATTGTAGATCACGCTCACAGCTGGATTACTCACTCCAGTTGCTTAAAACTCCTTCAGAAACCCCACCCAGTGATCTAGACTGTATTTCAGTGTCCTTGTGATTGGACTGCTAATAATATCTAAGTGTTATGTGAATTCAAATTACTATGAATTTAGGTCTGGGGGTAGCAAGCTATAAATATATATATAATTCCCTTTTCCATGTGTGTGTATTTATTCTGTACCGCTCACTTGAATGTGTTTAAAATAGCTTCTTCAGCGTCATATCAAATATCCCTTGCTTGTTTTCAATTCAATGCCACATGGCAAATAAAACACAAAGGGTCAAATTGGTTTCATTTTTATAAAATGATGACATGCTCTGCAGTTATAAAAACAGACTAGGAGCCATCAGATTCATAAATACATAACAGGTTATTTTCATGAATGAGGAAGCAACTAAGAAAGAATTATAAATAAAATTTATTTTATTAAGGACTATTGCAAACCCAGAGCTTGAGAGGTGGAGGCGGGAATTCAAGGCCAGGGTCAGGAATTCAGTGCCAGCCTCAACTACCTGAGACCACCTCAAAACAAACAAATAAACAAACATAGGAAAAAAGAAAGAAAGGAAAAGAATGATTTGCTTTTACTATTCTCAATAGGAAGCGAATGGTCTGATAGAAACACCATTATCAATACATGTTATTTGCTTTACTCTCCCGACCAAGAGAATGTTTAATTATTTTTAGGAGAAGATGTTCTGACATAACTTGACACTCCATATTTTTAATATTAGGGGAGAAATATGATGGGTTTTGTTCACTTTCCTAGAGATCAGGATTTGGTAACAAAACCTCCATTTCTTCTTTTTTCTGAGACCTTCAATCTCCTTTAAATGGAATATGGCCAATTCCTACTTGTGGAATAACCACAAGGCAATTAGAAGTTAAATTGTTGAGCAGCCCGCATCTAATTGAAGTCTCTCCATTTTAACTATTTTATTTTTAGCACCTGAAGCAGTCTGTAGCTTTTTCTAGCCTGTAATCATGTTTATTTAAGAGTAGTGTAATCTTCAGTAAGAAAATAAAAACCTACCAGAACTTCCCTACTGAATAGAAGAAAATAGGAATATGGGTGGTAGGATATTTTTTAGTTTTGATTTCTTTCAGTTTACTGTACATATGTTCCAGCCTGAGTTACGAGGCTCCATCTTGAAGATTTCCTTCTATATAATGTACTTGTGTATCTTCCTGTATTTAAGGAGGCATCCAAACTGCTTTACCTTTCAGAAAGTTAGAGACTGTAAATTTCGGGGATACTGAGTAAGTTTTATTCTGCAAGTTATTCTCAGAGAACCACCATGTTGAAACATTTCAGTTTTCTGGAAAACACAAATAAAATGCTCACAAAGTATACACTTTGGTGTGTTATTTTCCAGAGAGTAAGCACTGTTACTTAGTAGAATTATTTATCTGCTCAGAAAGATGCCTGGAGAACATCTTCCTTCTCCATCACACAAGAACATATTCCTTCTTCACCTGAGAGCAGTTTTCTCCCACAGCTGGCTACAGTTTGGATTTGGAGTATTCTCCAGAGGCTCACATGTCATCAACTTGTGGCTCAATTGTGGAGTGGAAGGACCTTTAAGAGCGGGACCTAGTGGAAGGAAATAAAGTCATCATAGGCATGTTCCCAAAGAATATCAAGGTATCAGCCCTTTCTCTCTAATTTTGCTTTTAGACAAATGGAAAGTGATCAGTTTTGTTCTCCTATGTACAACTGCACCACAATGTTCTACCAGAAAAATTGAAACCAGTTGACCATAAACAGAAACCCATGAAATCATGAACCTAAAACAAACCTTTTCTTCTTTAAGTTATGTGTTATTTTGTTACAGTGAGACAAACTTGGCAAATGCATTACCTGTAGTCAACTTTGGTCCAGTCTTTGATTTGTATTCTTCACAGTATTATCAATTTTAATTTCCAGAGCAACCTTATATACTAGGTCATATCACAATATTCCTTTCAGTGATATATGAATTCTCCTATTCCTTCCTTAGTCCAGTTCTCCCCAAGTAATCTTCAGTTGGATTTTTTTTCATTAGTAAAAAAATTTCTTTCATCTTTACTAAATTTTAAAATCATATGTATCCCCAAAATTGTTTTATTATCAGTAAATATTTGATCTGTACATTTTACACACACACATACAAATAAATGTATATATATGTATGCATATACATATATAAAGGACCATATAATAAATTTTCAGATGAGGAGGGGTCACAAATGAATAAATGCTTAAGAAGTCCTGCCTTAGGTCATTTGCATGCTCTTGCATCTCTAAAGATGAAAAGGAAGTCTTAAACTAAAAAAATTATAGCACTTGAATTATTAAAAATATTTAGATGATGTTACTTTTATAACAAAAGTATGGCTCAGTTGTTGAGAGCACGGGCTGTTCTTTCAGAGAACCCAGAGCTCAGTTTCCAGCACCCACATGGCAACTAACAGTCATTCTTAACTCTAGTTCCAGAGGATCTGACTCAGCTCTTCTGGACTCTGTGGTCACTGCATGCAGAGATGCACTTATGCACATGCAGATAAAACACTCATAAAATAAAGAATAATAATACAATACTTAAAGAAAAATAGAGAAGAGAAAAATAGCAAAAATCATCAACTATCTAGATCTCCTTAACTTGGTAACTACTGTCTTAAACGAAGAGGCAGATCAGTTTTACTAAAGTATTTACAAGAAAGGTAAACTGTGCATTGACCAGTCTGTGAGATTTCACCAAACGAACATCCCTTAGTAGCCAGCATCCACGTGAAGAATGCCCACCTCAGCAGCTTCTAGATTTCCCTTGCTGTCCTTCATTCCTACCTGGTCCCTCGCTCCCTAGGAGACCATGTCCCTACCCCCTCTCCAGGTAATGATTTCCTTACCTTCTTTTCTGACATCTGTGAATGGTTTTGCTCTTTCTGTATTATTTTCTTTTCCATTTTGAAGGCAGTACAAACTTATAGGAAAACCAGCAGTGATCAGCAGCCAATCATCCATTAACTAAGCTTGGGGCCTGCTGTCCATTTCCCCAATTCTATGCTGGTTTTTGCCTTATTGTGTTTGGATGGGTCTTGTGAATGCTGTCACCATTGCCCATACGTTCATATGAGCAAGGTCCCAGAAGCCTAGGATACTGTTTCCTTCTGGTCATGTACCAGGTCTAGCTCTTACAATCTTTCTGCCCCCTCTTCAGCAATGGTACCTGAACCCTGAGTGGGTGAGGTTTCATATAGGAGTCCTGTCCACAGCCGTGCACTCTACAGGCTCTTCTTTTCTACACATTGCCAGTGTGGCCTCTGTGTGTATCACATTCTATTGCATGAGGAAGCTTTGCTTGTGAAAGTTGAGAGATGCATTACTAGTCTCTCTATCCCTGTTCCACTATGTGAGAGGTTCCATTGTGGATGTGTCACTTAGGGCTGGGCATCTCACATTCCCTTATTCTCTGAGTGTGACCAGTTGTGGAACTCTGTAATAGTCTCTGCCTGTTGCAAAAGAAGCTTCTTTGATGAATGGTGACTAGTATATTTGTCCTCAGAGGCTGGAGGCCGAGTCAGGCACTCCCAAACTGTCTTAGAGGGATCTGTCCAAGGCCCAAGGAGAGGGGCTCAGTTGGGTTTTAAGTCATTAAAAATTAGTTGTTAAATGGCAGAATGTTGTTTTGAAATCAACAAATTTACATTATTAATAATAATTATTCATATAAAAAGAAATCAAAACATCATTTTCTTAAGAGAGTGATGTAGGTCAATGTAATCCTGTAACTCTGGAGGTTGAGGCAGGACAATTACTACAAGATTCACTCGAATACTTGGAAACTTTACATAGTACTTTTAGTATGATGTGCATTCTGACTATGACATGTTAAATGAGATCAGGTGTGGAACTCTCTGCTTTTATCATTATGTTGGTATTCAATTTTTTCTGGTTTTGGAGCATTTTATACCTCAGACTTTTATTTATCAGTGGAAAGATTAATCTACAGTGATCACAAAACCAGAAAAGGCTAGACTTGGTTTTGAATCCTTTGCAGAGCAGTTGAAAGAATGCAGTTTACCTGACAAACTGCAAGCTAGTACTTGAATTCAACACAGACTATGTAGATACACACAGTGTGTCTGTTCCTCAGGTATTTCCAACAGAGCTAAACTGTAAATTCTGGCTGGTATAGAGTCATCAGTTGCCTTGAGTAATTCTGGGGAGTAGATTCGATCTAAAAAAAGAAAGCTTGTTTTGCTCAGAGATTTCATCCATGAGTATCACAAGAATTGGTATTTATAAGCACTCTATAATTTGTCGAAAGTAAAACAGGGAAGAGAAAGCACAAGAGTGAAGAGAGGGATTTTGAAGTCGAAGGGTTTGATATTGATCCAAGCTTTCCTCATCCTGAGGCCATTAGACCGCCTCAGTGATTTCTGGTGTAGTCACTCCTGGGTGTGTCACTCCTAGTGTCTATGCCTTTATTCCTTTGACCAAGCTCTAACTGACTATGAATTTTCTTTGCCCAGTTTCCAAGGACCTTTGTTTTCCACTGATTTCAGGGGTTTCAATCTCTGTCTTTAAGTTTCCCTAAGAAGTGCTAAGGCTATGGAAAAAAGAATTTCATTTCCTAAACTATTGGATTATTCTTCATCCCTATTCTTTGCATTCTCTTATGTATTGCCATATTTGTGGACAGAGATATTCAAATGAAAATATCCAATAAGAATGATCATTGATCAGAGCATATTCCACTAAACCTTGAGTATCACTGCATCTCCTTGCTCATGCATTCCCGTCCTAACGTTTTTACCTCATGAGTAATTTTCCCTTTACTATACTCATCCTACACACTATCATCAAATTACCTCTTGAGGCTTGTCACTCAATAAAGTTTTCTGTTAACCTCTGTGATAAGTACAAAACTATGGTCTCTACTAGGTATTTGGGAGGCAGAGAAACTTAACTTCTAAAATCAAAGGCTCTGGTCTCAAACGTTTATGACCAGATGCAAGGTCTACCACTTATGTGCTGTGGAACTTGAGAAACTTCCTTTGTATGTTGGACATTCAGTTATTTCCTCCATAAAATGAAGCTAATAACTGTACCTTCTTTAGAGACTAGTTGAAAGAATGCAATGTAAAAATAGCTGGTGGGCGATTTGCCATATGTTATACAATACATATCTGTGGGAAATTTTTAGTGATTAGTATCTAGTATCACACCATGGTAAAAAGGTTAGCATTTAGAGACCTTCAGTATGCAGCCCTTGAATACAGCCCAAAGCAACCATGGTGGCGTCCCCTGAATAGTGAGACTATTTTCTGCTTCTATGCTTTCTAGGCTAATTCTGTTTGGACACCTTGCTCTATATCCCATTTCTCTACTTTCATTTCTGTCACTGTGATAGAGCCCTCTGAAAAACAACTTAGGGAAGAAAGCTTATTCTAGCATTACTGAGGAATTCGGGGCAGGAAGTCAAGCAGGAACCAGAAGGCGGGCCTGCTTGCTATTCCACACAGCAGTACTGCTGTGTGAGTTTGTTTCTGTGTCCTCTATTGTTTTCCATTTGATAATATATCTGCTTTTCTGTTAGTACTGTGCTGTTTTTGTATAATGGCTCTGTACTATAATTTAAAATAAAGCATTGTGAAACTTCCAGTATTGCTCTGTCTGTAAAGAATTGCCTTAGCTAGGCAGGGTATTTTGTTCTTCTACGTGAATTTGAGGATAGTTTTAACCATTTCTGTGGATTGGAATTTTGATGGGAATTGGATTGACGCTCTAGATTATTTTCTGCCAATCCATGAGCATGGGAACTCTTGCCATCTTTTAGCATTTTCTTCAAATTTGATTTAAATTTAAGTTGTGGAGCTCTTCTGCTTCTTTGGTTAAGATTATCCCTAGCTATTTTTTTGAAGTCACCATAAATGCGATTGTTTTCCTGATTCCTTTCTCAGTGTGCTTGTCATTTGTGTATAGAAAAATCTGCTGATTTTTGTGTAACAATTTTGTATCCTGCTATTTGCCGAAGGTGTTGAATAGTTCTAAGATTTTTCTGGTGGAGTCTTTAGGGTCTCCTTTGTATAGGACCTTATCATCTGCAAAAAGGACAATTTGATTTCTTCCCTTCTTACTTGTAGCCTTTTAATTTATTTCTCTTGTCCCATTGCTTTTGCCTATATTTCCATTACTACATCGACTGTGAGTGCTATGAGTGAAGAAAATGGACGCCTTTGTCTTGTTCTTGATATTTAGAAGGAATGCTTTAAGCTTTTTTCCATTAATAATAAAGTTGGCTATAGAATTATTTATTATATTTATTTATTTATACGTTGAGGTACCTTCCTTCTATTTCTGGTTTCTTTAGGGCTTTTATCATAATAGTGTATTGGACTTTATTAAAAAAATTTCCTTTATCTATTGAGATGATTAAATGATTTCTGTCCTTGTGTCTATTAATATAATTTATAATGTTTGTTTACATATAATTATTTGAGGTGATCTGATTTTTTTGAGACAAGGTCTCCCTGTAGTCCCATCTAGCTTTGAACTCTCTATATAGGCCAGACTGGTCTTGCTCTCACAGAAATCCACCTGCCTCTGCCTCTGGAGTTTTGGAATTATAACTGTGCACTCCCACAGCTGTGTAGTAAGGACACTTGCCAAAACTATCTAATCAGAAATCATCACAATGCAATGATCAGATTAATTTAAATTGTCAGCTATAAATGATGGCACATACCTGTAATCTCAGAACTTCGGAGGGAAAGACAGCAAGATGAGGAATTCAGGATTCTAAAGAGTGAGTTGGAAGTCAGCCTGGCCTCTATGAGAACCTGTCTCAACCCCTCCCTTCCAAATTTTCTATATTCAACAACAGCTTGCACTCTCCTTAAACATTAGTAACATGAAATCATAAATGAAATAAGGCTGTTTAATTTCTTTGTCAAAGAGGCAGAAGACATGACAACTGAACAACCAAATGTAATATATGATTTTTCATAAGGTCTAAAATTAAAGGTGATTAATGGGTGCTTGTGTGGTGGTTACAGGAGTGAGTTTATGGATAGTGGAGGAAGTTTGAGTACAGATTTCATTTCAGAAGTCATTATTTTCCTGTTTTTTAGGCTTAATAACGTTAATATGGCTATATAGGAACATGTTCTCATCCTTAGTAGATATCTAAGACATTTTGGAAGAAGAATTGCATTATATATACAGTTTACCTTGAAATGCTTTCAGCAAATTATACATGAGAAAAAGAAGTTGATGTCATACATGTTTACTGTGTGAGATTGCTTACAGTGGTATTAAATGTTCAATTCTTCCATTTTTTCAAAATAAAAAGGTTAGGAGGATAGTATAAAGTTGAGCAAAATTTTCAATTAGACAAAGTTTGTGATCATCACCAACATTTTGAAACTGATTTAAAAACACAGGAATAAGGAAAGAGATTTTAAAAGTCATTTTATATTTACTTGGTGTCGACTAAGTACTTAAAACATTTCAGAATTATGTGTATTTCATAAATAAAGGTGGGCTGCTAGATAGGCATTATTATTCTGAATGTAGGGATAAAGTAAATGAAGCTTAGAGAATTTGTGAAAGGTTTAAGGTTAATCCTTTAGATTCCAGTCAAGAATCTAAAATTCTTATCCTCTTAATTCTACCAGAAAGGAAAGGCTAGACAAAGTTAAAGTCTGAGTTGTGGACTCAAGCACTTTGTTTCTATCTTTGACCAGTTGTGTGATTTGGGGAAACTCACTTAAATTAGAATATCCCACTGCAGATTATGTTTTAAAGCTAAAGTCATTGAAACTACTTAACATGGTATTAAGTGTATAGTAAAAGCTAGATAAGCATCCATCGGAGGATGCTCGCTATTTTTTTTTTATGTGTTTTCTCATTCTTATGTGTTTAATACAACAATTTTACAAGGTAAGTTCCTCCAAATAATGTAAAGGGTATCATAAGGGCCCCAAGTTTAAACCTGAGTCTCTGTAATAGCAGAGCTTGAACCAGTCTGTTATACCACTATGGAGTATTTTCTAAGAACATTATCCTAATATATTCATTTAAGTTCTAATTTGTATTCTTCAATTTATTGAACCTGTAACTCAAAGAGTAAATTAGCAATATACTTCATGTTTCCCCTTTTTTATATGACAGAATGCTATTGACAAACCCTCTGTTTGGATTTGATTGAAGAAAATTTTCACAATAACATAGGAATTAGGGCGATATTAATAAAATGAAAATTATAGTGAGAATAAACCAGTTTTAGAGTTGCAGTTATGGCTTAAACTTTAAATCTACGAATACATATGTAGCACCCCTTAAGATATGAAGAACTCAGTAAACAGCATCAAAACTGCCCAAACAACCATTACAAATTGGGACAAGCAGGGGCTGGGGAGCTAGAGTTGCTGAGTGGTTAAGGACATGTACTACTCTTGCAGAGTTCAGTTCCCAGCACCCATGTTGGGCAACTCACAACCACCTGTAACTCCAGCTCCAGGGGAATTCGACACTTTTGACCTCCACTGGTGCCTGCACTCATGTGCACACGCCTGTAGATACATGTATATGCATATAATTAAAATAAAGTCTTTTAAAAATAGAATAAGGAGCTAAACAGAGTTCTCAAAAGATGAAATGCAAATATTGAGAAATATTTCTTTTTAAAGCTCAACATCTTCAGGGAAATCAAAATGAAAGATTTCCCCTTACTCCAGTCATAGGGTTTATGCACAGGAGTGGTATAGCTGGATCATATAGTAGTTCTATTTCCAGATTTTGGAGAAATCTGCTGGCTTATTTTTAAAGTGGCTACACTAGCTTACACTTCCACCAAGAATGTATCCATGTCAAGATTGCTGTCATTTGTATCCTGAAGATGACTATTCCGACCAGGGTGAGAAGGAATTTTAAAGTAATTGAAATCTGAATTTTCCCAATGATAAGGATGTTCAGTACGTTTTAAAGTGTTTCCTGGTCGTTTGTATTTCTTCTCTCAAGAATTTTCTGTTCAGTTCTGTAGCTCAGTTTTTATTTGAGTTGTTTAATGTCTTAATGCTTAGTTTTTTAGTTCTTTATAAAATCTAGGCAAACTTTTCTCCTAGTCTGTGGTCTATTTTCGCACTTCACAGTTTTTTTGCTGTGCAGTTTTTTTTTTTCAGGAGATCCCATTTGTCAATTTTTTTTGCTCTTATTTCGTGTGCTACTAGAGGGTCCTATATGTTACCAAACTTTCAAGTCACTTCTCATGGGATTATAATGGTGAGAGAAGGGGAGGAAAGTACAGCCAGGACTAGCCAGCACAGTTTTTTACATGTGTATATTTCTTTACTTATTTTAAAAATGGCACCGGGCTGGAGAGATGGCTCAGAGGTTAAGAACATTGACTGTTCTTGCAGAGGACCCAGATTCTGTTCTCAGCACCCATATTACGAATAACAAGGGCCCAGAACTCCAGTTTCAGGGGATTCAATGCCCTCTTTTGATTTCTGCAGGCATTGCACAATAAGTGTGTACTCACATCCATGAAGGCAATACACCCATACACATAAAATAATAGAAAATAATGAATAAAAAATATTTTTAGGCAGCACTAACTGAGTGTGATGATGCTCGTCTTTAATCCCAGCACTCAGGGAGGCGGAGGCAGTGAATCTCTGTGAGATTCAGGCCAGACTCATTTACAAAGCAAATTTCAGGCCAGCAGGGGCTACAGGGAAGCCCTGTCTCAAAAAACAAAAACAAACAAACAAACAAATGGCACCACGGAAAGGAATGTGGTTCTGAAAGTGCCAGCTCTTAAGCAGCAGTGTATTATGATGTTCTTTAAGAAGGTATCATTTTATTATTGATAACAGGTGAAATTATGTGCTGACCCCCTCAAGTAATGATTGAGGCAACAGAAAGCATTGCAATCAGTGTCTTAACACAAACAACTAGACCAACCAACACTTTCTTTTTGGATTGCTAGTTGTAGAGTTTAATTCCATTTACTTAATAATGACAAGTCATATAGTTAAGTCAACACATACACCTGGGATTTCAGTTTACGCTTGTTTTCATACACAGTTGAATCAAGTTGAGGTATGACCTAGCAGATGCAGGGAAGTTTTTCAGAGTAGTTTTTTTGTTTCTGAAATTCATCTTCCACATAGAAGTCATCATACACACAAATCAAAGGCAGAGCCTTCAGATTTTGTTTATTCTTCACTTAACTTTTAAAACACTACTATATTTGAAAATTAAAACACAGCGAATAATCAAATAGTGAGCATACTTGATTATGGTCCTTCGCTCCCTCATTCACGACTACATATAAAATGCCAGCAGTGAGTGCTAATCATTGGCTCCATTATGAGTTCTGACATTTTGCAGATGATGTTCTCCACCCTCAGAGGATATTCCACTAAAATGACACCATCTATTCTGTCTATCCCATCAGTCTCTTCTTCTACTTCTTTCCTCTCAGGAAGAAGGTTTTCCAAGAGTGTTTATCAGGAGAATGAAGGCCATTTTCAGGAAAGTTTTATCTTAAGTTTGATGACTGTGAATCCTTTTTCATATGGCCTGCTTTCATTTAGCACACATTTGATATCTCTGTGCTTAACAATCTGATTAGACTGAGAGGTGATGACTAAAGTTCGGTCATCAGTAATAGATATTGGCTTCTGGGAGTCATACAATGCTTCAACCAGTTATATGTGTACATACATGAAAAGTTCTTATTGACTGAAAACATTATGTTCCTGATCTAACATTGTATTTTCTGGCACCGGCCTGGCTCTTGTTCTCCTTCATGGAAAATGTTTGATTTGGGCAATTATTTACGCCTTTATCAGCATGAACTTCTAAAATCTCTCTGAGTATCTTGCATGCAGCTGTTTGGTAGTATCTTCCCAATGCCTGGACACTGCATGTACACGGGATGAACCTGTGGAACCATTTCTTACTCTATCTGATGAATGCTTATTTGCACTCCAGTGTATTGGCAGTTGGATCAGCACTCTGTTGTTCCTTTCTTTCCCTTGAACTTCACATTTGTCACAAATCGCATTCCTCTGCATAGCCAGTTCTCTTGTTGCACCATCATATAAATCTCTATGGTTACGAAACTGATACAGAACATTTTTACTTCTTTTTCTCCTCATCCTTCTGCCTCCTCCAAAAACTGTATCAAAGATATGGGAGAACCCAAACCACCACCTTCCCCACCCTCCTTAACTGCCTGTTTTCTGTTGTTCTTAGACTCCATGAGGACTTCCTAAGCTTGAGACATTAGAATACTGGTATAGAGACCACTAGCCATAAAAGAGAATAGAGAATTTAACTCCAGAAAAGATATATGAATGGGCAATACAAACTTTAAATAAAATTGACTCCATTAATAATCACAGAATGCGAATTAAAACAATGTGAGCAATTTTTACTCATTTCTTTGTTAAAATTTGAAGATTAGTAATATCTCCCACTAGAAAGGCATGCCCTCCCCAACACTGACTGCTGGGATATACGTGGATAGGGAGTATTGGAAGAAAATTTGGCAATATTTACCACAGGTTGAAATGAAAACTCATTTAAGCAAAACCTTGTGCATGTACTCAAAGAAATATATAAGAATGTCATCTCTCTATTGTTTAAAAGAGTGAAAAATTATACACATCTGGTCAATCAAGAAAAAAGTGATTAGTAACCTAGGAACATCTGTGTTCTAGTGTTGCAGTATGCAACATTTATGGAGAAAGTTGGCAAGATTCTGTACATATGTTTGAAAACCAACCAAGGGATATTTGATGGATAAAAGGAAATTTAGTGCCAATTATTATGGACTGTCTCATTTATAGTAGAATGATTAATATTAAATGCTTAATAGTTATAATTGTGGAAAATGAAAGAGTTTGGGGTAGAAGAAATGAACCACAAAGGAAACTTTCCATATGTATTTCTTTCTATTTTTTAAATAATGAAAAATAGCCATGTACTCCTTCTGGGCTAAAGTAAAAGATGTTGAATTAAAATACCACCCCCCCAAACCCAAATGGGCAGATTTTAAAATATAGACAAGCCTTATTAATTATTAGGAACTCAGGGATTTGCCTAGGTGAGTTATTAAAATGCTCTACATTTCTTGATCCTTCAAGAGTACACCTCTTTTAATTTTTTAGTGTAGGTGTGTATTGTCTGCCTCTGTGTAAGTGTACCCTTGTCATGCAATGCCCGAGGAGGTCAGCAGAGGGCGCTGGATCTCCTGGAACTGGAGTTACTGATGGTTGTTAGCCTCCATATGGGTACTAGGAATCGAACCCAGATCCTCTGCAAAAGCAGTCAGTGCTCTTAACCATTGAGCTATCTCTCTAGCTCTTTGAGATAGTGTACATCTCATATAATAAGATATAAGTATTAAGAAATCAATAAAATTTTAATATATAGAAGGCATAAATAGCAGTGCTTCATTATCAAAGTTTTTTCTTTCCTGCAGGAATTACTGGTGAAATAATTACTTGTAGATATGAACCTTCAACTTTGAAAGTCAAATGCTTTCTGTGACTTTTATGACTGCTTGTTAAGTTTTATGTCTTTCCATTTTGTTTCTATTGCTGTAATAGTGTTTATCATTAACTAAGGTAAAAGAACGGCTCAGCACAAAATTCTCATTTCATTCAAACTGATCAAAAATAATTTTGGTCCAAATTCTTGCTTTAAGAAATTCCACAGATTAAAAAAAATGTTCTTCCAATCAAGTAATAAATATTTGTGCATTTCAGAATTAAAGAATCAAAACCAGTAAAACCTGGATTTAATGGAGTTCACTAAAACTTGTCACATTTCTAATTAAAGTTTTGATATTAAGTCATTTATAGCAAGTTGTATTAAACACTAAATCATGATTTACATAGCTATGCTTTGGGTCCAAAATAAAATATTTACACTTGTATCTGGGTACAGTCTTTTATATTTAACTTGCTTTCATAATTGTTGTCAAGTATGCAGTTGTCAGCTTATATTTTGACATTTTCTGTGCTTATTTTGTTGTTGCTTCTGATGCCTGTTTTATTTTGTTTATATATTTTTTTGACAGAACTACGTAGTTCTGGTTGTCCTCAAATTCTAGGTGCCTCAGGTTGGCCTTGAATGCTGGGTTTTCTGTGCTTCTTTGGTAAATGCATGTCTTGCAGCATTCCATTAAACAAGTCCCCAAGCCAGTCGATGAGAAAAATAAGTGAATAAAGTTGCTATAACATATTCAACAGGCTTACTAAATTGAGATTTCTCTCTTGATATCTACTCTTATTAGAAAGCAAAATCTTTTTTTTTTCATATTCCATAATATCAGGACTGCACAGCCAAACTAGCAACAGATTGTAAGTCATAAAAATAGTTGTTCTCAAACTTTGTAACATACCAGAATTAGCTGGGGATGTTTAAAACTGTCAGTGACTGGAGTGCAATCCATACATCAGGATCTCAGTGAGTGAAATGTAAGCATGAGTAATATTTGGAGCAAGTGACCCAAAAAACAGCAAAGATTGAGAACCGAGGTATTAGAGAACATAAAAAGTTTTTACAGCAACAGCTTGCTCAGCAAATTGGAACAGTCAACAATTTAACATTTGTTAAACTACATTGTAGGACAAAAGGACCCAGAGAACTCACTGTGGATTAACAGGGCAGTTGGTGTTTTGCTTTAAAAAAATTGGACAGATGAAGAACTCCAATTCTTGAGACTTTGACACCTGCGCTATTCACTGGGAATAAAATAATCGGGAGTTAGGCCACCTGTGTGTGTTTTCTCCGCCTCAACTGAGATTAAGGTTCAATTATTTCCGGACTAGAGTTCAAGGAATTAAAAGACACTAAAGATCAGATTAAGCTTTTTTCTTTTAAAGCTGATTTACTGTTTTTCTTCCTGTAATGCATAACTTTCTACCTATCCCCTCTGTGCCTTTATAGCAGGCCATGTCACCTGCCATCTCTGCAAGGGCTTTCAAGGTGATGGAACACGTGTCTGCTCAGTCATTCAGGAAAAAGAAAAATGAAGGAGACATGAAAGGCTTTATGGCCACAGAAGATGTTTACATACAGGCTGCTAGAACATTGGCTAGAGCACTGATGTCAACTATGTTTAAGGAGACAAACTTTTTGGAAACTCACCACTTTTAAATACTTGTTTAGTTATAGAAAAAAAAAAAAGAAATGGTTTTTAGTCACATTCTATGCTTTAGGGGTTTTTGTTGATTCAGCACTTAATTTTAATCAGAAAGTTAACAGGTTTATTCCTTCTTGTATCACAGAATTCTCTATTACATGATTATTTACCCGGTAGTTCTCTAAAATTGCTGATGGGTCTCTTCGGCTAATAAGTCAGATATGAAGCATATTTTAAGCCCAAACACTTAAGGATAGTACTTTATTTTGTTTTATTAGACACTAATATAGCCCTGGATGGACTTGAACTCCTGGTCCTCTTGGCTCTGCCTCAGGGAATGCTGGGACACAGGTGTCAGTACCACTATACCTGCTAAATACTTTAAAAATTCCTTATAATGTGTTTGCCTCTATTTCCAAGTTTTTGTATTTTATTTTGGTCTTTTTGAGATAGGGTCTCCCTAATGCCCCATATGGCATGGAACTCACTATGAAGACCAGGCTGGTCTTGAACTCTCAGAGGTCCACCTGCCTCTGGTTTCCAAGTGCTGGGTTTAAAGGTATGCGCCACCATGCCTGGATCAAGATTTTGTATTTTAAAAGTTATATTTAACAAAAATCACATGATCATCTCAATAGATGCAGAAAAGGCCTCTGACAAAATTCAACATTCATCTATGTTAAAAGTCCTAGAGGAAATTGGAGTGGAGGGAACATACCTCAATATCATTAAAGCTATATACAAAAAAAACCTTACAGCTAGCATCATTGTAAATGGAGAAAAAAACTAAAAGCATTCCCAGTAAAATCAGGAACCAGACAAGGCTGCCCACTATATCCACTCTTTTTTAGTATAGTACTTGAAGCTTGCTAAAGCAATAAGACAAGAGAAGGAAGTTAAAGGATTACTCATTGGAAAAGAAGAGGTCAAATTATCCTTTTTTACAGATGACATGATATTAGATATTAGATATGAGATGCCAAAAATTCTACCAGAGAACTCCTAGAAGTGATTAACACTTTCAGAAAATGGCAGGTTACAAAATTAATCTATAAAAAAATCAGTGGCCTTTCTATACATCAATAACAAGCAGTTGGAGGAAGAGTTCAAGGAGACCCTCCCATTTACAATAGCCTTTAAAAAAGATTCAGAATAAACTAGAACAAAGACATTAAAAATCTCTACAATGAAAATTTTAGATCTTCAAAGAAAGAGATTGATGACACTAAAAGATGGAAGGACCTCTCGTGCTCATGGATTGGAAGAATTAATATTGTGAAATTGACCATCTTACCAAAAACAATATATAGACTCAATGCAATCCCAATCAAAATCCCCATGACATTCTTTACATAATTAGAAAAAAAATGATCCTAAAATTCTTATGGAATCACAAAAGATCCAGGAGAGCCAAAGCAACCCTGAACATGAAGAGCAGTGCAAGGATTACTATACGAGATCTCAAACTTTCTTACAGAGCTGTGGTGATAAAAACAACATGGTACAGGCACAAAAATAGACATGTGAACCAGTAGAGTATAATTGAAGACTCAAACATAAGTACATGCAATTTCAGCCGCCTGATATTTGACAAAGGGACCAAGAAGAGTCACTGCAGGAAAAACATCCTCAGCCTCAGCAAATAATGCTGGCAAAAGTGGATCTCTACCTGTAGAAGGATGAAACTAGACCCTTAACTTTCACCTTGCACAAAAGTTAATTCAAATAGATCAATGACCTTAATGTGAAACCAGAAACTCTGAAACTGTTATAAGGAAACATTTTCAGTAACCTACAAGATATAGCTGTAGGAAAGGACCTTCTCTGGTGAAAGTTGAGAAATTCTCTAATTTATTTTATAGTAATGCCATTAGGAGTCAGTTTATAGTATGTCTATTTAGCGGAATAATAGGGCTAGGCTCTCCCCTATAGCCTGTGATCTTCCAGCCACAGGTTCTGGCCCTGATAACAAGCATCAGGTATGGAATCCACCTTGTGAAGTGGGCCCTGAATCCAATTAGAAGGTAGCTGGTTACTCCTGTAACATTGGTGCCACTCTTGTACCGTGGGCATATCTTGCCAGGGCAGTCATTATTGTAGCTTGCAGGATTCGCATCTGAATAAAGTTGATGATTACCTTTCTTTGCCATTAATATGCATAGTACCATCTACTACTATCAGAGTTAACAGTAGAGATGAAACTTAGAGGTTAGTACCAATGTGATTTCTCCTTGTTCTGTGACCCAGTAATAGCATTTTACTCTCAAGTTGTGCTGGGTAACTAAATGCAATGATAAAATAGTCAGAATTGTTTGAGGATCTATGGGATCCCTGGTCAAGAACTTCAAAAAGAGCGTCCATTCCAGGCACTTGGCTTTTTTATTTGCTAGTCTGTGGTGTTCAATAGGGCCACTGAACCCATTCTAGGATAACTACCTTTAATCTCTTTTTATATTGTATGTGTATATATTGAAAGAAACTTCCACAAGTTTTTATATGACCTATTCAAAAGGTCTTTAGTGTTAGCGATCCCTTCCCTTTCTCCTTCCTCTCCCATTTCCTACCCATTTAAACCTGTCCTATGACATTAATCCCCTTCCCCATTATATTACCATTCTATCTCCCTTCCATAAGCCAATCCCATGGTCTCTTATTAGTTTCCTGGCCTCTAATGATTTTCTATTTGAAACCCACCTACCTAAAGATTCAAAGTTAGCATTATGAGAGAGAACTGGGAAGAAGTCTGTCTTTCTGTAAAACCTACTTTTTATTAATTGATACATAGTTACAATTCATCCTGGTCAATTATGACAGGTTAAGAGATTTTTAAAAAATCCTATGTCTTTTCTAGGTCATTCCAGTTCTTCATTCAGTGGCAAACATACTATTATAAATTGGCATATATGTAGGCTGGGTATAGTGACACATATCACTAATCCAACACTTGGGAGGCAGAATGAGTTCCAGGCTAGCCTTATCTATATAGTGAGCTCTAGATCAGCTGGGGATATATAGTGAGACCCCGTCTCAAAAACACCAATAAATAAATAAATTTAGAAATTGGTGTATAGGATATAAACAATTCCCAGGTTAAGTCATGGACTTTGTCATTCCTAGCTATGATCATTCACAAGGAAGTTCAGGAAGCCAGGGTCTAAGTTCTAGTTTCTTTCTGATTTAGCACAGGCTTCTACAAATCTATGCCGAGTCCAAGGCAAAAGTTTCAATGCTATTCTGAGGAAGACAGAAACCAATGACAGTGGTTCACAAACTTTCTAACTGAACAACCTGCCAATCTTTTCAGAATTCCAAAACTAACATCATACCCCAAACCAATCAGTCACAATCTCTGTGGAAATTTAATATTTTTCCAGGTCCTTGGTTAATCCCATGTTGTTCAGGTTTAGGGGATCATTAAGGGCAGACACAAAATGTTCTTTAATTCAGTTGAGCCTATTGCCTGAGTTCGAGTTCAAGGGTTATAAATATTCCAGGCCAAGTGAGGTCAGATGGGACTGTTCTTTTTTTAAATCTCTGTGAACGTGAATTTTAGCTGAAATTTAATGGTTCAAACCAAAATAAGGTGAGTCATTCATCAAGGTTTTCATAAAGCCACCTAATAACTAGACAAAAAGTAAATACATAGTTATATTTTACATCAAGAGAGATTATTCTTAAATTATTTTATTGCCTTGTGAATAATTCTTGGTTTACAATTATACTTGTACATTGTAATTCTCTAAATCCAGCAGTAATTATAAATAAAAGTAAATAAAGTCAAGAACTATTTTGTCTAATTTTTATTTCATTATTAATATATTATTTTATGTACAAGAAAATTAGTTAAATAATGTACCCATAATATAAAATTAAAAAAATAAAATTTAAAAATTAATTCCATTATGGAAAACAAAACAGATGATGTATTAACTGGAACTTTTGGCTTATTTATATATATTATGAATAACAGAGTGGCAAATCCAGTCATGGGGAAGAATACCCTGGAATTCATTGATTTATTCAGCAAGTTCTGACTGAAACACTACTTTAAGAAAGCCCAGAACTGTTTGTTGTGGATTAAAGAATGAGCTAGATCCTTAAATTCATGAAGACTACAGTTTGATGAGAATGGTATCTATTTAATAAATAAGAATAGTTTGCTAGCACTAGAGTGAGAGCTGTCAGAGGAGATTTATGATAGCACGTGAAAGACCTGATTCATCCTGTGGTAAATGATGAACTCCCTTCTAGAGGAAATGAGTATTAGAAAAAAATTGAAATGAATTCACCTTAGCTTGCTGGTTTTTGTTTCTCTCATTCCATTTTTGAGATTTTGGAAAATGAGTTTTCTTTAAAAAAGTATCGAGAGAGAGAGAGAGAGTAAACTCCAATACCCCCAAACAGAATTTTTGTCACTATAGGCAATAAAAGCCTTTAAACATCAGCAGCCATATTTCATTCATCATTCTTCCATTCTTAGCTGTGTGATATCAAGGACATCAATTCAACCCTCAGGACATCTTGCCCCGTTGTCTTATTGATATAAAACCACTGCTAGGGTTTGTTAACAGGAGTACATGAAATTGCTTATTTGCCCAAACACAACTGCTGCTGCTACCTATTGAGTCTCAACTAGCAATTTAGCTCCTTTGTTGCCATACCGTTGAGAATAAAGCATTTTGATCAAAGTTATATAGCAGTGAGTTCCAAAATTAAATGTAGAGTATCATTCAAATGAAAGAATTTTAAAAACTACAGACTCATCCTAGACTTTACGCTAGTGTGCACCCCGACTCTCAGTCCTTGGGAAGCAGAGGGAGGCGGATCTCTGTGAGATTCAGGCTAGCCTGGTCCACATAGTGACTTTTAGGTGGGCTGGGACTAGGGAGATGCTGTCAAAACAATGCAAAACCAAACCAAACCAAACACAAAAACATAAGGCAGAACAAAACTACAGACTCATAAGTCCAATCACAAGAAATGCTGAGTCCAAGAAGGTCTTGGAAGGGACCCAGGGGTGCCGTATTATAGTTCAAATCTTTTCCAGATCTTTCAAATGATGAACTAAACTGGAGAATCACTTGTCCATGGAAGCTGTGGAAAGATCATGTGAAGTACTCTCTTGTGAAATGTAATGAGGAGCATGCTGGAAGCACCTTCCTTCTTTCAGATCCTAAACTGACCCGGGTAAAATCCTTTCCACCTGACTGGAGACACATCATCACTACAACATAATTACAGCATCCTGAACTAACGAGTACACCGGAATACTGCTCACTCAGGAACACACCGAAGGTGCATACACATTGTACATGTATTTTTAGCTTTTGGAGGAATCTCCATACTTATTTCCGTATGCCTGAACTAGGTTACATTCCCACCAGCACGGTATAAGGGTTTCTTTTTGTCTGTATCCTCACTATGATCAAATATACTATAATGGATTTTCATAGAAGTTTTACAGTCAGAGACTTTGGGTGTTAGAAGATTTTTCTGCTAGCAGATAGATACTTAGGCATCTTAAGTAACTAATGAGTATCTTAAGGGATACAGAAAACTTTATGCAGAAGCTCTATTCATTGTAACTAAGAGCATGAACTTCAGAGAATAAAACTCTGTTTCAAATCTGATTCTATGACTTAGTAACTACATGACTTTAAAGAAACATCTTAAATGTCCTTTGCTTTGTCGTTTTTATTTACCAAATGAGAATGGTAAGTATGTATATCACATACAGGTATATTATGTGAATGAAACATGCAAATATATGTGAAACACTTAAAGTTGTCTCTGACGAGATACGCTCTGAAAAGTAATTATCATTATTATTTATTTCCTGTCAATCATGCCACTTAGTTGAAAGGAATTTCATATTTGCCCAGGTCTCAAACTTTGAAAAGTAAAAATATTTATCGAGTTCCTATTGTGTCAAACACAATGGCGCATGCTTTCACATCTTCTCATAAATGGTAGCAATGAAAATTTTATGTCTTTATCAGTCTCTAGAACTTCTAATTTTCCCAGCAGGGGGTCTCTGACACAGACACATTGGGAAAAGTAAAGCTTGAAGTATATATTAGGCAAATTTTAAAGAACTAAGTCTAAATGGATTATCACCTATTTATTGAGGTGATAATTATCACCATAATTTCTTGATTATGTAAGTGGGAAATGGAGACTGTAGAAATGTGATTGTGTTGTTATTAAGAAACCTACGCTGCTTCTTCCACTTTACCTCTATGATTCTTTGCATATCCTTCCTTCCTCTCTTCACATGCCCAGACAAATGTAATTTCTTACTTTATGCTATATATGTATCCTTACATTTACAGACAAGTATACCAGTCACCACTCATCAAAGATGCTTCTTTTTGTAATATACGGGGACTATAGTAGAATTCTACAACTGGTCACACACAGAGAATAAGTGTCTGTGAAATGCCCAGCCTTAAGTGACGCATCTAGCACAGAACCTCTACAACTAAGGCTCCACTAAGTGGAACATAGTGGAATAAGAGATAGAGAGAATACTAATGCATTGCTCAGCTCTCACCACTGATGAATACAAAAGGCCACAACTGGTCAAAGTGTAGAGAATAAGAGACTGCAGAGGGCATGACGCTGCATATAACTCATCTTAGACCTCACCCACCCAGGGCTCAGGGACCATGGCATAAGAGTGGGCAGAAATAATGTTAAAACTAGGGTTGGTGCATGACCATAAGGATGTAGTTCTTCAGGTTCCTGGGAACTTGCTCATGTGAACTTACAGCAATGGATTCAGCTTGCACAAGATCCACATAAACTCAATGAGACAAAATCAAGCATAGAACTGAGGAAATGGACCCCAGCCTCAGTGGAGGAACTATTGGCAGCTGATCACTGTTGGGTGAGGGAGAGTTGATCTTTAAAGGAGTGACACTAAACAGGCTGACCAGGCTCTAGTGGATGAACTCACACTGAGGAACCTCAGAGTACACAAATTTGACTCCATAGGCTTTAACATATATGATAAAATGCATAAAGTACTGTGGGAAGGCTATGGGGTGCAGCTGGAGGTGGGGGTCTAAATATACTTAAGATGTACTGTATGAAATGCACAAACAATCAATAAAAATACACATTGAAAAGAAGAAAAGAAACCTAGGCTGAGAAAGACTCTGCCTGTTAATGGCAGAGCTGCTGTGGGCTCCCTTATGAGATCCACATGAGAGAACACCCCCTAGCACAGGGGTCTGCAGGAAGATTTCCAAGACACATCTCACAGGCCAGGCTCAGCTTCTCAGTCACACCTAACTGCAAGGGAGGCAGGGCAGTATTCTTAGGAGGAAAGAACAACCAATTTGATGATTAATTTCCAGCCTTTGCCATAGGCTTTCTACTGAAAGGATAGGTCAGGGAGGATGCTGTGCAAAAGTCTAGGTAGCCAGAATGCAGAGCATAAAGTTAAACCATGGAGAACTCGTGGGAGGGGTGAGGAGATGACATGAAAACCATGCCATGAAACTGCAAACGAAATAAGGTTGTTTAAGGAAAGAGATGGTGTCAGTAGCAATGTGCAAGTTGTTGAATGAAGTGTTAACATGGGGTTGGGATGGAAACCTGTTTCTCAGTTTAGCTGGCAATAGACCATAGGCTTAGTGCTGGTGTGTTTGTTTGTTTTAAACATTTTCTGCAGTTGGCCACTTCAATCTTGGGCCATGACACTTGGCACTACTTGGGCAAAAAGATCATTGAAAATGTTGACGAAACTGTGAAATGTGCTGAGCCCCCAGAATAAATAGATTCCATCTTGGTTCCTGTCTCCAGCTTTCTGTTTATATTAGCTATGAAATTCAATCTCCCAGCCAGCAAGATTATAAGCCAAACTGCCTGGAAGGTCTAAGCTTGCTGTCAGAAAGGTGAGTTTTTATTTTTTTGCCCTCACAAATGAAGTTATCTAAAATAAAGGCCATGTTCTGCTAAAGTGTGTTTATGGATGTGTGTGACATACGTTCCCGTTCACTTCATGACAACATATAGTTAACAGTGTGACACGGAGCCAAGATCAGAAAGAAAAAATGAGCAGCGCATTTATTAAAACAGAATTGTGATTTTTTTTCCCTTGTGTTTATTTCCTGTTTCTATTTTGGATATTTCAAGATATTAGTTTTAGTGCAGTCTGTTTTGTTGTAAGTTTTCTAAAATTGGTATCATTAATTCCTCTCTTCTCACCATCAACCCTCTTCTCTATCGTCCCACAGATGCTCAGGGGAGCTCTTCACAATTGCTGTTCTCCAGTTCAGAATGTCTTCCCGGAAAGGCATGGAGTCAGTAAGTGCAGGATTTAGTCTCTTTGGATAATTTTGGAGAAGTCTGTAAAAGAGTCACTCAGCATTAACAGTGGTTTTCGGAGTCAAAATGACACCAAAATGACATACCAAGACACCTGCTTAATAGCTCATATGGTAAAACCAAGTTCCAGCTCCACCTTTAGATTTAATAATATCTTACATGATTCATACAGAAAAAAATAAAAGAAGATTAGATAGTCCTCATCATCCTACCTCTCAAATAATCACTCTGGAACTGGATTAGATATTGAACATTCTCATAAATAATTTAATTCATGCAGTGCAAGCTTTACAATAAGCTGCTTTCAAGCATGCATAGATGGAGAATACTGAACATTTCTCCATATCATTTTAATGGTTACAGAATGTTTTCGTGGCATACATAAATGATTTAAACATTTACATATTGTTGGACATTTAATTGTTCATGTTTGGCTATTCTACCATTGCTAATGAGCTGTTTAATAGCTATACTTCTGTTCTTAAGGTAAACCTATAGAAATAAAATTATTGTATCAAATAGTTTTTGTGCCTTACCTGTAGGTCAAGTTGCTTTTCTGAAAGGCAATACTAATTTTGCTTTTACCCCATCAGTAGCAACTAAATTTTTGTACCCGTGCCAACTGTAAATATGTATCCTGTATTTTAATAGGGAATTTGTTTAACATTTTGTCTTACATAAAAAAATAGACTGCACACAATTAAAAGTAGTTTGTATTTACTTTTAAATGAACACTAAAATACACATTTCTATTTCAAGACGACATATTAAAATTATTATGATATAACATCAATAAATATATAATCCTGGAATTACAAAGCAGTTGAACTAGAATCTATAATTAGTTGATTCTCATCTTTATAAGTTTGATGCTGAAATAAATGATACTCCTATGAAGCTCTGTTGTAAGCTTTCTATGTTTGATTCAAATCTCCTCACCATGCACACACACATTTTCAGTTATGGGAGGCTTTATAAGTTATATGCCATGCACCTTCTGGAAAGAGTTTTACAAGAGCTAACTATTTCTAGGACCTGAACTGTTCCCACCAGTCTGTAATGTAGACTGGAAACAGAAAAGGCTCAGTTACCTCAAAGCACCATGTGATGCTCTGCAGCAAACTAGGAAAACCTCCACATTGGCCTACTGTTTTCTTTAAAAATAATTTCTTTGCATAGGTTTAAAATATGTCGTGGTTTGAATGTAAATTGTCCCCAATAAGCTCACCTGTTTGAACACTTAATCCCTCCCTGGAGGTACTGTTATGGAAGACTGTGGAGATTTTAGGAGCTAGAGTCTCAACAAAGTGGGCCACTAGGGCCAGGCTTTATAGCCTATTCCTACATTCTGTCCACTCTGCTTTCTGAGTATAGACGCAATGTGATCAGCAAGCCTCCTCTCCTGCCACAATGCTTCCTTTGCCTACCTTCCGTAATAGATTGTGCCTCTACAATTGTGAGCTGAAACAAACCTTTCTCCCTTACATTGTTTGCCACCTCAACAGATGAGAAACTAAGACATGCAGTGGACATTTTCACACCGTCAGATTCATTTAGGTGATGTACTTCTTGTATTAACTTGACTCTAAGTTAGCCAGCTTGTGAGCGACTCTCTAATATTTTGACCACCAAGCCTATCAAGCCTGTGAAAAAAGGAAGTCACTATTAAAAAGTACTGTGCTGTCATCTGTTATGCATTGAACATGAAATATGTCTATCAGGCTCATGTTTTGAATATTTGGTACCCAGCTGGTTGTATTATTTTTAGAGGCGGTAGAAACTTGCAGTTGGCAGGGGGTGGTGTCTATCTGGAGGAACTAGGTCACTGGCATAAATTCTTGATGGTATATTATCCCTGG
The DNA here is from genome assembly GCA_035773235.1 of Eospalax fontanierii. Taxonomy (NCBI): domain Eukaryota; kingdom Metazoa; phylum Chordata; class Mammalia; order Rodentia; family Spalacidae; genus Eospalax; species Eospalax fontanierii. Next base: position 32,969,616 of record CM069544.1, on the reverse strand, counting down.
CCACTTCCTATCTATCTCTGCTTTCTGTCCAAAATGTGATGAAGAAGTCCATCCAACAGCCAGGCAGGGTGACATATGCCTATAATCTTGGCACTTGGGAGGCAGAAGGATCAGGAGCACAAGACCTTGGAATGCAATTTAGGGAATACAGGACCATGTATCAAAGAGAAAAAAGAAATATAAAGGAAAAAGAAAAGTGAATTCCCTCCACCAAGCATTCCTATTTATGCTCAAGTACATGAGGTTAAGAAACCAAGCATGAGTCCTAGGAAACTGTGAATCAGGATAAATATTTCTTCTTTTACGTTTTTCAGAACAAAGTGATACATTGATTGAATCCACTCAATTTATCTTCAAGAACACAGCTTTGAGATGTCTAACCAAAGCAAGCACCTTAACAGGACAGGACAGCAACTCTTCTTCTGAGGCTTAGTTTTACCCACGATACTCAGTATATAGAACACATAATCCATACCAGAATTCATTATTCCCACACCGAATCCATGTACTATCATGCACATTGGATTAGGTGGTTAGATATGTTGGTATTCCCCCTTTCTTCAGTTTTTATAATTGATATGCAATAATTACAGCAAATCTACCTTTTGTGGGGACACATGGTACTTCAGTTTTTCTGATCAGCTTAGATCCCTGATCTTCATTGTAGGAAGAAAAAGAAACATCTGCGTTGGTTAACATGGTGATTGCTTGAAGAATTTCAAAAAACAACAAGACCCTTCCTGATTCAACTAGCTTCTCTCATCCACTTTTAATTTGAGCTTCAGAGTATCATAGATATATGTAAGTTTTCAATATAAAATTCTTTTAACAAGTAATTTTTTGCTCATGAGAAGAAAGTTGTGAAATATTATAAAATATAATACTGAGTTATGCCTAGTCATGGTTCATGTTTTCTGACAATTTTACTTTTCAATGTGGAATTTGTTTAATAGTTTAGATTAGCATGGGATTGGTTGCCATTGCCTTCCAAAGACAATTTTGCATTTAGGAGCTAGAGGCATAGCTCAGTGGTAGAGAGCATGCTTAGCATTGAAAATTTCCTAAATCAATTCACAGCATGAAGAAAACTAATTATATATTCTATAATATTTATATACTATGTGGCAATATTTTCATTTACAGATTTTCAACAAAAATGATCATTTGTCAAAACTGCTTACTAATTACAAAATCAAAAAGTGTTCTCAAACTTAATTTCATTTTAAAAATATTTTATTGTTTTTATTTTATGTGTATGAGTGTGTGATGTGCATGTAGGTGGTTACATCCATGTCCTACAGTGACTGAGAAGGTCAGAAGAGGGCACTGAATCCCCTGGAACAGTTGGATTTTAGCTGCCATGTAGGTGCTGGGAATCAAACTCAGGTCCTTTGCAAGAGCAGTCAGTGCTCATCCCTCCAGCCAATCAAACCTAAGTTATTTAGCTTAGATTCTTCCTCACGTGACAACTCTTGCAGAAACTGATATAATATTATCCTTATTTTATAATTCTGGCAAAACAGAAATCACCATGGTTTGTGAAGATAATCTCACTTTTAAAGCAAAATAAATCTCAAACTTTGTTTTTTCAACTCTTTTTCTATCTACCACTATAACTTTTGCTGAAAAGAGTTTTACTATTCTTTCTAGACAACAAATTTTATTACCAAAAATCAGAAAATTTCACTGGCAGTCTACTCTTGGTGGAATATACCATTCTATACCAAAGATAAAGTGCATACCTTTTTAAACTTTTGAATGCCATAGTTGTTTTTTCTGTCTCCAATATTCTTTCCTTTTTAAAGCAACTTTGTGAGCCACTTTTCAAAGATTTCTTTGTTGAGGCTATATCTATCTGGGCAGCCGAATCATCAGCTAGACCAGAGGTGAGCCAGTGGTGAAAGCAAAGTCCATAAGACCCTTTGACCAAGAATTTAGAGTACAATCTCTGAAAGGCTAAACATTTTGCTAAGCAGAACTCAGTTGAAAATTCATATAGGGGACAAAATTTATGGCACTGTGACAAGCCATATTGCATATATGTAAATTACAATGGAGCAGAAACCATAAGGAGGCTAATGAAGACTGTCTGCAGAACGTCTTCCATTTCAACATTCATGAGAACCATTGACACATTGCAGTCTTCTTTTTGGTTTCTATCTTAGGTACTCCTATGCGTGAGAAATATTTGTTTTAATTATTTTGATTTAAAAACAGTCATTTAATAAAAATCATAGATTTTTCACCCATTCTACTCATGTTAGAATTGAATTGAATACTTAAATTTTGCTTAATTGGAAAGCTGTTGAAGAATGAAGATACAGGTATCCCTCTATGCTTTTTTTTTCCTTGAGATAAAAATGACTAGAGAAAGGATGGTTCTTTTGTATGTTTTTCTCAGGAGTAGCTATAGGCTATTTTTAAGTTAATTAGTTGTTAATATGTTGTCGGGCATTAGATATAATATGTTTTATTGCCCAATAATAAAGTCTCAAATTAGTGTCTATTATATATTAGACATAATGGTATTGCTATAATGTGTTCATTCTTATTATATCTATAATCTGAAATTTGCATTCTCTACACATGGTTAGTGATGGTAATCATTCCTCATTACGCTATTAGAAACAGAAGGAGTCAGGATTCCACTCCAGATCTATCTGGTCCCAGAGACTGGATTTCTAACTATTTGCACTGCTATCACTATTATAACACAAAGTGTTTATATCTCCTGTAGTAGTAACAACTATATTTAACTAGCTATGATTTTTTGTGTGTTTGTACTTGTGTCTATGGTATGTTTCTCTCCCTCCTCTTTCTCTCTCCTTCTCTCTCTTTCCCTCTCTCCTCCTCCATGTGTGTGCGGTGTATATGGTACATGCACAGGAAGGGTATGTGCACTCCTTCTTCTCCACTTTATTGTGTTGAGACAGGATGTCACACTGATCCAGAAGCTTTTCTCAGTTATGCTGGCTGGCCAGAAAGCTTTCAGGATCTACATGTCTCTGTTTTTACCATAAAGCCGACATTTATGGGGTCGTAGGTATGTGTATAGGTACACATTTTATTTTTAATGTAGTTGCTCCGTATTTGAACTCAGGTCTTCATGATTGTAGAGCAAATGCTCTTACCCTCTGAACCATCTCTGCAACCCCTATATTTATGTTTTTAGACAATCTATCTTACTGTTGTCCCTATCAGCAGATTACACAAAATTTGAAATATTCTGTTCTTCTAACAAAACTTGAAGGTAAGGGACTTTTGACTTTATTTCATAACTATTTTAATGAGGAAGAAGTTAGCAAAAGTCAACCTTCAACTGAGAACCCAAGACTACTTTTTATTGTGAAATTATTAAGAAAATCTTGTTATTTTCATTTTTTCTCTTTTAGCACATTTTTTATAAGAGCTTAACATCACCAACTTAGTAATAAGAAAGTCTCTTGACATTGTGCCTATGCCAGACCTTCAGTAGTTACAAAAAACATGGTTTTAAATTTTGTGCCAGAACTCAGTTAGTATCCTATAACTCTTCCAGGACAGGAATATGAGAATTTTAGACCCAAGGCACAGTATTTATTAAAGCAATCTCTGGAAACAACTTAATTATCTATCATAGTGGCTGGCCAAATAAATTAGATATAACATTCTCAATATACTATACAGAATGAAACCACTAAAAAAGAGTAATTCTTCTGTTTTGTTATATAAGATGATCTGCAAGGCTCTCATAAAGAAAGCAAACCATTATGTGAACCATCTGAACATAAAGTGATAAAATAGCTTGGGAAATGTTTTCATATGCGGGCATTCAAATAATTTGTTTAAAAGTTAGTCAGCACAAACTTCCCTCGTCTAGCCTTCTATGAATACAGTAGACACAGTTTTAATTTTGCCCATTTTTATAACTGTGTAGGTTCCTTTTCTGGCTACTCTCTTCCCATTTCTGCCAATGGGTAGGAAGAAGAGATACCTGCCTTGGTTATCTTCTCCTTCTCTTACCTCATCCTGAGATAGTCAGAGGAAGGGCTAGAACTGATGCCTAGTAGATGAGATGTGCAGAGATGGACATCCAATAACCAGAGCCTGTTAAACATTTGCTCCTTTTTCCTCTTAGAAGGCCTTCTTTTCTTTTCCATGAAAGGGTTTTTCTGTTTCCTTTTGTCTATTGTACTTTACGGAGGATAGCAAGACTTGGCCTTCCTGGTACTTCTGGCTACACATACCCATAGGAAAAGAGAGTTTCTCTTGGTGAAGAAGCTGGGACTTATAGACAAAAGGATCATAGCCACAAGCATCCTGCCAGGTCCCTTCTGAGTGAGCCAACTGAAGCTGTGTCCTGTTGGCTGAGCCCCTTGAAATTCAGCCACTTCCGGGAACATAAAACCAGTGAATATTCTAGGACATCTGTACTATTTAAGGAAAATGATGAGACGGTGGTCAGTCAGTACTATCCTCTGCTATGAACCTGGTGTTTTGTGGTTTTGATGTGAACTTTCAGAATACTACAGAATAAATAAATTGGGAAGATTGTTTTCTCCTTTCCTCAGAATAAATATCAAATTTGTCAGGAAAAGAATGCAGAGACAGTTTAGATTTCAGGGCTGTGAGTTTTCTTTAGAGCCTTATGTTCTGGCCCCATTCCATACAGTATAGGTTAGACAAAAACTGTAACACTCAAGTGGAGCATGCTAGGATTTGTGGTTGCTATTTAATATGATTTTTAAGTCGAATTGATTGAAACTATTCTTCCTTGCCTGTTAGTGTATTTTAAATATTCCAAATTGATTATTTGACATAAAATTGGCATGCATGTGTTTCTACTTTAGTTCCACATAGCCTTTTCCTCATTCTGCTGATTATCAAGTGCTTTGGTATTACTCTCTTGAACACTTCTTGCCTTCCATTAAGTATTGAGCAGTTAGAAAATTATGAATTTATCAGAAACTATTTTGTTGTAGTTGTTGCTTTTCTGAGATAAGCCTCACTCAGTAGCAGAAATTTATTTGGATCACACTAGGGAGCCCAGAATGACTTTCAATAAATGGGCATTCCACTTGCCTAGGCTGGCCTCTGGAAAGCTTTGAATACAGGTATGAGCCACCATTTCTGAAAGTAGCAATGCCACCTTCAACCTCATATTACCATAATCATTTGTTTTATCAATGGAGAATACATTTTCTTTAGATTTACTAGTGTCTTCCTATGTAGATGATAAATTTTCTCATCATTTTTAAACATGTCATATTTTTGTTCCTCCAGAACATACACATAGATACATCTAAGATCCCAATCCCAACATTTATCTATGCTTTAACATCTCATGATATTAAATGATAAATTTTATTTCAAGGACTATCACAGCCTAGAGAGAAAGAGAATCTAAGCGGAGACAGTACATCAGAAAACCAGCTTGTATTTTCATGTTGAATTTTAGATACCTATCACTGGTCATTCCAAGGGCTCCTTGCATCCTACATTCTAGAAATAAAATAAGAAATGGTTATATATTCAAGAACTCTAAGCTGAAATTCCTTCAATATAGAACATTTATCAGTCAAAACAACAATCAGCGTGTACAAAAATTTACATGCCTAAAAACAAGACAATGCAGCACCTCTAGAAAAAGAATTAAAAGTTTTGTTGCATTTACAGCTAAGTGCCACACTGAGAATTACAACACAGTAATTTACTGCAATCACAGGGGAGTTCCATCAAGAAACAAAGTTCTTACACTCCAGATTTTTGGAAGGTATCGGAATGCTTAAGTATAAACACAAAATTTGTACATCCTTAGGATTGAGCTGACAAAAGTCATAAAGGATTTCCAGAGCATATATTAGATCAAGGAGTCCATTGTGTTTGGACGGTTGGTTTAGTGTCTCTGGCACGTGTGAAGCCTAGAAGAGTTACTGGCTTGATGGTGTTCTTTCTGTATCCGGCAAGACAGACCTTCTCCACAGTAACAGCGCTGGAAGATTTCCAACCCGTGGGAGCCTTTTCTCCTGTGCTTGGTGCACACTTGACCTTCTTTGAGGACAGGTTTACAGATCTTGGACCAGAAGTGTCTTGCACAGCACAGACCTGTGGCACAATCTGACGATCGGAGACAGACAGACCCTTCTTGCCCTGTGAAGGAGACAGAAAGCCATACAGTTACTGCTAAGTCTCATTCACTGAGATAATTCTAAACACGCTTCTGAGGCGATAACAAGGAAGTCAGAGTCTTAAGGTCTTTTAATCTACCTTTGGTGTGATACATTTTTGAAGTCAGTGTGGTTCTTCTGGAGTATCCATCCAAGGTGCTGTGATCGTTACCAAAGTTTTCAATGACGGTTTCCTCAATTTCCCCTCGAGGTAAATGACTGTGATCAGAGGGCATGCAGATTCCTAAGGAAGTCAGAAATAGTGGTTAATCCCGAGGTTGTAATGTGTTCCTATTAATAGCCAAGAAAAGAGCAATCTGTTATGCATACACCAATGCAAGGTACCTCACAGTGGTGCCTTTGCTTTAACTCCCCTTTCTATCTCGTGTTAATAACGCACAACTCCCCAGATGGTCAGAAGCATCAATCAATGATGACCCTGTTTAGGCATATGGTACACCCTTAATGCAGTCACCTGAAATCTTTCCCACTAATTGTGGTGGTGGTGGCTGCAAGATTTCTATTTTAATATAACCCCTAGGGTAGGCAAAAGAAATTTAGTCACTTAAAAAGTGAATCTTCAAAATAACTTCTCTCCCTTGGTGCTATCTGGGCACCAGCAGACTACGTTAAAGGCGATTCCAACCGCCTGGAAGATGGCAATCTCACCCACCAGTCGCTTCACCGTGTAATTTCTGTATTATAGAGAGTTAGTTAGCTCACCCCGGAGTGCTGCTGGGTTCTAGGAGGTTAGCCACCCTGTGAGTTTATTTCTGGAGACCTCTTTGAGACATTAGAATTTTGTGGATCTGTGGTTGGGAGAGGAGTATTTATTTTAAGGTAGTCCAGGGCGGAGGGAAGGGGAAGAAAGGAGGCGGGGCAAGGATGTGAGGATACTGAGATCCCTTTGGAAAAATGATCCACATAGCTTAATCACGTTGACTCCTGGCTGAAAACAGTTTCAACATCCAGCGACCCTGAGAAAGGAGAGAGAGAGAGAGAGAGAGAGAGAGAGAGAGAGAGAGAGAGAGAGAGAGAGAGAGAGAGAGAGAGAGAGCGCATCCTGGCAAAGCCACGAGAGTGACAGAAAGAAAAATGGAAAAATGGAACTGGCAACAAAATGTCAGTGCTGGCTCTCTCAGAGTGATCCCCTCACCCTCCATCCTCTTCTTCAAGGGGCCTGAAGTTCTCTGAAGATAATTTCGTTACTGACGGGGCTACTCAGGTGAAGTGTTGTTAGGTGACCGATCACCGAGGAACCCAGAGGAAGATAAGAAACTCCAGGACCTTAAAGTTTCTCTGCCTCGGTGGTCAAACCCAAACCAAGGAAGACATTGGCAGAGGAACCCTGCATACTGAGCACTGGTTTGCAGGCGGTGCCTGGGAGGCATCGACTGAGCCAAAGCCTTCCTTTCCTTCCTAGGCACTCAAAGGCAGGATGGTTCCAGCCAGAAAGCCAGTGCGGGACTCACCGTTTTTGCAGTAATTCCCCGGACAGCACATAGCGTGACGCATACAGCGTTTCCGGCGCTTTCGGCAGGCGAGACAGATCTGCGCGCCGGCGGTCCCTGCGCGGCTGGGACTGGCGCAGTACTCGTCGGTGCCACACTCATCATCGTCTGCGCAGGGGTAGGGCTGGGAAGGGAGCAGAGGTGAGGGGACCAGGCATCAGGCCCATCCTCCTTTCCTACAGCTCCACAGGGAGTGGTTCCATAGACATCCCGAATCTCACACACTCCCTCCTCTCTGAGACCCCTTCAGGCTCACAGCATCCTTAGACCCCAGAACCCCTCTCACCTGGTAGTTGTCAAGAGTCTGGTACTTATTCCCGCCCTCGAACAGAATTCCCGGTGCCACGCTGACTGCAGAGCCCGGCTGCCCAGCAGCGCCGCCCAGCGGCGGGGGCAGGTTCTTGATCGCATTGGAATTGAGAACCGAGTTCAAGGTGGCGCTCGCTCCGAGCAAAGGGACGCTGCAAAGAGCGGTGGCTACCAGCACGACTACGACTCGAGCAGCTGCAGCTGCACCCAGAACCTTCATCTCAGAAGGACTCAAGTGGGAGAAAGTCAGAAAAGGGAGGGTCACTTTGCAAGCCGGAGCCGGGGGAAAGCGCTCCGGTCGGCAGGCTGCAGAGTGGGGTTTGCGCGCTGCAGAGTTCGGTAAAGCAAACCTTGAAGTGAAGTCTGGACTGCTGGACGCGCTGCTCTGCGCCACCACGGGTACTGCGGATGCCTTTATACTCGGTTTGCAAGCTTTCCCGGCCCCTCAGGGGGAGACAACAAAGCTGGGATGGGATTTCAAAGCGTTGGGAGGGGCTGCGAGGGGGTGTGTTTGTGTATCCGAATGGGGGAGGACTTTGACACTCTCCACCTCGCCCCTCCCTTGCACCCTGGTCCAGCTTCTCCCGCTCACCTTCCAGGGAAGTTATCAGTGAACATTAGAGTCGCGGACTTTAATAAACCTGACGCAGGGCGTAACTGGGAGCTTGGATGCCTTTGCCCTGTGCTAGGGGTTGGATTGTTTCTATCTAAATACTTTCCGGAGTTGAAGGGTAATAATACATACAAGCCACTTTTCCTCCCTTTGCCTTACGCCAACACTCGCTTGTTGTGCATTCAAATAATATTCATTATTAAACACAATCCGGCCCGTAATTCAAAGGCTTTGCGAAAGGGCCAGGTGGCTCCTGTAAGTTGCTGATTAACCCTTTAGCGTCGCGATTTGTGGAGGAGGTTTCTTGTCTTTTAAGTTTGTCCAGTTGATTCTCCCCGCCACCGGTCCCTCTCCCCACCACCAGGAGAGAAAAAAAAAATGTGCAAAGACAAGGAAATTTGCACATCAAACGAGGATGCGAAGGGAAGAACTAATTCTCTTTTGATGGCAAGTTTAGAAAGGGAGGCGAGAGACGCGTTTGGAAATTAGATCAGGGGTGGAGAGAAGAGGGAAATGGGCTCCCGATAATCAAACTATTTAATGTGGTTCTTTGAATCTGGTCAGTCCCAGCAGTAGATGAACTTGATTAGGCAGACACGTGAGATCAAAGTGGCCCTGAGCCAGTGTGGACAGGGTCCCTGCGCCCGGTCAGTCTTCTTTCCCGGTTCCCGGTTCCCAGCGGTGGGTTAATAGAAGGAGATAAGAAAGCCTGAAGGCTTAGCGTCAGACTTCCTCATTAGTCTTTCATATCGGCCAGCTCGAGAGGGCTTGCGTTTGATCCCAAATCAAACCTTGGGCAGGATGGAGGAATAACCCTCTGGGAGATAACACAGTACCTCGTGGAAAAGGAGAGCAGAACGGGAAGCCAAGAATGAATCTGACGTGGTTTCAATCGATGTATAAAATAAGAAAAGACTGATGTATAAGCATGTTGTGCTTGTAAATTAGAATTAATCTAGAGGATAACATTTTAGTTCTCTTTGTTCTAACCATTGCACTTATAAAAGAGACAGTAATAGTATAACAAGAGATAAGAAATGTGCATTTATTTATTTTTTTTAAAAAAGCAATCATTTGGTGAGTGTGAGGAAATAGACAACTACTATGTGAGATTGGAAAGGAAGAAGTGGTTGGAAATCATTGTGTAAGACAGAGATGCATTTATTTCATACTTACCTAGCTTCTGGGTTATCTAGAATTACTCCCCAAAGTACAGTAGTCATTTCTGGGAAGGCCCCCCGCCCCGGACAGTCCATCTGTCTTGCACAAATATAATACTGAAGTGGAGAGATGGGGGGTATTAAAATCATTCTTTAATGGTCCGTTTTCTGGTTTCTTGAACTTAAAAGTATCATCTAAATAATGTCCAATGGTGCCTCTAAATGCATTGATAGCCTTTTGACCTCAAACTCCATCTGTCCTGAGAAATTTCCTGGAGTTTATTGATAACTCTTCTGAAAAGTTTATCATGGCTTGAATCCTACATTGTTATCTGACTTTTATTTGGAACATGAGCAATGGAGGAGGTTGGAAAAACTGAAAATTTGGAAACAAAGAAGTTTTAAAATTATTTTAAAAAGAACCATCAACAACAGCAACAAAAAGATTAATAATGAAACAGGTCTTCCTGACCCCATATGGGGCATTGACACTCACATAGGTACTGGGAGATTATTACCTAGAAGGATAAAAAAGGAATAAGACATCTTAGGAACCAGATTATCATTGCAACATATTAATAGCAATGCCAGTAATCAATTCTTTTGAGTGCCTTTGGTTTAGAAAATCTATAAATCTATTTAACCTGTATGATACTGGAGAGTGGATTCTCTGTCTGAGGAGTGAAAATCTCTTTTTCTTGTCCTGCTGTCTTACTTAAATCCTATTTAAGTACTTGCAGAAATACATGTATGCTGTACTAAAGGCCAACCCCTTTCCCTGTATTCAGAAGAAATGGTCCGTGATTAATGCAGTTGATCTTAATGAACTTATTCATTAAGCACTTGGTTTCACAAACGAAATCTGTGGGCTGGTTTTAATGTTCCCTATTTTTCATTTTGTTCTGAAAATTTGAATAGGTCAACTTCTGAGGTCTTACTATGTGCTAAGTACTGTACTTGGTGCTAAGTACTGTACTTGGTGCCGTTTTAATGAGGGCTTATAATTTTAAATTACTTATATTGGGTGAGAGGAAGTAAGATAACAAATTACACAAAGGAGAAATGATGTAGGAGAAATTTGCTTTCTCATTACAGTCTGTTCTTCAAGGACTTCACTCCCTCACAGGTGTGACATTCATTGCTCTCTCAGTGCCAACTAGCACTCTGTGGTGCTTATTACTGCGTATACTTCCAGTGTCGTCAAGGCAGGCTCCTTGTCTCAAAATGCTCTCAGTCTCTAATTATTGGATAGACACAATATCCTGGACATCGGGGAGGATTTATGTTGTTGTTTGGTTTGGATTTTGTTATTGCTTTGGGATTAGTTTTTGAGACAATATTTCTCAAAATGTACACCTGATCTCGTCTATCTCTATCTACTGAACTGCTGGGAAAACAGGTGTGCATCACCACATCTGGCTCAAGTTTTAAAAAACATATACTATGTGTGACGCATATTGGTCATGAGAAAAAAGAAAAAAAAAGTAGAGGAATGATGACCTTCAAGTCTCAGGCAGTTGGAGGTCTGCTGACTCCGGGTCTCTCCCGTAGATGGGTGACAGGGCGGCAGATATATTTAACCTATTAGATTTAGTTTTCTTTACTCTAGAAAGAACCTTGTTTCTTGTTTACTCTGGTCTAAACACAACAGTAAATACTATGATGAGTTTAGTATTTCATAATACCTTTAAAAATTACAAGAAGCCTGAGCTGGTGGCACACGCCAGGACTTGGGAGGCAGAGAGAGGCAGATCTCTTGAGAGATCAAGGCTTTTTTGGCTACATTTTGAGTTCTTGGCCAGCTGGGGCTACAGAAAGACCCTGTCTAAGAAAACCCCCCAAAATTAGGAGAAATGTTGAGCACTATGGAATATAGCCTTATTACTCAGGAATGGTATAAACATGCCTTCCTCTTGTTTTTTTTTTTTAAAGATTTTTATTCCGTTATTTTTATTTTATGTGTATAAGTGTTTAGCCTGCAAGTATGTAAGTGCACTGGTTTGGGAAATGCCTGTGGAGGTCAAAAGTGGGCATTAGATTTCCTGGAACTGGGATTCGGACAGTTGTTAGCCACCAGGTGGATGCTGACTATGGAACCCAAATCTTCTGCAAGAGCAGCCAGTGCTCTTAGCTGATGAGGCATCTCTGCAGCCCCAGCCTTCCTCTTAATTGAAGTGATGGGTGCCATAATAGACTATTGATCAGGCTTTCCATCTGTGAAGCAGGTGGACAAATACATTTAAAAAATCCTATTTGCATACTGTCTTTCCACCATCTTTATTTGAAGCTCTCATTTTATTTCCCTCTTTTTCTCCTCACCTCATTTCCTTCCTTCTTTCCGTCTTTCTCTTTGTCATATCAAGGAAGTAGATTTTTTTTTGACATTTAATTTTTCTTCATTAAGAAAACATGGGCCGATTCGTGGGTATTGCCAGCAGTTCCCTTGGTGCCAGTCTTGAATTTATAGCAGGGATTTCTCATTCCTGATGTTTAATTAGAACATTATGACTTTCTTACTGGTTTTAAAGAGATTCTTGGTCTTTATACTCTTCATGATGTTAAAGAGCTTTCAGATGCTACCTATGTTACAACTCCCTGAAATGATCAATTCTCTGCAGTACAAAGAGAAGGGGATATTTGGTGACTACCTTTATTAGGTCCATGGAGGTGGTCAGCCCAGATAAATCCTGCTTCACAAGAGCTTCTAATCCAGCTCAGAAGAGCATAGAGCCCAGAACTCAGAGAGATTTAACTAGAAGCTGGTGAGGACGGTACCCAAATTAAATATCGGCGCTCATCTTTACTGAAGTCTTGACACTCAGAAAGGTCTGTAGTGCACAGGCTCTAGGAGTCCAGCCATAAAAATAGGCTAATGTCAGCCAAAGGCTGACACCAGGACGCCACCAGATCTAGAGAAAACTGTTTTCCTCTGTGTCACTGGGCTCCTGTTACTACCGACTTTATAATACAGGCATTCTCCAAGGTTCTGACCACAAGGGACTCGTACACTAGGCACTGTTGACTAGTGACTCATACAAGGGCATTGAACACTAGTGCTCCAAGTCTGCACTGGGCATTTCAGGCTGACAGCTGCCTCCTTGTCTCTGTGGATCTTGTTGATTTTTCATTTGTAAATGAAGGTGGGAGAGCCCCCTTCTGGCTACAAAATCTCTCCCTCTAATGCTTGCTACACAAGGCCTTTGGTTTGGTGTTCAGGTTAAAGCCTTTAGGCTTTATCAATAAATTCTCATTGCCTTGCACTGGATCATTTTAAAGATCCTAGAATGTAAAGTTTTAGTTCCTGGAAATATGATTAATTACTTGAACTACTTGAGTTTCTAAAAGGCTTTAGTATGTGAGAGAAAGTAAGAGGTTCGAGAGGGGAGAGAGAGAGAGAGAGAGAGAGAGAGAGAAAAGCAGGGAGAGAGGAGATGAGGGGGGAGAGGGGAGATTTTGTTTTTTCATTACAAAGCTGGCTGCAATGTTGTAGAGGTGACTTTTTGTTCTTTTTAATTGAAATTTTGTAAATTTCATACAATATTTTGCTCATATTTAGGTCCCTTCTATCTGCACCCCTTACTACTCTCCCCCACTCAATGCCATGTACATACATATATGCATCATATATGTAATACATATATGCATTATATAGAATACATATATGATATATAATACATATATGATGCATATATATATATATATATATATATGCACACACACACGCTAGACCCCTGACCAACCACCAAGAATCACACCCTTAAAGGAGTCCGACTGTCCCTCTCAGCAGTTATCAGTTACCAATAGCTCCTCAGGTAGGACTCGGATTTCTTTTCCTCTCCCCCAAGTCTACGCTGGGATTTTTGTCTGGCTTGAGCTTATGGGGGTCGGGGGAGGACTGGTATATGCTGTCACTATTGTTGTGAGTTCATATGTGTAACTTCCCAGCTGTCTGGAAACCAAAGAGGTGACTTTTCAACTCCCACTGTATTTCAAACTGGTAAATTGTATTAGGACCTTAAGGTAGATCTTGCAATGCAACCGAACCAAGATGTTGACTGGAAACAGAACCATTAACTTTTGGCCAGGGAAGAGGAGGAACATATAATTAGTGCAAGGATTCTTCTCCTTGAGCTGGGTCCTGAACCCTACCCTGCACACCTGCGTTCCCTGAGGCCCAGGACAGCTGATAACCCTATGGCCCCAGTGCTCCTAGGGGCAGTCCTGCAGTGTGCAAGCCGGTGCCAGCATACAGTAGGATAAAATGAAGGTTATTTAAGGATTGTCTTTGATGAGCGAAGATCAAATGGCCCAGGGACCCGCGGTCTTAATCAGCCTTGAGCCGGGGTGGCATTTGAAGCGGCGGTCTGTCGGTTTGCCGCTCGGGTGGACTTTGTGCTCAGCACATTCAGTCGACCGAATGAGCATAATCCCGGTGAAGCCCTGGCCTGAGCGCAAATCCCTTCACACTACACTGCTGCTGTTGGGCTGCTGTGTCAGGTCAGGTGCAAAGAAATACAGGGTACTCTGACTTAATTACAAGGGGAGTGCGTGGGGAAGGAAAGGAAACCAAGCAGAGGATTACGGCTCTGAGAGACCCAAGTCTTACAGGACTCCGGCGGGAAGTAGAAAATCCCGCTCTTCTGCTGCCCCCTGGTGGAATTCTAGCAGACGTTCTTTGTAAGAAAGGTTTATACCTTTCAAAGAGGTTTTGTTTTCTAGGTCCAAATATTTGCGTATTTTGTACTACCTTCAACAACTCTTAGGAAAACTTTTTGGAGTTAAGGATTCTCTTGTTCTTAGTAGTTTGCACAACAGATTGTTAATAGAATAACTCAAATCTTCACTTGATAAAATAACACGCAATAGAGCCATCACCATATTTTAAAGACAGAGGAACCTGGGTCTGACAGGCAGGTTCTCAGTAAATGTTTATTTAGTTCGACTTAAACCACATGGCACCATATTGCATTCCTGAATAAAAATTTTAGGTTCTCCATATTATAAGTATTGCACTTTAGGGAAATTCTATGCTGAAATATTTAGGAAAGTTCATACATCTGTAATCATTTTAATAAAACATTTTGGAAAATAAAAATATGATATTTACTTGAATGAGGAAATACTAATACTTTCACATTTCTATTTCAAAAACAGAATGCTAATCAGTAGGCTCATGCAAAACAATAATTATAATGCCCTAAAGAATTTCACCTAAGTGGCTCAGCATTTAATAACACTTGTTGCTCTTCCAGAGGGCACACAACCTCCTGTAGGTTGAGCTCTAGAAGATCTGACCGCCTCTTTTGGCCTCTGTGGGAACCCACACATGTGATGTACACTCACACATACACATAAGTAAAAATTTCTTTTATTATTATTGTTTTTCTAAGTATGTGTATACATGTGTGTCTGTGTGAGGGTATGCACACATGGTGCAGATGCCTGCAGAATTCAGTTGCTAGACATACGTACTGGAAACTGAATTCAGGTCCTCTGCAAGAGCCATCTCTTCAACTCCCATAAAAATAAATCCTAAGAAAAGTTCCACTGAATTAAAGCCAACGTGGATGTACACAAGTACAAAAGGAACAACAGGAAAATTAGTGAGTTAACACATTGGAAGTGCAGCTTCTAGAATAACAGGTATGGTAATGGCAGATCTACTTTTTATTACTTAGTAGATAACAATTCTGAAGTATTTAAATATTTTTTCTTATAGTTCATTTTCCTGGAAAAAATGAGCAAATGATGTTGCTCCACTATTAAAGTTTCTGTGAAAGAGTAAAGAATGATGGGAAGTATGTAGGAAATATCATCTTTAAGCAGCTGATGAGATAGTTTTAGTATACTAAATTATAACTATCTAAATTTTAGATGTTAATTAGAAAACCATGCACTATGTATTCATATTGTGTTTTGAAGAATGATTTTAAAGCAAGAAGCACACTGACTTCAATCTAAGTCCTCAAGATGTTAATTCTAAACCCTTAGAATATATATACACACATACTAATATGGTTTATATGAGTATATATTTTGATGTTTACATTATAGGAGCCAGGAAAATAGAAATGAACTATGGGTATAAAGGGGAAGAAGGAGTTTGGGGCGGGGGTAGTGGGAGACACGTTATCAAGAGTGAATGGGGACAACGGGGTTACTTTAACAGAGGAGGGGGGAAGGAAGGCTGTATGGAAGGGAGGAAGGATAAATAACATTTAGGTAGTGTGAAAATTCAGAAGGAAATACATCAATTAAAAAACCTTCTGACAAATATTATATATATATATATGTATGTATATATACATATATATATGCATGTGTATAGCTGAAGGCTATATAACAAAACACACAGTGGTAGGCAGGAGAAACCACTGTTCAAGTTGTCTGTCAGGATAGTCTAGGAGACTCCCCGCCAAAACACAGGCCATTGTTACAGCCCTTAATTGCCTTCATAACTTGAAGGTAAGACTATTGCTGAAGGCAGGACATACTTCAAACACAGTAGTTGGAGCAATTGAGCTGGAACTGACCTGGAAACCTCTAAGGACTGACTGTCATGGTAGTCAAGGGCAGCCTTAAACACCTGAACATTCTGCCTCCACTCCCAAAGGTGAAGTTAAAGGCAGGTGTCACTACACCTAGCTACATTTGTGATTCATAAATAAGTTTTTGTTTCAGCTTTAAATCCAGCCCTGAATTCATCTTTTTCTGATTTTTTGAGAACACTTTCATCAAGAACAAAACAGACGTTCCAAAACTTACAGTAGTTTGAACTGGAATTTTCCAACTTGATGATGGGATGAAAAGAATACTGCCCTAGTTTGCTTCTGTTGCTGTGATAAAACACTGACCAAAAGCAACTTGGGGAGGAAAGGGTTAATTCTTCTTAGAGCCCCCAGCCACAACCCATCACTGAGGGGAGTCTGGGCAGTAAATCAACCTAAGAACCTGGAGGCAGAAACTGAAGCAGAGACCATGGAGGAATGCTGCTTACTGGCTGGCTCCTCCTGGTTTGCTCACTTACCTTTCTTATACTGCCAGATTCACCTGTCTAGGGGTGACTGTGCCCACAGTGTACTTGGCCCTCCTACATCCTTTAGCAGTTAAAAAACTGCCTCACTGACACTGCCAAAGACAATTCAATGGAGGAAATTCCTTAATTGAGGTTCCCTCTTCCTAGGTGTCTAGTATGTGTCAAGTTGGAAAAACTAGCACAGA
Source organism: Eospalax fontanierii (assembly GCA_035773235.1). Classification (NCBI taxonomy): domain Eukaryota; kingdom Metazoa; phylum Chordata; class Mammalia; order Rodentia; family Spalacidae; genus Eospalax; species Eospalax fontanierii. The sequence goes on along the minus strand of CM069544.1, from coordinate 32,952,656 downwards.
TACTACTCGTTACAAAGTATTATGTTTTGATTTTAAATCTTTCCTGAAATAGCAGGACTGGGTCATATGCACAATATGCAGTAAGTCTTAACTCCCAACCAGCTGTGTGATTAGCTAGCAGAACAACCAACACTCCCAGGCTGCTCAGCTATCATGTTGGGTAGCTATTTGTATTAGATGCATTTTGGATTCCTGATGTTTTCAAATTATGATGGGTTTACCAGGCTTAAGTGTATGGTAAGTCACAGAGAAGCTATTACAGTTCTCCAGGAAAAGAAAAGTAACAGGACATATGTTGATTTGTAAAAATAAATTTATTGTGAGAATTGGCTGAAGTGACTGTAGAGGTTCAGGCATCTCTTGATACTCCGTCTGCAAGTTAGAGAACAAGGAAGGCTGGGGTGTCCTTCAGTCTCTAGCTGAAGACCCTAGAACCATGGGAGGGAGCTGAGACTGAGCAGCTCTAGAGTGTGTGAAGAGTGGGGAATCTATTAGAAACCCTGAGGTCAGTCAGCTTGTGATTTGTGAGGGCAAAAGAAAGGGTCCAGCTTAAGAACAGAGATTCTTGCTGTCTTCCTCCTCTTCATTCGATTCTGATATCAGTAAAATGGATGGTGCCCAGGCCACCCTCACAAAATGAAGGCAGATATTCCTTAGTTAGTTTCTTGATTCAAATACTAATCTCTCTTGAAAATACTCTCACAGATTCACCTAGAAATGCCACTGTACTAGCTATCTTACCCAGTTAATTTGACACATAAAATCAATCTCTCCAGACAATTTCAAGTGAAACTGTGACTCTCCTGATCATAGACGGGGAGCAGAGGTTCACCAGTTACACAGTATTTTCACCATACAGTTCCAATTGACATGAATAACTTCAACAATATAGGCAATGAACCATGCATAATGAAATAAAAATATTAGGTAGTGATGACCTTTGTTTATATATCAGTTATATCAAATAACATTTATATTTCAATAATGTAATATAATTTATTTAATTATATGCTTAAGCAATAAATTATATATGCATGTTTATGCTAGTATATGTATATATCTATTGTCAATGGTAGTAATGGAACCAAGCTCAATTTTGGACTAGGAAATGTTCTCATACCAAATAGACTTTCAGTGAGTCATTCAGTTCTCACAATTTTCTCTTAGAGTTTAGCCTTATACTTTGTCATGTTGTCAACTTTTAGGAACTTGGGGGAAGAATTTAAAAAATACTATCTAGAAGTATATTTTATATAAAATTAAGTTCTTCATTATAGAGTCTTTCCCTTAATTTTTCTTTAATTATTTGGGATTGCAGAGTTGACTCAGTGGGTAAGAGCAATTGCTGCTTTTGCAGAAGACCTGGGGTTGATCCCTAGCACCCACATGGTGGTTCAAAGTTGTCTGTGATTCTAGTTTAGAAGGATCTGATCCCCTATTCTGGCCTCCATGGACATTGCAGTGCTGGACATAGGTACGTGCATGTAAGCACTCATACACATAAAAAAGAAATCTTCAAAAGAAACATTTTCAAAACTGCATTATTATTCATTATATTGTTTTAGCATTGTTTACATGTTATCCACATTCAATTTAACTAATATATCCATTGTTACTTTTATGCTATAGTCTATAATTTGAATATAATAGGTTTGATAATCTATTACTCAGATGATAAACAATTTGATTTCTAATTTTTTAATCAAATTTAAAAATGTTTGTGGCAGCATAATGTATATACTCCTAATGAACAAATGCAATTTCTCTAAGGAATATACCAATAAGTAAATGTGCTCAGTTCTAGACTGTAGACATCTTCAACTTTATTAATGTTTAAAATTTATTTTACAATAAAATATTTTTCAATTATTTCTAGTAATTGATATTTGAGTTCACAGTATGTAAGAATATTATATTGCCCATATCATAAACATTATATATTATTTTAAATTTTTATTTTTAAAATTTGATGGGTAACAAATTGGTTCTATTAAATTTTAAGTGCATGGCTAAAATGAGGTAGAAGTTTATATATTGCTAATTCCTGGGAAAGAAGAGATAACCTAGCTGACCTTGAACAAATGTGTCAATATTAAGAATAGTTGAAGATAGAGCTGGAGAGATGGCTCAGCGGTTAAGAGCAATCCCCGTCTTCTGACCTTCATTGACATTTCATGGGTGCACTTACACACATGCAGGCAATACACTCATACACATAAAATAAAAGTAATAAACTATTAAAGAATAGTTCAAAAAAGATAAATTTCAGGCTATTCTTTGGGAATCATAGATTAAACAATCTAAACTACCACTGTGATGAGTTAGAACCACCAATATTTTAAACATGTGTTTACATCAGCAGCAAAATTCACATGGTGGGAAGAGTGAATCGACTGTAGCAAGTTGTCCTCTGACATCCACATGCATGTCAAAGCACGCTCGGTTCCACACACATACTCACACACATATGCATAGACAGAAAGACATACACACAAACAAATGAATTTTAAAAGATTTATGTCATGGGCTGGCTGGGACTGATGGCACAGGCCTTTCATCTCAGGCAGATCTCTGATTGACAAGATGAATTCCAGGCTGTCTGGGGCTACAGGGGAACCCTGTCTCAACTTCCCTCCTCCCAAAATGCTTGTCATGACAAAGCTGAACTCATATCAAGGATATGTGAGTTAACACTGAAAATCTATAACACCTTCTTTGAAGGCTACAATAGCCATTTAAGAAGAAAACCATGTGAAAAACAACGAATTAATAATAATAGTACATGAGAGAAAACAATTTGATACTATTCAAGATTTTTGTTTTAAAAGTTTTTATTTATGTATTTTTATTTTATGTGTATGAATGTTTTGCCTGCACATACGTAAGTGTACCACACAGGTGCAGTGTCCACAGAGGCCAGCAGATGGTCATGTTCATGAAAAATATGTGAAGAATGTAGAATAGAATCATGCTAGATTATTTAGAATAGAATTACTCATAAATTAAATTGTGAAGAATTTAGAACATATCAATCCAATATTGAGTTATGGGATCAAATTCAGGTTCTCAGACTTGGTGATAAACATCTTTACTTGCTGAACTATCTCACTGGCCTCATAAACTTTTATAAAATGTAAATAAAAGGTTAGTTAATATGTTCTAAATTCTTCACAAATTAATCTATGAATTTAGTATAATTTTGTTCTAAATCCTTAACAAATTTTTCATGAACATGACCATCTGCTTCTAATATTTCTGTTGGAAAAAAAGGATTGCAGTTAGTTAAGATAATTTTAGCTGCTGGAGTGGGGATGTCATTAAGATGTAAAGAATTTTTGCTCATTTGTGTTAGGTAATTCAGGCTTATAGCTCTGAAAGAAAAGGTGACTGCTTCAATGAAACTTGGAAAGACAAAGGGAGGGAAAAAGGAAGGAAGGAGAGAGCAGAGGGGGAGAGAATGAATTAGAAATCTGAGTATCTATATGAAAATTAAGCACTTCCTTCCTAACCAGACTCCCTTCATAACTCCCAATTGGAATCTGTGGGGACGAGGTATAAAGATGATTAAGACTGATTTAGATGTTCTATGGGAAATACACAGATTCAATACAAAATAATAAGAATTTAAAAGTTCTTTAAAAAATTAAGTGCTCCCATTCATTTATAGAATCTGCTGAGGTAAGAGTAAGAGCCTATAGAAAAGGAGAAGGTTAAGGCATATGGTAGATTCATTCCTCTTTTTCTAAGAGTTCTCCACAGTGGTTGTGCCCCTTTGCAATCCTACTAGAAGTCGACAAAAGTTCCCGTTTTCCCGCATCCTCACCAGCACTGATGTCATTTGTTCTCTTGAACATTCTGACTGGGGTAAGATAAAATCTTAGTTTTAATTTGCATTTCCCTAATTACTCAGGATATTGAGCAATATTTCCCTTCCTTCCTTCCTTCCTTCCTTCCTTCCTTCCTTCCTTCCTTCCTTCCTTCCTTCCTTCCTTCCTTCCTTTCTTTCTTTCTTTCTTTCTTTCTTTCTTTCTTTCTTTCTTTCTTTCTTTCTTTCTTTCTTTCTTTCTTTTTAGATCCATAGCCCATTTTTAATTGAGTCATTTGTTTTCCTTATTTGCTTTTGAGTTCTTTGTATATCCTAGATGTGAATCCTCTGTCAGCTGTAGAGCTGGTAGAGCCTACCACTCTGTAGACTTCCTCTTCGCTTGACTGTGTATTTCCTTTGATGGACAGAAGCTTTTGGTTTAATGAGGTTCCATCTATCAATTGTTGAACTTAAATCCTGAGCCAATTTTAGAAGATCCTCTCATGAACACATATCTTATGGGTACTGTCTATATTTTCTGTAACAATTCTGGCATGTCAGGCTTCACATTGAGGTCTCTGATCACATTTGGAGTAGACTTTTGTGCAAGGTGATAGATAAGGATCTGATTTCATTCTTCTACATGTGGAGAACCAGTTTTCCCAGCATAATTTGTTGAAGAGGCTGACTTTTGTCCAGTGTGTATTCTTGTAACTTTGTCAGGTACCATGCTGGCTGTAGTTGTGTCCATTCATATTTGGGTCTTCTTTTTTGTTCCATTGATCTATATGTCTGTTTTTTGTGCCAGTATTAGGCTGTTTTATGACTGTTGCTCTGTAATATAGTTTGAAATCTGGTATGGTGATCTTCTCAGCTCTTTGCAATCAGAATTGCTTTGATTATACAGAGTCTTTTGTAATTTCATATAAATTTTAGGATTATTTTGCTATTTTTGGTAATAATGTTGGTAAGAATGTTATGGGGACTTTGATTGAGATTACAATTAATCTATAAATTGTTTTGATAAGATGGTCATTTTCGCAATATTAATTCTACTAGTCCACAAGTATGGGAGGTCTTTCCATTTCCTCCTGTCTTCCTCAGTCTCTTCAAAGATTTAAAGTTTTCATTGTAGAGATCTTTAATGTCTTTGGTTAGGTTTAGACCTAGATATTTTATTATTTTTTGAGGCTAGTTTGAATGAGAGTGTTTCCATGACCTCTTTCTCTGATTGCCTGTTATTGGTGTTTAGAGAGTCTAGTGATTTTTGTAAATTGATTTTGTATATTGCTCCATTACTGAAAGTGTTGACCATTTTCAGAAGAATATTCCTCCCATGGAAGTTTTGTGATCTCTTATGTATAATACATCATCTTCAAACTGGGATAATTTGACCTCTTCTTTTCCAATGAGAACCCCTCTAATTTCTTCCTTTTACCTTATTGCTCTAGCAATAGAAAAGGAGTGAGGATAGGGGACAGCCTTGTTTGGTTCCTGATTTTAATGAAATTCTTCTAGTTTTTCTTTGTTTAGAATGATGTTGGCTGTGGGTTTGTTGTATATAGCTTTAATTTTATTGAGGTATATTCCGTTGAGACCAATTCCCTCTAGGACTTTTTTCATAAATGTATATTGGATTCTGTCAAAGGCCTTTTCTGCCTATATTGAAATGATCATGTGACTTTTGGTTTTAAGTCCATTTATATTGTTTATTATATTTATTGACTTAGGTATATTGAATCATCCCTGAATCTCTGGAATGCAGTCAACTTGATCATGGTGGATGATCTTTTTGATGTGTGTTTGTATGCAGGTCTGAGTTTTTTGTTGAGAATTTTTGCCTCTGTGTTCACTAGGGATATGGGCTTATGGTTTTCTTTTGTTGTTTTGTCTTTTCCTGGTTTGGGTATTGAGTAATACTTGTGTCATAGAAAGAGTCTGGAAATTCTCCCTTTATTTCTATCTTTTTGAATAATTTATACAGGATGGATTGTGTGTCTTTGAAGTTCAGACAAAATTCTGCTGTAAACCCATTTGGACCTGGGCATTTTTAGTCAAGAGGCTTTGTATTACTGTTTCGATTTCCTTATTCTATGGGCCTGTTTAAGTTGTGGTTCTCTTGGTTTAACTTTGATGATTCCATCGAATTTAGACATTTCATTTCTTTTCTGTTTCTAATTTAATGGAGTATAGGTTTTTAAAGTATTCCCTTATGGTGTTCTGGATCTCTTTTGTGTCTGTTGCAATGTTTTTCCTTTCATCTTGGATTTTGTTGATTTGGAGTTGCTCTTTCTTTCTTTTGGTTAACTGGACTAAGGGTCTGTCTATCTTGTTTATCTTTTCAAAGATCTAGCTCTTAGATTCATTGATTCTTTGCATTGCTTTCTTTGTTTCTATTTTATTGATTTATGCTCTGTTTTTTATTATTTATCCTCAAATGCTGGTTTGTGGCTTGGTTTCTTTTTGTTTTTCCAGATTATTGATTTGTACCATTAAATCATTTATTTGTGTTCTTTTGACTTTTTAATATAGGCATTTTGAGTTATAAACTTCCCTCTTAGGACTGCTTTTAATGTATCCAAGAGGCTTTGTTGTGAGAGGAGTAAATGATGAATTTACCTCTTTATTTTATAACTTCATGGAGGATTTGTTATATGATACAAATAATAAATTATGTAGATTAGTCATTTGATCACAATAAAATAAAACTTCCCTAAAAAACACTTTACTAAATTTAATAGAAGATGTTTGGAAAATAATTGATCATGGTAATCATAGTTATTTTTTGTTTTATATAAAAAGTGATAATCAAAAGGTTACATTTTTTTTCTTTTAATTGCTTAAGTGGTGATGTATGCAAATAGTAACAATTTTAACACTACATTGCTTCCAAATACTGAGACAAAGTTAAATTCACCACATTTAAAATGTGTTCAGTGTTTGATTAGGTTTGCTAAAATTTTGGTTTTGGGGGATCTCTGTTCAAGATGGGGATTGTATTATAATCTCTTCCTTTCCTTCTTATAAATTTCTTGTCTGGCATAACTTTTTACATTAATATTATGTCAACTTCCTAAAATAAGGTGGACTTTTCCCTCTGTCCTCACTTTATATATATGTGGCCCCAGCTGGCCTAGAACTTGCTAGGCAGAGAGGCCTAGCCTACATCTCACAGAGAGCCATCTGCTTCTGCATCCCAAGTGCTTGGATTAAAGGTATAAATCACAATGCCAGGTTTCACTTATTTACTTTTAACTATTTTTATTTTCTTTTGGAAGAGTCTAAAGAAAGCTTTTAGGATGGGGATAAAGAATACAGTAATAAGAGTCCTTTAGCAGATAGGTGTTAGAATCAGATCTGTATGTGAAACTCTTCAGCTCCAAAAAACTAACCCAATGCTCCTTTCATAACATATTTGCTTCCAAAGGAAGTCAGGCTGTAGTTTATATGCTTATGAGAGGGAATGGAGAGATGGCCCAGAAGTTTAGAACACTGATTGCTCTTGGAGAGGATTGGAGTTTGATTCCCTGCACCCACATGGAAGTTAACAACCATTTGAAACTCCAGTCCCAGGGTACCTGTTGCCCTCTTCCTACCTCTGTGTGTACTGTTCAACATCGGTGCTCTTACATACATGTTGGCAATACACTCATACATATAATAAATAAAATATTTTAAAAATAAATGCTCATGTAAACATTAGTCTTTAGGCTTGTAAGGCATCATCCTTTTGTAATATAGATGATGATATCTTGACTTGCTTTTGTGTTAACCCAATTGCTCTTCATATAAAATTGAACCTAAGTAAGGCAAATGTATTAGACAGCCTATCACTCCAATAACCTCATTGACTTCCAGGATATTTCACAATATTCTCATGATGATAGAATTGTCATCATGTTCTGCAACCCAAGATTTAAAAATCACAATTTTTTGCAGAATCCTCATCCATCCTTTTAAGAAAAAAGAGAGAACTATTTCAATATCTTGAACTTGCCTTAGAGTTGAATAACAATAAAAGCATGAACTGAGCCTTTTAAAGGAAATTCTGAGTTCTGCAGAACTTCGGTTGGCCATTGAAGAGAACTGACAACAGAGACTGAAAAGTTATACATTCAACTGGTAGTAATTTAAAGGCTACAAGTTAAGCAAGTCAAGACAGATCAGAACTAATCTTAAAGGGAGGCTAACTTCACCTAGGGTTTTGACTCCACCATTAGGGAACTTAGAGAAAATTAAAGGGAGCTACAGATTCCAAAATTATTGACAATTTTTGAAATATTCTTCACAAGGAGAATGATTTAGGGGAAATAAAGACTCAAAGAAGGTTCCCAAAATCTGGTAAACAGACACTATTTAAGCTGTGAGATTAATTTTACAAAGGAGTAGAGCAAAGCACTGTTTCTATATTACATTTTTATAAATCAAGAGGTTATGAAAAGCTCACAAATTTTAGTATGTTGTGTATTTTATTTGATAGAGATTTCCACATTTTAAACCTAAGTACAGTATACATGTATACTATCTTATCAGTTTCACAAAATGATATACCTATACCATCAATTAAATCAATAAATTAATTTACCAACAATCCACAAGGAGCCTTGTTACTTTTACTAAGTGTAACTATCATAACTTCTATCCTTTTTCAACCAAATTATTCTTCCAAGAAGTAAGCAATCATATACCTAAAAATTTGTACATGGAAAGAACCTCAACTCTTTTCTAGTTCAGTATCTTTGAAGCTCATTGAAACAATGGGAGGGAACTCATGGGTGGCATTGTAAATATAATCAAATACACACAGCTGGAGAGGTCAGAGATCCTGGAGAAAATCCTATCTCTGTCATATCTGTAGACAAATAAGATTTCTTACTGCATGCTAAATATGGATCCTCATATTTACAGACAAATGTGTCCACACACCACTAATCAAAGAAGCTTCTTTTCGTAAAACATGGAGGCTATTACAGAGTTCCACAGCTGGTCACACACAGAGAATATATGTCTGAGAGATGCTGAGCTGTAAGTGACACATCTTCAGTGGAATGGCTACATCTAAGCCTCATGGAATATCAGTAGAAGAATGGATTGAGAGAATACTAATGCCTCAGCTCCCACCAGTGAAGCTTCCTCATCCCACAGAGTGATGCACACAGAAGGCCACAACTGGCCAAGGTGTAGGGAATAAGAGACTGCAGAGCGTGTGTCTCTGGACAGGACCCCTATATTAAACCTCACCCGTCTACAGCTCAGAGACCATTATGGAAGAAGGGGAGGCAAGATTATAAAAGTTAGGGTTGGCACATGAACATAAGGAAACAGAGGCCACTTTCAGGCCACTGGAAACTTGTTTCTCTGAACTTGCAGCAATGCTGACAGGTGCACAAGACCCTTGCTGACTCAATCAGACAAAAACTCAGGATAAAACGGGGAAAATGGGTGGCAGGCCCCAACCTTAGCCAAGTAATTCTTAACAAATCATTACTGTGGAGTGAAGGAGAGTAGCTCTTTGAGGGAGTGATTCAAAATAGGGTGACTAAACTCTAGTAGATGAACTTACACCAAGGGACACTTGGATAAAAATATTTGACAGATAGGACTTAACATGTATGACAGAATACCTGAAAACTGGTGGGAGGATTGAGGAGCGGGGGGGTGGGGAGGAAGTCTAAATTTCATTAAGCTGTGTTATATGAAATGCACAAAACTCAATAAATTATTAAAATGAAAAGCTAACATATAAGTTTCTTCAAAAAGATTGCATGCACACCCCTCCCTGGATGTAGAGTAAATTATATTAGAACTTCTTCAGTTGAATCAGAATTGGAAATGTGGAGCTTTGAGCTAGTAGTTTCCTCCCCACTGATCATTGTTCATAGAGCCAGAAGATGTTAATCAGGCTGCTGGGAGAGAAACGGCATCAGTGATCTTTTTCACCTACGGACGTTGTTTGCTATAATACCAACTTGCCAGGCAAGATTGTTTGGAGGGTAACCAAACATTTTCTGGGTGAATTTGAGGCCCACTCCATGGATAGAAAATCCATACCAGGTACTGTAAGCAAAACTGTCTATGACTGGACAGTCACAGGTCCTAGGGAGGAACTTTCTACTGTTGTTTTGATAACTGGGTATGTAGCCAAACTACATTCTAAATGTTTATGCTTGTACACTTAAACTAATGCTGTTCTCAGCCTTGGCCAGAGAAGTGGGAAATGATTACACAGACTTGTAACTGGTCAAAGTGCTGAAAGTAAGGAAGTGCTGAATGTATCACCTCCAAGTCTCAAGGATCATCTGGAAGTGTGAGCGGAAGGACTGTAAGAGCTGGATAATAGGAAAGACTGCTGTGAACTGCTGTCATGGCCATACTGTGGCCGTTGCATACACAGAGCAGCTGTGGTCAAATGTACAAGAACGGAAGCAGGAGAGAAATCATTGGGAAGTGTGGGATCAGAAGGTGCGGAAGAGGTAAGAAGGTTATTGGTTGGGGAATATGATCACACTACATTGCATATATGTATGAAAGTTCTTTTTAAAATTAAATAAAAATAGTCTTAGAAATCTGGAGATTGTGGTGCCTGCCCAGTGCATATCTCCTTTCAGCTCATATATTTCCTTTCCAGCTGTCTTGGTGGACTGAGATGGTATCTCAGTGTGCCAAGGCCTGAGGGGGAAACTCTACTTGAAAACCAATTTTCCTTTTCTCCTCCTTCTCTTTTGAATGAAGTTGGAGTTGAACCTGTTTGACTTCGCTAATGAGTATGTGACTAAGTTTGACTTTGCTCCGTAGATCTGTGTTGCCTGAGAAACAGGTGGCACAGATAAACATTACTGTATTATAGAATCTACAACTTGCAAAGGAGGAGTTGTAGAACACAGGGGAAAAAAATCTTTTGGACTCAGAAAAAGAGAATTTTAATGTGGTGGCTGCCCTATCGTATATACATATGATGGTTAATCTTGTCAGCTTGATTTGATCGGGAAATAGTAAAGGACATTTATGGATATCTGAATTGCACACACACACACACACACACACACACACACACACACACACACATATATATATATATATATATATATATGATGGCATTTCAAGGCACTATTCTACTTTGAGGTCTCTGACCTAATTATTGGATTATTGATCCCTTGATGGACTCAGAATATGATGAAATTATTAGGAAATTGTAGACCACCTGAGGTGGGGCTTCTTAGAGGAAACACACAGGTAGAGCATGTCCTTAGGGCTGTATTTCACACCGGACCCTTCTGTATTCTCTCTTCCTGCTTCCTGGCTATCAAGATGTGACCTGTTCTATCTCCCATGTCCTCTCCACTTTTACGGCCTGATGGCTATGAAACATTGAGACAAAATGAATCATTCTTCCTTTCAGTTGTCTCTACCATGTATTTGGGTGCAGAGGTAAGAAAAGTGCCTAATTCAGTACAGGCCATGTTTAAGGCTGACAGTCTGAAGACTGGTCTGCAAATATAATGCAATTGATGTGGATGATCACACAACTGATTCATTCTTTTCTAATTTATAATTGACTCCTATGAACATAGTTGTTTAGATGTGTGCTTCTGACTTAACTTCACTGAAGACACCCAATGTGATAGTGGTGGAACAGCCATCTCTAACCCTCTACCATCTTTTTAATGTGTATGAATGTTACAGTATACTAGGATTAAAACTATGAATAATTATAAAGAAAAAAAAGAGTTCCTATAAGGATCAAAGGAGAGCATTCTTAGCTATAGGGTATGAAACTCAAATTGATGGATGCTAAAATTTTGTTCCATTGCCAGAAGAAACAAAATTATTGAATTACCATATTGACATAGTATATATTTTCAAGCTGTTTCATGGACTCTGCCAAAGAAAGTTAACTGGCCTGAAAATCTTGGTTTCATTAATGGGTTATCAGTGACCTGTCACTGATATGCTAAGGATGCTAATGAGACAAAAGCGGTCAAGCTGAGGGGACATGCATGCTAGTTTTAACATGTGAATCATTTCCTCAAGCAAGGCGCAAAGGGAGGCAGGAGAGACATGTTTATCATCATTTCAGAGAACTGAGTGTTTCGTATTCTTGCTGCCCTTCAAAGCTGTGTTCTTTTCACCTATGAAGCTTAGCAGAGGGATCCAGTAGCAAAGATTCATGAAATCACTTTACATATCAGATATTTCTGGTTTTGTGTGGCTATATCTATTTGCTTTAGGCTTCCACTGTTACTCCCATTGAATTCTTAAAAACAAAGTGTTGAATTTACTTTATATTACTATTCCATGGAAGATTCTTGTAAGAGAGGGATTTTTCTACACTGCTCTACTGACTACCTGGTATCTTCATTATAGTATGATAACATATTAACTCTATTATTTGATTCATCTGGAATTAAACACAAAGAAGTTCAAAAGTAATTATTTTTTATTTCAACTCTATAAAGTATACAACAGGCACTCTGCAATTACAGCTGCAGGAAAAATACAGAGCAAATCAAAGCAGGTTAAGTTTATGAAAAAGTTTTTAATCTACATCAAAAGAGTGCAAGTGGTCAATGACCATTTGATGACAGTTTGTTTATTCTAACAAAGGACTCTTTCATGTAGAACAAATTGTAAGAGGACAATCCAATAACCATAGCTGTAAGAATACAAAAGAACCGACCAATTGTAAAAACATACATTTAAATAAACTTGATAGATGATGCTTAAAGAAATGTCCTTTTACTCAGAAAGCCCAAACCTCTGAGTCATGGTCAAGGTCCCAGAGCTCTGTCTGTTGATGCAGGGGCAGAAAATGAGGAGGGATAAACAACATATTTTCAAAGTTTTGCTTTCAAAGTCTGCTGAAAACTCGCCTCATACACGATTGCATATACAAGAACTCAGAGAAAGCATCCTGTTTTGTTGAGTGGTGCACCAAGGTACAGTTTCATCATTGGTTTCAAAACGAGGTGTAGTTAGCAGTCATTTTCAGTTTTTCTTTGGGGTTGGACCAATGTTGATGGAGTCTATAAAATGAGATGTGTTAGAACTTGACTGCACTATTTCTTTTATTCACTGAATCTGCACAGCTTAGCAAAACAGGAATACCTGTATACAGACTGATAGGATGTCATATATTAATTTGACCTGCACGTACATTTATACATTTCACAGAAATGACGCTGTATCTCATTAACAGATACACAGCTCTGGTACATTTAACAGAAATAAGGTAACAACTTCATCATTTCTGTAATTCATCAATAGTATATAATAAAGGCTTATAAATCGTTAGCAGAAAGAACTGTAAAACGCAGCAAGCTAAGAAAGGACAACATTTTGAGGTGTGTTTGTCTTTGTCATGCAGCATAACACCAAATTTGTTTTTTAATAAGATGCCATGAATTTAAGGCACTTGCAACAATGCCAGATAGCCAGGTATGTTCTAAACTATAGGACAGATGAGTAACAGTACTGTTGACATAATTTTCAATAATACCGACAATTATGACATTAATTCAAGTCTACTTGGACCTAAAACATTATTTAATACAAATAAAATGAAATAATAATGCTGTGAAACACTAAAAAAAGTTATATGTACCACAAAATATCACACAAAAATATCTATTTACATAAATATTTGTTGTGGTCCTATTGTGAAAGAGAACGTTGTTATGGATAATGCACAGATCACCTCTATGGTATAAAGTTGGTTTTGATACCCCTGTGTTCAATATGGTAGCTGACTTTAAGTTCATCATCAGTTCTGTCATTTAGAAAGGAAGTGAGAAAGATTTAAGAGCTCAGAATTCTACATGTGTAATTCACATGTACATTCCATAATTTAAGAAAAAATATGATTTGTGAAGACTATAATTAAAGTAAAATTCCTTTAACTGCTACACAGCTCTGATCCACATCTTAACAACAAAGAAGGTAATGCATTTAAAGAATCAATGATAACAAGTTTTTAGACATCATTTTCTCTAGTGTATTAATTCAATCTACCTAAAATATGATGATGTTCCTTTCTTGGCAGTTTTCAGTTTTCCTGTGAGTTAATACACACAGAAAGCCCTATTTCCCATACTGAAAAGAATTAGCAAGAAAGTCAGTTAGCAAATCGAACAGGTTGGCACTATTCTAATTTATCCAGGTGGTCTTTAGTACAAGAAAAAAATAGGAACCTGGAAAGGTGAAAGAAAGAAAGGAAGAAAGATGCATCTTATGTAGCTGATCGTGAATTATAGCCCTAGTGTCTTCAATAAAGACAAGATTTAAATCCTTAAAACTCAATGTGAAAATCTGAATGTTTTCTGTTAGCAATTCTTGGCAGATAAAGTTCACCTTTATTTTTGGTGATCACTTTAGACGTTCTAATCAGTGCAGTGAGCGAAATGACCGACAATGCAGAAACAGCCCAGAGACGCATTGTACTGATGCTACCTCCTCGTCCTTCACAGAACACACAGACACATGGGTTGTCTTAGACTTGAACAACACTTCTAAAATACACCATCAGTGCTGGGGATATGAAGACATTCGAAAGGTTGTAGAGGCAGATTCACTTTGCAAACGACAAGACAACTTGAGTATTCTAACAAGATTTTAGCATATCTAGATCACACTGTCTTTCAACTAGTGTTTTTGAGCACTGATGATAATGGTGAATCCCACGTTTTAAAACTCAATCAAAAAAAAAAAACCCTGAAATTAGCTAGATTTTAGATCGATGTATCTAATTTTATATTAATTGTCAAAATCTGCAGCTATTTTGGGGAATAGATTAATCTTGAGAAATTGCTCATGAAGAAGGGAAAACTCCAATACAATAACAATAATACCAGGACCATGGTTTTAATTGAACCTTATTCTAATTATATATATTTTCAGTAGTTTTACCCTTTGAATGGTTTTAGAGTATTATGTTTCAATATGATAGCATATTCTAAAGTAGTTTTGAATATGAAAAAACTTAAAGGAAACATGATTTATTGGCTAGGCTATACAGATCTAATGGACATATTCTTATAGAAATTTCTATATTAGATTAAAAGAATTCCCTCTGAAAAAAAAGAACAAACTTTTTTTCACACACAGTGCCACATCAGGATGACATTTTGGAAGGCTCTACATATGTCTGTGTAGTATAACGCCACCTGTCTAGGAAAAGCTTGTAGAAGGCTCGGCCACTTATGAGAGCTAACAGTGGTCAATGGGCTGCCAACAATATACTCACTTGTAGCTGACGATTGGTTCCCCTCTGTATGTGAAAAAGACAATTGGTTTGCTGTTTTCAAATCTAGTCTTTTTAACTAATGTGAAATTTCAGGATTGCAGTGTCTCTGTTCCATTTAGCTAAAATTTATTTTCAAGAAACCAATCAGTTTTCTGGTTTTTTTTTTCCCTAACTCCCTCCTATTTGATAAGCATCAGCTTATTCAGAGAAAGACATTCAACACTTGGCCAGGATCTTGTCTTCTTCCCTGACCTCAAATAAATAAGATCCTTGGGCTAGTGAACATTAATACCTATGACTTTGTGCCTTCAGGTATTTTCTTTTTTATCTGTTGTTTTGGTTCAGGCCTAAGACAAGAAACTAGTTTGAATCCATTTTTAAAAACTGTTCTCTCTCAAACCTGGGCTATATTGTAAAAGTGATGTGTGACAGGAGTTGGGCTGAATGAATTTAGTGAGAATGCTTGTGTCTCTGGCTAGACATGAAATGATTAGAATTTGTTTCGCCATTTAGACGCTGACGTTACAGATGAAAGATATACATAGCACCTATATAGTTTTCATTTTTATTCTTTTTTTGGATGGGTCTTAATTCTTCCCCACCCTAACCCACCCCTGCCCCAAGGGTTTATTTTTATAAAAGGGACTATTTTAAGTCTCAGTTTGAGGGCATTTTAGTTAATAAATAAAACCAATTCACTGCTAGTCACTTCCAGGACCACCTTGAAGCACAATAGTTTTTAAAATATGAAATGGTGTTGTGAATTCTTTTTTTATTCCTCACTTTGTTATGACAATTTCTCAAAAAGAAACAAAAAATATCATGCACTTTTTTCAATCCTCCAAAAACGCATAAATGCCCGCTTTGGGAGGCTTCGGCAGAGACCACAGCACTTGTGCTTTTTGCTTTTCAGTTTTTAAAATCTGTCAGAAAAAAAGGTAACATTCAGTCTTGTCATCAGCACTGCTGGGAAATAAAATCATGAAACTTCTAGCACAGGTTTGACATGAACTCTGTGACCCACAGATGTGTGGTCCTTCTTGTACGATATACACACTGTTGTGCAGTCACAGATTCCACACGCTTCCCTTGATGAAAGGGAATAGCCCAGGTTCTGTACCACAGTTATCTATCGTACCAAATATATTATTCTCTCATCTTCTTCATAATCCTAGCAAGATACAGACTCTTCTACTAGACTGAAGTGCTTCCTATAGACTTTCAAAGTATAATCAGAGCAAAGCAAGATTGTTGCAACGGTAGAAAACATCATTTTACTGTGAAAGGCTTTGCAACAGGACCACCATGTCAACTGCTATCTTAGGTTCAAACATAAAACATGTAAAGAGCACTATCGTCATCTAAGCAATAAGTTCTAATGCCACTGTAGTTACTGGAGCAGCATCGATCAAAGGCATCATGGTGACCCCGAGCACTAATCTTCTCTCTTTCCCTCAAGTTTGCTGGCAGCTGTGTCTCAGAAAAAGCTGTCTTCAGCAAGGCAGAAGCAGGTAAGAGAAATGCATTAGAAGTCTATGTCCCAGCCTGAGTTGTCATCAGGGGGTGGTTCATCGCTGTCCTCAGGGAAACTGTCAAAATTGCTTGTGTCTGTGGGTGATGCAACCTATGACAGGAGAGAATGAAAAGCTTTTGATATTTTTGATAGAATTCTCTGCTACAATTTTATGTTCTGTTATTAAAAACAATAGTTCTTAAGTTATTTTTAAACATATGTACAGATTAAACATATGTCTCCTCAAACATTTATCATTTCTTTTTTGTGAAAACTTTCCAAATTATTTCTTCTGGCTTTTGAAATGTAAAGTGCATCATTATTATTATCTTTAGTCACTCTACTGTGCAATAGCATGTTAGTTCTTTCTGTCTCTATCAAATATAGTATCTACACATCAACTAATCTCTCACCATTCCTTGCTTTCTCTTCTCAACTTGCATAAAAGCAACTCTTTTTAGATTGCACAACAGTATGTTCTGTTTGCCTTGTACCTATCTTTCTGTGCCTGACTTATTTATCTTAAGAAAATGATCTTCAGTTCTATTTATGTTTTTACTAATGACAGGACTTCATTCCTTAATGGAATTATACTACTATATCATGTATATATATCACATGTCCCTTTTCTATTGGGCTAGACTTTTAAAAGACATTTTTATTCATTTCCATTCAATGACAATTTTGGAACATCTACTAATAATGGGTATTTTGCATTGCAGGTGGGATAACTAATTGGAATAAAAATAGACATCATTGTTATCCTCAGGGGGTAATAATATATTGTGATGTACAGTACTACAGTGTAGTAATAAAGTACGTAAATTGTATAAATAAAACATATAATCATAAAAAATCTATATACAATGATAAACCATAGCCAGTGCTGTGAAGAAGACTATAAGATTCTACAAAATATGAGTGATCATAGAATACCTCTTTGGAAAAATATTATTTTAACCTAAGAATATGTGGTTCAGTAAAAAGGGTATAGCACCAACGAAAGTCCTGAGAGTGATCTATGTTCAAAAGACACTGCTCCTTGAGGGGAATGAAATAGGATTAGGTAAAACTAGAGAAAGAGGCATAAGGAAGACACAGGGCCTGAAGGCCATACTGAAGACATTGTGTGTTTATAATTAAAGTGTAAAGTATCTTAAAAATAAAATGATGTTCATTCTAAGTGTAATAAAGGTTTAGAATTTTGTTCTACACTTAAGCAAAATTTTTACAAATTTTCTGTGCTAAGTTCAACATGCAGATCATCAACAGAAAGTCATGCAATTATTCCTGTTGCATTAAAAGTCACCCTGAAATGTTTAAGATAGGATAATTTATATCTAACATTTAGTTCTTCCAGCTTCTTTCCTTTCTCTTATTCTGAAAATAAAATCTCATTTAACGTTATTGGGATCTATTATATGAGACATGGTGATAGTATTTTTAATTTTGTTTCATGATCAAAAAGAATTATCAGAGAAATAAAGGGAAAATGTTTCTATGTAGAAAGGAATATTGAATTAATTCTATACAAAGCAGCCCTTTAACCAAAATGCAGAGGGTTTTAGAATTAGGTTCAGTACTGGTGAAAGATGCAAATTCAATTAATTGAAGTCTATTTCAGGTTAATATGGTTTTTACACTTCACTTGGTAAACTGGCTATTTAACATCAAACTCCCACAAAGTCCTGTGTTAAGTACAGAGAACTCTTTTATATACTAACAGAAAGGAGAAAGAAAACATGGCTTCAGAGTCACACTGTGGCAGGGCAAGAGGAACGCTGTGGAGGAGTAAATGAAACAATACTGACAACAGTTGCTGCAAATTCCTTATCATCCCTCTGCAGATGCACATGTTTAATGCATTAATACAAAAGTTAACACTTATCAAGAAAGTAAACTTGATTTCAAATGAAGACTCTAAAAAGATGAAGATAAAAGTGTATAATAATTATCCCCAAATTTGTCTGTATTTAAATTTGGTTGTTAGAATAAACTAATATTTTAATATGGTGTTTTATAGTTTATATAATATGATCATAGGATATTACTCTAAAATTAATAATTTTTGTTGATTGACAAATACCATCAAATGCGTGACAGTTACAAGCTGAAAGGTTCACTTACACTTGGTATTATGGGAGGTGTCAAGGTGCCTTTCCTTAAGCCTTCCCAATTAAAGCCTTCAAACCATCTAAGAAACAAAAATGAAGATGAGCAAAATTATTGCATCTCTGCTACAATAACTTCATTACAACATATTTGATATACTTAATAAATAGAAAATGGTTAAGCAAACATTTTCATGTCAGGAATGTTTTCTATTTAATTTCAGGTTTTATTTTCTTCATATAGTCTAGGATGGCCCCTAAATTGCAGTGTGGCTGATTATGACCTTGATCCTCCTGCCTTCATCTGTGGTGGCCAGGTGTGCCACCACAACTGGCTCAGATGTTTTCAATGAACTTGTTTTATAAAAAAGCATAAAACTATTAAAGTGTTTTTAAAGATCCTTAAAGTGTTATTGTCAAATTTAAATACTAATTTACCATTCAACCTTCTTTTTTCTTATAATTTCTCTCATGTTTGCATGCCTGTGTTTCCCCGCTAACATAATTTAATAGATACCATAATGTGCTTAGCTCTAAGCCTTACATGACCCTTTCAATCTTTGCCACTGAACTGATGTACCAGTGGCAATGGGTGTGGAATATTGGAGTCACAGTTCCACACTGCACACTGCACCCCGAGGAAGTTTTTTGGACATCACTATTCAAGTGAAAATAGAATTCTTGACTTCCCCAATTTAAAAAAAAAAGTTCAGGATGAGCTACTATGAAGTGGAGTTAGATTTTGTTAGGAAGATATTTTAGTATAAAGTTACGCATGAGGGATACTAGAAAGTGAGACACTTGGAAAGAATAAGGCTCAAACAAGCGTGGATGTGGGATTCTTGAGAGTAGTTCTAATCATCTTAGCAGTAGCTAAGATATATATATATATATATATATATATATATACATATATATCTTATATATCAAATATATATCATATATTTTTGATTTCTGTAGTTCTCAAGTTGCATTTCAAAACATTGCTAAGAAATGTCTTCCCTTCCCCTGATTTTCCTGTCCTTGGTAAGTGAGATTACAGAGTGGCGCCTACCTGGGATAGGATTGCAATCTGATAAGATAAAACAGTGGGTCACAAAGGGTTGCAAAGAGGAATTTAGACACGTCTTCTCCTATAAAGCAATTTCTTATGAGATTCTTATAAAATTGTAGACTTATAGGAGGGAATGTTGAAAAGCCAGATACAACTTAGGCTTTAGGTGTGATTCACTGCTCTTTTACCATTGGTGTCTGAAGCATCTCTGGAAGGAATATTGTCTCCATGCAGGCACCTTCTCAGCAAGTGCTGGAGTTCTTCACTCACTGGTGAGAGAATCTGACCGGATCTGGGAGTAGAAGGCCCCTTTCCCTTTCCATGGACCCTAAATTTTCCTTGTTTTTATATCCCGCTTCAATATGACAAGAGAACAGCTCAGAGGACAGCCTTTTTCAAATAACACCAGTGTCTTTGACATTAGATCTAATTCCTGTTTCCTGCATTTACTAAAGCTAAGCGAACTCACATTTGTTTTTGACTCTTGGCTTGTTTGTCTAACCCTCCCAGAGAGCTGAAAACTTTATCAGAGGAATTTATTTACTGAAAGAAATATTTATGGATATGCCAAATTGCTGCAAAGAACGTGGCCCGGGCATTTGATAAGAGAAGAACAGAACAAATCACACAAAAACCTTGGTGTTTCAACAGGTGGACCTCATTTAACAGGTAAACGGTGTCTAACATGAGGAAAACAGCACATAGGAAAAGACACAAATATGACAGTGAAAACTACTTAGAAAAGACTGTCCATTTGTTACCGGAGTTCCTTCACTTCTGTGTTCTGACCTCAGGTCAGGTACTGTTTAGTAAGTGCTTCTTGCACTGATGATAGGAATCCACTATCACAACCCATACCCTGTTCCTGGGTCAGATGGAACAGCATCTAGCTTTCTAGAAGGTCATCACCATCGGGACTGACCCACTGATGTCCAAAGCTACTCTTTTGCCCCCAAGCGAGTCACCAAAAACCTTGTTTTCTAAATTTTGAGTAAAGGGAAAAGAACCATCAAATAATAAAAAAGATGCAGAGAGTTACAGATATGAAACTGTTGGTAAAGAAGCTTGTAGATAAAAGAACATGCTTTTAGGTGAGGAAGTATTTTAGACAGTAATTTTGTTCTAAAGTAAAGGATTATTCCAAAATGGGTATTGAAAAAAATAAGGACAAAGCCAGAAAGTTCAAGAATATTGCAAAAGGTCCAAATTAGTCATAAAAAGATTTACAAAAGAAGGAAAACTTAAAGACAGATGGTTTAAATGTGGCCACGTCTTTTAAATTTCCAAGATTGTGTTTTGCTAGGTACTTATTTCACCAGACAATCAGCTCCAGAAATGAGGAGGAAGCTTCCCGAGCAGGCAGTGAGACCTACTTTGGGGATTTTCAAAAACAGAGATAAAACAGAGACAGTCCAAGAACCCTAGAGGAGACTGTAACAGAAGTAAGAACAAGTCTATTTGATGTCTTTAGCCCTGGTGAACAATACATTTCTCCAGATAAGTACCCATTACTTCAGAGAAACCCCAGGCCGAAAAGTGATTATAAAGGGGCAACAGCTGTGGAGAACCAGAGTGCTGGAAAAGAACTGTCCTCAGTGGGGTTCTGAAAAAAATATACGGGACTTTGTTCTTTATGCAAAGAGGGAAACACTGTAGACACACTGTCATACCCTCTTAAGGGAACTATGGATTTTCAGCTTCAGTGGTAACTACGTTTGAAGAGTGAAGCTGCCTAAGGTTTCATAGTAAAAACATCACTCAAAATCCTGAAGCCAGACATGAAGTTACCTTAGATAACAACTGACTGGGAAAAATGTTGATTTTTATATTCAGTATTGGGACTTCGCTGCTTGCCTTAATCAATAACTGAGGACACCTTACTAAATAAACTTGTTAGGTAACCAGTAATGATAAGGATGACCTAAGCCAAAACTGTTGTGATTATCTGTTCCAGCTAATAATAATTTGGGATTTACAATGTAGAAAGGCTTGTGCCTTACATGTAGCATATTGAATGATAAAACCTAACACTGGGATTCCTCACTTAAAAGCTGGGGGACATTCCAAGGCTCACAGCTTACTCATCCAGCTAGATGCTACAATGTGAAGAACTAAGATGTTTATAATCTATAGCAGCTATAGCAATGCTGGTAGATGGTACTGAAGAATGGCTCCAATGCATCTGTCCCAGTAACAAATACAAACCCATCTTATTCAGAAGCACAGAAGGCATGGACCGCCAGTGAGGATATAGGCTGACTGAAAATGACTGGTGGGCTCAAAATCCTAAATGGATCAGTGGGCAATTATTCAGGGACTTCACAACTCGTATCACCTGGGCAGAAAAGCGTTAACTGTTCTAGTAATTTATGCCCTGAATGTCATAAATGCCTGTCCACTGTCTTCAGAATTACCCAGGAGAGAACTAAGCTGCCACCTTTCCTTAACCCATTACAAAGAGTAGGTACATTCGGAGAGATAGTTGACAATTAGATCTCACTCAAATGCTTCAAGGCTATAAATGTCTTCCATGTTTGCTGGCACCTTCTTAGGGTGAACAGAGATCTAATATCACCAGACTGAAAGAATTCACAGTGTGATATGCCGTGATACAACCTGTCCCCTCTGAGATTCCTCAGCCTCAGAAATATCTTGAGAACATTGTCACTTAATCCTGAAAATTCTGAAAGGTAAAAACACTCTATAAAAAACAAAAAAGATATCTTAACTTCCCGAATGCCAAAATAATTCACTTAAAAATATACATGTTTTGGTTTGTTTTATTTTTTCATTTAGGCACTGTTAGCGTAATATATACACAGAAGTTATAATCTCCCAGTATTTTCTTCTAAATCCATTTATCATTGGATTCCTTTTTGGAATGTTTTTTTCAGGTTTTTCCATATTGTCTGTAGATAAGCCATGAGTGTGTTTTATTAAAGCCGGAGGAGTTTTACTCTGAAACTCAAAACGTCTCCATGGGAAGCTGGAGCAGAAATAGGGATACATATGAACATATTTCACCACGTGCATGCTTGAAATTCTCAAAGAATAACGTTTTTCAAAAAGTGTATGGTCAATGGCCCTTAATGTTCTGATAGCAACACAAGGAGAAAATGTGTCACTCGTCATGACAGTGCTGTGTATATGTACGTGACAAGTCAGGCAATGTATCCTGTGTCCAGTCTGGGTGATATTCTGTCCTAAATTGCAAAGACTTTTCTGGCATCATGATTATCAGGCACCTCATGAAAATGAGGCCATGCTATGTTCATTACTAGTCTTAACCTAACAATCTACCACATGCTTTCTTGTTTATATGGTTTGATGCTCTGACTAATGACATCATCTTTTCTAGATTCCCATAGAATGGTAAGCCTCAAGTCTCCAAACTCAGGCCTTATGTCCTCCATATATCAGACAGGTCAAGACTTTTGATTCTTGCATATGCAGTGTCTACAGTCCTCATCAGTAGCAAAGAAGTTTCAGAAAATAGCTCTTTGACCATCATCCATCCTTGTGAGAAAGAGATCAAAGTTTCAGAGGTGGAAATCAAGGTAAAACAGAGAGAAAATCAAATGCACAAAAAGGAGAAGGAATCCCTTACTTTGGAGTCTGTTAAAATTCTCTCGTTATCTGAGACTCAAGAACATGATTATAATCACCATTTGCTATCACGTTTACCTACACAGAGACAATATTTCTTTTATGCAGGGTTTTCCAAATAAGATTGTTAAAATAGCTTTGAATTTGCTTAAGGCTTACATCTGCATGGTCTTTCTCCCTTTCTAGCTATAAAACTACAATTTTCTTTAAATTTTTTATTAGTTTTATTTTATGTGTATGAATGAGTGTATTGCCTTGTGCAATACCCACAGAGGTCAGAAGAGGGCATCGGATCCTCTGAAGCTGAAGTTACAGACAGTTTTTAACTCTCATGTGGGTTCTGGGAAGCAAACCTGGGTTCTGTGTAATAGCAGCCAGTGAGCCATCTCTCTAGTTCCCAAACTACAGTTTTCTAGGACTCTCACAAGAAATTCATTTATAGTAAAAGATATGACTTTATTCCCTCATGCAAGCTTTGTGACACAATGTTTTACTTTAACAGAATGCAATCTTATCCAAGGCGTCTCTGGAGCTACCCTCTGTTCCCATTTATCAAAAAGAAAGAAAAAGGAAACAAAATTTCTTAGAAGCCTTTTGGCATACAACTTGAGAGCCATCAAAATTGCACATATGGCTACTGTTAAGACACCTGAGTGTGACTCTTTCCAGATGCCTGTATCTACACTTGCATCTGTCTTATTCCTCAGCTTCTCTCTTTGCTTAATTCCTGTGCTTCAGTTAAAACTCTTTTCCTAATGAACCTCGACTCTGCTTCCTCTTAGCTTGTCCTGAGATGCTTTTCTGCAGCAAAGTTAAGAATCTTATTTTCACCTGAATACAAGTGTCTGAAGGAACTCTTCTGGCTCTTGCAAATGGCAGCATGGAGCTGTGTCTCGAGTTCCTGAATCCCGCAGCTATTGACAATATTATCTGCTGGATAGATGATTGGAAATATCTATCTTGCCTCTAATTTAAAATAAGATGTGGTCCAGGGAGAAGCTGTTTTCCTTATGCTTCAGAGACTAAAATCTCAAAATTATCTCTTTGTGCCAACAGGGACACTCTATAAATATGGGTTAGTTTGAGTTGAGAGAAACTAAGTCAGCAAATTTTTTGTTGTTGTTGTTTAAAAAATAAAAAGTTATAAGATAGTGATAAATAAATTCCTAGATATACATAGAAAGGTTTTAAAAGATAACTTGTCTAAACACTCTTTGGATGTTCTAGCTAATAACTTAAAAAATGACCTTTGGGAAATTTGTCAGTTTCTGAATTGATGAATCTAAAGTTTTATATATATATATATATATATATATATACGTGTGTGTGTGTGTATAAAAGAACACTTACTTGTGTTTTTGAATGTCTTTCACTCCATTTTTCAAATTTCCCAACCTTTCTGATGGATTATCCCTAAAAATAAAATAAACATTTTGTGAGAAATTGAATATTTTCGCATTACAATTCTTTTACAAATAACATGGCTCAAACACTTACCTGCATAGTTTTTTAATTAAATTAGCAGCATTTTTAGCAATCTTCTTTGGAAATTCTATCATGTCAATCCCCCGCAGAATGATGTTATAGGTTTTCATAGGATCTGGGCCTGAGAAAGGTGGGCTGCAAGAATGAAAACCGCGTGAAGAGATTTGCATTCTGAATTTGAATAGGAAGGTTGTTATAACTTCACAAACGGATCAATTCTTATGTTAGGACTAATATTAGTTATGAAAATGGAATGAAATATAAATATTAACAGAGCACCGTGGAAGTCTTGCCAAGTCAGTATTTGGCAAACCATGACCTGGTACAGTTTGTTTAGTGTATCTGTCCCTTTGGACACTTCTTACTGCCCGTGCTTGGGTACCATCTGTCTTCTGAACTCTTCCACCTTTTTTCACAGAGTCTCTCTGGGAATTATGATATACTTGAAAATTCCTTCCCCAGAAATGATCTTTCAAATACAGGGTTTATATTCTCTTTGAGGAATAAATGTTATAGCTTATTTTAGCCTCCCATGATTATTAAAATTAGTTTGAATCCTTTCCTTTCAAGATGTAATAGCATTTGTCAGTTCTTTTATGTGTGACTTTATATTTACTTTAATATATCATTAGTTAATAACTGCAATTTTAATCATTTTAAAATAGATTAAAATGCAATTCTGTTTAATCTCTTATGATGTTGTGATTAAATATTCTCTTTATTCTTTTAAGTTAACTTGCCAGGTTTTGATCTTCAGCTTTAAAATGAAGAAAAAGATCTTTGGAATTATTGATGATTAATTTAGGGCTTTCTAATTCATGACTATGGTTTTATATTTATGTTTATTTTAGAAACTAGAATAATTTATCAAAGATATATTTTGTGGATTTTGTAAATGATACATGTTTACTCTACCTTAAGATATTCATATAGTCTTTAAGACAAAATTACTTAGTATAGAATAAATTATGCAATGCCCCCAAGTATTGTTAACAATCAGCACTTGATGAACGTAATTTCATAAAATTCTTTGTGTATGTGCTCACAGACAGAATTATATTTTCTATGCCTTTTAAAATAAAAATGTGTGTTCAATTTAATTTTGTTTTAAGCAGAGGAAATACAATGAAAGAAATGCTAAATTTGAATGTGTAGTTCTTCAGCAATCATGTCAGTTCCTAAAATACTGCTCTAAAATAAAAAAAATTAAACTGTTAATTTCATAATGTCATTCTTCACTTATGAAAAAGATTTAAGATCATTACATTAATTTTGAATGATGAGAAATAAATCTATCTGTAGTAGTCCCAGCCTTCTCACAGGCTAATTTTGTCAACTTTGGTATTAAAATGGTTAAAGAATATAATATTCATTCTCTATTCAATAACACATTTTAATTATTTAATCTAATTTTAATTATTTAATTTAAAAGTAAAACATTCTCAACTGATTTAACAGTTTTTTTGATCCTGGTTGCTTTATTTAGATTCACATTTTGTCGACATGGCCATTTAGTAGTAATTGGAAGAAAGATCTAGAGTGCAATTATATGCCATGCTTCTATCTGAAGAATAGCTTGTTTGGGTGAAAATTACTTCAGCTATATTTTTTCTTCCTCAGAACTACACAGCTCTTGACAGGCTATCTTTTAATCTTAAAGTTGCTATAGAAAACTTTACTGAATCGCTAATCCCCAGCTTAGCCGTCACTGTACTTCATGCTTTTGAGCCTCTGTCATCAATCTGATTACTTCTTAATGAGGAATTTGAAAAATTATCCTTCGGCACATCTTGGTGTTGCTGATCTGAACATTCTACCAATGGTCAGTGCAGATCCAAAGGATTCAATGAGTCAGGTCTTTAAGCTTTGACCTATGTCATTAAATATGTTTTCATCTTATTTGTAATATTCTGTTTTACTCATAAACATGATTAATTTATTTATTCCCTTTGACATCTATATCATCTTTTAGTAATTTCCATATAGAAACTGGTGTGGTGGCTCCTGCTGTGATTCCAGAACTTGTGAGTCAAAGGTAAGAGGATCTCCTAGAGTTTGATGCCAATTTGGGTTATATAGTGAATTCAAGCCAGCCCGGCTACAGGCTGAGAACTATTCCAAAACAAAACAAAACAAGCAATGAAACCAAACTTCCTAATCCTTTTTCCTTTTAATTGCTTCCCAAACTTATCTATTATTTCTATGGCTACTTATTTTCATTTTCTCTCTAATTTGTTTATTTTTAAACTTTAAAAAATCATATTTTAATGGAAGCATAGAAACTCTACATTCTGGTTACCATGTCATAGTTGGGTACATGAATATATTGAATAATATTCAAATCAGGTTAAATACTTATCTCTAACATTTTATATTTCCTTATACTGACAAATTTCAGATTCTTTCCTATAGCACTTTGAAATGTACATTATATTATTGTTTGTAGTCATCCAGTATGCAGTAGCATACTAGGACTTTGTGTCTATCTAAATGTAATTTAGTACCATCTGCAGTCTGTCCCTAACCCTCCTGCCCTCTTACTCTCCCCTGATTTCCTCACCAGCATTTTACTCTTACCTTCTGTGAGATCAAGTATTTCAGATTCCACCTATGAGTACATTCAGGCAGTGCTTGCCTTTTTTGTGTCTGGCTTTCTTACTCAACCTAATGATCTTCATGATCTTCATTTCCATCTGATTGCTGTTTGTGGCTGATTAGTACTTTATCACCTCACGGAGAATTAAGTTCCTTCTATTTCTTGACTATTAAACATGTTTAGATGAACTTGAGAGCACAGATGTCCCTGACGTTCTGGTTTCATTTACTTTGGGTGAAATTACTGAATCATATGCTACTTCTGGTTCATGCTTTAGGAAAGCTGTGCCTCTCTGAGAAAAGCCCTTTCCTTTTCTCTCTACATCCATGTTCTATTCTTCTTCAAAGGCGCAGACACAGCCTTATATTGCTCAGAAGCCTCACATCAGCTGTCCCCTTCTGAACCTCATAGGTCATAGCAACCTGATTACTCAATGCCTACAGCACGTATCAGGGTGCTGCATTTGCTTTTCTTTTAGTATTATTCCTTGACGTGTTTGCAGCATGTTTTATGGTCTGCAGTTTATCTAGTGGCTATTTTAGCTGTTCTTGATTGTAATATTACACAAATAATGAGCAAATCACTCACACTCACATATAAAAACTGTTAGAAGTTTCTCCTGCTTCTATGGAAATCTGGCTCTAGAAATTTTGATGTGATTATCATATCCCTTATTTAATTGCTGGCTAAGTGACTAAGCTCAAAAATCTCAGATTTGTTCTTTCATTGATCACATATATATGCATATATAACCACACATACATACACACACATATGGACAGCAAAAGTGAGACAAAAGTTGGTACTGAATTGGTTGCTCTCATCTGACTATCTGAATTATTTTATTGCTTGCTTTGTCAATCTGTGATTAATTCATAGATAACTGAAGTTAAGTACCATGGTATAGTGACATGTAGTTTAAGACCATCTCATCAGAGTGTCAAAGGCAGGAGACTGCAGCTATATGAGGCCTATTGTTATTAACAGTTCCCTATAAATGTCCATACCTGCCAGTCAGAAGCTCATACATTAGAATTCCTAGTGACCAGTAGTCAGCTGAAATGTCATGGCCTTTGTTCAGGATGATCTCTGGGGCTACATATTCTGGAGTCCCACAAAAAGTCCATGTTTTCTTTCCAAATCCTATTTTCTTTGCGAATCCAAAATCAACCTTATGGCGAGAGGAAAGTAAGATACTTAAGGCATTTATGATTAGTTTCAGAGTAATAAGAATTTTGCTGATGCACACTAGTGATGATGCTTATAAAAATAAAAAACAGATGCATGTTGTTATGGTCCTGTCTTCTGAAAGAATCATATATATATATATATATATATATTAAACACAGCCATCCTGTTTAAATTCAGTCTCAGTGGGAAAACCTGAAACCTGAGAATTAGAAAAAATTCAAGTCATTAAATGGGAAAGCTCGTTCTGGAAATGCTTTCTCATTTTTCCTACTTTTATGCCAAAAAAGGTTGTGGCATAGAGACAGACGTCCTTCTTTATTCCAGATTTAAAAGTTCAGATAGACTAACTTAACATCTTCCCAGAGTACACATGCTTTCTTCAGAACTCACGAAGCTGAGAAGTTGCTGAGTATTGATTTATGAGAAACTACTGTGCTTTTGAAGGAGGTGAGTAAAACATTTATGAAACCAGCCACTCTGTTCTTGATCAACATAAATGGAAAACATGAAAATATATTCTTAGTTTTCTCAAAGAACTTTCTGAAGGAGGAGCTGCAAATGCAGAAAACTTACTTCTTTTGTAAAGCAATTTGGTTTAGATGCAAATAGTTACTTGCCATTGAATTGATTTCTCTAAAATCCATGTCTGGATAAGAATTCCAAACATTTAAAAACAGAATCAGGCAGTAACAGGTCCAAAGCCCAGAGCAGTTGTATATTTTTAAATGAATGAACTTTTGTACACTGGAGTTCTTTAGAGCTTGACCAATTGGTAATATTGTTATTAATATAGCCTAGATGATATTACCTCAAAATTCATTTTCCCATGAGCATTATTCTTAAATATAAAATATTAAAATGCTCAGTTTTGCATAGTGTTAATAGCCATTGCATTGGATAGCAGAAAGCTGGCTAAAAAATAAAATATCTTCTCTAAGCTCTTTCAGGACTATGAATGCATGCCATCAGGGCATTGTCTAAAGCTTATCAGAAACCATGTTTTGCAACAGTGTTATCAATTCAAACCCAACCAATTTAATTTCTCATAACACTTTATATAATTTGAAAAAAATAATTGAAAACTATGATGCTAAAACTCATTTTTAAGAGAAATTATTACACTGAAATGGAAACCAGATTTTAATGTTAACAAATGAACACGGGTTCTTTAAAACTTCAAGACAGTGAAACACACTGACCAGTTTGGCGTAACCTCGATGATCTAGGATGAGATTTTCTGGTTTGAGGTCCCTGTAAATGATTCCTTTGGAATGCAGATAGGCAAAAGCTTCTACCACACATGCTGTGTAAAACCTGGTTGTAGAATCTTCAAACGAACCTCTGTAAACATAAAATGGATTGAAGGGTGAGTGTATGACATTAATTCTCTAGCAGGGTGGATGAGTGTGTGTAATTTCAGAATAGTCCTGTACCAAGTGGGTTCAGAGACTGATATCTGACTGACTCAGTATTACATGAATGCCATTCCATTGGGTTTCCTAAAGTATTTGAGGATCAAGTCAAGGCATTCATTGCCCTGGTGAGAGGGACAGTTAAGTCTAACTTCCTGGAAGGGCTCAATAAAAGTTCAGTAACACACCAAGTTTCGTGTGCTTTATAGCTTCCACTCAGCAACCTACTGTTATATTTAAAAAAAGGACAGTAGTTGGCAGGAGAGAAAATGAGTCCTGCATTGGATGTTGCTTATCAACAGTTTGCTTTACAAATGAGAGGTTACTTTAACTAGTCCAGGACTTCACATAGACTAGGCAAGTAGTATACCACTTAGGTACATCCCTAACGCAAAGGAGAAGTAATATTAAGCATTGATTATTTACCTTTACAAACAAGCATATGATTAGCATACAGTATAAAATCTATAGATTTATTCATATTAGCTTTTAGAAAGCTTGAAAACTTTAAATGATGTAGGTATGATATATTAGAATAAAAATGGGAGAGGCTGATCTTTGAAGAGCATAACTCTAACACTATGGATGCCAGAACTTACTTTTGCCACCAAGACAAACAGTAGCGGTCTTCTACACTATTGCCTTTGTGTTGACAGGACAAGATGGAAGAAAACAGTCATTGGAAGGAAAGGCTGACTTATGATATTTAACAAGGAACGTTTCTCTCTGTCTCATTTATATCTTTGTCCCTATTCCTATGTATCTATGTGTGTATACATGAAGAAAGATGATGATTGGTTGAAGTAACAACAAAGGAGAACCATTGCTTGGTTCTAGAGTAGAAACTTTATCTTGTTTTATTTTGAACTTAAGATCAGCTGTATGCTCTTCCTCTTTCTCAAGTACTTAGTTCAATGTAATAATATTTGAATTCCCAACTATTAGCATGAACACTGTCAGCTCTCTAAGTGGCTGAGATATAAATGGAGCCCAATGCATACCAGCAGCCTTAGGCTGTGTATAATAAAATAATCTCAGGAGCTTGCTCATTTCAGAATCCCCACATTTACTTGCATTTTGGTGATATTTACTTCTTTTTCAAAACTGATGAGTAAAGTCTAACAAACTGAGCGGTGGGATATGATTAGATCTTTACAAAATTTGTCTCTAAATCCAAGGCTAAATCAGATACCTTGCACACCATTTTCTATTTGGAAATGATGTACTTCAGGTGTACAGTCTTCATTTAACTCACTTATCCCCTGAAACACAGTTCTAAGCTAGACATGATAGTATATAACTTCAATTTCAGCACTTGGACGCTAAGACAAAAGAATTTTGAGTTGGAGGTCAGCTTGGACTTTAGAGAGACTGTATCTCAAAATAGAATAGAATAACTGTGAAGTTTTAAGGGTAAAAGGAAGGTTCTTTAGAAAGAACTGCATCCACAGCAGGAAATGAGCCATGTGCTTTAAGCTCTGCTTGCCCTCTGACTGGGAGAGCTAAAACTCTGCAATCCTGTGGACTGGAAAGGGATTCAAGCATTGCTGTGAATCAAGCTTCTTCTTAAGCATGTTTGCTATCAAGAATAGAACATTTCTTTCAAGAATGGTTTACTTTAAATAGTAAACATCAATGCATATGTACATCATGTGCTGTATATGACTTAAGCTACCACCATCCAAAGTAAGACAAATCAGAACAGCACATGCAATGAGATTTTATTTGATTTCACATTACATGATTTATTTGACATCAAAGATGGATTATTTCCTTTCATCAGGGTATCTACCCTGGTTCGGAGCTATTTGGAATTTGGAAGGTTCTAGAACAAAGATTTCTAATTCTTTCAAAAATCTATATTATCTCCCTCATATAACTATATTTGTAACTAGTTTTAAGGGTTTAAGGAAGCCTTGTCTCAAACTTTGCTAAATAAACACAATATGTACACACAGATTGTTTATCTGCAACACACTATTTCATCACTACACTTTCAGTCAAGGTCACTTTAAGATATACGTCTTGAAAGTGTTCACAAAGCAGAACATGAGAGTGACTCAAAATGAAAAATAACAATTAGAATTGGTAGTGGCAATGCAAATTTGATCTAAAACAAAAGTGAAAGCTTATTTTATCAACCGTTTAGAGAGTTACTTAAAGAAATAAATCACTTGTCCTGTGTACCTTTTTGAGACAAAAACTGTGCCTTGACGGCTGTGTCATTTAATACAAAACAAGTGCAGGGTGGGCTTTATACTTTCTTTAGGAATGACTTGTTTTAGCTATATGGTACTAAATGACAATTCGGTAGATGCAGAGGTTTATATACATTTATTAATCAGCTTAAATTAAATTTCAATCATAACATTTACTCAAGTTGTCATAAACTGAATCCTGAGATGTCAGGATGTAACAAAGAAAAAACATCTATCAGAAGAGGCCAGGAATGATTAATGATTAGTGGCATCAATTGTCACTGAGGCATAAATCTGTAGTACATTATAATATGCATGCTTGTGGCCCATTGCAAAATGGGGGAGGCTAGATTACCAGGAAGACAGACTCATTTCATTTGAAATACTTTCAATCTCTGCCATCTATTAGGTCTTCAAAGGTAAAATTAAATGATCACCTTCCAAAAAGCAGCCAGCATCAAAAACTCTATCCAGAAAGACATATGACTAGAAACTGAGTTCTATGAGATGTGAAAATCATGATTTTTGAGTAACTATTTAAGTTATTCAGAAAAAATTAACATACACAAAAACCTAATAATTGAGATGTTAAATTTCACTAGATTAAAACACGCATTAAATACCCATACTGACATATCTGTGCGATGCTAATGTTTTATATATTATTCTAATTGATAATATAAATACTAATACACATTTCTTTTATTACCTAATGACATTTAAAAAATATTTCAGGAGTTGCCAACTCTTTAAGTATTACAGAAAATTAATAAAATATAATTTATAGCCTTCTATTCAAAGAATGAAATATAATTTGTAGAAGAAAAGCAGTCATGAACTAAAAGATAAGCCATAATAGCTACTAAAGAATATACTTGAAACATGTGAGGAATATGCATGGTGTGCGTGTGTGTGTGTGTGTGTGTGTGTATGTGTGTGTTTGTGTGTGTGCAGTAATATAAGCATGTTTGTGTGTGGATGCACACACCTATGCACATGTAGAGGTCAGAGAGGATGCCAGTATCTTGCTCTATCATGGTCCTTGAGATAGGGCCTCTCACTGAAACTAAAGAAAGCTGGTGACAAGTAAACCCTAGCGATTCCCCTGTCTCTGTCCCCAATCCCTGAACCATAGTTATGGGCCACATGTGTCATTCTGTTTATTATAAGGGATCTGGGAGTTTGTACTTAGGTCCCCGTGCCTGTGTTACAAGTGCTTTACCTAGTGAACCATCTTCCCAGCCTTTCCCCAACCTCTGCCCCGTGCCTTCTGTCTTTTTTCTGTAGCTCCAGATGACCTGGAACTCAATATGTACACCAGGCTGCCCTTAATCTCACAGAATTTTCCCGTCTCTGCCTCCTCAATGTTGAGATTAAAGGCCCATGATACTTTTCTATAGTGATGAAAACAATTTGAAAGGCAGAAATGGTCATTCCATCCAAGAGGTAAGAGGAGGATACCTAAATTGTTCTCAGAGACTCCCTGTGCTAAACCTTTAAGGCTCATGCCAATAGAGAATAACATCACCCAAACTTGTCGTCAGATCATCTCATGTGCATTTTCTGTAAGCTTTCAGGATAGCACCTCCCTTACCATTGTTTTCTTTGGATATCAGGGAAATACTAAACAAGCTGACCAAGGGTTTTCTGTTTGTTTGTACATTCCTTCATATTTTTCTTGTCTTGAGGGTTGAAATTAAGGCTCATTTCTAGCTATAAAGGTGCTATACCACCGGGCTATATCCAAAGCTACTTTTTAATTTGGTAAGATTTGAGACAAAGTCTCACTAAATTTGCCTTGAGTTACCCTGAACCTGGAATTCTCCTGTCATCAGCCTCTGAAGTAGCTGAGGTTATAGTCATGGGCAATCATACTTGGTTCTCAGCATTTTCTTGAGAAACTAAAATAAAAGCTACACAGAATAAAAATAATATTGTATGTGTTTATAGAAGAAATATTGGTGGGGGAAAAATGATCCGATGCTACATATTCATAATAGTTTTACATGTTTCACTGTTTTTGTTGTTGCTGTTGTTTTGTTTTGTTTGTTTTTATTTGACAGAGGTTTTCATTATTTAGACTGAATGACCTCATTGGCCTCAAACAAACAGAGATTAGCTTGACTCTACCTTTCAAGTGCTGGGATTAAAGAAATGCACTATCACTGGCTTCAATTGTTTGTGATGTCAAGCTTCAGCATTTCTCAACCTTTATGAGAACTAAACATCCATTGTTTCTCCACATCAAGCTCACTCACGCAGTATCAAGTTCGCTGGGAGTACACAGAAACTGTACTCCCCCAACTCAAGGTTGATAAGGGAAGCTGCCCTTGGAGGTAGACAGATGAGCCTTCGCTGTTACATTCTATCCATCCACTCCTCCCAAGAGAAGCTGCTTTATCACAGCAACCCTTTGTTATCCTGCAGTCAAGGGGTAGCTCACTCAGAAGCCTAGCCTGATACATGCAACCAACTAAAATGTAAACTCAAGTGATAGGAGGAAAAATATAGGTAGTATTTATTTTTAAAAGTAAGCTGAAAATTGATGCCTATGTATGCTTGGTGCGTGCAGATTGAGTTCTGTCATTGTTACTATGGTTATCGTTCCAGTTAAGTAACTTTAAAAATGTTCAGAAAGCTCTGAGGACATAGCTGGTCCTTTCTATGTATATCTTATCATTGCTTTCCTATTTAATTCCTCCTGTAAACTTTCTGTTCTAATTAACAGAAAGCAGATAAAAGTTTTCAAATAAACCAGCAGATCGAAGAGGTAGGCCAAAAATAATTCAGGATCTAGCCAGGTGTGATGGCAAACACCTTTATCCCTAGCTCTTGGGAGGCAGAGGCAGATGGATCTCTGTGAAATCAAGGTCAGCCTGCTCTACTTAGTGAGTTTCAGGCCAGCTGGGACTACAGGGAGACCCTAGTTCAAAAAGGCTGTACAAAGATGGAATATATAAAAAAAAACTAAAAAATAAATAAACACCTCAAGAGAACCACATTTAAGGTGTCAGATATTAATTCACAATTCAAACTAACTTTGTGTAACAAGGGGCAGAAAGACTGTAAGAGTCAAAGGACAAAGATGCCTGTTGCTAGATAGTGTATTTTAGACAAGACAGGGGAGCTGCACGTGTAAGATCTCAACAATATGGTTGCTTAAACAAGACTTGCATAATGGTAACACCAGTTGATATGATACTGGGATGGGGGAAATTTCATAAGGTTGTACCCCTATGTGAAGAGCTGCCGGCAATCAACAGGCAATAATTAAAGAAGAGGTCGTGAACTTCAGAGGGAGTCTGGGACATGGAGGAATTGGAGTGCAGACAGAGACAGGTGAAAATGATGTAAATATAGCAATCATGTGTGAAATTCTCGAGAATTTCTTAAAATTAAAAGAGTTCTAGGACAGCCTGGGTTACATAGGAGACCCTGTTGCAAAAAAGCCAACTTGGGGATGCAGCTCAGTGGGAGAGCATTTGTTGAAGAGGTGTAAGGCTCTAGGTTTGATTCCCAGCACTGAAAAACAGTACAGACTGAATTCTGAATGGTCAGCAGATCATTTATAGGAAATCAAGAAAACATATTTGTAGAAAAGTAAAGTTTTAATCTTTAAAACAACAAAGACGTAAACAAAATAGGTAAATCATCTACTAAAACATTTTTATAGGATAAATTGTTAAAAGTTGTTCTATAAGAATGACAAGAAAAATTAAGACAATTTTTTTTTTATAATTCAAAGAAACAAAACATACATCATCTAGGCAAACTTTACTTCCCATAGTAAGGTGATAGGGCAAATCAAGTCAGATTGCTTACAGGAAATGTCACAAAACAAGTAGATTACATTTTCCCTAAAGTCGGCAAGCTCTAAAAGAGATGGTTAGAAACTTATGTTAATTTTGAAAACAGAGAGCTACAAAAAGATATAAGAAAGTTTAATTCAGAAAAAACAAAACTGTCAGAGTCATGAAAGACAGAGTGGCCATCTGAAAGTGGAGTGAGGTATTAAAGTGACAGCTAACCCACCTGTAGTTATGAAACAGCTATCACTGCCCTCAGACTGGAGCACTGTGTGGAACGTCAGGTGTCAGGTTGCATCATTCTGACTTCTACGCTAAGCTAAAGCTTGTGTGTAGTACACACTTCCGGAATGATCATATTTAAGGTGCGCTAAAGCTATATCCTCAGTTACAAGTTGAGTTTTATGCTATTACAATAAATGAGATGCGCAGTTGCTTGTGCGTTGTGCTTACTTTACATTTGAAAATATAACCATATGTAAAGTATAAATATAATTTTATAGACCATCATCAGTCACTGTATTCAGAAATATGATAGAAATGTCTTAAATCTCTTACCTATCCCTGAGAATGGTCCAGAGCTCTCCACCTAGGCAAGCTTCCATCAACATGTACAAATATTTGCTGTCTTTAAATGTCCTGTAAAGCCTATGAATGGTAAACAAGGAAACAGAAGTATGAACATTGTTATCTTTTTTAAAGCATTCATTTTAAGCTCCAATGATTTATTTTGTTTTTAATTGACATATAAGCATGAAGTACAATATGTTTTAATGCATATATACATTGTTTAATGGTCAAGCAAGATTTTAAGCACATGTGTCACATTTTCATAGTACAAAGTTATGGTGAGATAGGAGGAACAATTTCTGGTGTTCCACTTGCTTAGTTAATATTGTGTGGAATATTTCTAAATAGCTAAAAGAGAGAATATGCAACATTCTTGTCATAAAAGAGAATGCTCAGATTGCAGAGTTTTGATTTGCTATTCTTGATACTTTACTACAAGAATGAAGGGCATTGAGTCCACTAGAAGGCAATGGACCCATGAGGAATACTTTTATGTTATGAGGATCTAGCATTTTCCTTGAGATGGATTAATCCAATTGGTTATGCTTCTTGAGATTCTATCAATTCCAATTTAGCTGATGTCTGAAGCAGAGACTGCAGCAACACTTAGTGGTCATAAACACTAAGTATGTGAATAGGAGATTATCATTTATAAGCATAGACTGAGAATAGTCACTTAAATTCATGTTATATTTAATTTATGCAAATTTCAATGGCAAACTGACTACAAAGATATTTTCTACATAAAAAAATACTATCCATTATCATCTTATTAGTGCTGTCAAAATAATGAGATGACAGATTAGCTGTCATTTCATTAAAAACAAAAGTTGGGGCTGGAGAAATGGACAATAAAGTGCTTTCCACAAAAGCCCTTGGGTGGTGGGGGGAACACAATCATTGAGTAATTGGCTAGCAGTCCAGACAAATGAATTCCAAGTTCAATGGGAGAATGTCTGAAAAAAACAAAGTGGAAAGGGGTTGAGGACACCTGCCATCAATCTCTGGCCTCCACACACATGCACATGCACATGAATATGCAGGTACACATGAACACAAACATGTGCATATACTATACACACAGAAAAATCAATCACTCAATCAATCTTCAGAAAATTAAGACTAGTTAGATTTTGACATTGGTTTTGCTGTGCCCCAGAGTCCTCTGAGGAGGTTTGGAGTTCTATGATAAAAATGGGATGACAGAAATCTTCTTGAGGAAAATGCATTCTTTTTAGAGAATTTGATCCTCTTTAAAAACATAGACCCAAAACTTCATTTAAAAACTATTTTAGTTGTTATTAGTTGTTATTTTTATTTTATGTGTATGAGTGCTTTGCCTGCATGTGTGTAAGTACACTCATATTGCGCAATGCCCACGGAGCTCAGAAGAGGGTGTTGGATCCCCTGGAACTGAGTTACAGGTGGTTGTTAGCCATCATGTGGGTGTTGGGAACTGAACCCGGATCCAAGGCAAGATCAACCAGTACTCTTAACTGCTGAGTGATCTGCCCAAACCCCAAAACTTTATTTTTAAAAAGGAAACAATTTTTTTGTGGAAAAGTTTCTTTGTGGATGTGAAGTACTCAAGGGTAAGCCCAGTGGAAGAGAGGGCTGTGGCTGATTCTCCACTTGGAGCTGGCATTTCTGTTCCTAGAAGAGAGTCTTTACCTCACAATGAAGTCAGAGTGAGCCCCCTGCATGATCTGCTTCTCTGAGCGAATATGCTCCTGCTGTCTTGTATCCACAATGTGGCGTTTCTTGAGAATCTTCATCGCAAATGTTTTGGATTCTTCACTTTTCAACTGGACCTAAAAAACAGGCAGAAAGGACACATGAGAAAGCACCTGGATTTAATATAATAGACTGCACTGCTATCCTGAAATTAATGTGTAAAAGGAGTACCTAAATGAATGCTAGATATCACCCAAGTCATACGGCAGAGATCCTTGCTAGAGGGGCTGAGTTTACAATTCACAATGCACAACCATCATCCAATCTCATTGTGGTAGAGACCAGATGAGTATAACCTAACTTCCTTCCAAATTCATTTTTGTGTCCATAGGAATTAAAAGAGAAATATATTCGATTCTCATCGCACATTTCATTTTATTTAATTTAACATAAGTATGCTGTGTACTTTTAATCCATCAATCAAAAAAGTAAAAATACAAGTCAAATTTCCTCTTCAATTTTATTTCAAATGTTGATGGCAAAGTAGGATCACATGTTAATAGTCCTAGTTCAAAATATTTCTAGAGTTATTAAGCTCAGTGATTGCCTCCTGTTCCTACTGACTGTAGATTTATATGCTGTAACAATTATTTTTTATCCATGTTTTTACTTTTAATTCTACCCTCCAGTTAAACTATAGTAATTTTTTTCCCAGAAGATTTTGAAAACTACTTCTTTCTCCACTATGCATGACGGCATTAATCTCTGATCCCAAAGACAGCCTGCATTGGTTGCAGCCCATATGGCTTCCTAATGCTCTGGAGGAGTCTGGAGTCCTCCCAGTGTCTTATCTCAGCCTGGCTGCAGGTGTGTGTCCAATATTACAAGAAATTTAACAAGGTCACTTGCAAGGAAGGGACATAATGGAGCTGATTAGTTAACAGCAGTCAAGGGCGTTACCACTGAGTGCTCCCCAGCAGAAGAGCCTCACAGTAATGCTTAACAGCACATATTATTCAGAATTGATGATGGTTTCAGGAAAGGAACATGGCAAGTCTCAGCTGAAGCATAGCTCTGCCCTTCCTGAGCTTTGAATTCTTTACTGCTCCATCTACAGGGACAGTGGGTTCTTAAGTGACTTGACCATGCAGACATGTTCAGATTGAATCCACTATGAGAGGAATTGATATGATAAATTCCCCAAGAGGGAATGATGAGGACACTTCAGACAAACAAGTTGGGGTTTGCAGGTCCCATTTGTGACTTTATGTGATAGGGTAAAGGGAAAAATTAATAGTAGAAGATGTCTGTGGTGGCCAAAGGTCCTCCAGTTTGTCTGTGAAACTCTTTAATATGATAGATTAATGTAGTGCAAATGAATTCAGTTGCCATCCGTAATAAAACCCGAACGTGAAGACTCGCTTATAAAATAAATCTACAGACTAAGAGGATGGCTTGACAATGGGTTGTGTCAGAGGAGTAAAACGTCAAAGAGAAGGGAAATTCAGAGTCTTATTCAGGTAATAAAGAGAAAATTCTTGCATAGCTCAGACGTCTAATGTAAAAACTATTCTCTGTTGATAACTCATTTTTCACTTGTGCACAGGGTAAGGGAGAAGAAACGTATTCAGGATCACAGGTCTAAGTCCTAACTCTGCCTCTTCAGGCTTTTCAGCCTCTTGGGCCAGTTGCTTAATGGCTGTAAGCTCCAGTTCTTGTCAAGAATAGCAGCTACCGTGCCCTCTTATTCTCTGCACACTGGCCAGTTGTGTCTGTGTTAATCACCATCTGCTGTATAAGGAATCTTCTCTGATGAAGGTTGAGAGGTGCATTAGTCTAAGGGTGTAACAATAAGTCATTAGAAATCAGTTTCATCTTATATAATTAGCAGAATAGTTGTATCAGGCTTTCTACTATGGCCTGTGGGCTGTCTGGCCTCAGGCTTCTAGGCCTGATATCAGTGTCAGGTGTGGGCTCCATCCTATGAAGAAGACCTTAAATTCAATTAGAAAGTATGTGGTTACTCCTATAATGTTTGTGCCTCTATTCCACAATAGGCATATCTTTCAGGCCAGTTGTTTTAGCTCGCAGGATTCATAGATGGGTAAGGTTCATCAAGAGGAAGCAGAAAAATTTAAGAGCCAGACAGACGGGAAGTAAATGACTACAGGGAGCAGTGTTTTCCAGAGAGCTGGTCAGTCACTCATATGAACTCACAGCAATGGTGACAGCATGTACAAGTCTCACATAAGCTCAAGCCAAAATCCCAACACAGACTTGGGGAAGTGGGTAAAAACCAGAACCCCATCTGGGGACCTACTGGAAAGTGATAACTTCTAGGAAGGGGAGATTCAGTCTCACAAAAATTTGGTCAGGGGTTAGAAAGGGTGCAGAATCCAGAGAAGATCTAAGTATGATTAAAATATATTTTATGAAATTCGCAAAAACATAAAAAGAAAGCAAAGTAGGTACTGCAGGGAGTCACCATGATCCTAAAGGGCTTGTGTTGCCCACTGGGCATTTAGTGACGGACTTCCTGCAAGGAGTCTATATCAAATATGGAGAATTGAATGTTGCTTTAAATTTTTTCTACCTTTTCAGAGAAGCAAACTTTGTAAAAGTGAACTCCATATAAATAATCAGGCCAACTGGAAAAATGAAAGGCAAACTATACACATACACATATTGCCCAAGGCCACAGAGCTACCAAATGGCAGAACCAGGTTCACATTCAGGACTTTTACCATCAAGCTATACCTAGCTTTCCCTCATCTAATACAAAACGAAGTAAAAGGATAATGATCGATGTTTTACATATCAGAGTTTAATGGGATGTGCTAACATTAGACTAACGTTAGGGAAGCTGAACCATATATTTACTGCCTCGGAGCTTCACTATGCTAGACATAAAGCGGGAGCAATTAAAGCCTGGTTGCTTGGGCTAGGCTGACTCATCAGGGGAAGGCACTTGCCAACAAACTTGATGACCTGAATTTAGTTCATGGAACCTACATGGTGGAAGAAGAAAACTAATTCCTACTGTTGTCATATAACTTCCACAAATATGCCACAACACATATGTATGCGTGCACATACAGACACGCACAAAGAAAAGAAAAATAAAACTTGTCATTTTCCTAGGCATTTACACTGGCATTAGTGTATTATCAGGGGTTCAGGACACCTGATTGCCCAAGTCATACAAGTCAACATGGCCAAGATGTGAGTGATGGGAACTGGCATACATAAATAGTGTACTGAAATCATTTCTCTGACTCCCTCACCCAGTGTGGGAGGGAGTGTCCCTCTTCCACTCTCAATTCTGTGACCTCTTCTTTAATTATATATATGTGTGTGTGTGTGTGTGTGTGTGTGTGTGTGTGTTCACATTATACAAATATAATCTACTGAGTACATTTAGTGGTGCTTGTGTGTACATGTGTTTGTGGATGGTCACTTGGGATTGGATTGATCCATCAGGAAATCCTTGGAGAAAACTGATTCTCCCTCTCTCAGCAGTCATTGATTGCCTATAGCTCTTTACGTCGGTGTGTGAACTTATGAAATTCCCCCTGTCCCATGACCACATCAATTGGTGCTGTCATCATGCAGATACTGTTTAGGCAGCCATATTGTTGAGATCTCATGGGTGCAGCTTCTCTCTCATGTCTGGAAGACACTATCTAGAAGCAGACATCTTTGTCTTTTGGTATTTACAATCTTCCTCCTCCCTCCTCCATGGCAGTCTCTGAGCCTTATGTTTAGGGGTTGTGCTCTAGATGTATTAATAGAGACTGTGCACGTTTATTCTCTCCATTTTTGTGAAGTTGGGGCATTTTTAATAGTCTCCATCTGCTTCAAAAAAAGAAGTTCCTTTGATAATTGGTTTGACTATATTTATATTTGGATATAAGGATAAGTATTTAGAATATAAAAAGAAATTATATTAGTTTAGGAGAGTAGAAGTAGATTTTCCTCTAGTATCTATAACCTTTCCAACTACAGGTATTTGGCTAAGTTTACGGTACCATATATGAGTTTCCTCCTATTGAGCATGCCTTAAGTCCAAACAGACAGTTAATCAACCTTAAGACAAAAGTGCCACTATTGCACCAATAGGAATATTTCTCTGGGCTGGTCATTGTTGTGGCTCTTGGGCTTTGCTGCTGAGTAGGACAGCTGATTGCTTGTCTCCCTTGGCAGCTTGCATATCACCTTCTGACACTATGAGAGCTAGTCCTCAGGAGGAAGGTTTCAGATCAGTTCCAGTTCAATTCCTCTTAGCTCTGTGTCTGAAGTGTGTTGTGTCTTCATCATCAGCATCATATCTTTAAGTTATGGGAGGCAATCAAGGGCTATGGCAATAGCCCATATTATTTTGAGAGTGTCTTGGACTAACAACTGCATGTAGGCGTAAAGAAAGCATTAGAATATAAGTATTTAGGAACTAGATTTTTCTGTTTCCATCATTTTCCAATATTCCCTTTACTAGATACTTGTCAGGCCCATCAGACATTGGCTATAGACTCCAAATTCAGGAAACAACTTGAGATCATGGTTCAGGTGAGTAGAGAAAATGGCTGAAGCAGTGTGCAAAGGCATCATCGAGTGAGCACAAAATTCAAGTGGGAAATAGAGGAATGAAATTACTGTTCATTAAATAACCTGGAATTTATACCATTCAACTGCATTTCTAATCATACACGTAGAAATCAAAAACATTGAATATAACTTCAAATTTTAGTGTACGAAACTATGCATCACAAAAGGCAAAGCTTTAGACAGGGGGAGTAGATGAATGGCTAATCAGAGCTGGAACTGGGAAGGGAGGGTTTAAAGAGAGGCACACGGGTGTTTCTGAAGTAATAGAAATTTACAAGCACAATGGAAAATGCTGAGGATTGAAAAATGCACTTTAGTAAAGCTACTTAAGATCTTTAAGGCGAAACATCAAAAAATGCGCATATCTATAATTTCCAGTTCTTTTATTGTGATATAATTACAATTACATTTAGCTTGTATTTTAGAGAATTAAATGTCAGAAAAGCATTTCTCCCTATGCTGATCTTTTTACCTATATATGTGTAGATATTACCCCAATTAGCCAAAAAGTATGTTTCTTTTCACCCTAACTTCTGTGAAATATTGTTTTGAAAATAAATGGGGAGTCTAAAGGATTTCTAGTCACAAAAAGGATTGTGAGTGGAGTTAATCAACATATATAGATATATAATTATTATGAATTAAAAAAAAATTAGTCAAAATCGTAATTTTTTGAAAGTGATTTAAAATATTTTATTAGGGGCTAGAGAGATGTCTCAGCAGTTAAGAGCACTGGTTGCTCTGGCAGAGGTCCTGGGTTTGGTTCCCAGCACCCACATGGCAGCTGACAACCATCCTAATTCCAGTTCCAGGGGATCTGATGTCCTCTTTTCACCTCCACAGGCATTGTATGACACGGGTGCACTTATTTACATACATGCAAGAATACACTCATACACATAAAATAAAAATAATAAACAAAATATTTAAAGATTATTAGTGTATTTTATTTGTTTTTTTTTAAGAATTTCATAAAGTGTATTTTGATTATATTCACCCTCTACTCATCCCCTAACTCCTCCCAGATGTACATCTCTTGACAAGTACTCTTATTTATTATAGGAATATATAAAGTACATTCATTTACAAGTTCAGTTGATTTCCTGTAGCCCCAATGAAATGGAAATAAAGTCAACCTTTCAGATATATAAGACTAAATTAGGGAGGATATGTCAAAAATCTCTCAAAAAATGTAAAGTGTTATGTATAAACTGTCATTAGTACCATGATTTCTAACATATTTGAGGATGTTAACTAAAAATAGATACTTGTAAATGTTATTTTAGTATTACAACTCACACTTAAATCTTTTCCAAATTAGTAGTATCAGTAACTAGATGAAATAATATGCATTAGAAAAAATATTTCTGAATTTAAAGAAATTTGACTTTCCTAGAGAAGAGAAAAACAACTTTATTAGTGCAATTAAAATCAATTTTTGGACTTGACAAACTAAATTTATTACATTAATGAAAGTAACGTATTCTGAGTACCCAGAAAGCGTCTAGTATACAAATTAGTAATATATTCCCCACCATTTCTTAACAACAAATGGGTAATTCAATTAACCTAAGGATTGATTACAATAAGGCCTCTATTTGCATCTAAATCAAGAAAAACATTGAAGGTCTTTAAAAGTCATACCCAACTAAAATGTCAAAATCCTTACATCACAGTTACACTCCTCTGTGTCAATGTTATGATTTTTAGATAACATTGTTTTCTAAAAAAAAAAACCAAAAAATAAATTATCATTCCTGAAGTATAACATTTATATCCTATAATATCTGTGCTAAGTAAACTTTATTTCATTTTGAATGATTTATTTTCCTTCATCAAATAATCAAATTTCCTTATCCTTAATAAGGGTATTGGTTTCACAAATACAAATAAATCCTCTAAGAATCAGTTTTGAAAAAGTTGCCTACACATTTCTAAACTGAACACTGAAATGTCTCACATTATTCAATTTATTCTAATGCTTAAAGGACACATAACCTAAAACCTCACCTAAGTGGAGTTGAATATAATATATTGACAGTTCAATTTCTTTCATTTATTGACCTTGAAGGTTTAA
Source organism: Eospalax fontanierii (assembly GCA_035773235.1). Lineage (NCBI taxonomy): Eukaryota > Metazoa > Chordata > Mammalia > Rodentia > Spalacidae > Eospalax > Eospalax fontanierii. Next base: position 32,907,717 of record CM069544.1, on the reverse strand, counting down.
AATGAGCTGAAATGAAACTGAGAAAATTTCATATTGCACAATTCACCTATCTTTCTGACATATGACTGGATAACACTGTAAAAAGTCTTCATTCCAGTAATTCTTTTGAAACAAAAGACATAAGCACTCTTGAGGTTTTAACTATTATCTACTAGAAAATTTTTAATTAAATGGTCCTTAATCCATAGGATCTGATCTTAATCAGATCTTAATTTCTTAATATGTGCTCTCCTCAAATTTCATTCTTATTGATCTTTAAAAAAATGAAAATTTATTTCTGTTGTTTTCACCTTTCAAAAACCATTTACAAGATTTTGTATAAATTTGAAAATACTTCAATTATAGTTTAGTTAATTCAACAAGCATTAACTGGTCTTGGCGTATGCTAGTTTAATCTGTGAAAACAGTCACATTAAACATTTGTACTACTGTAACCATGCTCTATCTATAGAATCCAGAGCTGTAAGTAGACTATACATTGGCTATTATCGACATGTTATTTATTTGGATACTTTTTGAATAGAAATGCTCTCCTTGGTTTCAAAATGAACTTTCAAGGCAGCTGACAGAAGTTAGGAGTTAAGAACAAAGCCCTTTGGGTAGCAGATGACACCTATGCACAGACTGCTAAGAATCTCCAGGGCATACACTGCTGTAATTGGATTGTGGGTATCCTAAGTGGTGGGTGATAATGGAAGAATAATACCAGCAAAGTAAATAGAAAACATTATAGACAGAAGAGGATAAAATCTGGTGTCCATTCCAAGATAATTAACCCCAACGGGGAGAAGCACTCTCCTTTCAAAGAGATAAAGTCCAGTTACAGAAGATCAGAAGCACTGCTTCATGCTAGAGCCTCAGAAATTTGTACTGTATTTTCACATACAGACGTTTTGAAGAGAGTAATTAAGGGGGAGAGAGAGAGGAGAGAAAAAGAGAGAGAAGGAGGGATGGAACAAAGGAGCAAAGGAGGAAGGAAGGGAGGCCAGGAGGTAGGAGAGGAGGTGCCGGGAAACCTTTCGTCTCAGAACTCAGGGGGAACAGCAGTAAGGAGTCATTTTTATTTAAAAATATTTTATGTATTATTTTTAGGTTTTGGTTATGAGTGTGTTGCCTGCATGTATGTAAGTGCACCCGTGCAGTGCAATCCCTGTGGAGGTCAGAAGAGGGCATTGAATTCCTCTGGAACAGGAACTATGGACAGATGTTAGCTACTATGTGGGTTCTGGGCACCAAAACTGGGTTCTCTGCCAGAGCAGCCAGCGCTCTTAACTACTGAGCCATCTCTCCAGTCCCAGCCTCAATAAGTGATTTTTAAATGATCCCTGCCTAGTCAGTGACTTGGTGATCCTAGAGGTCGAAGTCCCTTCTGAGCGGCACACTCAGGGAGCTCAGGCATAGAACTATACTCTGACACTTGCCTAGCAGAATACCTGTACATAAGGGGGTGGAGAGACTTAGAGCCATATAGTGTCAGCCAGGTAGAAATCTACTTTAAGCTATAGTTGAACTCTCCTACATAGACACAAGCTTTGCATGTGTGCCTTCTTCGTGAAGTACTGCTTCAGTGCATGACCAACATCCACAACCTGACCCTTGACAGACTCCACACTCAGGCACCAGCTCTAAAGCAGACGCAGGAGACCCCAAACAGATTGTACTTCCACCAAGTTCTCTTTCTTTCCTTGACATGTGTATATTTCCCTTATTTAACATCTAATGCCAACTTAGTAGACCAGCCCTGCCCTGTTACGTTCTTCACTTTATTTTCTTTTTCTCTTTTAAGTAGGCCTTTCCTGACGAGTCTGGAATTTATGGTCTCCCTGAGTGTGGAGACTGAATGTGGACTTTTAGGTTGTCTAATTCCATTTCTTCTTTTTCATCCCCTTTTAGTCTGAGCTGTTTTATCTCCTCCTGTTATTTTTATTGTTCTCTCTTCTATTTATTTTTCACTTTTTTACATTTTTCTCCATCATCCTAATACTAATTGCTCATTTTGTTCTGAGTATTTTCTTCTAGTTTCTGCCCTTAGTAACTAATATTGTACCATACCATCCTTATTCCTTTACTCCCTCAAATTATTAGAGTTAAAGGGGCTCAGGGATCATTGGGGAAGAGGGGCAGAAAGTATGTAAGAGTCAATGAGGAGGAGTAGCATCATATAGAAATAGAATCCTACAAGCTCCTGGGACCCTGCTTGTAATGAACCTACTGCAGTTGTTTTGGCAAGATCCATGCAAACTCCGTGCAGACAAAAACCCAACTTGGTACTGGGGACAGGGGTACCAGACCCCAACCTTTGCTTAAGAAATATTGGCAACTGATTACTGTTGGGTGAGGATGAGCTAGTTTACCTAAAACCAGGGACTCTGGGTAGGCTGACTAGACCTCAGTGGATGAACCTGCACTGAGGTCATTCAGGGACACTAACTTTACACAACAGACCTTAACACAGATGGAAGAATTCCAGTTCAAGGGTGATAAGGGGCACCAGTGGGGTATACAGATGATTAAGCTTGACTGAGATGTTCCATATGAAACATACAATGATTTAATAAAAGTATTTTTTTAATTAGTTATTATTAATGGGGGCTGGAAAGATGGCTTATTGGTTAAATCCACTGATTGCTTTTACAGAGAACCCAAGTTCAATTCCCAGCACCCACACGATAGCTAACAACTATCTGTAACTCCAGTTCCAGAGGATCCAATGACATCTGACCTCCACAGGCCTTGCACGACATGGTTGCACTTACACACATGCAGGCAATACACTCATTGTCCTGGAGAGCTTTAGCTGTCACAACTTGGCTCACTTGTGTTGAAGGCAGCTCAGGAAATTTCCTCCATTGGTCTGGCCTGTGGCCATGTCTGTGGGGTATTTTCTAGATTCCTGAGTGATGTGGGAGGAGCCAGTCTACTTTTGGGAGGTGCCACCCCTGAGAGGTTGTTCTGTATTGTATAAGAAGCAGGCTGAGCATGGGCCAGGGGAGCAAGCCAGTAAGCAGCATTCCTCCATGGCCTGTGCTTCAGCTCCTGCCTCCAGGTTCCTGCCCTGAGTTCCTACCTTGGGCTTCCTTAGTGATGAACTGTAACCTGGGAGATTTAAGTCAAATAAATCCTTTCCTCCTCAAGTTGGTATTGGTCAGAGTATTTTGTCATAGCAATTCAAAACAAACTACAACAGAAATTGACCCCTTGTCAACTTGACACACAAAAGAGATCATTATTAAACCACAACCTTGTCATTTTTTGCCCCCAAGATATGACACTAACATTAATATCACAACATAGAACGGTACAATCTTAAAAGCCCACAGTCCTACAGTCCTTAAAAAAGTCTAGACTTGGGCCCCTGTAAAATCTAAAACAAGTCTTGTTTCAAAGGGAAGAATCAGGTACACCTAGCAAAAACCAAGTCCAGCAAATAGCTCAAGGCTGGAGATCCGGGATTCACTCACGATCTTCTGGGCTCCGAAGTGTTTCAGAAACTCCACTTCTCCGGCTCTGTGTCCCCAGCACACACAGCTCGTCTCACAGGCCCAGGCCAGCTCCACTCCATAGCTACTGTTGTCCGTGGTGGTCGTCCCATGGTGCTGGCATCTCTAAAAAACTGGAATTTCCACTGGAACTGGGGCTACATCTTCACCAACGGCCTCTTCTGGCCTTTCCTGGTACAAAGGCTCAGATTCTTTCTATGACCCCTGCAATCCTGGAGGTCTTCACTGCAAGTGAGGTTGAATTTTCACCAATGGCCTTTCCTGACCTCTCAGGGTGCCAAGTCTCAGCTTCTCTCTGTGATCCCTTCATGCTTTCAATACCAAAACTATGCAGGAGACTCTTACACATTACCAAGTCCTGCTTCAAGCTTGAGGTAGAGACTTGGGCCCCTGTGGACCGCTGCTTCTGTGTGCTCAGGAAATTCTTCCCAGAAGATTTTGCTGTGGTGATGCTGTTCTCTTGTTACAAGTGATTTTTCGGCCTCAGCTAACCAGCACCAATTCCTCCAGTAAAACAGAGGTTTCACTTCAGTGGTTCTGGTCTCTTCTAAATCATAGCTGATTCTTCAGCCCCAGTCGACCAGAACCAAAAGATTCTTAAATCAAAATATCACACAAACAGCCCTGATAGTCTCTGCTTCACTTTGAAAGTTCACAAGACAGGCCTCGGTTGTCTACAACTCTTCCAGCATAACTGTTACAAGCTCCACAGCAACAAACTGTAAACGCTCAAGGCTTTTCTAGTCCAAAGTTCTAAGTACTTTCACAGTCCTCTCCAAAACACCAAGGTCAGGTCTATCAGAGCCATTGCACACTTCTGGTACCAATTTCTGTTCTACTTTTCTTCCAATTGTTGTGACAAAGCACTCTGACCACTACCAGCTTCGGTAGGAAAGGGTTTATTTTATATTACATATCCCAGGGCATAATTCATCACTGAGGCAGCCCAAGGTAGGAACTCAGGGTAGGAACCTGGAGACAGGAGCTGAAGCACCGACTAAGGGGAAACACTTCTCTTGACTTTCTCCCCTGGCCCAAGGTCAGCCTACTTTCTTACACAATACAAAATAACCTGCCCAGGAATGGCACCACCCACAGAGGCCTGGGCTTTCCCATGTCAATCAATGATCAAGAAAATATCCCACAGACATGGCCACAGGCCAGTCCAATGGAGGAAATTCCCCAACCGAGGTTCCCTCAACCCAGCTGTGTCACATTGATATTAAAGTTATCCAGCACACTCATATACATTATATTTTTAAATTAATAAATATATTTCAAAAAATGGACTTCTATTGTGTTTTTATAGTAGGCCTATACATAGGTTATAGTTCCTTCTGCATATAGTATTTTATTCTTGGAGTAGTACTGAGGACCAATCATGATTACCTGATCATATTAAGTAAGGTTCTAATTAATGAGTTATAATCCAGAAGGTAATTGAAAACTCAACTCTACCTTAACCTACTAGAATGCTGAAAATATTTCCATTGAAAGAATACTGGTGATTTTTAAAAATCCAAGCAATGACCTAATCCCAGAAGGGCAAGTTCCAATGCAGAAACACAAGAAACATGAAAAATTAAGGTTACATAATTCCTTCAAGATTACTATTCAGATTACTTTATCTAGCAAAGCTACCTTTCACAAACAAAGGAAAGACTTCCTTTGTTAAGGGAAAACTGAAGTAATTCATGAAAACTTATCCAGCACTACGTAATAATAAAAGAAATCATACACACTAAACCCAAGGAAGAAACATATCTATGAGGCCCCAGGAAAGAATAAACCACTATAGAGCAGTAAAGAAGTGAAGAGGACCAGAAAGCACCAAATATTACAGAACAAATGGGGTCTGGAGAGAAGGCTCTGTGGTTATGGGCACTAGCTGCTATTGCAGAGCACCTGTGTTTGGTTCCTAGCGCTCACATGGTGGCTAAACACTGTCCATAGCTCCAGTTCCAGTGGATCAATTACCCTCTTTAGACTCTGCAAGTACTGCATGAACATGGTGCACCTTACATATATGCAGGCAAAACACTCACACGTATAAGATAGAAATAAATTAATTAAAATAAATTAAAAAAAACAATGACAATGAATACAGGAGCTTCAAGAATAACTCTAATTAACAGTCTCAATTTTCCAATCAAAAGAAAAATTGGCAGACTTGTTATTAAAACAGGTCCTGTCCATTTGTTTCCTGTAGGGAATGGATGTTGGGCTGATGAGATGACTAAGTGAGAAAAGGCACTTCTTACCAAGTCTGATGACCCGAGTTTCATCCCAGAACCCACATGGTGAAAGGGGAGGACTGAGTCCTACAAATTGTCTTCCTTATCTCCATAGTCAAGCTGTCACACACACACACACACACACACACACACACACACACACACAGGCACACACACACTAAAATAAATAGATAAATAAATGTTTAAGTTGTTTCCTAATGAAATGCACCTCACTGGAAAGGAGAAACCTCATGTTGAAAGGATGCTACCAGCACTAGAAATCATGTAGCATAGGAAATTTCAGTATCTGACAAAATAAATAATGGCTACATTACCAACAATAATCAGCAGAGTCAATGTAATAGAACTCAAATTCCCAATGATATTCTTTACAGAACTAGAAAATAGAATCCTAAAATTCATACGGAAGCACAGAAGACCCTGGATAGCCAAAGCAATGCTGAGAGAAAACAATGCTTGAGGTATCACAATACCTGATATTTCAAGTCATACTGCAGTGCCATAGTAACAAAACAACATGGAACTGGCATATAGATAGACATACAAAGCAATACTGAAACTGTTAGAGAAAAACTCTCAAGATATAGGCATAAGTAAGAACTTTTCAAAGCAATAAATGCTGGTGAGAATGTGAGGAAACGAGAATCTTATACACTGTTCCTGAGAATGCAAATTCATTCAGCCACAGGGGAAATCATAGTGAAGGATACTCAGAAAACAAAAACAGAACCTCCAAACAACACAGTTGTACCACTTCTGTGTATTAACACAAAGGGTTCTAAGTCAAAGTGCACAGAGATACTTGTGCATCCATATTTACTGCACAACTTACCCAGTGGCTAAGTTATAAAACCAGCCCAAGTATTTGTTAACAGATGAATGGATAATACACACACACACACACACACACACACACACACACACACACACACACATACTGGAGTTCACTCAGTCATAAAGGAGAGTGAAATTATGCCATTTGTTGTAAAATGGGTGCAGCTAGAAATCGTGTTAAGTGAAATCAAACACAGAAATATAAATATTACATGCTTTATTGTGGATTCAAGAATTCTTTATAGATATGATATGAAATATATATATGATATGCATATGATATATATATATATAATATGAAAGTGAAAACTGAAGGGAGACTGGGGAATGGAAGGAGACCAGCAGGATGGGGAACAGAGAGAGGAGCACTAAGCACAGAGAGAAAGGGGTGTGAATAGAGTCAAAGTGCATGATATCCTTGAAAGAAACTGTCTCTTTGCAACCCAACACTGTGTACAACGGATATTTGCCAATGAAAAATTTAAGAAAGAAGAAAGCCACCTGACTCATAAGGGCTCCTGATTTCATACAATCTTCAAGTTAATAAGTTGCATATGTTAGTGTCTATGGGGGGATGGTAATGTCAAGAACAGAATATTAAATTAACTGTATTGTTGCAAAATTAAATATATTCCATTGATAAGCCCACCTGGAATATATACAAAATGGGAAGTTTCAGATTTTTCCAGAAGCCATTTTAATGTAAATAACCATTATCATAGAAACTATTTTCATTTTATTTAAAGGCTATGGCCATTTTATACTCTATTAACATAGACCAGGGGATTGCTCTCATGAATAGGATCTTATTTTGAAAATGTTTAAATAAAAATTTTATGGATGAGCACTACATCTTGGCACAAAGTGAACTACCTTAGAAGAGAAAGTGATGCTTATTTCTGGGAGCCATGCCACCTAAAAATAGTCTGTTTACTCACTGAACAATGCATGGAATTTGAGAGCTGGGTCTTTGTTTACACAGTTAGTCTTTTATTTACTTTTTTCGAGACAAGATCTTATTTAGCCCAGGCTGGCCACCAACTCACTATGTAACCAAGGTTTGCTTTGAATTCTTGGTTCTTCTTCTACCTCTGTGTTGGGGGCCGTAGGTGCATGCCACTGTGCCTAACTTTTCAGCTCTTGGCTTAACATCCAAACACTTCCTCCTTTCTGCAAGTCTCAACACTTCTAAGTGTGTAAGTGGGTTTATTCTCCTGATCAGCTGCCCAATAACATCTCCTTTTTTGTTTCATATAACTCCTCCTAGACTAGCCATTGCTTTGGTGTCCAGTGCCAACACACGATATATTGTGCCGCAATCTTTGCCTAGGATGGCCTTTCTTGAATGGCCTTTCCCAACTCACTCTCCACCCCCTGGCTCCCAGTCTATTTATCCTCTCAGGACCTTTTCTACTACCCGCTCCAAATGATCGCTCTCCTTCCAAAATGACTGGAACACTACTGCGTAATTTGTGATGAAATACTATATTAAAAGATGTTGGAGGCCAATTTTCAATATGGCACTCTAACCTCTTAAAAAGAAGGCAGAACTTTCTTGAAGGCTAGAATCATGTCTGATATTTCTGAATTTCAATTAGACTGGGGATGTTTTAGTAGATAAATTTGTGCTGAATGGGTTGTGTCCATAAGTTCATTAGGTAACAAAGTAAAATTTATGACATATGAAGCAGAAAGCTACAATGATCTAAATGCTACTGAGATGAACTGTTTTTATCAAGAATTATCTTCATCCACTGAGAAAAGGATCCAGTGTCTTCGAGTTTTACAGTTATTTTCCTAGAATCATATGCAAGTTTGGAGGAAGAAATATTAACACTTTATTTTAGTATATGAATTTCAATTACTTGTAGTGAAAAACAGAATTTCATTGAATAGATGGTAGATAAGAGTCCAATAAATTCTCAAGAGGTATAAAAATTAATGAGTCCAGTTGTTGTCATTGATGCAGCTTGAAGTACATTACACTGACTGAAGGACGGTAGAATACATTTCTACAGGAACAGAGTGAATTAGTGCATTTTTTATTTGCATCCATCAAAGCATAGCTAGACTTTACTATCTATGATTTCTGCTTAGAACCCAGGTTGTGGTTATTTTAAGAGCAAGAGTATCTTTCCAGTGCTCCATTAGGGTCTGTGGGTTGGAATTTCATTAGCTATCTAAATACTTTTTTTTTCCTTCAGAATAATGCTGTGAATCATAATTACAGTTTTTTTCCAGAATAAAAATAAATAATAAAAAATATTACATAATTAATAATATGCCAGGGAGGGCACAATCAGGAAAAAAAAAGCTGTTCTAAAATGGGGAAAACTTGTAGCTTCTAACCAGCATTGAGTGTTCCAGGACACACAACCACTGTTGGCACAAATGGCACTTGCTGGCCAGCAATCCTGCAGCTATTCTATTTCACTGCTGTGTGGGTTGGCAGTAGGATCTCTTGAAATGTTTTCATCTTATACAGGGTTTCCCTTTAGAGTGAAGATGCTCTCCTTTCTTAGAGATGGAAAAATTAAAAACCCTCTGGTGACTAAGCAATGGGTTTCTTGCCTAATTTCGTATTTAATCATCTCAGCTCATATTCTCCCAAGTTTTTTTACATAGCCCTTCATGTCTTCTTGCCTAGGAAGCACATGTTAAGGCAGCTGGTGCAAGTGCCTGAATGGCATTTGTATAAAATGGAGACCCTGCTACAGGCGTGGGAGCCTCTGTAACTCACCACTGCATTGCCCCTCTGGGAATCTAACTGCAGTATTCATAAGCTTGGTTGGATTCACAAAAAGAGTGACAGATACCTTTAGTACACCCCTTGGCAAGAATATGGACCTTATTTGCTTAAAGTACCAGGGTTTAATGAGCATATGAAGCACATGGCTATAATACAGCATTTTACAGTTAAAACCACTCTTTATTGAGAGAGGAGCTACGAGGTGGGACTTTGTAATTTAGAAGAGAAGGGATGATGAGAACAGGCTACTTCAGGCACGCACAGGTTTGGCGTGGGGAAGACTGAAAACTGTTTCCCATCATCTCTCATGGCAGATCAGAAAATAAAAAGCTTTAGTGGTTCAGAGGAATTTAATAGAAGCTGTTGTTGAAGGTCACTGGAAGACCTCTGGCTCCTATAGAAGAAATGCTGTTCTTGGTCCAGCAACAGGGAGAACAAAAGTAAAAATCATTCCACTCTTAGCTTTTTCTATGGACATAGCTGGAAATAAATGAAAATAGTTATCAACAGCACATTTTAATAATAAATGAAAAAATTAAAAAGTAAATTAGGAATGTGATTATAAAGCAATGAGACTAATTTTTCTTTATGACTTGTAAAATCAATCTCATTAATTTTATAATCAAGCATTGAAAATTATGAGTATTACCAAAATACCTTATAGAGTACTCAATGAATGCATGTATACACATTACACACATGAGTGAGGTTAGAAAGAGAATTAATCCTCTGTAAGATATACTGTAAACACATAATACTAAACACGTTACAAAATTCATTCTTTATGAACATGGGCAGAAAATATGACATATGGCAGATAAAAGAAAGGCAAACAGTTGACCATAGGTAGTAGCTGTGGACATGGCATGGTTAGCTTAAACTACTTAAAGTCAGTTATGCCAAAAATGTTTATGAAATCTACTCAACAGCTTAACAAAATTCTTATGCATACAAGCCAACTTCCAGATTTGTCACTGAACAAATTTTTAAATTTCTTGTGATGCTTTCATCTCCCCAAACAGAAAGTTATTTAGAAATTCTTCTCCCTGAAAAAATTGACATATGATAAAAAGATGAACAAAAAGGGTGTATCATCACACAAAATGCCACAAGCTTGATCTTCTTCTCAAGTAGTTACAAACTTAGAAAATTCTTATGTTAACTAGGACAAGGAACTCAAAATTTCAAATTCTGATCTCTCCATTCCTCATTGGAGAGTTTATAACCTTATATTTAGGAAAACTTTAAAATATTAAACTGCAATATAGTATTATTTTTAAATGTTATTTGCCTGGTCATCATTATTACAATGATTAGTTGGTCCAAGTTGTAAATACTATATACTTTTCATGAATATATTCAGTACATAGTTTACATATGCCAAAAGTCTAGATATTTTGTAACTGCTTACTCTCTGTCAATCTCTATGTCAATCTACTGTCAATCTCACTCAAGATGCTACTTAAGAGTTGAAGGACACATGCATCTCTTCACAAGTGGGCTCATTATGCCTAGTGACCTATTAATTATTTAGCAACATTATCTACATTTTTAATCTAGATTAATTCTTTGGAGTCTGGTTTTCTTTTTTTTTAATAATTTATTTTTCATTACATGGATGTATGTGTCTACGTGTGGGTATGTGCACATGAGTGCAGGGCCCCTCAGAAGCCAGAAGAGGGCATTATATTCCTTGAAGCTGGAGTCATAGCAAGTTATAAGTTGCCTGACATGAATGGTAGGAACTGACCTTGCATCTTCTGCATGAGAAGTGAACATTTCACTGCTGAGACATGTCTCTAGCCACTGGCTTTTATTTTCATTAAAGTATTTGTGCAAAATAAACTACAATATTCAAAATCAGAAAATTGGACTGAATTGCAAAGAATTTACCTGAGATGCAGACTATATATAAATGTGTTTGCATAAATATACAAATATATGTATAAATAAACATAAATATTCATATTTTGTCTTTTAAAAGTCTACTTATTTTCTCTGATTAAACATTTTCTAATTTTGTGACTAGTTTGTTTTGCCTCATATATATTTCAGAGAATTTTCTAGAAGTTTTCAATTATCAAGGTGGTATTAGATATTTCAACTTGAAGTGGTCTCACAACTATTTTCAAAACTCTTATAACACAGTTTCAGTACTTGACACGTCCTTAAAGAATCCTTATATTTCACAAAATATCACAAATAATTTGACATTATCAGACCTCTAGAAATTCATAGTTAAAATGTTGGTGTTTTGCCAACAAAAGCAGCTGTTTTATTTTCCATAAAGTCTTTTCTAAAAAATTCTTTTAATTTTTATTTATTTGTGTGTGTGTGCAATGAGTGCAGTACCCACAGAGGGCAGAGGAGGGCGTAAGATCCCCTGAAGCTGGAGTTACAGAAGGCTGTGAGTCACCTTACATGGATGTTAGAGATACGTGCTCTAAACTGTTCCACCATCTTTTTAGACTCTTCCCACAGTCTTTAAGAAAAGGACTTAAAGGAACTATATCACACAGAGCATGCGCTAAGGATTTTTTTTATACCTGCCATGGTAAGGAACTGTGTCCTCTGTCCTGCTTTTATGTCCCAACACCTTCAGAGCAAAGCTTTCCATGTATAACCCTGCTGATGACCTTCACTAGCTATATCAACAATTACAACTTGCCATAAAACTAAAGTTCTTGGGAAAAAAACTCTAAAGCTCCATTAATTAATAGGCATATTTCAGAAACTCAGCAGAATTTTAGAGTTTTTTTTTTTAGACCCTTGCTTGATTTTTATACCCATAACTGAAAATACTCGCATCCTCACGGGCACATTCTGGACTTTCATGTCAGAAATAGCAGTAATATCTTCAATATCTTCAATCAGTGTTAAAGGGAAGTACAATGCAAATCCAGTGGGCTGCACTACGGCTTGAAAACCTTTTCTGATATTTAAGTAAATATCATCTTTTTCCATGTCAAAGTCAGGTATCCCAACTGCAACACAGACATCAAAAATAGCTCCAGGTCACTTGACTTTTATGGAAGGGATTCCTTCTGACCTGGGATGGCAACAGTAACTGTTTACTGCACTTTACACAACCTAGGAGTTCCTAAAATACTGTATTGGCATCTTGTATCGGGGACTCCCGTATGCTCAGCAGAGAGGTGGAAATTAATCTGCATTCTCAAACACGGATTATGACTACACAGTTTTGGATTGCACCAGAATGTAGTTCCTTTCCTAAGTTTTCTTGCAACATGTCAGTTGTAAATGCCTATTTCAAACAAACACAAAATAGAATGTTTTCATGCTCTTTATATTACATTCATACACTATGTATAACAAATGAACTTAGACAAAAATGTAATCAATGTGTCCTATTAACATTTAGTTATGTGTGTAACATATATATATATATATATATATACTATATAAAATAGCCAAACCATTATTACTATAAGCTAAATAGGCACTTATAATTATAGAATTACAGAATTACCAATACTTCTATACTTAATTCATATATCTCAATTTATTGTATATATTTATATTTAAATTATTTTAATTGTAATTAGGTGCACAATGAAGTTAGTTAGCACTGTTCAGGAAGGAAGCAAATGTTAGAGAAAACCATCTAGGTAAAAAATGATTTATGATTCCTCATTAGGTAAATGTACTTATCATTCGTTTGCTACGAAGAGATTTTTCTAAAAGTAATTTTCTGTTTAATTTTCAGTCTGCTAGTTGCACATGCTAGTCCATTTTGTTAAGCAAACTGACAGCCTGAAAGAAGGTGTCTGCTTCTGACGTAAAACAACAGTAGCTCACTACAAGAGGTGCAAGCGGAGAAGAGAAAGAAATGTTATGCTAGAGAAAAAAAGTGAGAAGGGAGACAGGCTTTCAAAGCATTTAAAGAAAAACGTCACCTACCAGTTCTACTCGTCCGAAACCTCCAACTCCAAGGGTGTCAATGATGTTGAAATCAGACAGTTTCAGGTTGGCGAAGAAGGCAGCTTCGGCTTCGTATCTGGATTTTTTGATGTGAAAAAATGGAAATTTCTTAGAGGTGCAAACACGAGTACCTCGCACGACCACACCGGCACGGCACGGCTGCCGTATAGGCTGCACTTGCTTCATTTCCATTTTGCTTTTAGAGCCTGGGCTTTCTCACACTCATAACTTTTTGGTCCCAGTTGTACAGAATAACATAGGTTTGTACTTGTTTTTCAAAGTAGAAAAATACAGCGTGTCCACGGCTTGCCAGTCAAGTGACTGATAAACAGTTACCAAATCAGTTACATTTTGGTGTTTTTCTACGAGTCTTCTTGTGAGTGGGGATTGTCTGAGTTCTCTTTTGTTTTGGATTTGGATTTTTTGGACTTGCTTGGCTTTGTTTTTGCCGTTCAGATTTTGGATAGCAGTTTCTCATTAGTTTCCCTTGTCCACAGATTGGCTGTGCCTTCTATCGGTATTTATTAAAAGTGGCAGTATCCAGAGACAAATGGAGGCTCTCTGGACTGGAACCGCAGTCAGATTTTAGGAAAACAGACCCAAAAAGCTGAGGTGCCAGTCTAAGATGGATGATCTCAGGAGCATAATCACATCCCTAAGAAGGGTCTTTCCTGCGCTTGTATTTACCAACTGACTCTCAGCTAGCAATCCCGTGTCTGGAAGTTGGTGAGTTTCTTATGAGTGGTGAAACATGAACTCGTGTCCTGGTCTAACTGCACACATGCAAATCTGACACAGGCAAGTGGCCAAAATCTACTTCTAACCAATGAAAAGACCGAATAGGAGTTGCCTAAAATATCTCCTTGTTAAAGGCCCTGCTATTTTTAGAAAGGGCAGGAAGGCATAAAGATGAAGATGAGCAGCCCACTGACTACAGCCAGGTCAGGGAGCGATCCAGCTGTCTCAAATTAAACCTTTGAAATCCCTACATATGACCTTTGACCTTCAGGCCGATAGACTTTACTCAGGACTATACTATGCACAGACATGATGAATACACTTGAGGAAATGGTTTAACATAGCTTGTGCAATGGTCATTTTAAACATAATCATTTACAGACATCTTTGGTGTTGATATGTATGATATTTTTAGTTATACCATTATAATCAAACATACCTTTAAACTTTATACTTGCAAAATACGTGATATATGTTCCCATGTAAGCTTTCGACTCTCTTCAATGTACAATTAGTTACACTTTTTCAACATATCAGTTGTTGACAGACAACTCGGAGTGTAGAAAACAAGCAAAAACATAAATGTTGTTCTTTGTTTACTGATTATGTGTGGTCAATTACTCTAAATAGAACTTTATAAACAAAATTGGTGTGTCAAATGGTGTGTGCACATTTCTCTCATTATCTAAGCTATCTGAAGGTCAGTAGAGCACTTTATTAGACTCTAACACAAGCAGCAAATGTGCATTTCTAGCATTCCAACTGCTGTCTGCTTTTGGAAAATTAAAACTCCATCCCATTTAATGAACCAGGGGCAGAGCTAACTCCAACAGGTGCTTTAAAAGGACATCTGTTGAGATCAGACCCCATGAGAATTTATATGCGTCAAGCATTTCCTGGTGGCCTAGATTAAACACATCTCTAACAACATTGCTTTGTTTATTATTTATTTTTTGCTTTTTGTTTTTGAAAAGAAAATATTTTTTTCCCATAGAATTTCTAAAATATTTAAAAACTTTCATACTATTTTTTGAGTCCCTGAAAGAAAGGACTAAATGAAAATGGCTGCTTCTGGTTACTCATCTAGATGTGGTACTTTTAACATATCAATTAGTAATCGATTAATTGATAGCCTTTGTTTCCTTTTGGGCTTTTATTTTGTTTTTCTTTGCTTGTTTTTGGAGATGAGGACTTTCTATGTAGTCCAGGTTAGCCTCAAACCCATGGCAATTCTCCTGCTTCAACTTCTCAAACCTTGGGACATATGTGCATCACCATGTCAGGCTCATTGATATCGTCATTAATTACAATAGTATGACTCATAATTTTATGTGCAAAGGGATAGTCTTCATTTAAGACATTATTAAAAGGTCTTGTCAATAGTTATGCAATTATATACATTCACAATGAGAGCATTTTTGAATAAGGATGTGTATTGCTGTCTGTACAAATCTCAGATGTAAAACTGGCACACTCTTTTAGACTACTGCATTCCTAATATATGTATGCTTCATTGCCGGTGTTATGACTTAACCCATTCAATATACCCCTGGAATTGTTGTATTTGACTCTTGCGAAATTAGGGTAAAAGTACACCAAAATGAATGGCATATTTCCCAGCTTTTTTGGGAATCAGGAATACTGAGCTCTTCTGCAACACTTAGTTCCACTCCAGACCAGGTGGAAAAGTAAGAGGTGATACCTGGAAGTTTTCATTTAAAAAAAAAACCCTTGATGATTCTGCTATATAGCAAGAGCTGAGACCCTCAGATTTCAAACTTTTTGAAAGGTAAGTTACAAGAGCAACTTGAGAGTTTGGGTAGAGATTAAACTGAGTGAGGGGGATATGTGGCTGCCCAGTGAGCCAGAGGTGGCTGAACCTGGCAAGAAGGGCTCAGCTCCTGTACTTTGGGTCTTTCAATCATAACAATGAACAGTGGTTCAATAATGACTAATAGTTTTAAAATGTTAAAAATAAGTAAATGAAAAAATAATAAAGCCAGTGAGATGGCTCAGTGGGTCAAAGTCATAAAACCTGACAACTTGAGTTCAATCCTCAGAACACACAGTAGAGGAGAGAACTAATTCTCAAGAGCTGTCCTCTCACCCCATACATACCCACGACGGCATGTGTACTTGCATTTACATAATACACATTTTCTCTCTCTCTTTCTCTCTCTCTCTCATTCACACAAATACACACATAAATGAATAAATAGCCTATAGAAAATGAAAAGTTATAAGATATTTATGTTTGCATATCTATCTGGTTGGCTATTGATGATATTTTGAATAATGAAATGAAAATATTACATTTTAACCTCAATAGTAGACATTTTTACTTCAGTTATGGAAATTCAGTGGCATATATACTTCTCCACACCTTAGAAGCAGTGATTAGCGTTACCAATTCCATCATAAGTGTTACTGATTCCATCTTAATCATATTTCGTTGATATTTATTAATTACTTTGCTTGTATTACTATGTGAATTTAGAAAGTGCTCCCTGGTAATATTATCTTGTTACAATGAGGAGTCTTTTAAAGAAGCCTTGGGATATTGTGTTCCTGATTCTCCTTTCTGTTCCTATTTGTTTCAGGGGCTAATTCTTGAACAACTCAAACAATCTAGAGACTGATTGTAGTAGTTTCCAGTGAAGGAACTGTGGCTAGTTGTTTGTTATTTTATGTGCAGTACCTTTTTCCTTCTCATTTAGATTATTTGTTAGCGTTGAGTCACATCTTTATCACAGAGGCTTTTCACATTTTCCCTTTTGGATTAATAATCTCTTAATATGAACATGATTAAGTGAATGACCTTTATAAAGATGCTAAGGAGATATATTTTGTTATTCGGTTATTTAAATTTAACCTTTTATTGTCCAAAGAAGGAAGAATATATTCGTTTTTTGTCTTAGGGAGTTAGACAATTTGAATCCTTCAGTCATCTTCTAATTCTTTAGAGTTGATAAAGCTTGAAGGCAAAGAAACTAAGTAAATGGCTACTGTCCTCTTAACCAATTTTCTTTCATCAAAAGCAAACTAAGTATCCATTGTTGATTAATCTGTTAGTGGTGAGGTCTGGGCCCAAGGAATTAGGCACTGTGACATGTATTTATTTGTTGAACAGTGGGAAGACAGCTTTAAAGTGCTTAATAGAAATGCATTTCAGTAAGAGATATAGTTCCTGATGGCTGGTTGCTTAAACTATAACAAGATTTGTATTCTCTAATTGTCCTTAAGTTAGATCAAGACATTAATTTTTTAAAAGTAATACCATCATTGTTAATTTAGTAAGGAGAGAACTTTACAGATACATTTTCTAGAAAAATGGAAATACTGGTATATATGTTGTGGTTATAAATATATGAAGCTTATAAGCACCCAAAACAAATTAACAAAACATAAACAGGAGTCAGTGGTATGACTTAGTTATATGCTTAGTAAGAGTGAGGTCCTGGTTTTAATTCCCAGCAAATACATATAAAATAAGAAAACTTAAAGAAACAAACAGAAAATAAGTGAAAATTGCTATAACAGTGAGGCTAAGTGGGTTAGGAAGGCAGAGGGGATGTATCATCTCTCAGACATTCCTGATGATAAAAATGAATCTAGGACTACAGAGATCTGCAACAACACACACTTGCTAATCCTTATATGATATTCTGTAAACTATGAAATGTTGAACTTTTAAGGGTTTCTGAAAACTAACGAAATTGTCTTAAATTTTAACTTCCTTTTTAAAATTTCACTTTTATGCCACAGACAGTTCCTAAAACAATGAAAACCTGACAGTGTAAGAATGAGACTAAGACATGCATAGTCTAGAGACAAGAAACAATATAGAGATAATCACCATTTCTGTCTCGCCCTGAGCCTTCCTCTCCCCACAGCCACTTATCTGCACAATGTTAAAGTGATATTTCTTAAAGAAATAGACGTAGTCTTAGTCTTCATATTTTCATTCCTTTCATTATTAACAAACTTCATAAAATCATGAGGTAAGAATAGGGAGTCCTTTATTGGCTATGCTTGTTTGATTGGTGTTTGGATAGAATCTATGAAGCCATTATTTAATCTTTTTAAATGAAGAGAACTGGATGCCGTAACTTATGAGCATTGTTACTAACTGGTCAGCATCTTGCCCTATATCTTGGAAGCCAAGTAGGATGATTCATATAGAACAAAACTTCGGGACTTAAAGCTCTCTCCTTACTACAGTAACTGAAATATTTATAAAGCAGACAGTATTTTGTGTAGTTTCAAGTAAAGGTCAAGTGACCAAAAAACAACATGACTATAGTGTCAATGGGTTATTAAGAACAGCTAGATTAAGAAGGAAATTCGACCCTATTTGTTTTAGTTAAGCTCATCAACAATCAAAAACAACAACTCAGAGAAGTCTTCTCTGAGTCTCCGGGAAAAGCTAAATGAGGTCTCAGAATCTCTGAATCCCCATACAAACACATATTGTAGCTCTGCCTGGGCTCTCGAGTGCCTTTGTATTTCTGGTAGTTTAGGTTTACCAGTTTTTGGAGAAATCTACAAAATAAAACATTTCAGCAAATATACATGGACTCTCATCTATGACTGAATTTATTTTTTATTGTATATGCAATATGATGAGATCTAATCCAGCAATAATGTTGGCTCAGGACCTAATGATACAAGAGACCATGAGAGATAATAGACAAAAATCTCATGACTTGTGGTTCTGGTTCTGCCAATGACTTTGACCGTCTAAATTTCAATTTCTTTAATGTTTAGACATTTTTTACTGATACTGAAAAACATACACTTAAGCTAATAAGTATGAATTTTGTTGCTAGAGAAGCCAGAATATGAGCTGACTAGAACTTCCAGGAAAATGCCAAGAAATGCTCCTTCATTTTGTATGCAATCAGAGATTACTGAAATCTACAAATACGTTTACAGAAATAGTATAAAAGGGAACGATATGTTTCAGAAATGAGCTTTACACAGAGAATGGAATGTACAAGCTTGCTCTATGATATACTATGACATAACTGAAGACTTTAGCAGAAAATATGTGTGAAATAATAGGTTCTGATTTGACAGAGCTTGGTGTGTTAAGAAATTTGTATTATAATGTAAATATAAATTTAGTTTAATAACAAAGATATACCTATATATAAAGCAGGAGTGGGAATTGGAATAATAATGCTATTTGCATATTTAATGCAGATATAATTTGAACTTAAAACCCAGGGATTACAATACTTCTTTAACTTTGTGAGTGTGGAAAGCATTAGGCATTTCATAACCTTATTCCCTTCCTTGATTCCCAAATGTGTAAAATAAGTTTAGTATATATATATAAAATGGATTGTCTTTCCAATCAAGTCACCAACCATCTCTTACTAATTCTGTTGTTATAGAAAAAGTTCCGTTGACAATCAGCTTTGAAAACAATACTTTTTCATTCCCTGGGATCAGAGTGAACTATATTGTAGTTAAGTGTGTAATGAGAGTTATTTTATTTATTTGAATTTATTTTTTATTTTAATTTTATATGTATGAGTGTATTTCCTGCATGTGTATAAGTGCACCCAAGTCATGGCATGGAGGACAGAAGAGGGCATCAGATCTCCAGGCACTGGATTTACAAATGGTTGTTAGTTGCCATGTGAATGCTGAGATTGAACCCAGATCTTCTGCAAGAGCAGTCAGTGTTCTTAATTGCTGAGCCATCTCTCCATCTCCATGAGAGTCAATTTAAAAAAATTTACCATAGGCCCTATCATTGTAAAGTCTTTCCCCAGAAGAACATTTAAGCATAAGAAATCTCCCTCCTTATAAATGCACTTGAATACTGAAATATTTTCCTTGAAATAAAGGGATGACCACATTTTTTTAAAAAAGAAAGAAATCTTACTCCTAAAATTTTAAAGCAAAAGGGGGGTTTCTAATACATTTAGTCATACAGCACAGAGTCATAATCTGTATCCACTTTGGCAGTAGAGAGAATAATAACTTGAAGAAATAAAAAGTGTGAATGTAATTCAATGAATCTTGAGTATTAGGTCGGTTTTCTCCTGAATGTGAGCTCATCTTTGCAGAATGTGCGATGATATTAGTTTCTTATTTCTACTTCCCAAACTTCCCAAACCATGATCCTCTGAAACACAGTCTTATATTTCTTTGTTTTTAACAATGCAGGCCTAAAATATTTCTATTTACTTTCATGTACATTCACTTGAAGAGAGACAGGCAGGAAGAGCACACAGAATTTCATTTCACTATCTGCTGCATAGTAAGAGTGATAGCAATGCAAAGGTTCTGTGTGTAGAAAGCCTCTTTGGACTGGAAAATTTCCCTCATCTAAATTATTCTTCTTGATTCTCTATGAAGAGAATATACTTTTACTTCTGTTTTGTAAGTTGGCACATCGGTAGCCAAAAAGTGACTGATTTCCACAATTAAATGCCAGAAGAATCAGGACCAGGACATTTTGGTATGTTTCACATCATAATGTACTTACACTTAACTAAAAAATTCAGTTACTTTGGTGTGTTTCACATCATAATGTATTTACAATGAATAAAAAAATTAATTTCTTTTAGAAATATTGGAGGCTGGAGACTATCTATAATTTTAGAAATGCTTTTTAAATCTCAGAGTATTAAAATAGCAACATTGCTTAAAATCTGGATCCACACCATAGGTACTCATCTAGTCCAACTTCCACATTTCTAAAAACAAAGAACTAATTATAGAGATATATTAAATGACTTGGCTGAGGGAAGGTAGACCCTGGAACATTGTGACTTGTCTGTAGTTCCTTTTCACTCTCTGATTGTACCTCTGCAGTTTTTGTAATGTCTTGACATTACAAAATGTTGTAGAATATATTTGAGCAATATCAACTTTTGTTACATTAAGAATAATTATGGTCTCTTGTGTCTACATATTTGAGCTCTAGTCTATAATGTGGGTGGCCATGTGGATACTGTAGCCACAAAAACGGGCTCCATATGAAAGTAGATTGGTGCGTAGAAGAGATAGAAAACTCAAAACACCAGAGCAATTTATAAAACTTGGTGAGGATACACTGCTATACATTGCTGAGTTAAAATATGCATTTGTAATTAACAATTCTGAAAGAGGACTGGAGAGATGGTTCAGCAGTTAAGAGAATGGTTGTACTTGGAAAAAACTAGATTTCGGTTCCCAGCACCCAATTAATGGGCTAACAGTTGTCCTTAACTCTAGTTCCAGGGGATTTGACACCCTCTCTGGCTTCTGCAGGCATTGCACTTGCATGGTGCACTTACATTCAGGCAAAACACTCATACATACAAAATGATTAATAAATAAAATCTGAAAGAGTTGGCATAATGTGAAATGAATTTTCATTCCTCTTAAGTAAATATTGTCATGAAACTAGAATGACAAGAGTTGTATGCTGGTGCTTCTCATGTGCTTTTACTCAGATTACAGGGTAGAAGCAGATAGTTAAGAATGGGACAGTTTATAGCCCAAAATGGCAATTCTTTTTGTTTCCATAAATGTACAAAGATATTACAATGATAGTTGCTCAGGGCTGGCTCAGTGGTTAAGAGCACTGGCTGTTGTTGCAGAAGACCAGGGTGCGATTTCCAGCACCCACATGGCAGCTAACAGCCATCTGTAATTCCAGGGGTTCCAATGCCCTCTTCTGACCTCCACAGGTATTGAACAACTTGAGTGCACTTACATACATGCAGGCAATACAGTCACTCACATAAACTATTACTACTACTACTAAATCATAATTAAAGTATTTAAAAAAAATAGTTTCTCTAAGCATACTCTCTATTGTCACGGATGTTTAAAATAAATTTGCCATCAAATTTTACTTTCATTTGAACTGTTAGCTTAAAGGAATATTGTTCATTATTTCATCTGACTTTCCTTTACCATTTCATCAATCTTTTGGCTCTACACAAACATACACACATACAAGTATGTAAATATATACTTCTTACTAAAATGCTAAATAATTCTTTCCATTTGAAATAATTAGTACATGACGTAGAATGAATGAAATGAAGGAGACTAGAAAGGAATATTCAGACCTACTGTGATTTTTTTCTGACATTTAACAAAAAGAATTTTCCCCCCAAATTTGGCTTCTTTATCTTTATATATTTTCCAGACACGAAGGCCTTTTGAATATTCACTGTTCTCACTATCTTTTCTGAATTCCCCTTTGTCTTTCAAGTGTATAGTGTCAAGGCTCTTAGCTACCAAATCTGTTATCTAACAGCAGTAAGGGACAGGGTGATCCCTGAGCTACATTTTTCAGATTATTGAAGCCTCTCCCTTAGAATGATCACAAATTTCTCTCAACTCATTAAAAACGAAATAATCTATTCCATATATGGTTCTATTAATAAATCCAGTTCCAGAATATATTGTCTGTAACCTAGAATTCTATATAGATTTTCCTCTTCCAACCAATTAAATAATCACTTATTGAACATAGGAGACTATTCAGAAGATGGCACCTGTCACCTCTATTTAAGATCACACCAATAAATCTTCTATGGTTTCTTTGTTAGTTGATCAAACTTTCCATACAATCTTTGGAGAGTAAGGAAACACATTTGACTTTCCATCAGCGGTACTTCCTGTGAGCTATCAAGTTTTTTTAGGACTGTGACTTTCACATGTTTCGCATGTAAGCATGGGATATCTTCAATATTCAGAGACTGAAGCATAATCTTGAATGCCAGTTGCACAAAGCTCAGTTTCACTGGGTACAGGCACAAACAAGACACGTAATCCATCTTCATTTAATGGACATGAAACCCTAACTAATTTCCTTAGGTTTCAGTAAATACTAATGTGATAAAACTGCATAAAACTAAAATAAAAACAATCACTAATAATAACTTTTAAAGATGATCATTACCTTTGGTGGCATTTTAATTATGTGTAATATGCTGTCTAATTAATTCTGACTAACTGCTTAAAGCTTCTTCTGTCTGTGTATTTTGGGCTGGTCCACTCCACTTGGCTATAATATAAGATGTATTTGATTAGCAAGCAGAGTAGATAGAAATGATTCATTAATGTATAGAAATAAAATTAATTTATAACCATATGAGTATCTGAACTAACAGTAATATTGTACTTTGTTTCCTTCTCTAGAATTCAGTTTCTTCATTCAAGCTGTTATAATTGATAGTATGTGTTGTTTCCAGGATATTGGATAACAGTTGTACTGCTACAATGCATTGCAATTTATTCTGTTTTTCACCATTTAATTTCTGAAACATATACAATTATCTGTCCTCATATGAATCAAACTGAAAATGATGTGAATGTTATATTTGACAAATGAAGCGTAGGACTCCTACAATCTATTCCAGACCCTGTATCAAAAGAGAGTAGACAAAGGTCTCTTTTAGAAATTTAAATTTAATATGCTTTTTATGTCTACTATACCTTCTAGAAATATGGAATTCACCAGACTTCAAATGCACAAAAGCAAAACACAAAGTCCTGATGTTGCTTTAGCATAAGAGCCTTACCTTCAACTATTCCCTGAGTTTGTGAGACAGACGATACATCACCATACTCTTAGTCACAGTCAGGCAATAGACAGAGTCAGGTAACAACCATCGTAATCCAGAGCCTGGAAATGACTGAAACAGATTCTCAAGAAGCAGTCACAGTTCTGTAAGTGTCCCCTCTGAGGGTAGATCCTTGCCAAAACCAGAGCTTCTACAAAATCACTCAGTGACGGATTCCTGTAAACACCCATCTCTTGTTTTCCTGGCACTTACTCAGTATAAGAAACTTCCTTAGAGTCAACCTGAGGACAGATGCTAATTAGGAAACAGAAAAAAACTTGCCAAGGTTCATAGGCATGAAGGACATGGTTAGTTGCTTAGTAACATGCTGGTGAGAACTGTAGCTGCCTCTTGTTGACCAGAGATTTGTCAGTGTATCTTCATAAAGGGAAGGCTAAGCATCAGATCAAATAATTGTAAATACTCCTTTGATTAAAGCCCTTATGCATTTTACATCATCCCACTGCATAATGTTCAATAAGTGGTTATTCCCAGAGGTGCAATTTTGAATACAAAATAAATTAAGAAATATGCAGAGAAAATTCCTTCTTCATAAATTTTACTGATAAATGACAGTAGGCAAAAAAGTATACTAAGATGTTGCTTTTTCAAGATTCTTTCAAAGCATATTTGCAACATTTCGTCATGTCACAAGAATTTATTAGCAGTGCTGTGAATATACAATACAATTAACTTCGCATGGGGATGGATGGTCTGTGTCAGAGGAAAAACACTCATGGTAAACAAATGCTTTGGAGATGAAACTGACACACTGAGGCACTGGGACCTGCTGTTGCAGATGCTTTGTTACTATCTATTCTAGAAACTATCATCACCCGCCCACTTTCACCCAGAAGTGCTGACTTGAAGAGTCTGGTCTCTACTGTACTCAAAGATTCTACTTTGGTTCACAGTCCTCTGGACAGACATAAAAGAACAAGCAACAACATGGCCAGGAACAGTATTCCCACTGTGTCCACAATCCTAATGTCACCAGTTAATGTTCCTGTGCTGTTCTGCATTTGAGCGGATGCTTATGTGCCTGGCCTTGTCGAGCCCTTTCACAGAATGTGACTGTGCAGAGGAGCTCAACTGACATACAGGACACAAAGAAGAGCATTAGCCACCACTGTGGAAGAGCAACCTACACATTAGGCCTCTCGTTCTCAGGGTTAATGCCATCATTAAAAAATAAAAATAAAAAAGATGTCTACCTGGCTGGGATAAATAGGAAACTTTGGGCTTCTATGTCAAAAATTTTCCTAGGAATTTAGCACAAGAGCCTTTTCTCTTTAGCTCACTCCCCCCTCTTCCAGACCAGATTCATTCTGTTCAGCAGTGCAGTGGCTTAAATGCTTGCTTTAGCTGCTCGCTCCTCAGGCTTTCACTTTCTATTGAAAATCCAAATCACAATCAAACAAAATTTTTTTTTTTTGCATTTTAAAAGAGGTAATGAAAATGAGACTGCGATGATGATGGCAGAGATGCAACTGAAAGCCACAGCTGTAGACAACTGCATTGGCAGAGAAAGTCTTCTTCAGGTTCAGGAAAACGTCACTGGGGTATGACTTCAGCTGGACCCACTCGTGCTTGAGCTTCAAATTTACTTGCCTTTAAAGAATTCCAAATCAAGAGAAATTGTATACCACCTGCTTTAGGTTTTCTAACAGAAAGTGAACATTTGAGTTTTGCAGCTAAAACAGGCATTAAAGCCATGGCATCGCTAACTTCCTCTGGAAGGGGAAGGAGATCTGAAAGCAGAAACATAAGGTTAAGAAATAACATGGATGTTATCACTGTTTCATTGCTTACAAAACAGCCTGCCATTCATTGTCTATAGGACGACAGCATGCACTGTACTTTAGCCAGATGCGGAAAGCTGAAATTTCTATGTCGTCTATCTGCCATTGCATTCCAATGGTTTTTATGCTTCACCCAGAAACTATTTCTATTATTCATGTTTTCTGGTTTTACTAAATGTACTGGATTTCTTTTCTTGTTCAACTCATATTTCATTTTCGGAATGGAATGTATTTTATTTGCCCTAGTAAAATTTCACATTATGAAATATATTGCATATGTCAAGAGGAAAATAATAAAAGAATCTTAGATGTTAACATTAAGCATTTGTGCAGAAGTAGCATTTCTTTATCAGTTTTCTGAGATGAAACTAAGACTTCCAAATACTGTGATAGGAGTTTGGAGGCAGCTCCGATCTGACTTGTTTTCACGCTCTATCACTTTGTACTGCCACTAGCTAATTAACACAAATCAGACATCTCAATCTTGCTAAGCTTCCTTAAGGATCAGGGATTAAAAATCTCCAAGTATATACTTAATCCACTGGTATTGACAGGATGTAAAATTTCTTTGGGTTTTTTAATTTGTCTACTTCAGTATAAGAATAGATGAAATTTATTAATAGGTATTATTTCTGTACATTTTTCAAAGGTATTCAAAAACTATTCATTCAGTTGTGATTATGAACACCTTATTGACCTGATATTTATAAATCTTTATAGTGTCAGTATTTTCCATGGACTGTACCTCTATGATGTGCACAGACAGCTAAAGGAATGCAATGGTTTGTTTTTATTCTGGAGTATCTGTGAACAGGGAAGGAGGCTCAGTGGCATTCTACAGTTAGGAGCTCAGCTAGCTCTGCAAATGACTCAAATCTCTGCAGGATACTTGGGGCAGACTTGACTCATTATAGTCTGTTCATCACATATATTTTCACTCACTGTTTTTCAGCATAGAAACAGTGCATCAATTAACCTGAAGCAACAAAGTTCATTTCAAGGCTGGTATTGCCTTTGCCTTATGTGTTTTAAAATGGAAACTAGTTGTCTAAGAGTAACATCAATTATCTTTAGGTTAATAAAAATGTGATATTCCTATGAGGGAAAAATTCTAGGAAACCTGTATAATCTTTCACCATTTACTGATTAAACTCACTAGAGGCAGATGCATTATATAAGTCTGTTATGCTAAAAAGCATTTGACAGACCGTGGTAAGCAATCTGAACTAGCTAAGGCAGGGTAAAATATGAATCTTTGACATTATTTTGGATAAAAAGTAATTTAGTATTATGGTCAAAACAGAATCCAAATGATCTGTTTTCAGCAGAATCAGGCAGTTCTGTAAGTTAGCAATAAGAATAAACATGTTCCGGGCACTGTTATAGATGCTGACTAGGGGCAGAGATATGCACCAAATAGAGAAAAGAAAAGCCCAACCCTTATATGACTTACATGAGGATGGAGAAGAAAAACAAACCAAACCTTAGTGTGTTAAGTTGTGGTAAGTGTTGTGGATAACAATTTAGAATATGGATCAGGGAGCTGCAGTTTTAACTCAGAGACTAGCAGACTTACTGAGAAAGAAATGAAGAATAAGCCATGTGCAAGCTGGGCTTGGCATTGAGTAGAGGAAACTGAAACTGCAGTTGCCCCAGGGCAGGAGTCTATCTGGGGTGTTTCAATTAGCAAGGATATTATAAGGCTGGAAGAGAGTGAAAACTCGGAAGGGGAGAAGGAAATAGATTGGGGCAAGGTGATGGAAAGGGTGCAGATTGCCTAGTGGCTTCTGGATCATTGGGGATTTGACTAACTCTCAAAACGAAGTCCTTAGAGGGCTCTGAAGCACCTGTTCTTACACTGCATATTTTAATAGCTTCCAGGAAGGTAGACAACAGTCAATAGGGGGACAAAGGCAGAAAGATGGAGACAAACCTTTAGAGTAATCCTGTCAAGAGAAGAGGCACTTAAAACAGGTGGTAAAACAGAAAGAGTTGACCGTGAAGTACTGCTTGAACGTGATTTACTGCTTGAAGAATACTACATGAACTAAAGAAAAGAGAAAACGTGATTGTTACATTTGAGCCTTAAAACTGGAAAGGATGGAGTTCTGTGTGTTGGAATGGGAAAACTGAAAGAAAAGCAGATTTAGAACAGAGTGGAAGTAGAGTGTTGACAGTTTAGGTGTGTGATGTAGTTGTGTGATATTTATCTAGGTAAACTTCAAAGTAGGTTTCTGAAAGACTGAAGCTGAAAAATAAAATCTAAGCTAGAAATGTAAATCTGGATGCTGCTAGCAGATTATATGGTGGCATCCAATGCTACACAGACAAGCTGAGGTTTCCAGAGATGTGTGGAGACAGTGAAGACAAGACAGCCGAAGAATAAGCTACAGAACATGTCAGAACTGAAGAAAGATTAGGGGTTTCCAGCTAATGAGGAAGAAGGGCAATGACCAACTAATGAGGATGAAAGAAAGCTAACAGAATACGTGTTTCTAGAGCAGATACAAGCATGAAAAAGCAGCCATCTGTGCAGGAAGCTACAGATAAATAGAAAGAGGTAACACACAAGAGTGAAAAAATGAAAGCAGTTGTTTGAGGTCACTACTGACCTTGGCAGAGCCATGGGGAGCAAAGCTGAGGAAAGAATTAGAAATACCCTGCCTATGTGGATTGCAAAGAACTTTAAAATGTAAGGAAAATGATGGATGATGAAGTCTGGATGTGTGGATGTGGGTCAAGAATCTTTCTCTGAATCTTAGTTTGCTGGACAGGTTCTCTTTCTGCTGAACAGAATCAATTCATCTAGTTGAAAGATACATCCTTCATAGGCTTCCTGCATAGAACGGAAGTTTGTGGCACATTCTCGGCCATCTATATCACTGTGTTTTAGAATTACTTGTACAAACCTCTAGAATTACTTGTACAAACCTCTTTCCTATACTGTATACAGACCTATACTGGACAGTAGGGATTATGGGCATGCAAAGAGGAATCACTGAGGAGGGGGAAAGATTCACGCAGCAAAAGAGATTCTTTTATGAGAATAAGGAAATGTGCCAAACAGTGAAGTTCAGGAATAGGATGAGGCTAGAGATATGCCAGTGGGACTCTAAAGAACCTCAAAATTTCAAAAGAATGACCTATTAGAAGATAGAGTTTAAGATAAAAGAGGATTAATGATATGAAGAACTGGTAAAGTTGGGATTAACTAATGCTATAGTGCAAAAAAGTATATTTCTATCAATGGTGAGCAATGCCACTTTGATTTAATGGCTTCTTAATCTGCAGCTGGCATTATGCTAAATTATTTATAGTTAGTGTCATTAATTCTTATAAGAAACAACCTTGTGCTATAAACCACTCTTTGATCCTCACCCCTGCATCCTTTGACATTTTCAACACTTTTCCTACCTAGAAAATTCCATATTCTCACTCTTACTGTTTACATTGGTGAATGGTCAACAAATATTTAAGAGAAAATGGAAGATTATGAAGTACAAAACACCATAAACCCAGGTAGAAATTCACGCTATTATATTACAAACTTGGAGTTTTAAAATGGCTGAAGATAGGCTTTGGTTCTCTTGCATTATTTAGAGAGTAAATTCTTTCTCCCAGGAGGCACTTGTACAGCTCTAGCACAGGCGAGGGGCAGAAGCAAGCTCATTTCATACATCAGGGCATCGTACAGTTCGTACAGTTCCGGTGGATGAGTTATTTGGGCTTTTTAACAGCACTCACCCCTGTTGCTGTCAATAAGGGCGTGTGAATCATCAATACGATTCTAATGGAACTCAGTCTGTTTACTGAAAGATAGGACCCATACAATTCTCACAACTCTGGGAAGTGGGCAATAGCTGGAGACTGAAAACTCATCTCTACCTCTACCAGACCAACCTCCAACACAGTTGAAGTGCTAACTATCCAAGTCTTTTCTCATGAACACCTACCCAATTTCTTGTTTTAGTTCTTTGAGTTCTTGAAGGACTTAAAGGACTTAATATAGAGATGCAAAAATCTTCTGTGATTTGTGTTGAAATTTTAATATTTTTCTAATCTGATGCTTCCTAAAAAGAATAAAATCAGTTTGAAGAAAGAAACTAAACTCAATTTTATTTTTGGTCTTTTTGAAGCAGGGTCTCTTTGTAGCCCTAGCTGTCCTGGAACTCACTATGTAGATCAGGTTGGCCTTGAACTCACAGAGATCCACCTGCCTCTGTGCCCCGATTAAATGCATGCACCACCATACCCGGCTTCAATTGTATTTATTATGATTTTTAGAAATGCAAATCCTGTAATAGGAAGTCAACACATATTTATTGGTTTAAATTTATTTATTTAAAGTCTCATCTAACTACGTGTATTGTCATCAGTTGTTTTTCCTGTACAAGAAATGAATAAAAATACCTGACTTTACATTACTCACTTGTTGATTTAATTTTTTCACTGTTATCAAATACATAAATAGTTGTATTATTTAAAAAGGAATAAAATTTAATAATTTTCTCTTATATTCAGAGTTATCTTTTATAAAGTGATATAATATAATTTCTAATTTCAAGCCTGATATTCAGAAATTAAGTACAATGAAATATGATGATATACAAATAAACTTTTAATATTAAAATAGTTGGAAAAAATGAAAAAGAAAACTGTCCTGACTTGGTTTATAAAATAAAAACTGTGTAGTTTATTTATTTAGTATGTTTTATATAGAATTTTAATAGAGGTTTTTTATTACTGATGTAGTGCCAAAAATCATTCCCAATGACATTTCTTTTAAAAGAATAATAAATATTCACTATCTTATAGTTTCTGTGAGGCAAAGTTTGAAAATAACTTAGCCAGGCAGCTGCGTCTTATAGCTTTTTGGATCTTACCTGGGACTACACTCATATGAAGTCTTGTTTGGGCAGTCTGAGGGTCCTGTTCCAACTGGCTCCTTCACATAGTTACCAAGTGATGCCAGTTAATAGGCAGACTCAGTTCATCCCCATAGGAGCATCTCTATAAGTTACCTATGCTATGTGTCTTCCTGATATGGTGCTGGGTGTCCTAAAAGAAGTAGTATCATCGAATAAGGCAGAGAGCACAGTGCCTTTATACTCCAGCCCTGGACGTCATACAGTGATCACTTCCACAGCATATCCTCTTGGTTACATCGACCACCACAGTATTTCACATGAGAGGTGACTACACAAAGCATACATACCAGGAGGCCTATACACTGAACACTGGAAGTTCTCTACTATATATAGTTCAATCTCTGATCCCTAGTAGTTCACATTATTTTCACATATAAAATTAGCTCATCCTTTCCCAAGTCTCACAAAAACTCATTCTATATAATCATCACAAACTCCAGTCATACAAATCAGATGCAGGTGCAGATGAAACTCCTCAAATATGATACTTTAAGTACAGCCTTTTTTCCCACTTTTTGAGATAGTATCTCAGGCTAGCCTTGAACTCAAGATCTTTCTGTCTCATCCACCCTAGTGCTGAGACTCCAGGCCTGACCCACTACACTGGGCAAGTAAAATCTTTGAGGAAGCTTCTTTTCCTCATTGCTTCTTACTGTCCACACCATCCACAGCCTCACTGGTTCCTAGCAGTTCTCCCATCTAGAAGGAAACAGGTTGATGTCCCTTAGTTAGGATTTGAAGGCCTGGTACATAACTGGGCTTCCTAGCTCTCCTCGGGATTGTCATTCTTTTTACACCAACAGTGTTCAGGGTTTGAAACTGAACAGTTTCTCAGTCTGGGATTCTATTTGGAGATTTGGGAGGATTCCCGTGGCCTCTTCATTTTGTGCTGCCTTTCTCCTTTTCTGTCCATACTGGTGATATTTGGTTAACTTAAAATCCAGTTGTTGAAGCTGTGAGTGCATGCTGAATCCTGTTGGAGTGTCATGAGACAAAAGTCATATCCACAGCTGTCTCTGACATTAGCTCTTAACCTTCGTGCCTTTGTGCTATTGCTGTGGAGTAACACCCTTAAGCTGCACATGAGCCCTCATGTCTGACTGGATCATTCTCCAAGGCATTGCTTTAAATTATTTCTGACATCATAATAAAAGATCTCACAGGAATAATTTTAGCTTTATATATTTGTACATAGTTCCTTAAGTGTTCCTTATGTATGATTTTTACCTGGAAACCACTTCATTTTATCAACATTTTTCCATCTACAAAGGATGAAAAATATCGAAGCCATCAAGTACCAGATCATTTATGGTTGACAGTCCTTTCCTTCAGTTCTTCACTTCACATATTCCCTAAATAACAAGACAGAGCCGAGCTTTACTCTCTACATTTTACCTGGAAAATGGCTCCTTAGCTGGGTTTCTGTCTCAGGTCACCAGGTGCGTTTCTACTACAGCTGTCATCACTGTATGAATTGCTTCTTCATACTAAGAAAGGTTCCCTTTCCTACAGTTTCCAGGAACAGTTTCCTCATTTTCTTTTTTAAGATTTGTTTTTGTGTATGTATTAGCTATAAAATCTTGTATAAAAATCCTACCCTAATACTTACACCAATACGTCATGACTCTGGACACTTTTTAGATATTTGTTATCTCAGAACATCTGTGTGTTAGGGTTCAGGAGTATTATAGCTCGGCAGTTTAGTCTTGGGGTTGCTTATGAGGTTGCAGTTTAGCTGTTTCCTGAAGCTATAATCATTTGATGTCTGAGTACCAATAGTGTCATATTAGTGTTAAAATCGATCACTACTCAGAGCCTTAGAATATGACCTTATTTGAAAGCAGGGTCTTTGTGCAGATGTAATTAGTTAAGAAGAGATTATCCTGGAACAGTAGGTTCTAAAACCCAGAACTTGTGTCCTTATAAGAGTACTCTGTGAAGAGACAGGAACCTTCGGAGGTAGGAGCTCTGTGAAGATGGAGGAGACACTGGTGTCAGCAACCACAGTCAGCAGTACACCAGACCTTCACAAACTCAAGAGATAGAAGAGTTCAAGGCAGGAGGTTTCCCTTGAGCCTTCACAGGGAGTCTGCTCCTGACACCTTGACTTCACACTCTTAGCTTCCAGGGAAGTGAGAGAATACATTTCTCTGGTTTTACGCCAAGTTTTAATAATTAATTACAGATTATTATCTGTACAATAACCAACTAATATATACAGATGTTCTTTAAATGGTACTTGTTTCTTAATCTAATTTCCCACTGCAGAATTAATCTAATAGTTCATAAAATTGAATAATTCATATAGCTCTCAATTAAGTGAACCAGGAAAACAAAATCATGAAAACAATGTATGGTAACTCAATTATTTTAATTCTGCACATCACTATTTCAACATGAATTCATTAATTATATTTATTAAGCATCTACTAGTTGTAAAATTCTGTAGTGACTATTATGAAGAGGTTTAAAACAATATAGTATGCAGTTGCTATTTTTAAACTATTCTCTTAAAAAGAATTATTATGCATATAAATCAATCAAAGATATTTTTACAAGATGTAGTTAAGACTGTAACTGACTGTAGAGAACCAGACATTAAAACATAGTTAAAACATAGTGTAGAATTCAGGATGTATGCAAAAACAGAAATCTGGCCAAGCATGGTGGCACACTCCTTTAATTCCAGTACTTGGGAGACAGAGGTGGGTGGGTGGGTGGGCTATGAAATCAAGGCCAGCCTGGTCTACATAGGAAGTCCCAGGAGAGCTGGGGTTACGGGAACAGCCTTCTTGAAAAACAAACAAACAAACAAACAAACAAACCCAACTCTCCCCACCCCCCCAAACATAAATCTGTACAAGGAATAAATTTGTAGGTATGATTTCTAAAAGTAAATAAATATCTTTCATTGAGCAGTTGGTAGTGCATTCTGTGAACATTCTGTTATTGTGTTATTCCTGTCCTCTGGCGTTGTCTCTTTCTTGTTTTCTCACACCATTATAACTACTGGACTCAGTACCGGTCTTTCATCCAAATACTAACCAAGCCTTACCTGCCTAACTTCTGTGATCAGATAAGATCCAGTGTTCCCAGGGTGATACTCTTGTTCTCAAGTTCTCTTTTGTAGATTATTCCATTCTTCTGCATTCCTGTCATGCTCAATGTCATAGTTTACTGAACCCTAACCATATCTTTTAGTGGCATTTCAATCTCTGATTATAAGTTCTATGAGGACAGTAGCCACATTTAATCTCTCTGTGTCTTTTTTATACTTTATAAATAGTAATATTCCAAAAAATATGTGTGCTATTTATTTTCATTGGTAATTTTTGCTTCTCATAGTTGGTGAGTTATTGTTATTTAGTTGGATTTTGCCTGTTTTCTTCATTATTTAACTCAGTAAAAGCTTGCTTAAATAACTACCCCTGTTTATATGTTAAAATTAATCCTCTTCCTTTGATAATCCCTCACCTCTAACCCTTTGTTCTGTCTTCATAACTCTTCCTAGGCATCAAAAAAGCAGACTAAATCAGAGCAACAAATTGTTATAGACTAATGGTCTATGATTTATCCTCCTTTCTGAGACAATGGGTACAGTAAGCCAGAGTTATGGAAGAAAGACAGTGTACAGACTGTGACTTATACATATTTTAAGAAGAATGAACTCAGAAGTGGATTTGCTTTTCTCTCAAGCATAACCATACCAACAATTGCCTTACTTAAAGACTGATAGGTTCTTATCTGGTTCTGCTTGAGACTCACTCATTCAGCATACCCTGAATGTCTATAATTCCAGACTAGAAATGAAACAAAACTTTAGCTTCAGGCCAAGGATGAGTGAGGGTAATTCTCCTTGAGGTTAAACAACAGTTCATGCAAGCCTCAGACTGTGTGTTGACAGACTTAGAATAACTCTAGTTTGTAACTAATGTGCAGGAGAACACAAAGTAAGTGATTACCGGTGAAGCTCATTCACAGACACATAGCTCAGTGAAAGACAAGGCCTAGATATAAACTCAGCAACAACTACCTAATTTTTTTTATAAAGATGTCAAAAGCTCACATTAGAGAAATGATAGTTTCTTCAACAAACACTGCTGAAAAACAGGATATTGACTCTTAGAAGAACGAAACTAGATTACTACCTTACCCTGTTCAAAAATCAACTTCAAGTAACTTAAAGACCTTAATGTAAAATCTGAAACTGTGAAACTGTTAGAGGAAAAGGTATATAAAACATATTATAAAATAGTATACATTGACACTGCCCTTCGTTACTTTCCAGAACTTAAAGGTAAGACTATTGCTGAAGATACCATACACTTCAGACCTAGAACCTGGAGGAACTGATGTGCCACTGACCTGGTACTTCCCTCCCTTAGGACTAATTCTCAGAGTTTTGGGAGAAAACTCTCCGTTGAAAGAGAAAAGCAGCCAATGGTCTTACCCAGCTGTAAACCGTATGAATGATAACAATCACTTGCCCAGCAAGTAGTGCTAATGGAGCAACAGTGACATTTTTATTTTGTGGGTAAGCAATACCTGTATAATTGCACTTAAGGCCCATTTAACAGTGGGGAATTCATGCCCCGCAGTGTAAACAACGCCAACTACCCATGGCTGGAGCGGTCATAGACACTAGAGGAGAATCTATTACAATCACTTTCCTAAATTAATATAATTTAATTTCTAACAGTATTCTAAATTCTAATCCTTATGCTCACAGATAAGTGTAGCTTCTTTTTGTAACAGAGGGTTGATATTTTAAATTAAAAAGACCCCACAAATCAAATAGTTCAATCAATAAATGGTTAATGAAATGAACAGATAGTTCCCAAAAGATAAAATGCAAGTGGCTAATGAACACATGAAAACAAACGTTCCTGAATTCTAACCTTCAAAGAAATGCAAATCAGTAGTACACAAAGATTCTATCTCACTTGGGTCAGAGTTTCTGTCATTAAGAAAACAAATAACAATAAACATTGGCCAGGATATGGATAAAAGGAGCACTTACTGCTTGTGGGACTGTGACCTAGTCCAAGCACTGTGGGAGTAAGTATGGAGGTTCTTAAAAAAAAAAATAGATGTACCATATGGCCCAGCTACACTCCAAAGTATCTACCCAAAGAACCCCAAGTCCACATAGCACCGGCAATTACACAGCAATACTTATTATGGCTCTCTTCATAACTAAGCTATGGAAGCACCCTAAGAGTCCAAAAACAGGAACAGAGACAAAAAATGTTGTCTATGTACACAATGAAATTTCTCCCATCCGTAAAAAAGAACAAAGTTATATTATCTGCAGGAAAATGAATGTAACTACAGCTAATCATGTTAAGTAAATTAAGCCTATCACAGAAAGACAAACATCATACGCTTTCATGTGACTATTTTATAACCTACAGCTATATAAAATCATACTGTGTACATGACGTGAAAATAGAAGTGAAGTCTCCTAGGGGAGCAGATCAATGGCGTAAGATAGGGCAGGGAGGTAGGGATGATATACTCAGCATATATTCTGTACGTGAATAAAAACATCTTTATTAGGTGCTGGAGAGATGGCTCAGCAGTTAAGAGCACTGACTGTTCTTGCAGAGGACCCAGGTTTGGTTCCCAACACTCACATGGCAGCTAACAACCATTCTTAACTCCCATTCCAGGGGATTAAACACCATCTTCTGGTCTCTGTGGATATTGCCTGATGTGGACACACTTACATATATGCAAACAAATTCTCATTATACAGATTCCCAATGTCTTTAAAATAGAACCATGTACAAGGATTATATGCAACGATTTTTTAAGGAGAAAAAGAAAATCTTCCTGACTCCCTCTGAGATCATTTTGAAGTTTTAAGGGATCTTGTGTTCCTAGGTAACAAAGATGCCAAGAGAAATACCAATGTCCAAAGAGAATTAAATGTGATTCTTCTAGTAATGGGAGGTGGTGACTAGCTATAATATAGAGTCCCTAAAATTCTAAAGACATGAGTAAAATGCAAGTAACATTTGCCATGAATGTACAATAGCTTGTGAATATGACCACCATTCTGAAAAATGGTGAAGGAGTCACTTAGAAAACAGCTTACTTAGGGATGGAGCTGTAGGTCAACACTAGTGGACATAAGCTACCTTAGGATTTACATGTATATTTGCTTGAGTGACAGAAAAGAAAGAAAGAAAAAGAAACCAAAGCCAACAAGCATGAGGATGAATGGATACTTTTGGCCATTTTCTGGTTATACAACCCTTCTTTAGCTAGTATGGGTACCCAGCTTCCTCTCAGAAAACCTCTTTCTGCATAGTTGCTGAAGGTGGGCTACTATTTATTAGTAGGTGGTGAGAAAAAACAACTAGATGAGTAAATTTTCAGCTATGGACAAGGCTGGTAAAGCACCTTTTGGGGGAGAATAATAAGTATGTAAAGAAAGATGTTGGGATGATTTACTGTTAATATTTGGTTTTCTTCTTACTCTCTGATGCTGTGCTAGATTACTAGTCAAGGCATTCTAGACTCTAAGGCTAACCGAACACCTTGCAGTTTGTAATCTGGAGGGAAACAGAGCTAATTACATTCCCTAATCAGACAGGTCATCATGAGGCTTCTTAGTTAATTTCTTTATTTTATGTTCCCATGACTTTCCTAATCCTCATAAGCTCATCAATGTGTTGCCCATGGCTAATTATGGCCTCCAAGTTTAACAACTATTGATTCATATCTATAAATATGAGAAGACTCTCTTCTTACCTAGATGTGAACTGAACAGTGAAGTATCCTGTGGATTGAGGCTCATCATTGACACAAAACCCCAAGGATACGCATCTTCCTTTCCTGTTTTCCCTTTTACTCTTCTTATTAACTTGCTTACTAACACTTGCCAATCATCTGCTCTAACATCTCCTGAATTCCATTTTTCCTGAACACAAAGAAAGATAACCATCTCTGTCTGATATTTCACTCAAATAAATAGTCATTAACATTGAACAATATTTTGATCAAATGATATAGTTTCAAATATTAATGAAGACAAGACTAATAAACAACAATGCACCTTATGGAAGCCCATCAAGTGGTGGTAATGCCTTTATTAATAAAGTATTTCAAAGGAGCCAAATGGAAATTCACCTGTAAAAGTATCCTAATTTTATAAATTTTGAAATAAAGATTCCAGAATATCAATTCACCATTTCAGGTCTCAAGCCTACTCAGTTGCTCTGATTGGCCAATGCTCCAGACTGTGAATGTCCTCAGCACCCCTGATTAATGTGTCTGTCCTCTCAACTCTTACCGAAGAAGCTTCCTCATGCAGCAGATGTGATTAATACAGAGATCTACAAGAGGCCAGTGTGCAGAGAAGAAGAGACCTTAAGTGCTTATCCCTGAATGAGACACCTATCTAAAATTTCTGCCTACTAAGACTTAGGGATCATTGTGGAAAAGCTTGGGGAAAGACTGTAAGAGCAAGAGGTGGTGAATGACGACAAGGATATAGACCTTTCCAGACAGCTGGGCAGCTGCTTTTGTGAACGCACAGCAATGGTGAACACATGCATAAGTCTCAAGTAATCTTAAGCCAGACAGAATCCCAGCATGGATAGGTAGTGAGGGGGCCTCAGCCCCAGTTGTGGAACTATTGGCAACAGGTGGTTGTGGAGAGAAGGATAGTCAATTTTCTTTAAGGGTGTGATGCTGGATGTGTTAGCCAGGCTCCAGTGGATAAACCACATGGAAGGGCATTTGGGGATTGACTCAGTATATAACAGAATACATGAAATCAGGTGACTACAGACATTGAATAACTTCTGCCTATCTTTTCTATCATCTTGTTTTATGAGAATTTCTCAGGTCCTATATTTCCCTGTGGCATTGTGCTTGTTATTTTCATTCAGGTGAAAAAAACAGCCCTTCTGATTGGTGTCAGCTAGTAAGGATCCCCAGTTCCTTCCGTTTTTGCAAAACCAACTTCATCCTAATTTTTTAAGTCATGAATAAGAGAAGTCAGTGGGAATAAAAGCACATAGCAATTTTATTTTTTTGCATGGATTACAAGTACGGATGGGTGGGACACAGGAAGAAGAGAAGGGCTGGCGTCATTATGAAAATGTTCTTTGGGTGAGATTGGAGAGATGGCTCAGAGGTTAAGAGCACTGGCTGCTCTTAAAGAGGACCCAGATTCGGTTCCCAGCATCTGGTGACTAACAACCATCTGTAACTCCAGTTCCAGGGAATATGATGCCCTTTTCTGACCTACGTGGACACTGCATGGCATGGGTGCACTCACATACATGCAGGTATAACACTTATACACATAAAATAAAAACAATAAACAAAATATTAAAGTGTTCTTTGGGGTGATGTCTACATTGTCTATCTTCCACATAGATCTTTTGTGTTAGATGTGTCAAGCCACTGATGGAATGTGTTTCCATTTTCTCCTATCCAGTAGAACAGGGAAAGTACCATCACTCCATTCTGTATTCTACAGGTGTTGATGAGTTATAAATGCAGGCTAATGCTGCTGCTTTTTTCTGTTGTATCATGCTGAATAAACTTGTCTGTATGTGTACCATTTGGTGGGAATGTAGAAATATAGTGCATTAAAATGTAAAATCCAAACTAATGCAGTTTCTATAATACCAGAACTATAAGATTCTGTTGATATTGTCTCCTAAAAAATCTCCTCTAATATAAACATGTGTATGCTTCTTTATTAGATACTTGCACATCATAAATAATAAGCAAGCATCCCTCTACTGAACAAACCCCCATTTCCGATGTTTGATGGTGAATATTTACTATTTTATCTATACATTGATTTGTTTTTAACCCAGTGGATTTCTTGGGAGACTGTGAGCCTCTCCCAGGATATGGAAGCCTTCCTGAACAATTAAAAATAAATACAACCAACGGAAGTTAGGATCAACTCACTCCTTGGTTGGCTTATGACCCAGAGGTGGGAAGAAGCAAGGTCAGAAGAGCTTGGGGTGCTATTTTGGAAGAAAGGGAAATAGGGCCTATATAACTACATGTCCATGCCTGCGGTCTGAGAAACAGAACTCTGCACAGTTCCCACACCACAGATGTTTTTCTACATCACCACCAGCAAGGTCAGGAAGTGGAATGGCACATAGGATGCAATTTACAGGATCTGTTCTCTCAGCAAAGAAAACAGAATCTTCAGGCTCTTTCATGCTCTCCAGAGAGTCATCTGAACTTGTGTGTTAAAAGGAATTGTCTGCCCAGTAAAAGGGAGCTTTGATGTGCAAAATGCCAAAGAGTTTAGAAGTAGCATGCAAATAACTACAGAAGTTCTGTTTACATGAAATTATTTGGAAAATTTAGGAACATTTGAATCAATTTAATTCCCAAAACAACACTAAAAAGGTGAGCCCTGAAATACCTACAATCATAGAGAACCACTTTCCTCTAAGGGTGATGGAGGAGATAACATCCAAAGGATGTTAAATGTCAGCCACATATGACTAAAAACCTCTCAGAGGTTCCCTGTAGAGTTGGCAATATTTGCCATATTCTCCTGGGTCTTGTTTGTTTTGCTTTTTTGTTTGCTTTGTGGAGGGTGGGTGAGACAGGTTTTCACTGTAGTCCCAACTAGCCTGGAACTGGCTATGTAGATGGGCTGACTTTGATTTTTACAGAGATCTGCCTGCTTCTGCTTCTCACGTCCTGGGATTAAAGGCACATGCCACCACACCAGGCTTCCATACCCAATACTGGGTGAAACTGAGTTTGAAAAGTAATGATAAAAAACTAAGTGGTTTGTGTTTCAGTTAACAAGTGTTTTTCTAACTTAGAAGTTTTATCTAACTGCAGCTGAAAATCTGTAGCTATAACTGATGTTGAGGAGCTTGCACAATCTATGTAAAATTATTTTTCTGGAAATCTGAATGTTGTATGTGAGTTTTTTAAAGGATTCTAGACCTAGGAGCCCTTTGGATGAAGCTGAGACTTAATGTTATCTGTCTGGGAATGATCTTTTGAATATAATGGGAATTCAAGTCCCCTTTCTATGCCTGTTAGTTCTACAGTAGAATGGTGCCTGAAAACAGCACACTCCAGAATAATCGGCACGTCTTCTACACTCCAGATCTTTTATGCTCTTGGAAAC
The DNA here is from genome assembly GCA_035773235.1 of Eospalax fontanierii. Lineage (NCBI taxonomy): Eukaryota > Metazoa > Chordata > Mammalia > Rodentia > Spalacidae > Eospalax > Eospalax fontanierii. Next base: position 32,867,250 of record CM069544.1, on the reverse strand, counting down.
TGTCTGGAGAATTTCCAAGTCCATTATCTTTTTTTTTTTTTTTCCTTTAGTTAGTTCAGTTAAGAGAAGGAATATTCTCAGGGACTGTTAACCACTTGGTTTCATGGTCTGTGAGGATGGGTCAATTTTCCAAACTGCCACTAGAGGGAACAAAAGTACAAGATTTGCCTCAACACTGAGCCCTTATGTGATTTTATACATAATCCATTTTGAAGATGTTTAATTGGACATTACGTTTGCACGTTCAGATGTATAACTACTCTACACTTACCTTGCCATTCATGTGTTTTTGTTGATGATATAATGAATAAAATCCAAAGTTATGTGTCTACTTACCCCTACCATAGAAATTTATTTGAACATACTTTAAGGCTATCCATACACACTCATGATTTCAAGTTTTCACATGGTCATATACTATTTTCTGAAAATAGGTGAATTTATGACTGCTACCAATATGTATCCAGCTATCTTCCGTGTGGTGAAGAGAAAAAGTGATTGAGGCATGTGCTTTGATCAAAAGCACAAGCAAACGGCTTCATTTTCTGACTACTCTGTCTAAATGCCTGAGTACTCGGCTTAGCCTATGACACCTCCGAATGGTAGCTGCACATAAACCTTGTATTTAGGAAGCTCTGTTTCTTGATAGTAGCATCATCATGCTGGCATTTTAAACTAAACTCTTTAACATAATAATCATAGGCATTAATGTAGCTCTCACAGCACAAACTGTTACCTCCGTGAGTCTCCTTGTTTGTCACCTAACACAGACCGCCTCCCTATTATTTTTATTATGAACTTTCTAAAACACAAGGTCATGGGAATTAGGTGCCTAAAATCATTTGTATCTATGGACATTTAGGAACTGTGCAGTCTGGCTTCTGTATTCAAACCTTAGGCTTTGGTTTCAAGAGACTTCTTAATAATGCCAAGTGCTATCTCTGTGTAGCTACAGTTATTATTAATACAGGAAGAAAAACAATTACCGACGTTAAATGCGCATACATTGACTGAATGTGGGCCCGTATATGAAAGTCATTTACAAAAACTCTTATTTAATCTTACAAACTGTGAGGGAGGTATACATGTGTGTGCACACGGGTGTGCACACACATGTATGCGTGTGTGCATGTATGTGTATGAGTGTGTGTATGTGTTCTCCATCTTGTAGGTAAAGAAACTCTGGCTTGGTGGAAGAGATTGACTCCTCAGAGGTCACGTGATGCACGATGTCAAAGTCTGGGAATCTAATTCTCCTCATGCATACCACTCTCCACTGACCCAGTTTCATGCCACTACATGCTTTGTCCTAACGAACAATAGTGAAAGAGATATATCACGTATGTCCTTGAAGATACGTCTTTAAATTAATATTCTCTCTCTCTTTAGTCTTGTTTTCTTCCAAGAGAAACTTTTACTTCCTCTCTGCTGCCTGTGTGCCTCCGGGTGTCAGGATATGGGACATTTGTGTATTTATGTTCTATGTTCCTGTGTACAGCGGTAGCTCCTAGAGCCAGGAAAGTGTGTATAATTCATTGCAGGGTCTTAATCACCTACCAGAATGCCAGGCATATTGTGAAAAACATCAAGCTTTTCTAAGCCTTGGATGTTTATCAAATTTGGAAACTTTACTTACTAAAAAGATATTTCTATAAATGTGTGAAGCATATGTTTATTTTCCTTTAAAAATTTCTGGAGTGTTATTTATAAATATTTAGAACAGAGCTTGGCTTTGATTATATCATCCTCTTAACAACAAATGATGTGGATACCTATGAAACTATGCTGTTACCTTAGTGTGGTTACTAGAGTATGCGTACACACAGTCAGGGTGTTGAGGTATAAATTATTTACATATAATAAGTCATTTAATACTTAAACAGACAGAATACATGAACTCTAAAAATAACTACTTAGATTGTCTCTTCTCTGTGCATGGCATGCGCTTCCAATGTGGCCATGGCCCCTCCTTTGACTTCATTCCTGCATTGAGAATTTCACTGTGGAGGCAAGGTGGCACTTCGAACTTACATCTTGATCCCAGAGCCCCTGGGGACCTCTCTACTCCAGCTTCCCCCACGTTCAATGGGAAAACAGGATATCTCTTTCTAATGTGCTACAAAACAGTTCCAAGGTCCATCTGTGAACTGGCTCTAACTGGGATTATTGCCGTTATGATAGAAGCCCCTCACTTTTATTGATCACAAAGAATTTTACTTTGAGCAGCACTAAAAAGTAGCAGGCAAGTAAGTCACCATGAACAGATTCATGAAATTATAATTTAGGTTGAAACTTGCTGCCTGTATTTATGTAAGTGGTAATCAACTTGTAACTTTAGAAACAAAGATTTATAGAGGCCATTTTATAATCTTCAAAACTTATTGTAGTCATAGAAACAGTGTCCAGAGATGTAGAACTGCCACAGATCACAGTGACTGGCATCTAGCAAGTGCACTCCTCTGCTCATCACTCTATCCCACTTCACTCATAAATTATTGGAATCCCTTCTTTTTCTTAACATGATATTTATGTGTGCTTTTAAACCATTCAATTTCTGAAGTTTAAATAATGTTCTCATTTATAATGAAGATCATTTGGTATAAGACTGTCAATCTCTGAATAAATCCTAGACCATATAAGTCTGTGGCTGACCCAGCAAGATATCTCTCACTACTGCACCTTTCAGAGCAGCAATTCTAAATGTAAGCACAAATTGCTAATGGGAATAAATAACCAAGTGAGGGCTGGACTTGTAAACACAGCCTGTAACAGAATTGCTGATGATCACAGGTGTGAAACCAACCACCTAAAGTGGGAAGGAGACAGGAATCTAAGAATGGGTCATCTTTAGGCATATATAGGTTTAACCTCTTTGAGGTTAGCAATGTGCTTCAATATACGAGTAGCAAATAATCTGGAAATCTCTAACATGTACCCATACATTCACTGGACTTTGTAAGCATGTTGTGAAAATAGAAACTCTGCTAGCTCAGAGACTATCCAATGTGTTGAGGTCAATATTCATCCGTATGGGGACTCCAGTGCCTGTAGAAGTGAACCAGGACCTACTACTGTACGACAGCGACAGTTAGATATGTTCTTCTCTCTGACGAATGTTTCAGTGAAAGGGAGGGTGAGACTATACCTTAAGGAAAGAAGGATGTTGGGTTGTTGATGTGTATTTTGATATGTACTTTTAATATATAATTTATATGCTATGTTATATATTTTTTGATAATAATGACCAGAGGTTTTGGTCCTCTATAGTTTGCAGAGGCCCAACTCAGGAGCTATTTGAGACATTTTGCTGAATAAACGGGAGAGAGTGTGCTAGCTGAGTGTGGAGGCATGCACCCATAATCCTAGTACCTGGAAGACTGAGGCACTTGGAAGGCTGAAGTATAAGGATCATGAGTACTAGGCTAGCCTCTGCTACACAATGAGTCCCAGGCAAGCCTGGGCTACTTTGCAAAAACATGTCTCAAATCCCCTGTCTCCCGAGAATGTATGAATTTACTGACTGTTCGTCTCATTAGTTGAATACAGATAATTATATAAGAACCAGATAAAATTGGCAGAAGGCCCTGAGATTCTTTTTTCCTTTGTTATAGGCAATAAGTGTCCACTGAAGCCCACTCTTTGGGCAGAGTCGTGAAAGAAACAGACCTGTCTCTTTTTCAGAGTGCTTATATTCTAACAAGAAATACTAATATAATCACAGACGAATAATCCACCACACGAATTGTTGCAAAGGGAATGAGGAGACTTGCGTGGTGAGGTGAGATGTAAATTTGTAGGGAACCGTTCAGAGTGAGTGGTTGGAGTGGGAGTGCTTGAGCAAACCCTGCAGCTGAGAATGTGGCCAAATGAAAAGTAGTGGGAACAGCTGCCCCGGCGTGAAGAGTTTAAAGTATGAGAGGAGTGGAGAGGAGGTTAGGGTGTCAGAGACATTGCAAGTGTCACATTACGGCAGGGAGCGGGCACTGGCTGGTATAGATTTTATTCTAAGTGCAATCCATTAACCATAGATGCAACACTGAGGTTGCTGGTGAGGATGAATTCATCAGCGACCACTGAATAAGCACGTGCTCACACAACAGGCATTGTACTAGATGTTTAATATCACATGTCACTAACCATCACATCAAAGCATAGCGGCAAGGATCCTTACTCTTTCGACTCACAGAAAGGAAGATAGTCTTTTTGTTGTTGTTGTTGTTAACTTGCCGAAGATTACAGCTAGTATGCATGACATCATCACATTTCTGATTTGTAAAAAGCACTCAAGATGCTTTGGAGAAAATGAATTGAGAATCAGAAAGAATCAGCGATGGGCTCTCACATGGATTATGTATGTGTGTATCTGGGTTTGGAGTAGGAATGAGGGAGGTAGAAAGGGCAGTACCCTTTTAGTGATACCATCAAGAAAAGAAAAGAAACAGGTTTGAGAAAAATCCAGATTTCACATTATCACTTCTGGAAAAACACTGGTGAAGAGCAAAAAAAGTATTTGAGAAAAAGATTCTAAAATGTCTTCATTATTCTTAGTCCTTTCCTCCCCACTTGTGGGTAAATTCCTTGGAACATCAATTGCGGGGTTCACTTTCCATGTTAGCTAGATGAGGTCTGCATTGTTCCGGAGCAAAGATGAGTAAGCCAGACAGTCAGGGCGAGCCTGCTTCCTGTGCCCATTGAGGTAAGAATGGATGCCACACCCTTGAATCTTCAAATAGACAAAGGAAGGGTATTACCCTCCAACACCTGGAGACCGTGTAAACTTCATGTCTGGGGCCCCCAAAATCAAGTTTTGTTAAACATAGCTTCTCTTAATTGTTCTCACATTGTGGCTGTCACTGCGCTACAAAACTGAGTGGGCCTGCAGGGCCTACAAAGAAACTCTAGGCCTGGGATGCAGCTCAGTGCAGAGCACTTGCCTAGGATATGGGAGACCCACAGTTCCATCTTAGCATCAAAAAGAAAAAGACACACACAGCAAAAATCTGTGACTCCTGTTTCTGTACAATATCCCACTTGGTATTTTCAGTTAAAGAGCATGTGTGTGTTTGTGTGTACATAGGTGTGCATATGTGTGTTTATTTTGATGGGAGTTCAGGTGCATGTGTTTTTTTACACAAACCCATAGAAGCAAGAGACCCTCATTGGGGATGTTGCTCCTTAGGTGCCCCCCAGCTTTTTTTTTTTTTTTTTTTGAGCCAGGGTCTCTCACTAGCCTGGAAGTCACCAAGCAGGACAAGATGGTTATCAGAGTTCTGAAGGATCCACTTCATTCTGCTCCCTAGCCTGAAGATTTTTTTTTTCTTTTTGCGACAAAATCTGTAGTCCCATCTGGCATGGAACTCACTATGTAGACCAGGCTGGCCTCAATCTCATGATCTCAAAGAGATTCATCTGCTTCTGCCTCCAGAATCCTGGGATTAAAGGTATGTGCCACCACACCTGGCTTCCAGCTTTAAGATTATAAGCACATACCACCACAAGGTTTTTTTTTGTTTGTTTTTTTTTTAAATGAGTTGAGGGAATAGGACTCAGGTCCTTGTGTTTGCCTGGCAAGCTTTCCCAATTGAGCTTTCTTTCCAAATTCAGCTTTTTTCTTAAATTAATGCTTTTCCCTAAATAATAGCTTAGTTGGAAAAAAATCTGAATTCATTTTTTCTCCCTCTCTCCAGTATTCTCCGCTACTAAAAATCTGTAAAGGAAAATAACCCAAAAGACAGTGTTCAAGTTTTTGAAGACCTCTGAACAATAAAGGATTAAGACATTGTAAAGTGAGTCTGGAGAGTTCACTGTGAGTGGTGCACTTCAGCTGTGCTCAGATTCCTTAGGATAGATGTGTACAAAAATATCTGTAATACAACCTAGCCAGAATATATAAACTCCACAATAATAATCTAAAACGAGCAATTGAAAGAATAAGTCCAGGCAAAAATTTTTGACTGAATAGGAAAAAAAAAGCAATAATTGCATTTAGAGCAGAAGTAATTTGCTATCGCACTTGCCTTTGCCATAAGGATTATCTTTCTGCAATTTCATCCAAGGTCACTTGACACTCCCAGTAGAACGCTAATGTGCCTAAGTGTCCTAGTATTAGCTCTGAGTGGTTGTAAATTTGTTTCAGTTGCTCAAAGGTGGATTTGATAATGCTCATTTCAAGATGAACTCTGCTGTCTTAATGTGTGAGGACTTCGGCAATTTTAAAAGAAGGGAATGTTTTTGCTTTTAAGGGAAGTAAGAAGAAAGGTAAAAAACAGAGCAAGATATTAAGCAGAAGGGAGATATTTGGAAAGAAGAAAGGGAGCAGCAAGAAAGGGGGTGGGTAACTGGGACAGGCAGTTGGGATGAGATATAAATGCTAACTTGAAATATCTTTTAAAAAAGCAATGCTGTCTTTACCATTCTGAGTAATTGATATCTAGCTTTTCAAGCATATTTTACAATTAAAACCAAGACTATAAGAGGTAGTGTATTGGAGGTTAAGGAAACTGAGGCCTGACCCTGCAGCTAACTTACAAAGTAACACTAAACTCCACAATCATCTGTTAGACCACTTGATCCTTTTGAGCTCAGATTCCTCCTCTGGAAAATGAAGATAGTAATAATAATAACAACAACAACAACAAATAATAATACATCCTAGCTCAAAGGGTTAAATAATAGAAATAAAAGGCTTCAATAAAAAATTAGAAATGATGAGTTCAGAATCCAAAAAACTCAAGTGTCAAGTCAAACTGCCTAGAATTCTGTTTTGTTTGGTGTGGAGGGAGCGGGGGTTGGGGTGGGTGTATGTTTGTAGGGCTGGTGATCGAACCTAGGGTCTCATACATGCTAGGCAAGTACTCTACGGGAAAACTACATCCTCAGTCCTCTTTTTAGTTTTTATTCTGAGACATGATCTCACTAAGATGCCAAGGCTGGTCTTCAACATACTTTGTGGCCTAGGCAAACAGTAAACATGTGATCTTCCTGCTCAACCTTCAGAATAACTGGGATTTTAGACCTGTGCCATCAAGCCCAGCTCCAACTAGCTACTGTGGAAAGATAGTCTCATGAATCCAAAGCGCACTTTCATGATGTTAGGAGTTTCACGTAGCTCCTTGGGAAGTATAAGAAAGGGATATGATAATCTCTCAAATGATAAAGCTCATCATACCAAAAAAATGAACTTATCTGAGAGGGCTAATCTCAAAGGTCAGAGTGTAAAGGAGTCTCCGGAGAAGAGTTCCGTCATAGCACACTCTGTTACTCCCTAGGGTCTACAACCTCTAAAATGGCCAAAGGAATGCTCCACATGAATGTGAGGTATGTTTACTGGGAGGGAGGCATGACTGCACTGGGGACATGGAGTGATTCCAAGGAGGAGGGTCAGGCTGAGAACTTTAAAAGCAGCTGGCCATTTCATAATCTCTCTGTGGCACTCAGGCAATTGTGCACTGCCTGTATGGCAGGGCCAGCTTTCTTCGTTCAGGTCGCTATGGATCACACCAAGAGAAGAAATTTATATAGTCGCTGGGCACGTTTCCAAAGCTCAAGCAAATACAGAAAACCATGGCTTAAGTTGGTGTGCCTAGGGGTCTTTTGGAATTTTCTACTTTGGGCCAGTATCGGTCTGTTTATAATAGGTATCATATATAGTCTTTGGGTGACAGCTGGTTCTCTGAGATGCAGTCTAACCATTTCTAGTGTTTATGTATTTATTTTTCCTCTAAGAGGTCTAAAAAAATCTTCACTCTACACTTCCCTAGAGGATGACGGAAGTAGTAAGTACATAGCAGTCTCTCCAGTTTGAAAGGGAAAGGGAGCATTATACTGTCATGACTAACCAGTGAAGATAGAGGTAAACACTGGAGTGGTGCCTCCACAATCCAAGGAAAATCAGAAGCCACCAAAGTCAAGAAGAGACAAGTAGTTAGTGGCCTGTCTTCCAAAGCAGAGGGACTGTGGTCTGCTTGCTAATCTGGCCCAACACTATCAGTTTATTATTACTCTGCTTTCATCTGGGAAAGAATAAACTCCTTCTAAGGTATACTGTCTGTGGTCATTTAGACTTAAGGAAACAAATACAATATCAACAATCTTTTTATCATCAATTTAATTTCACAGATTTTCTTGATTATGCCCACCCATTGTTTCTACTTTTCTAAACTCATTCTCAGACATTACATAATTATTATTTTTCCTTTTTGCTCAGTTAGATTATATGGTGTGTGTCATTGCAACACAATTTCTTTGGCTCACTTTTGGAATGTTAAGTCAGAAAACTATGTATATCAGTCATCAATGAAGTTCTCAAACAAACAATTTCTTTCCATGGAACAAATATTTATCAAGCTGTATGCCAATTAAGTCAAGTAATTACACCCTTAAGAGATGCAATTTTCAAATTTATTATTTCAAAATTGTGGACTACAGATGTTCAAGTTTTAATGTGTATCTATCTGGAAAATGACAAAGTAACTGAGTCATAAAAAGACATTAGACAAAGTATGCTGAATAGTTTGAATACTGAAACCACTGTGTTTATGTTCCATCAGAGTTATGTGAACAGAATAAAATTCAAAGATTATCTGGTGTGAGTAATGAAATAATGCAAGTTGTGTTTTCCCGGGAGGTATAGAGGAACTCTGAAGCTTTCATCTGTGCAGCAGATTGTAAATCAACTGCTTCAGTGCTCCCAACAGTACCCCAGGTACCTTGGAGACCAGGAAAGATTCATTAAGCACCCCAGAGCACCTGTCAGTGATGAGCAGCTTCAATATTGCTTCTATATTTCATCTACGCATTTACTAAAAAGGAAAGGCTGTATTTATCAAGTTCCTACAAAGTTTAGTAGCTGAGCCACACCCCCAGAATGACTAAAGGCTTCATCATCTGTAGAATGATGGATCCCAAATTGAAAAATCTCTCTTCAAACTCCAAAACTCTGTGAGTTTAATATACTGACTCAGTGTGAGCACCTGGTACAAAGTTTGCAAGTGGACTAACTAGGGGGCGCTAGTGTTTAACAAGGAAAACAGCCCAAAGTAGTGTGTCAGTAACTCAGTGATATGAATATTCCAAGTTCAATTTGCAATTTGCATTTGGAAACTTTTGTCTTACCAGATAAGGCTTCCTATAGTCTTCACAAGGACATAATATTTGACATATATAGATGTTATTTTTCTGTTAATTTCATTCTGAAAATATCAAAATTCTTTGAAACAATGAGCAGTGTTGTCACTTGGTAGAATCTTGTCCTCAGCTGACATATCTACTTATTTTTGTCCCGGCTAGAGTTGGAGTCCAACATGACCTCATTTCTCATGCTAGAGTGGAACACATGCCTCACATTGTAAAAGAAGGACTCTAGCTCTTTCACACCCTTACATACTATTCCATGTGCAGAATTTCAGTATAGAAGTTGTGGAGCTGCTTACGCTAAGCTTCTTTACTAAGAAATGCGTAAACCTCTAAATGTCCAGATAAACCCAGAACCCATTTGTAAATGGTTACAGAATTTCAAAAGCAATGTGTCATTGTACAGTTTGAGGTTTTAATGAAAACTTTAGGAAAAAATATCATAGATAAGAAAACATTAATTTAAAAACTATGGGACGTGAATACTTAATGTTTGATGTAAGAAATTTGGCTGGTGCAGCATGCTTTGTTTTCTGAAATGATTTATAAAAACTGTTCACCTGAAAAGTGGGGTGACCATGGCCAGATTCTTTAATTCATATATTCGAAAGACAAGTAGTGTGGCTCTGCTATTCAAAATAAAAACAAAGCCAAAAAACAACTTATTTTTGCATCAGGATGAGTCAGCTTCATCAGAAAAGCAGCAGAAAGGATTCCTGTCCTGCTGATCTTTCGACCTTCCTCCCGTTGAGCTTTTATTCACATACTGTATAGTTTACTCTCTGGAACTTGCAAAGACCAGACATGAGCTTCAGCTAACACACTGATACTTACTTCTATATTCAAGTGCCGTTCTCATATCTCAGGATATTATGCCCACACTGCCACAAAAGAAAACACCCGGATTTTTTTTCACTCTGTTTGTCTGTCACTCTATTTGTAAAACAACATGTTTAAAGATTAATGTGATTGGTAAATTTACTATTGTTGTCTTGGCAAAGTCTAAGATTTCAGCATCTCAAAAAGTATTTGTATATGGCAGGTTTATACAGAGATAGTATCTATTTATGAAAAATACTGTTTGAATATCACAATAATAATTATTTTAAAGTCTAATCAACTTTTTGTACTTCCTCTAGTGCTTGTTTAAAAACTAACATAAAAGAAAGAAAAAAACCACCACCATAACAACAAAACCACAATAACTAAAAATGCTAATTCCCAGAAGTGTTCTACTGTCCTCTAATGTTCTAGCTGCAACTCTACAGAGCACTCAGAGATAATGAATTCAATGTACAGAAACCATTTCTCCACTGATGTTAACAGAAGCACAAGAAATGTCTTCTTTCCAGATTTGTAAGGAACTAATTTTATAATAAATTACACTGACTCTTAGATGCACTCATATTGGGAATGACTTGTTTGCCAGCTGTGCTAGTAAGGAATTTCCAGACTGCTTGGTGTGCATTGTCTCATCAAGGACACAAAATTAGGAAAGTGCTTTCCTAACCAAACTGTGATGAGGCTGCACCAGCTAAGCATCTTCATGTATCTGCTTCTTGTCACCGTTGTTACTTTTACTGCTTAACATTACTATGGCCTAAAATAAGTACATACTTAGAGACACAGCTTTGCTAATGCTATAGAAAAAGTTGACAGACTTGCTATGCTATTTATTTAATGTCCATAACATAATTGTATAAGATCAAAGTGGTTGCATTAAACGTAAGAGTAACATAATTACTTCAAAGAGGTTTTGAAATATTGACTCAGTTATCTAACATATTTTGAAGATCTTATATATAAAGAGGTTTTTGTCCTACAGTATTGCTTATTCCTAGTAGAACCCATCTTCCCACAATCCCTGAAGTTCTGAGCTCTGCTTCTGCTAAAGTACAATGAGGCATTAGCAAGCGAACATCTGATTTGCTAGCTAACACATGTGACCTTGGAGTCCCTTTGGAAAACTCCCAAACTCTTGGTTTCATCAAACCAAAATAAATATCCTTCCTTGTTGATTAGTACATGGGTTTCCGATTACTACTGTGCAAGTCGGTGAGCTTTGTTTTTAAATTTATATTTTAATTAGTTTCCTCTCTAACAAACTCCATTATGTACAATCTTTTCTTCTCGTCTGTCTGAAATTCTTCCTAGGGAATACCATCAGTTTGAATAACAGACTGTTGGAAACTTCCTTTATTTAAATAACATGCTAACAAGAGCAAGATTCAAACATGATCCTAACAACACTTTTCACAGACTGAATCAATGATTACACACATGCCAATAAAGGTCAATTTGCGTTTTCTCTTGAACCATGAAAATCATGAGGGTGGACTTTCCCCGGCCACACCCAATACACATAAGAAATGACAGCATCGTTAAATGAATATCTGAACCACTGTCAGTTTTTAATTTAGATTATTCCTATACTGCAAATAATCCATAAGCATTTAATTTCTTAACCTCAAATTAACTGAAGGCAAATTAAATATAAAAACTGATATCATACAAAAATTCTACAACCAGAAGTCAATAAAAATGACCTTGACATATAAATTATTTTTTTCTCTCTTTAATTGAATTTTTGTAAATTTCATACAATATATTTTGACCATATTTAGTTTGCCCTCCCCTATGTGTACCTTCCCCTTCCACCTCCTGTCCAATTTCATTGACTTTGGGTAGATGGGCACTTGAATACCCATTACTTCTGCCCAGTGTTGGTAAGGTTAATGTCACTTAAATCACTTGGTGATATTTTATGTCTACAACTCTGATAAATATATATATAATATGTATCTATGTTAAAATACAATGCCTTCACTTGATGGTAGATGGTTTCCAAATAAGATCTTATACATGGAGTTGGCCAAAGGAGAAAATGAGCCAGGAAAAGTGCCAACCAGAGGAGTATTAAATACGCTCCACTTGAAGTCATTTGGCAATAGCTCCACCTTTCAATTCTATACAAGAGCTCTCTATATAATCCAAGATGGCCTTAAACTCACAATCTTCTGCCTTTTTCTCTCTAGTGGTGGGGATGACAGTATATGCTAGCACACTGGGCTTTATTTCCCTCTTTTTGTGTCATTGATTGATGGTGTTAGGTCAAAAACGTCTGTGATGTGATCTGCTTTCTTGTCATCATTAAGCTATCTAAACATTAATTTTAGTAAAATAAGTCTCATTCATTTCAGATAATTGTTAAACTGGTGCTTTATGTAAGTTCAATTTGAAGTGGATAAGACCTACTGCAATTCATTATAGCAAGTGTCCCTGTAGGGAAAACCCCTCAGGAAGTCCTGCTGATTATTTCACATTAATTATCTCATACAGTAAAATATTCTGTTTTATTACCTTGATGTACATGTCTGATGCTTCAGGATAATTAGTGCTATCATATTTAATTTTATAAGGAAAAAAGTATCATTATCTAGATATAATTTTTATACTGTAAAATTATCAATGATACTACATTATTTTTTGTAACTTATTAGCACTGATAGCCCAATGGCAATTACTTTTTTCAATATTGAATTTCATCAACTAAATGTTTCAGAATTTTTATACTGTTAAAATTAGAGACAAAGACCAAATGAGTGGTAACTTTATGGAGTCAATATCAGCTTAATCTTTATTTCTATTTATATCAAATGCTAAATACATATTTAATTTTTTGTTTGTTGCTTAAATAATTCATAAATTGATCCTACTAATTTGAAGTGTTTTGTAATCTTAAGTATGTAGTTCTGTGATCACTACATTTGAGTAGCAGTCATCCTTCCTCTTCCTCATTGTCACACCCATCATGTTTTCATGGAAACAACAGAACAGGAATAATCTCAGATCTAAGTTAATGGGTTTGTTTTCCTCTCGGTGCCTCAGTTATTTACACATGTAAGAATGTGTGGAGTGGTCTCAAACATATTACAGAACAGTGGATAATCTTTTAAAAGCAGAAAAATCATATTTCTGATTGAAAGAATTTAATGCTTTCTGTTGAGATTTAGTTATTTGTTGGTGAGACTCCAAGGGACTTTTGTTTTCTTCTATTTCACTGAAGTGTTTAAGTTTTTGCTGTAAATAAAATAAACAGCAATAATCTATACAATGAGGTTTTTTTTAAACTCTGGATACATTTTAATTTTGTTAAACACCTCCAAACCAGCATAGTTAGGCATTAGATACACATCCAGAATAGAAAAGTAATCCAATACATATAAAAGTCTTAATAAACCTATTTGGAGTTTTCTCCAAAATAATAATTACTTCACATATAATTGCTTTTCTCTAAATCATAAATTAAAATTAAATAACCATTTTTTTATCTTAACTGTTTTGGAATATATTCAGAGATCCAGGGAAAGCAGATTATAGAACCATTTCTAGTAATGAAGACTGACCTCTTGCTCTGTACACATTTAATTCACTTCAAAATAGAACTGGGGAGGCAACACAGTCAGTAAAGTACTTTCCACACAAGTCTGAGGACCTATGTTCAAGCCCCAGTATCTATGCAAAAAGTGGCATGCACTTGTAGTCTCAGAACTTCTGGCCAGCAAACCTAAACTAATCAATGAACCCCATGTCTGACTGATATTAAGGTTGTTCTTATAATTCGATCATTTAAATTTTACCCTGAAAGAAACTATGACCCGTGCTCAAGACCCATGCAAACTCAAGCAGACACAAAGCCAACCAGGAACTGGGGAAAGGAAAGCAGAACGCAATCTTTGCTGAAGAAATATTGACAACTGATTACTGTTGGGTGAAGATGAACTAATCTTTTTAAAGCGAGGGACTCTGGATAGGCCAACTAGATCTCGGTGGATGAACTTGCTCTGAGGAACATTTGAGGGCATTAACTGGACACAACAGATGAAAGAATGTACAGATTCCAGTTGAGAGGATGTGTGTGTGTGTGTGTGTGTGTGTGTGTGTGTGTGCGTGTGGTGCCAGTGGGAAAGTGGGTATAAAGATGATGGAGATGTTCTGTATCAAATACATAGTGATTCAATAAAAATGATCAGTAAACTCCCCATGCCCAAAAGAAAGAACAAAATCGAGAATCTTCAACCAGCAAATTAAAAAAATATATAAAAATCCCTGAATTTATAAGGATACAAAAAATGAGCAAGAAAATAAAATTATAAGACCTCACTTGCCATGAAGAAGTAAGGCACTAAGAATTTGCTCTGGATGTGGGTAATCTTGGGAAAAATTAGGAACCAGATGTCGTGCCTGTCTATTTTGGCTGAATAGTTTGAAGGTAAACTGTATATTAAATTTCTGGTTGATGAGGTTAAAGTTTTTAAAGTCTAACTCATAGGTACTGAAAGAAAGATGAAAATGGATAGTGATCATTTAAGAAATCGAAGAAGTGAGCTGATTCAGGCAGTGATGGCCACTATCAACCAAAATATGCAACAGAGGACAATGGGAACTTGTGATAAAGGTGTTAATTTTCTATCTCCTCACACACTGCTGCAACTTATGGTGGCAGGAAGTGAAATGAGCAAGCACAGAATGTTTCAGTCTACATTGAACCTCCTAAGAGATCTGACTGAATATTTGAACATGCATATAATCAATCTTTAGGCTCAAAGACTCTCTTCTGCAGCATTGCCAAGGCTAGAGAGAGGCAGGACCCATGGCAGTGTTTAAAAGTAGCCACACAATGTCAAACGGGGGTTTTATGCTAGAAAATTGCCTCAGTGTACCCACCTACAAGGATTTTTAGAGGAGTGGTTATGAGTAGAGGACAGAACAGACATCACTAATACACACTTATGTGTAATTTTCCTTTTTTGAGCCCAAGTCATACAAATCAATCCTAAGCCACATTTGAGAAAACTTGAGAAACATTGAAAAATGACTATTCATTTTGCTGCATGCGATACTGGTGTCATGGTTATGCAGGAGACTCTCATTATCTTTATAAGGCACTTATGAAAGAATGTATTTAGAATAATTATACGATTTTTATGGAGTTGTTTTAAAATATAACAGTAAGATTAATTTTTAGATTACATAAAGTGATTTATGGCAAGAGGTTGATAATTGTTGAATCTGTATGAAATATTTAAGAGTTTTACGGTATGCCTTTCTCCCCTTGAAAGTTTACATAATAGCTAATTAAATCTTTAAAATATATTTTATTGATTTGAGAATACCATACAATGCACTTTGACCACAGTCGGGCTCCCCTCTCCTTCCCACTCCATCTTACTAAATGGGTTCTGTGTTAGGTATTGAACCCCAGTGTGAATGAAATCTATGGTCACCTAATTCAGTACATAGGAACAAACAGAAAGGAATCAGTCCAGTAGAACCTGAGAGATCTAAGAAAAATGAATGAAACTCTTTGATTTTATTTGGCTTCTTCTGTCAAAAACATGTCCCTGCTGGGGCCAGACTATAAAACTTAAAACACTCCTGTATTAAAGCTTTATCAGTAGCCTATTTTTATATAAAATATAATTAATAGGTACTTATAGACAAATTTACATGAATAAAATCCTTTTCTAGGCTCAGAATTGCTTTCTTTTTTCCTTTATAAAGAATAGTGTTTTGATAAAAAACAGATAGACCCCTCAGAGAGACATAGATGCTCCTTCTAAAGGCTCAGATGGCATTCGATCATTCTCTTACAAACCAACAGTACAGAAACATTGTAATGATTGCATTTCTTATTAGATGGTAAGTTTCCCAAGGAGAGAGTATACCTTCTGCTTTGCATTCTTTGTAAAGTACTGGCCTTACATACTTGAATTTTTAAAGTGTTTCTTCAATTTATTCTTCAGAATAATGATGTTCTATTCTTTGATTATGGAGATGGCACTACTGGGCCATCATTAGACAGACTTGTGCTTAGCATACTGAAAAGTGTTGCTGCAGTGATGTTTCCTGGCTACTCTGTTTCTATTTATCCTAGATAAAGCAATGAAAAATGAAAGAAGTAATTCTACCCAAGCTGAACTGAGTGAAAGGATGATTTAATTGGAGTTACTTAAGAGTTCAGAGATACAAAGCTCCTTACAAAAGCATGGATAATTTACAAATAGTTACACCAGAGAAGAAAAACCTCCCTTCCCCACTGCAATTGTTAATCTTTTACATATCCCTAGGGAGCAGAGGGACCCCTAGTGCCTTGTGATTCCTGTGATACTAAACCCTCAGAAGCGAGTATCACAGATGCTCTGGCTCAAGATGGCACGGATCACATCTTTCTGGAGGAAATATCACATAACACACGTGCACTTTTGATCTCTTACTTTCATGATAGATTCTCTTTTTTGATCCAGCTCCACATGTTTTCAAGATGGCTAATTTTTTTTTTTTTTTTTTTTTTTTTTTTTGCTGTTGCTGTTGTTTTCAAGAAAAGGTTTCCCCTCTAACCACAAAAGGCCTGGAATTTACTACATAGATCAGGCTTGCCTTGATCTCAAAGAGATTCACCTAACTCTGCTTCCCAACTGCTGTGAGTAAAGGTGGGTATGACCACAATTGGCTACTCATGGTAACTATTCTTTTTATGATTTCATTTCATTATTTTTTAATTTTGTGTGTTTGTATGCATGTATGTGTGTGCACAGGTTTGTGCACATGAGTATAGTGCTCCTGGAGGTCAGAAGAGGACATCAGATTCTCTGGAGTTGGACTGATAGTTGGTTGTACAACACTTGAAGTGGGTGCTGGGACCGAATTTATGTCCTCTGTAAGAGGGGTATGCACTCTTAAATCAGTGAATCATCTCTCTAGCCCCCCAGGTAACTATTGAGCACTGCAGAAAATATGTAGTCACTGAGTAAGCTTAATTACCAGATATACATAATAGAAAACACCATGTTCTAGCCACCATGTTCTAGCTTCATACTGTTGTGACAAACACTGTGACCTAAAGCAACTTGGGGGGAGAAAGGGTTTATTTCAGATTACAGGAACTGTAATCCAGTCCATCATGAGGGACATCAGAGTAGAATTTAAGCAGGAACTTGAGGCCAGGCCTCTTTACTATTCCATACAGCATTACTTCTGGACAAAAATCTCACAGCCAAGGAAGTATAGCAGAAACTGTGGAGGAATGCTGCTTGGTAGCTGCCTCCCTTGCAGCCTCATGCTTAGATTTCCTATATAGCCCAGGACCATCTGTCCTGGGAATGGTGATGCCCACAGTTAGCCGGGTTCTCCTCCGTCAACTAACAGTCAAGACCCAGACAATCCCCCCAAGACATGCTCACAGGCCAGTGTAATCTGGGAAAGCCCTCAACTGTGACTCCATTCTCAGGTAACTCTTAGCTGTGTTGACAGTTAAAGCTAACTGGGACACATTTGTTACTTTTTAAAGAACACAATTATAATAAGTAGTAGAAATGAATTGAGAAAGGTGCAGTATATTGCTAGTTACGCTGTTATAATATCTAAACATTTTGACTACAGTCCTCATGAAGAAATCATTGTTTTCATAACCATCTCTTGCAAATACATATAAAATATATGTGTATATATGATAGATACGAAAAAACCCACAAAGCAATGCTACTATGCTTCATGCATTCTACAGTAGTGGAAATGGTGGTCATGATCCACTAGATGAACCTACTCATCAGAGCCTATAATTTGAAAAGCACTCAAAATGTTTACTGTTTGGCAATAAACCATTCGGAGTACTATGATCCTTAGTTTGAATTGTTCAACTGACACAGTCCAGAACTACCATCGAAGAGGCTGTTAGTGAGTTTATCTAGATTAGGTTGGCTTGTGTGCAGGTCTGTGAGGATTGTCTTGATTGTGTTAACTGATGTGGGAAGATCCAGCCTAAAAGTGGGTGATATCACATGCTAAGCAGAGGTCTTGAACTGTATGAGACTGGAAAAAATAAATATGAACACAAAACACATACATCCATTCTCTCTGCTCTTGACTGAAGATGTGGCCAGTTGCTCCAAGTTCTTGCTGCCTTGACTTTTGAGGTGATAGACTCTAACCTGGAACTGTGAGCCAAATAAATCTTTTCTACCCTAAGCTACTTTTTCAGAGTATTTTATCACAGTAACCAGGAATGAAATAATAAACAATAGCTATTCTCCTTGAAGTCATTTTAACAATTCCACATCATAATACTTGATTTCTTCTCTTACACAAAAATTTCAACATGTCTCATTCTGCATGGAAGGATGCATGAATTCCAGAAGCTCTTGGATTGAGAAGACTTGTTTCCTTAATGGTTTCATGCTGTTTCCTCAATAAGCAGGAAGTAAAACTGAGTAGTGTGTGGTTCAGGGAAGCACTTGGGAAAAATTAACCATCTCAACAGGTGGCAGAGTGACAATGCATCATTGTGTTAACAGACTCAATTGCTAGTCATGATTACAAAGGTGGTATTTAAAGAATGTTGTGCCCTTTATTTTGAAAAGTTAATGAAACCATGACCACAGAAGATGTAATGTAAAAATACTCCTATTTGGAGCAGTTTGTTGGATGTGTGCTTTTCGGTTCTCAGAAGCACCTCTCTCTGGCTGTACCCTAGTCATTGTCTCTTGTGAGACATTCACTTTCTCAAAATACATTGGTATCATACTACCAATGACATAGTAGACATTCATTTTTCCTAAAATATATTTTTATGTTTTCTCTCTTTATAATGTTTTGCTATTATAACCCAAGATATTATGTCACTGGAAAGAAAATCCATTGTATTGTAAAAGCAATTACATTTGAGGCTATGATAGTAACATTTACTGTAAAAAAATTTCCACTCAACAGTATACTTATTCAATCAAATGAATATTTCCTAGCCTTAAATCCGGACACCTTAAATCCTAAGACTTAGCATCTGATGAAACAAAATCTCCTAGTAAATTAATTGTTCCAATATAATATTTATAAAATTGAAAACAAAAGTCTTAAGATTCTGCTTCTTTGAATGAATGAATGATTACATTAAATTAAATATTTAATATAAGGAGAGGCATATGAATTTTCATGGAATATGAATAATTTACTTCATATAATTTTGTTCTATTCTAATATTTGAATTGCAATCTTGGCAGACCCTTCTTTGTGAAACTTGAAGTCTTAGTGAATGGCAATTATGATGCTTTTTGCTACAGTTAAACTTTTCTTTTGGAACTGAAGTATGTAAGTTTTATTTTCAACACTTAGCAAAATTCAATATCTGGAAATAATATAATTTTGTGTCTATTTTTCCTCTATTCCTATCACTATTTATCAATAACAGGTGCTTCTACACTTGTCCCTCATGAATATTTGGTAATGTACAGAAATGTTATTGATTGTCATGACTCAGGAGTGAGGGTTATGATATTAAACTGGTATCAAGTAGACAGAGGTCAACAATGCCAATAAGTCTCCTGCAGTTTATAAGACTGTCTCTACATTGGTGAATTATTCATCCCCCAATAGCACTAAGGTTGAAAACCCCTAATTAATATGCTTAGCTGTGATAATTCTACAATTACGAATTGTAGCAAAGGCCTGGCTTATAAGTTTAGCAATTGAGGTCTACTATTTATGAAAGTGTTGTTGCACTTCTATGATAGAGACTGATGGCTAGACACTAGTATATCTCAAAAGCAACCGAATTAAATAACATAATATGATGTCTGATGACAGTGGTTCAATTGTGAGGTATTCAGCTAGTCATAATATCCAAACAATACAGAACTACCATTTTAGTCAGATACACATATCAAATATTGGAAGGTTCCCATGATATAATATAATAGAATGAGTTTCCTATTTCATTTATATTTACTTTATTGATAGCATCATTACAGAGCAAAATAATTAAAATTAAACTATTATAGAGATGCAGTTAAATAACAATGTAGATAAAAGGAAACTTATGTAAAGTAGATAATGTGCATTGCCTTTGGTCAAACTAAGAAACACTGGCATAAGGGCTTTCTCTGTATAAGTATTATCTATTTAGTTTTAAGCACATGTGTGATTTTCAGAGGGAGAAACACTTTTACTTGAATCTTTTGGTTTCTTATGCGGCATATGGATGCAATAAATAGTTGAATATATGAACTAGAAAAACATGTCCTGCATAATGCAGTTGTTTTTAATGGTATAGCTAAGAGCATATATTCGGCTTTTTAAGTGTGGCATCATAATCACATCTTCATAATTACAGGCATGCGTGTCTTCACAGAGATGTGTTCTTAAAACATGTATCATTATGGGGCTGGAGAACTGGCTCAGTGGTTAAGAGCACTGGCTGTTCTTGCAGAGGACCCAGATTCAATTCCCAGCACCTACATGGTGGCTAACAACCATCTGTAACTCCAGTTGCATGGGAATCTGACACTCAGTTCCGACCTCCGTGGGCTTGCACGACACGGGTGCACTTACATACCTGCAGACAATACATTTGTCCACTTAAAAAAAACATGCATCATTATACAATATTTTCATTTTGTGGAAATCATAGTTTTTTTTTTTTCACAAATAAGCTGGCTGAGCTATCCCTGGGTGGTATAATCTTTTGGATCACTCCTGTATAGGTGTCTCTTGCTTGAAATATGGATAAGCAAAACAAATCTCTGATGGCCCTAATTTCTTAAATTCCCTTCCTACTGTGCTGGCACATGAAATTATTGCTCTGATCATTTACGTCAGTGCAAAATAAAATATTAATATCAATCAATATGTGTTGCCAGTTTTCTGAAGAAAAGGGTGGAAATACTCTCCTAGCTCAGAATATCACTCGGTAAAGTGCTATCTGTCATTTTGTCCCTGCTTGTAACAGTTTCAGTGGTCTTATGTTTTAAAGTTGCAAGAAAATTTTTAGAGCCAATTTGAAATGCTAAGTTATACAAACTAAAGCATGTTCTTCATTGATCCCTTGATGGTTTTTACAATATAATAAACCTGCCAGGCTTGAGTGAGAAAACCATGAGCCTCCAAGAGAAGTTTACATGAATAATGTGCTCACTGATACGAGGACTAAAGAATCTGGTTTAGGACAGCAAATTCTTTGAACAAAATTTATACTTCTATAAATCTATTTTATTACCATAACAGGCATACTCTGCTAAAAAAACATCTCATAGCCTTATAAACAAGCAATGGATGGGAATCACTAGTAGACCTAGAATTTCAGTTTTCCAAGTCTTTTAAATGAAACTAGTTTTAAATCATCATTTTTCAGAAGCTATTTTAGTCCCTTTTCAAGGACATTGGAGTATAACTTTGAAATGTGACAGCCACTAAACATATCTAAGTTGTCTAAACTGCATGTTCAAGTTTTGAACAATGGAATTTGTCTCATATCTCAATACATTTGATAAACTAAAAGTCTGGCTGTGTGAAGTAATTAACATGGTTTATAAAGTTGACCAACTGTTGCAATTCATGCACTGAAGGTGAATGATGTACTCCATGCAAATGGCTCTGAGTAATTACTATGCTTCAATTCAATCTTATCTTTTTCAAAGGATAATTTAAAGATGTAAATTAATATAGTGTAGTATGTTCATTGTATTGAAAATGATTTGTGTTGCCATTTTAGTTCATTACTTAAAAATCATTTCTTTTTAAAAGAATTCATAAGGAAACATTACTATAATAATTTCCAGTTTCAAAAGTACTCTCTGATTTTCTAATAGCACTTTATTGGAAGATAGCCTGGCTTATTATCATATCTAAATGTCATATGGGAAAGAGAAAACCCTAAGCATAATGATGAAAAAAAAGTGTGTTTCTACAGACTAATATATTTAACTCCTATGAATTACTCAACTAACTTCAAGCAAGAATATATGTTTTTAATGTAAATATTTTAAATAATGTAAGTACTATCATCAACACTTACAGATTAGAAGAGTAAGAAATACAATTTAGTGGCTTTAAAAAGTATGTAAACAATATTTTTAAAGTCTGTTTTTAACTTAACAATCACAAATAAGTTTTCATTAAAAATGAGAAAACAGCAAAAGTAAAATGTTGATTATGGTCAGGTGTAATAGCGCATACCTTTAATCTCAGCATTTAGGAGACAGAGGAAGGTAGATCTCTAAGTCTGAGGTCAGCCTGAACTACATGGGGAGTTCCAGGCTAGTCAGGGCTACACAGTCAAACCCTGTCTCAAAAAAGATATTTATTATATGAAAGGGAGTTATACTTCTAAAAGAGAGTCTTAGCATGCACCGTCCAAACGTCATAGAAATCCAAAGTAAAAGCCAGTAAGGGTTTCCAGACCATCCCTTTACAGACCAGGAAACAGGCATCAGGGTGCTTGTTCACGTTCATAGGCTGTTTCCGTAGCAGCGCAAGGAGGAAATCTTGCTCCCAACTCTCAGGTAAGGCTCCACTCCCTGTATACACAGCTAATCCAACTCCACACTGACTTGTTCACACTAGACTACATTTTCTCTCTAAATGGGCTCAATTTAACCCACAAAGCAGGTTTAGACATATGCTACATTCACTCCAGTGGGAAAAAAAGGGGGTTGCAAATATCATTTTTCACTTGAAACTACCATGGATATAAAAATAGGCTAGCTTTTATTCAGTTATGCTTTTTAAGAAGTATTGCAAACAGGCTTGGGCCATCAATCACACTGAAGAAGCATGGCTATTAGATTATTCTGACTGCTATGGAAATTGGGGACTCTGGACCCAAATTATCTATAATATTAATATACTATATATTCCAATATAATATATAATAACTGCTGCAAGGACCAAATTAGCTGTAGAATTTAAAAGCTTCCTGATGCTTTGAAAATAATGCTCGATTGTCATTAACTAAGGTGACAAGAGGGGAAAGGGAACATCCATCACTGTAGAAAAAACAAATCTAGCAAGCTGATATGCTGCCTGTTTTCTGGGATTTTTAGGGAAAACTTCAGTCCTCTGTCACTTAGAAAGACCGGATGCAAGAACACACTGGGATTCCCAGAGATAACGTGTTTCAGCCTAGGGAGGCATAACTCAAAAGAAATGACTAAATAGCCTTTGATTAAGAAATACTACTATCCAAGGCCAAGTAGTTTTATGTTGAAATCATTTTCTAAAAGAGTAACCAAATGAGTTTCACTGTACTTCAAGGAAAAATTTACTTTGATGCTCTTTGAAGATGCAACTCACACTGAAGTATCAGTGTTCTTGGTGGTCTTAGGAACTATTCTGTACCTCTTGTTAACCTATTAGTATATTCTGGAGTTTAAAAACAAATAGCTCTTGCAAGTCCCAAAACAAACTTAAGGTCCAAATGCTGCAAATATTCTTTTGTTTTTCCTATCCTTTGCCCTGAAAGCAAGTGGAAAAATAATTTTTATTGCCCAGATAATTGGGCTGTCCTCTGACAACTTAATCTATAAGTGGTCAGCTCGTTCTAATTCTGGTTTAAGGGCTATTTCATAACGCCATTCTTGGTATTCTTTCTGTTTAACTGGCATATAGTTCTCATTTTGGAACAGGATATTACTCACTTGATTTCTTTCCACAGGGGAAGAAACAATTTTCTAGGCCCATTTATTTCCCTGAGAATTGCTTAGATCAAGTCCAAGTTGTTTTAACTAAATTGTTGATAAGATTGTGGGAATACTAAGATCTTTACTCCAAGATGCCTGTGAGAAATGAAAATATAATCAAAACAAGGCCTGAATTTCAAAGTCTGTGTTCAAAAGAGCAGCGCCTTGTGAACTGGATCGTTTGTTCAAAATCACATGTTTGTTAGATGCTGCATGACCCCCAAGGGCATCTCAGAGACTGCTGCCACACAATGCAGGCCTGGGTCAGGTTTGTACAGCCTCTTGTGCTTCTAAAGGCATTTGGTGAGTGAATGTTCAAAGGCCTGAGCAAGATGGAACAGCAGTACCGAACAACCACCCCGTGGCAGAATAAACAACTACAGGACTGTATCTGCTAATGCAATATAGAAATACAACATCCTTTACTGCTGTCAGTTGTCTGCTCACCACCAGAAATAATTTGGAAAATATCATACACATGAAAATGTTGCTTTGCAAATGAGCTTGTAAACAGAAGAGGCGCTTTAAATCAATGAGGACTAATCATGAAAACAGGATGGTTTCAACAGAAAAGTGAAGGACTGGGACACACGCCGGCAATTGTCTTTTCAGTTCTTATAAAGGAGAAGCTGAGAGGTGGCTGTGTTGTTTCTGTGGTTAGTGACAGGAAGTCAGTACCCTGGTGTCTGGTAAATTTTCATGCACTATTTTTTTTTCTCTTATTTTTTTTCTCTGATATGTGTCATGTTTTGCGCTGTGGTTGTATTTTTGGCTCCATATCTTAATTTTATTATTCTTGTTATCTTTTAATTTTTCTTGCTACACCATGTGAATCTCTTATGAGTACTCTGTAGAAGAATGCAGACGCTCCAGGTAATGAATGACACTCTAAGCAGAGAAGGATGGAAGCAGGGACACCATCAGTGCCCCTGGGTCAGAGGCTGCCTAACTGCTGTCACATTTTACTGTCACACAAACTAACCAAGCCCCACTCCCCTACCCAGAGAGTAGCCCCTGTCACATCGCATAAGACACTTGTGCTCTGCTCTTCTACCTGCCATGTAGCATTGTTGACTTATTAATTACGCCTGCTTCCTGGCAGTGCAAGACCACTCCTTGAAAAACCTTTAAAAGTAGGCACATCTTGATTTGTCCTTCAGAGCTGAAACTTCTTCAGAGTTCTCCAGTCCCATCATGTTGTCTGTTGCTGATGTTAATCAATTTCTTCCCTAAACGATGATTTGACTTGATGCTACTATGTTGAATATACTTTCCTTTCTTCCCCTAAAATCTAACATATAGATTTAGGGAATAAGATGGAGAACAGGAAACCACGTTTAGGTATATGATGAAGGGAGTGGAGAATGAGGTAATGTGGCAGCTATAAGGTGGGTCTTCGTAAGTGTTTTGTTATAGCAGCCCAAGTGGACAGCATATACTTTGCTCTTGACCCCTATGGCACTGTGCACGATTCTTTCTGTACCTCCTGTATCTCTTCAGTCCTTTTTTCTGGTTGTGTGTGTGTGTGTGTGTGTGTGTGTGTGTGTGTTAGCTAAACACTCCTTTCCTGACTTTTAAATGCCATAGTTCCTCAAGAATCAGACTTCAGTGACATGTTTCTTTAAAGCTTTATTTTATTTGGTCTCTTCTATAGATTCAATCCATTCACTCTCTAAATGCTTGTTATTCTGTAATCCTCTCTATACCTCCATATCTAGCCAGTTCCAAATCTTTCTTGCCTGTCTGGCATCATTTAATTATTCCAAATTCAGTTCAGTTATAGTCAAAATGTCACCTTTTTATAGAGGTCTGGCCATAAAGATAACACTGGACCATGAGCTTCATGTGAGCAAGGGACATATCTGTTTTATTCACTACTTTACCTGCACAACTTCGCAAGCTTATTTAGGCATAAGAAGTATCTATTGAATAAATTAATGTGTATGAGAAATGAATGAATATGGGTGAAGCTGGGTTATGGGAGTTAAGAGTCATTGTAGAGAACCTAAGTCTGTATGAATATCACGTGATATCGTGGGTTAGACATCATGATGTGCATTTGGACATGAGTTTCTCCTGGAGAACAATAAGAGATCTCATCAACTTAGATCATGGCTAAATGCATACACCAATCTACATTTCTATACCTATCAGAACTTCCCAATGGAGGTGCTTAGATATGGATACCTTTGGTTTCAGGATAAGACAGCAGGATAGAACACAGGGCAGATGAACCAACCAGTCCAAAATATATATGTATAGATGCATGATACAAAATCATTTGCACAGCTGGATAGACTGTATCTGAAAGCGGCTTTTGTTCTTTGCTGTTCTGTTTTCCTTTCAGAGAAGTAATTGAGAACTTAGACTCAAAAGCGAATAAACTGAGTCAACAAGCTTTCAACTTGAGTCAGTCTAGAAAAGCAGGTCTCCTCTCGCTGTGTCACCAGGAAGCCATTACAATGATGTTTATCCAGGGGAAGTGCTATTCTGTGTTTACAGTGTGATGATGCCAAATGGAGGGAAACAAATTGTAAAAGTGCAAATGTACCGTAATTTAAAACACAAAGAGAGTTAAGAGGGATCATGTTAGGTTGGCTTGGTTGGCTTTTTTTTCTTTATCTTGCCATATCATTTCTATCAATATCAGTTTTAATAAGATAAATATCATGGATGAAAACATGATATTCAAGCAGTATTTGTATCTTCTGTTTGATCTTAATCTGAGAATATAATGGTGGCATATGTGAATCATGTTATGAGAATACCTTTTATATTAAATATTTTATGAAAGGCTAAGTAGAATATATGTGGATTATTATGCATGTTACAGGTTTTGTTTAAAAAAAAGGGTTTTCCCTTCTGTTGCTGAATATAATATTCAGCACTGAACATACTGATGAACTTTAAAATACCTCATTTAATAAATAGGCTTTTCTATATAAAAATACTTAAAATAGTGAAATAAAACATTATCTTTTTCGATTTCTGGACAGCCATGATTTTACAAAATAAGTTTTAAATATAGATGGAAGTAGAGCTCTATAATTAAATTATATGACAGTAATTCTCATAACTCATAACTACAGAGGGAAAATAACAATAGATTTATACGTCAGTCTCATTGATAAACTAATATATTCCTTAGTATTGGGAAGTCTGTTTCATATTTGATATACACATTATACAGTACAATGCATGACTCACTATGGGTAAATTCATAAGTGCTTATTAAATGTATGAATATCCTTAAAAGAAAACAATATGGACTTGTATCACACATGCTACTTCTGTTCCAAGTAAGATCGATATCCTTAATTTTGAAATGATATTGTCTCCCCTAATGTTTTTGTGTCTATATTGTATTTTAAAAGGAAAAACCTTTAGTGGAAGGTAATCATCAATTAAGAGAAGGTCAAACTTGACATACAGATGAAGTTTCTACCAAAAATAACTGCACATATTATATATTATCTGCATGCTGAAGGTATATATTCTATCATAGAAGAGTTTGGAAACCATTTCAGTGGGGTATTTCTTTCAAGTCAGTCTTCATGGACTGACTGTCTGGTGCTTGGTATGGGTTTTCTGAGAAGGATAGCATGTCCACGTTCATTAGGGGGAACCAGTCTGTCACTCAGAATGTATTAGGGAGTGAGTTCCTCACATTTAAGTTATAAATGTTTTGATGGAAACTTATTGCAGCTAGCCCTACTTTTACCTCTTCTTACCCAACTAGGAATAGACATGGAAAAATGATGGTTCCTCATTGGTAAGTAACAATTATTTTAGTGAGTTTTAAGAAATAGTAATCTTAATTTTGGGGCTTTTGCAAAACTAAGGGAGCCCTGCAAAAGTAACATTTACACAGTGGAGCTAAATTATCACCTCAGTTGTACGTGGTGCAGATTTTGTGGTTTATATAGAACTGTAGAGGCTTTAACAGAATTATCTGGGGAATTTAACCAATTGAAGAATGTTCCTCATTTCTATTGAGTATGCAAACCTTAAAAGTTCCTTAAATGCAAAAGTGGGGACAGAATAGTTAAAAAGAAGAAATTTAGTGGAAGAGACAACAAGGAGAACACAAGTAGATGGTTAAGCTTCCCAGAACAAATGAAGCCTTCCCCAAGGAAATCCACAGTTGGCCTCCTCTGGGTGCAAGGACATCTGACTAAAAGCTAACTTCCATTTAGAGGTCTCCTGATACTGTTTGTTAGAACTATTTGAAACGGGAGCAATATAAAAGGTCTAACAGTAACTCATACAACATCTGTCTGGTATGTGACTGTTTTCAGTAAAAACATTATATTATCATTCTCTCTAGAATTTGGATCAACGATTTCTATTTTTCATCAATCTATTTATACTTTCTAAATAATAATTAAAATGTAAAACTTTGCTCTGTGTATTCACTTGGCTTTGGTAAGAATCAAACCAAATTTAAAATAAATCTGTTCTGGATAAAATTTGCTAAGATGCTATTTTTTCTGTGACAAGAGATTAATCATCAGGCAATCTGAACAGTGCCCAGTTCATCAGAGGTTTATCCAATTAGTAACTGATCTAATCAGAGGTCTTTCTAATCAAGTTTGATCCAGTCCATGGTTGATATAATTGATGACTAATCTAAGCAGTGATTGATCCCATCTGGTTACCAAACGAATCCTTGGCTAACCAAGTCAATATTCCTATCAAGTCTGTGATTATTGAACAGATCAGTGGCTGATTTAGTCAGCATTTGATCAAATCACCACACACATACCAGAGTAACTTATGCAAGGGGACAGATGTACTATTAGATTGATCAATATGTTCAGTTCCTAAGTAATACACATATCAGATCATGTTCTGTGGCTTAAGTCTATTCGGTGTTTACATGACGTCCAAATTCTAAACCTACTAAATCTATTGGTTAAACAAAAACATTGGGAAGTATCCTGATGTGGATAGATACTTTATTGTCCTACTTTGTCCCTCAGCTATAATTGAATCTTTTTTAGCTAAATGTTAATGTTTTTTAAAAGCTCTCTGTGGGTATTTTCTAGGCTAAGCATAATTTGATTGCATATTATCTAAACATGATAAATTTACTTATGTAGAAGCAAAAATGTTTTGCTCATGTAAATTATTTTCCATACTATATATGAAATAATATCTGTTATCCTAGTCATGTACTAAATTAAAGCATATTTCCAAAGATTATTTCAATAAGAGCATGTACCTTTATAGCTCATTATAATTTATAAACATTTTATGTGCTGTCATCAATTACATCTCAACACTACCACTTTAAAGATGTGGTAACTGAGATCCAAGACAGGTGTTAGGAGTCATGGCCAAGATCCAGAAGCAGGAAGAACAGCTTTTGGCCTTTGTTCAAGTTCCTACTCCAGTGTGACAAATTATAGCCATAGCTTTCTTCTACTTCTCTGAATATGAATTCAGTATATTCATTTCCATTACCATAAGTTACAGCATATATCAGTGAATCCATGAATGGCTAGACTCTATAAACTATCACACTGTTATTTCTGGAAAGCCAATGCACACTGAAAAGAGTATCATTTATAATCATGTTCCTATAATAATAATTTTAAGCCTTAGATTGATATTCAACTTTTGGTTAAGTAAAAAAAAAATCTGTCATTAGAGGGTCTATCCAAAGCTGAATAGGAAAACAGATATGTAGCAGAAAATCAAGATTATACCCTTCTACAAAAACTCTGACTTTTTATTGCTAAGTCTAAGAATCATTATTCACACAGATTGAGATGAATTTTTAAGATGGCTACTAGCCATTGATCTATGCAAGGGGTTAACATGGCCTATAGTTTTAAATCATTTAGTCCTAGGCCAAATGCTATCTTCCTAAATTCTTAAAACAAAATCAGTTGCTTTCATTCTTTTGAGCTTTAGGTTACCAAAAAATTAAGATATGAAATTCTGGCACTGAACTGTGTAGTTAACACTGATTTTTAATAAGTCTAATCTTCTACTATCTATCTATGATCTATATATCATATCTATATACAATATGAAATACTAATGTGCACTGGGTGAAAAGGTGGATGACTAAAGGTTTTGTTAACTAACCCAAATTTTTTTAGGAAAATACAGTTTTGAATATGTCAATTCTTTACCAAACATTAAAGTTTTGTATTAT
Organism: Eospalax fontanierii; assembly: GCA_035773235.1. Classification (NCBI taxonomy): domain Eukaryota; kingdom Metazoa; phylum Chordata; class Mammalia; order Rodentia; family Spalacidae; genus Eospalax; species Eospalax fontanierii. Next base: position 32,837,445 of record CM069544.1, on the reverse strand, counting down.
ATCAAATTATCCTTGTCAAAATGTGCATTTTTATACAAAATTATAATTAATAAGATATTCACCATCTAATGTCCTCATATGAGTTGTAACAAAGTTCAGTGTAGTCATGGAATTTCACCCCAGTACATATTTCTAACCTTCTTATTTTTCATGAAATTCTACAAAATATTGAATGCAACTATATGCTCAGAAAGTCAAATTTTTAGCCAGTCAGATTATATGTTTATATTCAACTGTTTATATTGGATTTTAAACCTCCACTTACTTTCTTGAGCTGACTTTACCAATTAAGAGTTTGTGTTCAAGGAGACATGCTAACTAACCATACTGTGTAACATTTATAGTGTTTGCTTATTTGTTTCTTTCTAGTAATCAGATTCTTACTGCCACAGCATTGGACTTAACGTTAAGTCTATCAAAGATTTGATTGTACTTTATTAGAATCATTTTTATCAAAATGAAGTCCCCTGAAATGAATCTTACTTACTTTGCTTTAGCTTCTGCATCTTCATATGCCTTATTAGAAACATCATCCAGTCCTCCGATCAAATGCTTGAAAGAGCTGTCAGAGGAAGACCAAAGTAATTAAGATAAGTCTTCTGCAAAGTCATAAGAACAATGGCAATCAGTCAATAATAATGTGAAACAATTTAAGGTCATGTAAATAAAAGTGAAAGCAAACACTTGATTTAGATACATTGCTAAGAAACATACCACAGAGGTGTTTCCCCGGATTAGGTGATAAACCTTATGTGGTCTGGGGCCTCTTCTACCTGGTTCACCTCTGTACATAATACCTAATCACATCTGGCAACCATGTCTGCCAAAAACAAGCATTTAAATAACTGGGAGAAATTAAATCTAAACTATACTAGTTGTGAATCACTGTATTACAAAACTAATATACCAACAAAATCTACAGACTAGGGAATGCCTACTTGTAAGTTAATTGGCATTAATTTCTATTAACCACCTTTCAAACTGTAAAAGACAAACATTATCATCTCCACTTAGATAGCAACTATCTGTCAAAGGCAAGGAAAGGTTAACAAAATGAATTATCGAAAAAAAAAACTAATTTAAGAAATGAGAAAATATATTGGCTTTAGCATGAAATTGGAAAGTTAGCTACTTGACACCAATCTATTCAATATCTACTATGTACCGAGAACTGTTTCATATTTACTACATATAGTAAAATCTTGCCTGTCATATGCTTAAGATACTAAATAGAAAGACCCATCAAATAATAAATTCCTCTACGTACATACTACAATTACCTTTGGAAATCACTGAATACAGCTAAATACAGTCTTTGCAAATGCCACATTGGCAACCACAAATCCAGAAGTCTACTGGATGAATAAAGAGAAAGCCTAGGGAAGCCTCCACTGGTCCTCCACTGGTGTTTTTGATAACTTTAAGAGATGGTACCTTGAGGGAGGAAATAGTTCTCTGGTCCTTGACAGTATCCTGTCTTTGGTGCCTTTGTACTTTCTTACTCCAGCTGCTATATTCTGCCCCAGTGCATGGGGCCAGGTGACCCCTGAAATGGTGAGGAATAAATCTTCCCTCCCTTACGTTGTTTCTGTCAGGTGTTTCATCACAGTGATAAGAGCAGTGACTAAAGCAGGTGTGACTCCTGGTGATGGTATCGTACAATGATTTATGTTAGGATTTCCTGCATTTATGACGTGGATATTGAGGTATGAAAGATTTAGAGTCTTGGCCCAAATTATAGAACCAGTAAATGAGGTAACTGATAAAAAGTTGACTGCTCTCTTTCCTACTCTAAACTATATACTTCAAGGCCTATCCAAACGACTATGTGTTGACAATCACTAGGAAAAATTTTAGTACTTCTATTTGGTCCCTTAATGGAGACTTTTAAAGTATCATATGAAATTGTTTTTTAATTTCATGCCTTTATAATTTTTCTTCCTTTTTGCATGTGTATGTACGTGTGGTTGTGTGTGTCTGTGTCTGCAAATATGAGGCCAGAGGTCGTATCCAGTTTGCTCTGGGGATCTTCTCTTACTGCCCTGAGCACTGGGAATATAGGTGGGTCATCACACCAACCATGCATTTATGTGAGTGCTGGGATTCTGAACTCTGGTCCTCACACTTGCACAGGAAGTACTTTACCTAGTTGGCCAACTCTCTAGTCCCTTCTGTGTAAATATTCTGACAGGGCTGGGATTTAATCCAGAGTCTCTTAAATTCTAGACAAGCCCTATAACACTGATATACCCACAGACTTTTTACAATCCTAATCTATAAGTGGCATTTATTTTGAGCATTGAATAATACATTATGCATGGTCAGGTCCTGAAACAGCAAAAAAGTCAGATAATTTTAAAATTCAAAGATATTTAATTGATTTTATTTATAAGTACTTTTGAGAAAACTATATAAAGAAGAATATGACACCAGAAGGCGGGCAGCTATTATCTCAGACTCTTGGTAGTGACTGCATTTTGGAGGTCAGGTCAATGTCATGCTGTGCTAAGCACAGTAACATTGCTGTACAAAAGAAGACAAAGAGAAAGTTTTGGCATAGACCTAAAGAATTAAGAATATTTGCCTAAAATACAAAACTTTCTACAATGAGCTATACTAATTCATACCAAGTGACTAGATAACAGTTCCTACCAATTTTCAAGAATGTTATCAATAATAAATTAAATGATTAACAAAAATCCCATGGTTGAGAAAACAAAATTCACATGTGATTTGGGCCATCTTTGTGTTTTTGCTCTCATTGTTTGTTCTGAGATAGATTCTCACACTAAAGCAAAAAGAGGCCTGGAATCATCTATGCAGCAAAGACATGTTTTAAATTTATGGTTCTTCTCCCTCAGCCTCCTGAGTGATAGGACTGTAGGTGTGTGCCACTGTACCCAGCATCATCAGTCTTTATATGATTTTTCTGTTTCTCACAGAATTTGTTCATCTTCACCTAAACTTGGAGAAAGTCTGATTTCAGAGGAACTTTCTGATAGCTGAAAATGTCATCATATAAAGTGAAAAACAAATTTCCTTTGCTATAAGCAAATATGTAATGTTTGGTTAATTTTATATATGTATAGGGATTAAGAAAAGCTGGCACAGAGTTTAAATTATTTATCCAAGATGACTAAAATCTATTAGCACGCCCAGTATTCTAATCCATTTTCCCCAAATACCTACCACATCCCTTATAATACTTAGACATTTGTAATATAATTGAACCCAAGATATTGGGAGAAGTTATTGAAGGAGAAAATAAATGCTTTGTGGGAAAATTAAAGAGCAATAGCTATTAAGGTGGCTTTTCAGGTCCACTCAGCTATACTAAGAGATCACCTAGATGTTTAAAATGCATAGTAATTGTGGGAGTTCAAAGAATTCTGCCACTCTATTATTAAATGGTCACATTGTCAAACTGCCTTCTAAATATTTATGTCTATACCCGTAGATTTATGCTGCTCTCATCCTTGGTCAGAGAAGCTTCTTTTTGCAGAAGGAAGTGTTAATGACTGGCCAGACTCCTGAGAATAAATGACTGTTGAATCACAGACAGATCATCTCTATCTATAACCTTCCTGTATCATCTCTATCTATAACCTCTCCCATCCAAGGCTCCTGGAACATCACAGAAGAGGGAGGAGAAAGAATGTAATAGCTGGAGGATGGGGGGAGTGCTTTGAAATGCTGTCTTCTGGACATGACATGGCTGTTGTACACATTATAGTAGTAGATTTCTTTCTGAGTATTTTCTTGGGTCTTGTGACATGACTTGTCCAATAAAGAAGAGTTTTGTTTCTTTATGGTCGTGCATCCCCTCCCCAGGCCCTTAAAATCTTCTGCCCTCTCTTCTGCAATGGCCCCTGAGCTGTAGGGTATATGAGGTTTAATATAGGAGTCCTGTTGCTCAAACAAACTTACAGCAATGGTGTCAGCATGCACAAGATCCATGCAAACTCCATCAGACCAAACCCAGCATATAACAGAAAAGCTGTTGGGTGATCACTGCTGGGTGAGGGAGAGTTGATCTTCTTCAAGAGAGTGACACAAGACAGTGTGTACAGGCTCTAGGGGGATGAACTTACACGGAGGGACATTTGGGTACACAAACTTGCCTAAGTAGGCTTAACATATATGACAGAATGCGTGAGATTCTGTGGGCAGGAGATGGGGGAGGTGCAGATGAAAAGGAGTCTAAATATGATTGAGATGTGTTGATGAAATCCACAAAAAGTTAATAAAAATATATTTAAAAGAAGTTCTCGGAAGGATATTCTGAAGATCATAGTATATTTTGACAACCTAAGCAACTGAACAAGTAAAATCCATAAAATATCAGTTACCTAAACTGACAATTACATATAAATCGATTAATTAATTTCTTTACGCTCACATTCAAAGTAATTTATGTTTAGTGTTACAAAATAAAATATCCAATTTCACATATGCTCTAGACTTAATTTCAGAAGACTTTGCGAAAGATTTTAATTCCGGCTTTCTGAATAGCACACCTTAACGCAGCCATGCTACTGCCTGCATACTTCCACACAAACTTTTCCTGAATGGGAAATCCAGTTTTAACAACTTCAGACAGGATTCTTTAGACAAATGAGGAAAAGGTTATCATTTGAGAGCACAGAGGCAGCAAAAGAACAGATGGAAGTTCCCTGTGTGTCTAATGGTGGCAGACTGAAGAGGCTTGCAAAGTGCAAAGGCAAAGACGAGGAACAGCAAAATAAAGAAAGGGAGGGAGGGAGGGAGGGAGGGAGGGAGGGAGGCAGGGAGGGAGAAAGAAGATAATGACTCTTACCAAGAAGACTGTTAACATTTACAGACATTGCTGTTTCTCATTCTAGGAAGTTTGTGTTTCAGGACATTATGGGGACTACCTCAGTGGGTAATGATTTCAGTTATTAAGATGTTTTCATTATTAACCATAACATCTTTCTGAAGGGAGCTGATGACTCAGTGATACATTTCAAATGAGTATAATTTTGATCTTCAGTTGTGATACGATGATACTTCCTCTAAAGAGAAGTGAGTTTTAAAATTACTAAAAGGCAAAAGTCCAAATTAGTAGAAAGTCCAAATATCCAGGGTCGACATGATGCTGCTAAAGAAAGAAATGAAGTACACTTCATAGCTTAGGTAGCATTTTTAAATTTTTAATATTTTTATTGGGGTTTTGTGCATTTCATACAATAGTTAATTAAATTTACACCCCCTCCCCCACTGAATTTCTTGCAGTCTGTCATTTATGTTCAGCCCTGTCTGATCAAACATTTGTACCCAGAAGCTACCATTGTGCAAATTCACATGGGCAAGCTTCCAGTGGCCTGAAAACCTCTGTTTCTCTATGTTCCTGGACAAGCCCTGGATCTTACAATCTTTCCACCCCTTCTTTGCCAGTGGTCCCTGAGCTGTGGGTGGGTGAGGTTTAATATAGGAGTCTTTACATTTTTAGGTTATGTATATATTAAAAAACATAAAGACATATTGATATTGGCTGACTAAATCTTCATGCTTTCTTATCTCCTATCTTTATACCGTGTTTAGGAATCATATATAACTAATTGGACTTGGTGGATTAAAATAATAATAATATAAAAAATGTAAATAGAATCTTTCAAATCTAAAATACAGTGAGAAAACTAATCACTATTTAAAGTAGATTCTTTTTTATTCCATCTTTATTCAAGGTAATGATCTATTCTTAACAATTAAACATTATAAGGCCAAGAAGTTTAATAAGAAATATTTTAAAATTTTATTTCTTTTATTTGTAAATATTTTACTTGCATGTAAGTGCACCTGTGTCATGCAATGCCCACGGGGGCCAGAAGAGGGCACTGGGTCCCCTGGAACTGGAGTTACAGTTGTTAGCTGGCATGTGAGGGCTGGCAACCAAACCTTGATCCTTTGCAAAGGCAGCATTCTTAACTGCTAAAGATTAAATGCTGACATGCAAAGACTTCTTCTGATATGTACCTATTGCTGTTAGAATGGAAAATTGCTGTTTTCCTCACAATCTTTTATGATTTCCAAACTCATATAATAGTTATTTTCTTTTTTATTGCTTACAAATATATACCTTCAATGATAATTAACTTTTATAATTCTCTTCTTTTTATGTAGTGTGATAATTTTCTAATATTTTTATTGTAATAGAATTTATGTACATTGAATCTAAAGGTTTTAAAAGGTGGGCACTGTACCAGTGAGATGACTCAGTGGGTAAGGGCAATTTCTCCCAAGCCTAAGCTGGATTCCCAGAGCTCTTATGATAAAAGGAGAGAACCAATTCCTATAAGTTTTCCTCTGACCTTGGCACACTTGCCGTGACATGCCTATGTGTATAAATAAGCATAGGTGCCTGTGTACATATAGGCACACGTGTCCACAGAATATATAAATGTAATAAAATATATAAATAATATAGTGCATAGAAGCAACACAGGTAATCATCAATGACTATTCCAAATGTAACTCCCCTACATTGGGATTATAATGCTGACAAATGTGCAGTAAAATAAAATTGAAGCAAATATATAATTTGAGCATCTGCTGGCTGATTCTAGCTCTTGTGAAAAATGACCAGGAGTATGCGGGATGGCTGAGGGGAAGGGCTTCTCTGAACAATGCCATCATTGGCTCAGCGGGTTCAGGGACTCCTCATTTTTCATTTTGGCATGGAAAGTGGCACTAGAGTGAGAGATCCGGGGTCTCGCAGGATTTGTAAATTGCTCAGCAGGGAAATGTTTTTCATTCTTTCAAAGGAATGGAATGATTTGGAATCAAGGCATCTGTAAACCGTCAACTGCAAACTGTACTTGGTTCGGTGCCTGTCTTTGTAAATAAAGTTTTATTAGAACATAGTCACACTCTTACATTTTTTATTGCGTATAGTTATTTTTCTTGTACAGCAGAGTTGAGCGGCTATAACACATATCACATGATCTGCAAAGCTGGCAGTATTCTGTCTGGAATATTATGAAGAAGTTTTGTTAAGCCCTTTTCTAGATTATTGTCTTCCTCTTACCCTTCTACCATTATAATGAATCTATTACTAAATGCTGTTCATTTTACTACCAATAATTTGAAATTAATTCCTTTTTGGTACTGTCGTTTGGTCCCTGCCTCCATTTGCCTTGGGAATATATATATATATATATATATATATATATATATAAAATGTATTTTTAGTCATTTGCCCTCTTTTCCTTAAAAGTAGGACAGATAATAATTTCAAACACAAGTCAGATCATGTCACTGATTCTGCTGGCATCTACAAACTCTCTGATTTCTCCTACTATGTATATTGGCTTCAGGACAGTTGTCCTGTGTCTGGAATGTTCTTTTTACACGTCATTTAAAAATATCTGTATTGACTCTAAAATATCATGCCATGTATTTCAATCACATTAAGCTCCCCTCCTCCCTCTACAGCCCCACCTTGCCACCTCCACCTGATTTCACATCCTCTGTTCTTTGAGAATTTCATACAGTGTATTTCCATCATATTCAGATCTCCTCACCCCAACTTCAAGTCTTTATTTTTTTTTTTTCTTTTTAAAAATGGCATATCAAGTCTAGTTTGTCTTCCTTAAATGCTCTTGGGTGTGGTTTCATTCCCTAGAGAATGGTCAAGGAGAATGGTCAATCAACCTGGCATCACACCCTTAAAGAAAACTCACTGTCCTCTCCCAGTAGCTTTCAATTACCAATAAATCGTAAGTTAGAGATAGGGCTTTTTGCCAGCCTCTCCCTTCCATACTGGGATTTTGTCTGGCTTGGCCTTGAGAAGGTCTTGGGCATTCTGTTACAAGATCTGTGAGTTCATTTGTACAACTGTTCTGTGGTTTCCTTCTATTCATCTACCACCTCTGGCTCTTAGAATCTTAATGCCATGTCTTCCACAAAGATATCTGAGCCTCTAGAGGAGAGGAGATACTTATATATAAGTATCCCATTTAGTAACTGGGCATTCTGCTGTGTCTTATTCTCTTCAAGTTGACCAGTTGTGGGCTCTGTGTTAATTACCATTTGCTGTGAGAAGAAGCTTCTCTGGTGAAAGCTGAGAGATGGACTAATCTATGGGTATAACAATAAATCATTAGGAGTCAATATAATACCATGTCTATTTAGCAGAATAGTGGCAGTGGGTTCTTTCCTATACCCATGACCTAGTCTAGCCACAAGTTCTTGGTCCCATACCAGGTATGGGCTCCATCTTGTGAAACAGGTCTTAAATTTCATCAACAGGTGGTTGGTTATACGAATTACAGTTGTACCACTACTGTACTAGTGGGTATATAACAGACCAGTTGTTATTGTAGCTTGCAGAGTTCATAGTTGAGTAAGATTGATTACTTTTCTCTTCTAGTATCATGCATAGCACCTTACAGCACTATGAAAGCTAAACAGAGATGAAGCTTGGAGGTCAGTACCAGCATATTTACTTGTTTGTTCTATAGGTGTATGAAGTGTCTTCTGCAACAGAGTCTTACTGTCAAGCTCTGGAGGCTAACCAAGGGCAATGGCAATAGTCAGTATTTTTGAGGGTCTCTGGGACCCCGCTACGGTCAACAATTCTAGAAGAAGAGTCCATTCCTGGCATTGGGCTTTTTATTTGCTAGCCTGTGATGTCTGGTAGAACCACTGAACCTCCATTATAGGATAACTCCATCTCTTTTAGGTTGCATATGTATATATTTTAAAAGCGTCTACAGTAGTAAGTTTCCATGTGACTTTTTCAAAAGGTTTTTAGTCTTAGCTATCCCTCCCCTTACTCAGTCTTTTGCCCTTCCTATCTCATCATTCCTCTTTCACATTTTATGTCACTGCATTATGGCTCTCTCCCATGAACTCCTCCTTATTAATTTCCTGATCTCTAAGCATTTTCCACTTGAAACACAGATATGTAAAGATTCAAAGCTAGTCAGCCTGCAGTTCCCCTTGGGCCGTGTGCACCGGCTCCTGCGGCAGGGCAACTGCGCTGAGCGCATCGGGGCTGGCACGCCGGTGTACCTGGCCGCGGTGCTGGAGTATTTGATGGCCAAGATCAACACCTCTGGCTGTCCCAATCTCAGCGCTCCAGCTGCAGGTGGTACAGGGTGATGCGTGTCTTCTCATTGCCTGCCAGCTCCAGGATCTCAGCCATCAGGGACACCCAAAAGGCTCTCGGAGTAGCGCAGGAGCTCGGCATACAGCTGCTCATGGATGCCGGAGCACTTCCAGCTCAGGTAGCGGGGCGACAGCGCGATGTGTCTGCGGTGCAGCGCCGCCACCAGGCAAGAGTAGCAACCGCTGTCCAGCGCGTGTAGCTCGGCAGCTCCAGGCAGGAGGATCGCTTGAGTCCAGGAGTTCTGGTCTATAGTGCGCTATGCCGATTGGGTGTCCACACACAACCCACCAGGAACTGCAGGCTGGCCAGACATCTTGGCAATGGCTCAGACACAACCCACTTCTAACCAACCATCAGAACCCACCCTCTCAAATGCAGCTGTCTGAGCCTCACCTGAGTCTTGCGGCCTGTCAAAATGCTGCAGCCTACATGACAAAAAACGATTGGTCCTTCACTCCCTTCAGCCCCGCCCTTACCCTATATAAGACATCCTGTAAGCTACAATAAAGGAGATCCTGCTTTGACAGCCTCCCGGCTCGGGTGTGTTTTTTTCTCCAGAGTGGAGAGGGTCTGGGCTGTCGACACTCACCATCCCACTCAGCCCCTGGAGGAGGCCGGCTGGACCAGCTTCTCCACCGCCCTACCTGGCGGTGATCCTGGCATTCAAGACACTAAGAATAAGTAACAATTGAGTGCTCGGCCCTCAATAGGACATTCATGAGCAGTAAATCATGGATCCTTGAGGAGCTTATGGAACCCTCCCACTCCTTACTGGACTTTTGGCTACTATGGTTTCTAGGGAACGGGCAGTCATTGTCTTCAGCTGTGTACCCACTGAGGATCCTATTAGACTCCAGTAAATAGTTACAAACCTATGGTCATATAGATGATCCTGTTTAAACTCGGTTGGTCTCAAAATAAAAATAATAACAAAAGTCATGATTTTCAGAAGAAGATTTGTAAAGAAGGGGAGTCATGGGGGAAGAAAGGAGGTCAGAGATGGGGGATTATGATAGCAAAAATGTACAATGTTTGAAACTGACAAAGAACTAACAATAAAAGTTGCAAAAAGAAATAAAGACGTTTCTCCCCAAATCATTGTCTGTGATCTCATAGCCAGTGTTGATGTACAATTTGAGTTTTAAGAGATATACTTTTTTAACAAATCATTTTATTTCTCTTTATATCTCTCTGTAAAAGTCCTAATGAGAGAAGTGTATAGCTTTCCAGAGCTGCCATGCAAAATGCCAGAGGCTATACATAAAACAACAGAACTTTATTTTCTTATAGCAATAGAGGCTGGAAGTCAAGATCTAGCAGCTACTTAGACTGGCTACTGCTGAGGCCTTTCTCCCTGCTTTGCCTCACAATCTCCTTATGATACCCTCTTACGGCTTTTCCATGTGAACGGTCCTGGTGTTTGTGCCTCTTACAAGGACTCTAGTCCTAGAGGATTCGAACTCCATGCCATGACCTAATTTTTAACCTTAATTACTTCCTTCATGGCCCTGTCTTCAAATATGTTCACAGTGGGTGATAGGGCCTCAAATATAGATTGGAATACAGAATTAGTTCATAGTAGAAAGTTTGATGAGGAAACATCACAGGCATGCTTGAATATACATATTCTGTTATTTTTGTTGCTGTTTGCTTATTTGTTTGACTAGCTTTGCATATATTTGCTTCTGTTTTTAAGTTTATATACATTAATTTTTAAAATGTTCACTGTATATATTCATTGTACATCGTATTGTCTTGTATAATGACATTTTCATACATACATAGTATACTATTATATATATGTAGATCATACTCCCATTTTTTAAAATTTAAAATAGATACACAATTTTCTTTGAATCTAGGCACAGATGTAAGAAACACTTAAAGCTACAAAACTGAAAATTTAGCAAGACTTTTTGGTCAATGCTCATGACTATGGTGAGTCCCTCAGTATTTTAACATACTTCAAATCTCAAAGGTGCTACAGAAAACAATTTAAAATGCAGAGGACTCTCATGGTCCCATAAATGAGTGTTAACTAAGGAAGGCTGTCATAAGGGGACAGAAAATAAGCAAGCAACTCAATGGGAGGAATTTTCACACCGGCTCAGTCATTCTCTTGACTGAAGTATTGTTTTCTGGTTTCATCTTCTAATCATTCACCAAGGTTCAGTTCAATTTTTGTTCCTGGCACCTGTGTCAAATAGCAGCTCACTGAAATTGCATGCACTTGTGTTTGTGTCTCCTCCTTATGTCTCTTTGATCTACTTGTCTGTTTTTTGCGCCAGCACCATGCTGCTCTTCTGGCTATAGCTCTGTAATATAGTTTGTGAAACGGTATGGTTCCTCCCATCATTGCTTTCTTGCCCAAGTTTGCTTTGAATATCCCAGTTCTTCTGTAATTCCATATAAATTTTAGGATTTTTTTCCTACCTCTGTGAAGAATGTCATGGGGGTTTTGATTGGCCTGGCATTGAATCTATACATTGCTTTTGATAGGATGGTCATTTTTACAATGTCAATCCTATCACCCCAAGATCATGGCTTCCCTGAATACTTTTTTTCTCACTGCTTGTTACTGGTACATAGAAAGGCTACTGACTTCTGTAAGTTGCTATTGGAACCTGCCAGTTTACTGTAGTATTAATCATTTCTAGCAGTTTTATGTTGTATTGTCCCTTTTCCTTTAATTCTAGGAATACTTTTATTTCTTTCTTAATTTTTTTCTTTGACCCATTCATCATTCAGGAGTGCGCTGTTTAATTTCCGTGAGTTTGTGTGGCTTACAGTTTCTTTTGCTGTTGATCATAAGCTTTATTGTGGTGTGGTTTGATAGAATGCATGGGATTATTTCCTTTTTTTGTATTTGTTGAGGTTTGTTTTGTGCCCCAATATGTGATCAATTTTCAAAAAACTTGCATGGGCTGTAGAGTAGAAAGTATACTCTTTGCTGCTTGGGTGGAATATTCTGTAGATGTCTGTTAGGTCCATTTGTTATGAGATGTCATTTAATTCAGACGTCTCTGTTTATCCTTTGTCCAGTGGACATGTCCTGTCAGTAACTCTCTCATTATCTGTCCCAAATCCCAAACTTCAGAGTTACTGGTTGGTTCCTTTCTCTCTCTCTCTCTCTCTCTCTCTCTCTCTCTCTCTCTCTCTCTCTCTCCTATTTTGAGAGTCAAAAATTTGTACTCCACAATGATCTCACACTTGTAATCTTGCTTCAGCGTCCCAAGTGGTAGGATAAAAGGCATGTGCCACAATGTCCTGTAGGCTTAGGTTTCTTATTTATGACTCTGTAGAGTGTTTTTTGGAGAAAGGAAGGTGAGGTTTTGTTGGGTTTTGGTTTCTGGGGTAGAGCCTGGGCCATTTGCATGCTAAGCAAAGGCTCCACAACTGAGCTACACATGATACACTTTACTAACATTTTATTCACAAATTTTAAAGGTTCAGAAAATGTTAAGGTCTTGGTTTTCCCATTTTTCATTTAGGGTTCAGCACAGAGTGAGAATTATCATACTTCTCTCCAGGAAGCATCCCGACCTCTTTCGTCTTTTCCATTCCAATTTTATGCTCAAACTCTTTCGTCTCTGGTCTTTTGCTCCATCAACAATCCCTTTCTCGTTGACTGATTGTCCCCTTTAGACTTTTATTCCAGTCTGTTAGCAGAATGGTCTCTCCAGTCCTACAGCAAATTACCTCTTGTGGTCAGACAGCCAGCGTGAATAAAGTGCTCGTCTGTCTTTCATCCAAACTACCCCTATCTCCTACCTCCCTAATTAGCATATCTGTTGCAGCAACTCAGATTATAAATCTTGGTGTTATTAAGAACCTTTCTTTTTCTCAGAGCCCAACAAATCCACCTTGGCAGTCTCTCTTGAATTCCTTTCCTGTGCTGCTTTCACTGTCTTACTCTGGCCTGAACTCAGAATCATCACACTGGGTTATGTGTCTTTGATTTCTCCCTTTCTACTTGTTCTGACAAGATTCCTAACAGAAATAAGATTTTTGTGTATTTTGTTGCTGTAAAAACAATCACCTAAAGAGGATATAGATGGCAGACCATGATCTTAGGCATTCCTGGAATTCTGTTCCATTTAGGTGACTCTGTCTAAGCCATTGGGTATCTCTGATTCTCTTCTCTCTCCTCCTTTCTGGAACATTTTGTCTTTATGACATTGGCCTCCTGTGGGGCTATTATAAGGATGAAGATATGAGAACATTAAAGCAAAAACACTGATCTGGCGTGGGTAAAGATGCCTGCCAAAAAGTCTGACTGCCTTGCCCAGAACTCATGTGCTAGGAGAGAACTGACATCTGCAGGCTGTGCTTTGCCCACCATATGCAAGTCATGGCAAAAACATGCCCCCCCCCACATACATACATATACACATATATACATATACACACAAACTAAATGGAATAAATAAAAATAAAACCAAAGCAATAAATGTCAATGTTCAAAACTTCATGAATTAGCTTTGTGAGCTCTACTCTGCCTACCACTGACCACATGACATATCATCAATAAATCGAGCCTTGTCAAAGCATAATTTCGCTTAGACACTTGGATAATTTCCATTTCCTTCTGGTCTGTCCTTCCTTTCCAGCTACTATGTTGACTTTTACTGACACTTCAGAGAAGGTCACCTTGGCTCTTTTCTCATCTCTTAATTTTCTGAAGATTGTAAAATGTGTTTTTCTTCTCTAGGACAAAGAAGCCTTTGCTAAACAATGCACAGATCTCCCTAGATTTAATTGTCAATAAATAACCAAGCTCCATGCATCAGTTATAAGACAATAAAATTGTCAAATAAAGTCTTCCAAGATGGTGATTTATTTTATGTCTTGGACTGATTTGCTGCAATTGTGTTTTTAAAATTATTTCAGTTGGGAGCTTAAGCTGGCCAGAGTACAGCCCAATGCAGTCTCATGCACTGTCATTGAGGAGTGAACTATATAATGATTCTAGAAAATTATTTTATTTATTCATTTACTTTAACATTTTATTGCTTCTATTTTATGTGAATGAGTGTTTTGCCTACATGTATGTGAGTGCACCTGTGTCGTGCAATGCCCACAGAGGTCAGAAGAGGGTATCAAACTCCCCTGGAACTGGAGTTACAGGTGGTTGTTAGTTGCCATGTGAATGCTGGGAATTAAACCAGGATCCTCTGCAAGAGCATCCAGTGCTGTTAACCACTGAGCTGTCTCTCCAGCCCTTAAAAAATTATTTTAAAATATGTTTAACCTTTGAGTCAGTAATTCCACTACTGTATGTCTCTTCAAAGCAATATTTCTGAAGGTGAGCAAAGTGGTCTAATGCACAGCATTCTTTATAAAATTAATTGAACACTGACCTAAAGTTCTAAGCATAGTAAGGATCTAAGAACACAAAGAAATTCAGTTATGCTCATGGAAAATTGCCAGTGTGATGTGGTAAGTCAGTGTGGTTTGGTGGGCTTTCAAAGGCAAATTCATTCAAGTACTATTAATCTACATGCATTTTAAGACATGACATTTTTGATCTCTGAAGCTTAATTTATCTGGAAGAGGAAAAAGAAAGCTCTCCTTACAGGCATGCTTGAGAGAAATTATCTGGTTGCTTAGTCTCTATGTGTCAGTCTAATTTTGTGTGAGCTTGTTTCAGATGTGTTTATTAATGTTGTCTTTATGTATAGACTAAGCAGGAAAAAATCTAAGCAGAATGATCTATCAAATATACTAAAATTTGACTAAATTAAGAGTAGTTGCTTTTGAATGGTAAGATTATATTTATAGTTTTCTGAATTTTCTCTTTTTCTATAGTTAATAGCTGTTACATTCAACTATATAAACTCTATTAGAGATGCAAAAAGAGAGAAACTGTACATCTTATGAAACTAGTGAAATAAAATTAACTAACAGCTATCATCAGTCTTTCTAGCTTTTTTCTGAATGATAATGCGTTGTCCATGTTCAATTCAGCCATCAGGACAATACCTTCTTTATCAAATACCAGATCACAGTTTGCCCTTAATAGTCTGGTATCTACTTAAAATTAATTCAGTCACACTTACACATTGTAGCTGGGCTTGTAGATAAGGTGACCATTGTATTTCATCCAAAAAGATAAGTTCTAAAAAGGTCTCCATCGTAAGCAGCACTTAGTCTGGAGATGAGGCTTTACTATTATTGTAGCTGATGCTAATTCAGTTCATGCTTCTACTCTATGAGTTTCAAATGAGTGCCAACTGTGAGGCATATTGAAAAGAAAAAGGCAGTCTTAGATCTTTATGACCCAGCTGGGCCTGTAATGACTGTCTCACCAGGGAAGTGTGCCTACTAAAGTAAGCAAATCCACTTCACTCCACCAAAAATGCACAGGGAATATCTGAAGCCTATTTTAATTTCCAATCATTATGCTGGTTGTTTTTATACTGATTGTTGGATTTCTGTCAGAAAGTGCTCCTAACCCCTGCCTTTCGGTATTCTCTCTCTCCACTGCAAGAATCATTAGAATTACTTCCCCTGAGTAAGCAGTCAAAAGTGTTTGCTCAGATTTTTTTTTTAAATGAAATTTCAAATATTCTTTTATTTTGAAGACTGATGACTAGGTGAGTGACCATATGGAAATAGAATCCTACAAGATCCTGGGACCCTGCTCATATGAACCTTCAACAATGGTTTCAGCATGCTCAAGACCCATGCAAACTCCAGCAGACAAAAGCCCAGCATGGAACTGGATAAACGGACAGCAGATCCCAATCTGAGGAAATATCGGCAACTAATTACTTTTGGATGAGGATGAGCTAATCTTCCTAAGCCCAGGGACCCCAGATAGGCTGACTAGACCTCAGTGGATGAACCTGCACTGAGGAACATTTGTGAACACTAACTTGACACAATAGATCTTAACACAGATGAAGGAACTGATTCCAGTTGAGGGGTATGGGGAGGACGTGCCAGTCGGGAAAAGGGTATAAAGATGATTAAGACTGATTGAGATGTTCTGTATGAAATACACAGTGATTAATAAAATAAAAACAAACACAATTTAGAAAACAAAAAGATGTTTTATTTTGTTCATTTCATTATCCTTTCATATAACTAGTTCATGAGTTCCAAGGAAATTAATGAATCTTTAAATACATTTAAAAATATCCATTGGACAAAACACAACCCTCAGAAACATAGTAAACTTTCAAATAGGGAGATACTGAGTTATTTGTTACTGGTATAAACCAAAATACTGGCCATTATGAAGAAACCAAAGTCTCTTCATTTTTAAATGATTAACTATGAACTCTAACATCAACTTCCATTTATTATCTAATTGCCGGAAGAAAACAAACCCATTTCTAAGTGGTAATGATATCTCATTCTCAATACCTGAACCTGACAGGTAACCTGAACTTAGCATGTCCACAGCTGAACCAGTTACTTCATCACAATCTGCTTTTCTGTCATATCCTTGATCCATTATAGACACGAATCTCTGAGCAAGAAAGGTTTCTCTTGCCTCACACATTCAATTATTCACCAAAATCTGCTTTAGACTCAGGTTTACCCTGGCAACCTTAATGAACATTGTTTAGAGCTGATGCTACTTTACTCTAACAGTCTCCCTGCTTAAGTTCCTCTCCATTGTAATCAATCTTCTGCTTCTTTCCAGGATAGACAGGTGTACAGTGATCTAGTGCATTCAGTCTCTATTGGCTCCTTATTTTCCAAAGGATGGAATCGAAGTTCTTTAGTCTGCAGTATTAGGAGACTTTTAATAAGCTCTCCCTGCTTCCTTCCAAACTCCCCTCCCAGCAGTCCACATGTGTAGCTGTCCAGCTTCTTCTATGAATCCTCTGTTCATAACTATAGTCTAGTCATAATGGTTTGTGTACAAACCACTAAAGGTCATTGTATTTGTATGTGTCCCTCCCTCAGCAGTAGCTGACATTAGTATTCATTTCTTTATTTGCAAAACTTCTACTTACCCCTAAAACCTGGCTCACTTGTCACTTTGGTCAGGAAGTTCTGTGAGATGCTTCCGGCAAAACGCCTTCTTCGGTCCTCAGTTCTTTTTTTAAGACTTATGAATTTTATTTATATGTGCACTTGTATGTCTGTGTCTACCATGTGTGCATGAGTGCCTTGGGAAGCCATAAGAAGGTACTCGATCTCCAGGAACTCGAGTTACAGATGATTGTGAGCCACCCATCTTGGGAACCAAGTTCAGGTCTCTAGAAGGGCAGGAAGAGCCCTCAACTCACTGAGCCCTCTCTCCAGCCCTTATCGTCAGTTCTTACCAAGTTTTGGTACATACTTGATTGTAGTTCCTTCTTTGGATTACAACTTATACCAAGAAGGAGAAGCAGTTGCTATTAATCTTTGCATCCTGGAAGGCAGAAAAGGAGGAACTCTAGAATTTGTCCTGGTTCTTCATGTTTTTGCTCTCCTTTATTTATTTATTTTTGTTAAAATAGAGTCTTATTTCTAACCCAGACTATCTTCAAACTCACAGTGATTCTCTTCCCTTAGCCACCTAAGTGCTGTTATTTAGACAAGGATATGTTAAGTTTTGATGATTAACCCATCAACATATTAAGAGTATTGGACTCTGAACAAAAGATTACTGAGAGAAATACTACACATCTGTGTAACAGATTAGGGCTAGGAATCACTTATCAAGCACTGAAATAAGCAGTATAAGATTTATATATTTGTGTTCTCTGAAAGAGGGACAGGGAAGAATGGGAGGGTAGGGCAGAGGAAAGGGTGGGGGCAGGTTAACTAGCATTAAGATGTTTGAAAAGTTGTGTGGAAAATACTTTAAATACATATATACATATATAAACATTTCAAAAGTTTAAATGGAGTTATCTTGCGTAAGGGGAAGAGAGGATAATGTGTCTCCATAGGTTATCAAATTAAAAGCTCATTTCAAGCTTTGGATACCTATCTTCGAGTTGTTTGCCAGGGGAGTCACCATTAGGACACCTAGAACAATACAGTCTATTGTGATTGCTCTTGGATACACAGCAGAAGTTGGTGGTAAGATCCCATTGCTGAAGACATCACACAGTTGGGTGGAAGGGTACAGAGAAATCAAGGTGGCACTGACTTAGAAGTTCCCTCTCTACTGACCAGCTTTCATAGTGCCAGAAGACACTATATACACAGCTGAGGGAGAAAGTCATCAACAGATAAACGCAGCTGTGAACCCTTTGAGCTATAATAATGACTGGCCTGGCAATATTCCTTTTGGTGCAACAGTGGCTTGAGTGCTATGGGGTTACCCACTGCTTTCTGATTGGATTGAATGTTTGCTCCACAAGGTGAATCTCATGTCTGGCACCATAAACTTGGCCAGGAACTTGTGGCAGAGGAGGTCATAGACCTTAGGGGAGAGCCTACTACTGTTATTTTGATAAATGGCCATAATATCAAATTTCCTTCTAAATAATTTTAGAGCCACAGATTAATATATCTTTCAGCCCTCATCAGAGAATCTTCTTTCTGCAGTCAATGGCTGTCACTACAGAGACATAGAACCAGTCAAAGTGCAGAGAGTAAGTGATGATGTAGTGTTTATCCATAAATATGACATCCAGGTCACATGTCTCACACTCAGAAGAGGAGGAAAGATTTTAAAAGTCAGAGGCGGGGCTGGACTGCAGGGAAACAATGTCTGCTAGACCTGACAGGCCATTACACCCATAAACGCGCAGTAGATGTGACTGAGTGCACAAAACCTGTGCAAAGTCAAGCTGCTGAAAATTACAGCACGTATGGGATAGGGGCCCACAAGGTCCTGCTCTAGCTATGCGGAGTTATTGACAGTAATGGCTGATGGGAGAGGGAGAGTCAGTTTTCTTCAGGGATGTGGTCCCTGGTAGATCACACGTGTTCCAGTGGATGGTACTGTATCTGTGTGCATACACACAGTACTAATTGGACTCAAGGGTTATAAATAAATGTAGAGAGCAGTTGAAGGAGGGTGTAAGCATGGCTATGATCAAAATATATTGTATACTTGTATGAAAATTTCAAAGAATAAATTTAAAATATATTTAAGAAAGAATATCCATATATTTGCCTTTAAACCGCATCAATAGTAGGTTTTGGTATGGCTAATACATGTCAGGTAAACAGTGAGCTCTTGTAAGATTGTGGAGATGAGTCTGAAACTTCTCAAGGAGCATTCTAACCAGGGATACTGCTATCGCTGGAAAGGCATTAGGATCAGTACATGAAATGAGGAGCTTCCCTCATCTCTCTTTGTGGCTTTAAACCACAATGAATATTTATGGGATCATCTTTTTCAATGGAAATGTGCCTCTTTTGAAGTTAGATCATGCTTGTTAAGGACATGATGTAATTCTACTCAGATCATTAAGCTACACTCATATAAAGTCTTTTAAACTTCTCAATTTTATCTGCCCTACTTACTAAGTGCTTTTGAAAAGCACACTAGTCAATAACAGCTCCATAAAAAAAAAAAAAGGCAAGGCCAAATGCTTGCAGCTGACATGTTTCTAACAAGGCACATTTGTTTTCTTGTAATCATCCTGCCAATATCCTCACATCACCCCAACTTTCTTTCTGGAAATTGGACTAAAATAAAATTAGGCTATACATAAGGTTGAGGCTTTGAAATCTTGTATCACCCTTTCATTTAAGAAATGTGATGTGGCATGGGGAGTCCCCGTAGTCCATCAAATGGACACAGACTGACATACTGTACTAAGAGGACACAGGTGATCTAGGTAGGACAATTACCATTGGTTCATGATCTGCCATGAGACTGACTTGATTGATGTGGTTAGAATGGTGCCTGAAAGGAGTTCGATTACAAAATCCTACCTTTACTACCAATCCTCCATTCTGACAATACCTAAAACTTAATCTTCCAGATTTGTACCCACTTTTCAGTCTTCAGGGGCATATCACAAAAACATAACTCTTACAGAGAAATATCTTAATCCCTAAATAGCCTTCACCAAAACTCATGTACAGCTGAAAGTGAAGTACTAGACAATGAAGAGAAATGAAGAGTTGCAGAGATCAAAAACAAAGAAGATATGCCGCGCGGGAGCAGTAAACGGTGGTGCAGAACTGGTAAGATAGGGAGCGGATGGCATTAAGGGGCTCAGCCCCGGGTCATGAAGACAAGTAGCTTGCAAGACATTAGTCCACAGATAATGCTTTTGGAGAAAATCATACATCTGGTCATCATTTTATGCTTTGTCAATGAACATTTCTTTAAAAAATAATTCTGACATGCATGATTAGTTGCAATAGTGTTCTTCCGCTTTCCCCTGGAATGATAGAGCATAATTCCTGGCTTATGTAACATGGTACCTAGCTTGTAAATCTGTGAAGGAAGCTCCTTTGGTTGACAGTTCTAATGTCTGCCATCTGTTTGCACAGGATGAAGCCCCAGTGCTCCTCTAATTGGACATCAATTAGGTTGCAGCAGCAGCTTTTGACAGGATCCCTCAGTTACAGTTTCATTTGTTTTTGTTTTGCTGTGGATTCATGTTTGGTGGGAAGCCCAACTTCTCTCCTAAGAATAGACAGATGAACCTCTTGAGTTCACATACTAACTCGTCCTTTTTGTATTTTTGTTTAAAGCTAGAATTCTCTCATTGCATCTTCTTTGTTATACACTTATGCAAGCAAGCTTGTGCTAATTAAAGAGAAAAACTGAAAAATCCAAGCGATTCCCATGCTTTCCTTAAGAAGAGGACAGACACATGCTCAGAGCTTATTGCACATATTCTGCTATGTATGCATCTTTGCTTTTGTTTTTGTTTGCTTTGTTTGTTTATTTTTGGGGGAAGGGTCTCACTATGTTGTCCTGGATGGCTTGGAACATACTATGTAGACCAGGTTGACCTCAAAGTCAAGAGATTTGCCTGCCTCTGTCTCCCAAGTGCTAGGATTTACGTGCATCTTTATACACATTAAATGGTTTTGTTTTCAGATCATGTTTATAATTTAGGCAATATTATCCTGATGTTCAGAGACAGAAAGTGATATTTTGAATTTTAGTAATTTCCCATGTTTCATCCTGCAACCAATATTCAAGTACTGAGCTTTGTGCTGTGGTCTGAAAGAAATGTCACCCATAGGTTCATGTATTGAACACTTGGTGCCCAAATAGTGTTGCTGTATGGGGAGGAGGTGGATACTCACTATAAGAAGTATATCACTGGGGGTCAGCTTTGAAGACTCATAGCCTCATCCCACTTCTCTCTCTCTCTCTCTCTCTCTCTCTCTCTCTCTCTCTCTCTCTTTTTCTTTCTGCTCCTGCTGCCATGCCTTTGCTGCCATCATGGACTTTATTCCTTTAGAACAGTAAGCTGAAATAATCCTTTTCTTCCTTAAGTTGCTTTTGGTCATGATATTTTATCACAGCAACAGAAAAGTAACTAATGCAGTTTGATAACACCTATTGACTCTCTACTATACACTGTATATGCCTAGGTGTTGAAGAAAATAATATGAGGGAAAAGTGTGTGTACAATGATGTTTGCTCCTCCTTTACTGGACAACAGTGAAGGAACAAGACTAATGGCAATGACCCCCCAAAGTTTGGTTTTTACTTCGACAGTTAAATTAATTTGGGATTTATTTGTGAAAACTATTAAGTTATCAGACTGATGAGCTTCATTTGCTCTTCTGTAAAATAGTCTACCTACTTCTTAGGTGGAATCCTGTAGATGGGAAAATTCCTAACTTACAAAGAACTGTGAGGATGTGAACTGCTATGATTATTAATCAGTCCCCAATCAAGTCGCCACGCTTCAGTTCACCTTTATTTCTGCCCTCATGATTTTAGAGACACTATTAAGGTTATCTAAGTTCCCATAATGCTCCTGATCTTAAATGCAGCATTCCTTTACAGACTTTCTAAATACCTTCTTTCATGTTTTGGCCTTTTTAAGAAAAAACTTTAACAGTAAGGATGTAAATTTCAAGTATCCTCCATTTACTTGCCTGCAGTTTCCTCCTCTGCACTCAAGTTGTGCCAACATTCTCCTCAGAAGTTCATGTGTTCCATTTCTCTAGATATTTACACAAACCCATCATTAGGAAAGTCTTCAAAACTATGATATCTCTCACAATCCCTTTCTCCTTTTCTTTATGAAAATTTATTTCTACATTTATTTTATTTTAGAATTGTTTTTTGAGACAGGATCTCACTCTGTATACCACGCTGGCCTGGAACTTATTATGCAGCCCAACCTGCTCTAGAACTCTCAACAATCTTCATTTCTCCACTTCCCAAGTGCTGATATTACAGGCATGGGCCACCACTCTAGGATGTACATTTATATTACAATTCTACGTATTTATTGGGTTCGCGATATTTGGACATATGCCTACAATGCAGCAAGGCTACATCATTTTTATATGACATCTGAAGTTTATTTTCATCGTTTATTTATTTATCTGTTTATCTATTTATTTTTTGGATATAGGGTCTGTCTCTTTAGCCAGGTTTGTCTCAAACCCACTGGGTAGCCAATCCAGATTCAAATTCATAATCCTTCAGCTTCAGTCTCCCATCTCACTGCAGTTGTTAAATATGTACTCATTATTGTCATAGCTACCCTGCTGTGTGGGTGATCTTAAAACCTATTCCTTCTGTCTATGTAAACTTCATATTCTTTGATCAGAATCTCCCTATTCATTCCTTCTCCACCTGTCAGCCTCAGATAGTCACCATTTTATTCTCTCCTTTGGAGAGAATAATGTGAGCTCCATAATGTGGGCTCAGGTGGTACTTATCTTTGTGTGCCTGGCTCGTTTCATTTAGGATGTCATCCAGATTTACCCATGTTGTTACAAATGGCAAGACTTCACCCCTTATAAGACTGCACGATGGTTACTTGTATCTGTGGACTACATTTTCTTTACCCATTTATCCATGGCTGGGCACTTGGACTGTTTCCTTATCGTGGGTTATTGTGGATAATGCTGCAGTGAACATGGAGAGTGTGGAGCCCTCTGACATGCTGATTTTTCAGCCCCTCTACAAATATAACCAGAAACAGGATTAATCGGTCATATGGTAGCTATATTTTTAGTTTACTATGGTTAGTCTAATCTGTATTCCTACCAACGATGTATGAAATCCATTTTACCTTCATTCTCTCTAATATTCATCATAATTCATGGTTTTACATTTGATTTACTTTAACTGATGCCTAAAACAAAAATTATCTGTACATATATATTAGTGGGTAGCGTGGTGCTTCCATCCATGTATACCTCACGTGATGTTTAAAGCAAGTTCGACATATCCGTCTCCTTAAATGTTTATCATTTCTTCAGGAGGACAGCACTGAAAATTCTTCTAGCTCTTACATACTGAGATATACAGTACATAATTCTCTACAGCCACCATATTGGAAAATAGCACACTGGAACTTCTTACTCCTATGTAACTGCAATTCAGTCATTCAGTAGAACAGCCAGCCTGTCCTCTCCCACGTGACAAAACCCTGTCTTGTTGTCCTTTCCTGGGAAAGTCTTAGTTGTAGTTTTATGCTTCACTAATGTAGTTCTCTAACTTCAGCATTTACATCTCCTTTCTACTGAGTTGATCTCATCTCCTATTGCCATTTCTGGTCTCAGTTTCTTTTTCAGTTGATTTTTCTTACCATGCCAAAATCTCAACTGAAATTCATCAAGTTCTAATATTTTATCTTTAGCTTTATTTTTTTCAGATAATTCCTCTCTGTCAGATTACTTCAGCTGTTAACTCCACATTGGTAATTTTTAAGTTAATTTTATGGCTGTCGTTGCAAGAATTCTTAACTAACATTTTCTGCCTTGTGCAGAACATCTGTCCTGAGTAGTCAAGATTGTATATCAAATTCATTACATTCTTAGTGGAATATCAGTGTGCCTCCCAAACTGATCCTCTTCCTGCCACCCTTCTCATATGCTCCATCCCATTGATATTCCTAATTTCTCCCTTGTTCTTTAATTCAGTCAGATGATAAACTTTTGGTTTTCACCCTTTCTTAACCTAGTTATTAGTACACATTTTTCATATAAATGACTTCATGATCATGAACTGGAGTTAGACTCCTACCAGATGCTCTATCTTCAAATGTTCTAATTATACACAGCACTCTCTGATGAGTCTATTAAGTACCTTTTGCCAAAGGGACACTATTTTGTCTTAAAAATTTGTCAGAGCTGCCCTTATACGAATCCCTGGTGTTTTCAGTGACTCAGTGTTCGTCATACCTGCAAATTCGCTCTTTAAAAATGTCTTCCAGCTCTATTTATAGAGTTTCTCCGTTTCCAGTTGAAGGGGCCCATTATTTACTCATGAGTTGCTTTTCTGATGACTGTATTTCCTATGCTTTCAGATCCTACTGATAATATCATTTATTTTACGCAGTCTTTGATTCTTTACAGGAGTCACCACTACTCTTTCTGAAATGCCTTGCAAATTTATTCTGGACCCTTCTCATTTCTGTCTTGCATGATGGGTATTATTGTTTTTAGTACAATTGAGTATAAGATAATCTCTGAAAGCATATTTATGCTGCATATTTGATTCCTCACATAGCAGCGTGCCCTGCACATAGTAGAAATCTTGGTAAAATATGAGTTAAATGAAAGTAAACAAAACTGGTAACTGGCGGTTCCAGAAAAATAACCATTTCAGAGATATCTATGTATGCTATCATTTGACAGTCGTGCCACGACTCAGGTTCTAATGATTCAGCACGAAGAGACCTCAAGGCAAGGATTATGAATCAAATGGGAACCCTCTGCACATGGAGCCTCCTGTGTTCATCTAACTCCATCAGGTGGTTCCTCTATTTTGAATCAGTACAGTGCAATATCTGCTGCAACTGTAATGACTCCACTAACATGAGTGCTTATCAAGTCTCTCTGGGCCAGACCCTCAGTCTTTCTGGTAGTTATCCACATGTACTGAAGTTGGGGAAGATCTGCTTTTTATACGTATCAGAACTGAATTCTTGGAGAGGCAGAAACTTCATATTTGCAATTCCTCTAACGTCTTCCGGTGATGAGAACGGCAAGCCATAATGAAGAGGACCAGGACAAAGACAGGTGTCATGAAGCAGATTCTGCACTGTCTCTAAATAGATACCCATTCATTCTTAAACAGATGCTTGCTCCAAAAGTTCTTTCCCTCTGGCTTCTAGTTTAGGGATTCAGGAAGGGGAAATAGAGAAGGAGCCAAAAGCATGTTCAATGACAACACTAATAATGATTCTAAATAAAAGAGCCAAATAGCCAGGCTTGGCTAAGCACTTCCTGATTAAAGACATTTCATAAATTTTTTAATCACATGTTCTCATTAATCCTCAAATATCCCTGTGATATTGCTTTATCCTCACTTTTCACATGAGCCTATGGAGCTGTAGATCATGGTGGTTAAGTATCTTATTAAAGATTACAAAGCCAGATTGACAGAACCAGCCACTTCTAAGAATAATATGAGAATAAAATATAGAACTCATTTTAAAATGAAAAGACTTTAATCGGTATTAATAGCTCTGCAAAATGATGCCTAATTCCAGAAACACATATACTGCTAATACAAGTGTGTGATATGCATAGTAAAAGCAATGTACTTACTCTCTGTCAATCACAAGGCAGGTTACAGCTTCTGCGGCAATTACATTTGCTGTTCTCACATCCTCCCTATGTAAAAAACAGAGGAGAGAGCAGTCTTTAATATCAAAGACAAGTGACCATTATGACAAAGCCTGGAACCACATTATAGAAACAGTTTTGATTCTTGCACTTTCAGGTTTAAGCTTTGTGCTACAAATTTCTTTTTCTTAAAGAACCACATTGCAATTATAAGCCACGTACATCCTATAGTTATATGCCAGTTGTTAAAGTACCAAATTTAAAGTTTCATTTACACAAGTGGTGGAAGATTTTATAACATCATTTCCTTTGTTCTTTGGGGAATACATGAATTAATTACATGATGATAAAGCTAGTAAGGGACATGAATATAGTTTTTTTTTAAAGAATCTAAAGGCATATTCCTGGAAATGGAAATAGAATACATAATTCATTCATTTATGAACTTGTCACAATATCCTTGAGAGCAATGGATCTTTTAAAAATATTTCCTTACAATAGAGACAATGCTTTTATGTAGCTAACACTTGGAGGAATTTATGGAACGCAGTTACTCATCTGTACTGGAGCTTATGGTTGACAAATGTTAGTCAGAGTGATTTAAATATGTAAAGACTATCTCCTGAAAAACAGTTTGTCCCTGTAGTTTGTATATATCAATCTCTTAAACCTTTAAAAGTCTCCCCTGACGTCTCTTATTTTCTCCAGCAGTTAAAAATGTATTTGGTAAATTAACTTCACAATATGTTTTCAGGCACCATAAATTGAATAGTACCATTGTCATAACATTAAATAATACTTGACGATGCACTCTCTTTTTCTATGATAATAGTATTTCTAAGCTAATATAATTAATAATAAATATGCTTGATATATATCAGAAATAGGTGCATAGAAAAATGCAGTGTCAACACATTTTCAAACCACAAAACATTGTATGGCATTAAAAGCAGGTTTTAAATGCTTTGATTTATATATATATATATATAATACTTATATATATAAGTGTTCTGCCTGTATGTATGTGGTGCACACATTTTGTGGAATGCCTGTGGAAGCTAGAAGAGGGCATCGGATCTTCTGGAGCAGGAGTTTCAGATGGTTTTCAACTGCCATGCAGGTGCTGAAAACCAAACCTGGGTCCTTTGGAAGAGCAGTCAGTGCTCTTAACGGCTGAGCCACCTCTCCAACACCTGAGCACTGGTCTTTAATGTCTTGAAAATAAAGGGGTTTCCAGTGAAAGTTTGAAAATTTATTTCATTTTTATTTTATGTGTGTGTTAGGCTGCCTGTGTGTAAGTGCACCTGTGTTGTGCACTGCCAGCAGGGGACAGAGAAGGCACCAGATCCCCTGGAACTGGAGGTGTGGATGGTTGTTAGCCACCATGTGGGTGTTGGCATACGAACCCTGGTCTTCTGCAAGAACAGCCAGTATTCTTAACCACTGAACTATCTTTCCAGCCCCTCCAATGAATTTTAAAGCATTTTATTATTTTTAATGTCTGTGAGTGTACTTTCAGCATATATGTAAGTGCACCATATGCGTGCAATGCTCAAAGAAGCCAGAAGAGGGCGCCGATTCCTGGAAACTGGAGTTTTTGGATAACTGTTAGCTACCACAGGGGTGCTGAGACTCAAACCCAGATCCTTTGGAAGAAGAGCAAGTGCTCTTAACCAATGGGCATCTCTCCAGCTTCAGTTCCCAGTGAATTTTTATCTGTTCAAAACACACTAAATTCTAGCATAGATTTCAAACTTCTGTAATTTTTACTGCTGACCTCTTTGTCTTTCACTGCTGATATATCATGCTGTTCACTGAAACAATTAATATTTGGCATTTGGTAAATTAAATACAAATATTCCTTCACTAATATTATTTTTCCAGATATAGCCTTATGATATGCTTTAGCACTCAGTTAATGCAGACCTGAAAATAATTTTCCTTCTAGAGAAACCCACATTGTGATTTTTGTAGATAAGTACTATATTTATACCTTGATCTCAGAAGAAACAGGGTCTCATATCAATTTTTCTATATGACTACGACATGCCTTTCCACTTCCTCAAATCTACTTTTATGTTTTGGAATAAGATTCTATAATGGTTTCCACTTGGTGCCTGACATGCATATAACAGGTATTTTCAGGTGCTCCATGTCAGGTTCCTCTTATGAGGTGACAGGCCTTTCCATTTGTTTGTAACTGCTTGTGCTTTAAAGAAGAACGTTCCCTCTTATTGTATGTTTAATTCATCCATGCTATTAAGTTTTCTTCTGACTCTAAAAGTGGTAGTCTCAGGAGCTGCCAGTGTGAGCTTCTCGTGCTTCCCTCGCATTCTCCGCCTTCCAGATAAACTGGCCTCCTTTCAATAACAAACATATCCTCTCCCTCATATCCTGTCTTCATAACATGATGTCCTTACACTTAGGCAGAGTCTCTCCAAGTGGCTGCTCTCCCACCCCTGCTTGTGTATCCAATTGCCCTTGCTTCAGGTATGCCATCCTGAATTAACCAGGTCAGTTTCCCTGCGTATCTCATTATCTACCGCACATATCTCTACATGCAAGTGCCATCACCACTTAGAATTCATGCATTTATTTATGTGGTCATTTAGTTAGGGACTCAAGCTCTCTTCTGCCCAGCCATACAAAGGCAAAGACTGTGGCTAGATTTACTTCCCATTTAATCCTGAATCCCAGATGCACAGAGGTGTTGAGTAAGACTGAGCTACAAGAATGGCACAGGCATCACATTTATGAGCCCTAGGGCAGTACTGAAGAGTGTAGACTTCGGGGTCACAGGAGCTAGCTGCTAAACTCAGATCTACCACTCACAGCTATATAAACCTCAGTTTTCTTATCTGAAAATGGGAATGACTACAGAACCCATTCAGGGTGGAGAATGAAAGTTTGGTGTGTAGGGACCCTGTCTTGTGCTTATAAAAGCCCTCCTACCTAGGAGCAAAGGGAGAATTGTAGAACATATATCTTCAAATGCGTTACCATTTTCCAAGAGGACTTTACTTTTGGTGAAAAAAGCACAGCAGGCAGAAAACATCAATAATTCCCTTGGAGACGTCATAAATTGTGCGAATAGCTTATTTCTGACAATGCTGTTTATGGCAGCATAAGGTACTACAAATTGCTTCTATCCTT
The DNA here is from genome assembly GCA_035773235.1 of Eospalax fontanierii. NCBI lineage: Eukaryota > Metazoa > Chordata > Mammalia > Rodentia > Spalacidae > Eospalax > Eospalax fontanierii. The sequence continues at coordinate 32,808,530 of CM069544.1, read as the reverse complement.
AAAACAACAACTGAAACACCACTACAGGTTTATAGAGACATTATTTCAAACCTTCATTTCTCTAAATATAGCTTCATCCTGATTATTTAAAAGTTTTCTTGTTTTGGCTGGGTATATGTACCAGGACACACCTGCAATCCAGCATCCTAGCCCTTCCAGAAGGATCATAAGGTTAAGGCTGACCTCAGCTCTGCTGAGATAACAGTAAGATTCTGTTATCTCTGCTTGCCTCTCAGGCCATAGACTCCCAAGAAAATAAAAAATAAAAACAGAAATTGTCTATTTAGGAATACTTTCATCTTGACTACTTAGAAATTTAAAATAATATGTAAATTGGTACTTCATTTTGATTATATTTTATGCATATAAATTTTTATGAATAAATCACAAATATTCAACCTTTTAAGATTTTATTATTTGGCCTAAATTGGGTATACTTTAAACATTGAATACTATTTCCTTGTAATAAAAACATATTAAAAGGTCTTATGTAGATGGAGATAATATTAAAGATATTAAGAAAGTCAATAAAAATATTTTATTTTTAAAAGGAGCATTTGTAACTATGGATAAGAAATACAATTAATAATTAGTAAAGTATCATATAATAAAACTAAAAAAGTGTCACATTAGAGGAAAACACATTAAACAATGTTATTTCTTAAACAGAAGCACATGCTAGATTCTATGTTAAAGAATTCATACAATTCCCATTTATTGAATATAAAAAGGGCAAATATTTTATCTCACATTTGTACATGGGAATAGAGATTAGATAATACATTGAAAGTCAGACATAGCTAGTGAATTGCAATCCTGGAATTTGAACACAAATCTGACTGTCCTCTACGTTCTTCCCACAAAACTATACTTCTTGTATACTCTCCTTTCAGAGTTTAATTTTATGATTATACATTTATTGAAATGTAGTAGTCATAATAAGCATCATAAAATTATATGTGTTAGTATAACAAGCACTAATTTATTCCAATAAAAAACTACAAAATTAATCTGACAAACACTTAATTCTCAAATTATTGGAGGGCTCAAAATACAATAGGGCTACACCTAGCCTGTTGTGTTGTTTTGTAGTACTGTCATATACCAATAGAAAATGATTTAATGCCAGGTCCATTCAACTCCAATATCACTGTATTCCAACTATTCAGGTTTTTTTATGGCCCTCTCTACAGGTGTCCAGAAATGCCCTGGAAGCCTGCTTCTCTAAGAGACGAAGCGCTGTCTAACTTGGCTTTGACATATATTGATCTTTCACTGTAGCAGAGATACTAGGAACTTCTAATGAGAGTATATTACTGACAAAAGCTGGCAAAATTGTGATTACTGTGTACATTTATTTCCATTGCGAGTTCAAGGACCATGGTAAAAACAAATATTACTTGGATTTAGGTATTTAATGTTACATGTGCAGTAGGGGCCCTAATGATTCTATGCTGTTACTAAACATTTTTAACCATTTGTTATTATTAGTTGTTCACATAGACCATCTACCAAGACCACAGGAGCTTCATTTAGTGCTGGCTTAGATATGGAGACAAGGGGTGACATTACTTCCACAAATTGGACTTGCTTCCTTTTATTTTTAATTTTTGCCTGTTTGGGATATTCAAGTAGTTTCTAAAAATTTTGAAATATAAAGACCATGAGAGAATCTTATGCTTATAATACTTAGAATTATAATATCAACGCTAGTTAAATAAACACTTTCACCAAGTATACACTGCCTCTGATTCCTTGACATACAGGCTTGCTACTTTGCAATAGCTATATATAGCGATTGTATTTATATTATATGTAAATATGTTATATGTATATTATAGTCCAGATATAACATGCACATTGTTTTAAAAAATAAAATGTCATGTTCATACAGTTCTGTGCTTATTAGTTAGTTGCTTTGTGCCTGACCAAGAATACTAATGATGCACCATTCAAAAATAGCCACTGCTTGAAAGAATATCAAATATATTCATAAGCACACTGTCAAAAGTACAGCAAAGCTTTCACTTTAGTAGTGGTCTCTTTTTAAGCAGTTTGTGAGGGGTTAGAAACTCTTTCAATGACACTACAGAACACACGCACACAAAATCCCCAAATATTTGCAAACACAGTTTTCTGTGCACTGACTCTGATATTCTTTGAACTTCATCACTGGAATCTTCATCATCACTGTATCCCAAAGTAGAGTCACTGTCAGTATCTGAATAATCCATAGCAAGAGTTTACATTGATACTAGAGAACTTTTTGGTACATGGATATCTCCAGGGAACAAATGCAGACTGTCTGAGGCCAAGGCAAAGCACAGTTCATGCAGAAGAGCTGTCAGAGCAGGGCTCTCCCTTTGCAGTTCTGAAGCAATGTGACTGCGATCAGCAGAGTCCTAGCACTCCTTCAGTGCCAGCCTTCATGGAAACTGACACTCCTCCAACAGCCTATGAGCTTACAGCAATTCATGGATCTGAGCCCTTCCTTCTTTGTCATGTGCCAGCTTAATGTCCCAGTTAGATTACACTCACACAGGACAAAGCAAATCCTTTTTATAGCAAAATCGAAAGGCAATCTTAACACAATAAGTAGACTAATCAAATTTTATAGGATAGAATAAGCATCAAGAGAATCACATAAAATGAAATTATAGCATTGTAGCATTGAATTAAGTATGAACAATTACATATTTTGTGGCAAATTTGCCTGCTGTTTGAGGACTAGATCCCAAAGAAGTTAAGAGTTCTTTAAGAAAGCGGCATATCAGATCATGTTCAATTCCACTTCTGATTTAGTCACAAATTTATTACAGGATTTATACCCAAACTAAGAAAGTCATGTGCAAAATGTAAGTAATGAATGGACTAATTACACAGCTTCTCACAATGTTTTCCAGAGTAACCAATAAGACTTGGTTATATCATCATCCCTTCAACATTCCCTGATACAGCAGAATGTAACCCTCCTGAATATATTTTATCCCTTAAAGCACCGTTCCCTGATTTTGCTAATTAATCAGTCTTCCAGTTCTTTTTTGATAATCATCTTCTTAATTTATTTCCCCCAGACTTCAAAAATACAGTATTTTTCCTCGATATTCGATTTATTACCTTGTCTTTTAGCTCTGAATTTTTATTGGTGAAAATTACATGATACTCCAGCATCACCTTTGCCTTCATTGGACAGCCCTTGTAATGAAGATACATGTCCGTCACTACAGCACCACCCTCAGTACTCAAATGATCATCCGTTATGTGTAAATCTAGAAAACGTGGTGTGTTTATGAACAATGAACTGTTACTTAGTCATCAAAGTGAAAATACGTTATTTGGGACAATGTGGATGAGTTTGAAATACAGTATATTGATTTCAAGGCAAGAAGGACAAATACCTCATGAGATCCCTCATATGGAGAATCTAAAAAAATGTGATCCAGTGGAATCTAAGAGTGAAATCGTTTTTACCACGGGCTGGAAGAATGAGAGAAGTTGATGGAGAGAGACTGATCATCAGGCAAAAGGTTTCACTAGGGGGACTAGGTATGATGCTCTTTCATACACCAGGGTGACCACAGCTGACAATGATGTATATATCAAATAGCAGGAAGAGACAATATGACAATTTTCACAACAAAGAGATGATAAGTGTTTAAAGAGCTGGAAATGATAATTATCCTGATCTGATCATTAGATAGCATACACATAATATATGGAAACACTTCACTATACCTCGTAAATATCTTCAATTATTGTATATTAATAAAAATAAAAATGAAAATAATTCTCTGGTCAGAATAAAAGTGCTCTCCATAAGTTACCTCCAAAGTTATTCTTCTTGGTTACATGGGTGGATATATTCACTCGTTATATTAGTTTATTTTTTGAGAGAATGTATGTCTTTTGGGACCTATATCCATGCAAGGGTGCCATGAATAAAGGAAAGTAACGATGTTGGAAGAATTCGATTTTCACAGTTCTTTGCATATTACTTCTGCTGGCTTGGTAGCATAATGGATTTTTTATCTGACACACAAACTTTGCATTTTATGGTGTCCCTCAATGACAATGAATATGGACATTTGCTAGACTGAACCACATGAAACTACGTGCTGCAACTTAAAAATGGCTGAATACTAGCGAGTTCATATGGTTCAACCTAATACATCAAATTTGTGAAATTGAAAAGGAGGAAAAAGAATTAGAGAGGGATATTTGTTGTGGTTTCTATTCTTTTGTGTTGATGATGTGACATGAGCTAGTTGAGATACAACACTGGCTTGCAACATGCCTCATATCCTTAGCTGAATGAATTCATTCTTCTGAATGCTAAAGCATGATTGTTGCTCTGTCTCTATACATGATCGATTGCTGATGAGCTTCTTCACTTCCCAGTATAGTTAGGGTTAGAAAGCATATCCAGATGCTAGACATGTGTACATAATGCTGATACTAGAAAAAAATGGGCTATTAAACAAAAATCCTAATACTAGGTGTGGGACATCTCTCTAGGAATTGTGGGATAGAAAAGCTGCAGAGGATTCCCAAACTGTACAGGTTATGGCCATTGCCTTTGGTTGCTCACCAAAGATGGTAAGACACTGCTGAAGACACCACACAGCTTGGTTACAGAATACAGTATAATTTCAGTCAAGCCAGAGATTAAGTTTAAATCAAAGAGGAACAGAAGAAACAAATGAATTGATAAATAACTAACTTGTATATCCAAAGTGGATTAAAGGTTCATGTACCAGATCATTACATACAATCAAAACTCGCAAAGGTATTTGACTTATTGAACACATTGATCAGCATCAACAGACTTGCCACATCTCTGCAGCATGTGCTGGACAGAAGTAAAACACTGAAATGGTCATAAAATATTCAATGTTAATATTACATAGAGAGATATATAAGCACCGAAATGGTCCTAAAGTATTCAAGGCTACTTTGCTCAATATGCCAAGAATTTCTACAAATTGATTAAAAAAATATAATGAAGAAAAATCCATTTAAAAATTAGAAAAGTCATGTGAACAAATAAATGGCTTAGGGACAAGGAGAGAAAAATGGCTTTAAACTTCAGAAAATATACAATATCTCAGATGTAGAGGGAGATGCAAATACACCACAGGTGGAAACAATCCTTTGTGGAAACACCTTAACACTGTTTAGTTGTATTTTTTCTTGGAATTCTTTATCGTGCCTATATTTTCACACTTTTAGGGTTGACAATATGAGAAGACGTGGCCAAAACATTATATGGTGTGATGACACTGGAAATAACCTAAATATTAATCAATGCAGACTGACTAAATACATGCTTGTGAAAAATAAACATGAATTCCTAAAAAAACGTTAAAGCTGCACATGGATATGCTCTGAGATGGCCTACATGAAACGTCCATAGTGCAACATGTACATGCTTCCATTTTAGTAGTGCCTGTGTGTGCACACTCACATACACGAATACTTTGAAAATGCATAGATTCTTTTCTGAATGCACATGGAAAAGTTTTTATACGTAAGGAAGACAGTATGCGATTAAAGGTCAGGGGAATTCATTTTTGTATTATTTGAACCCTAAGAGCTGAATTTAAATTCTATATCATGAAAAGTATTTTTCTTAAAAATAATGGCAATCCGCACTTAGAAGTAATTTCTAAAGTCATATTTTAATTTTAAAAATATGTTCATCTGTGTGGGTCGGTAGGATGGTATGTGCACATGAATGAATGTCTGTGGAGTCCAAAAGAGGGTGCCTGGGAGTAACAGGCAGTTATGGGCTGCCTGATGTGGGTGCTGGAAACAACAGGAACTGGGTCCTCTGCAGGAGCAGTGTCTGCTCTTTACCTCTGAGCCATCTCTCCAATGCAGAAATAATTTCTGAGTAGAAAGGTTTTTAAGATCTTTTATATTTGCTAAAAAACGTGTTAGCTACGTAGTTACCAGCACCTCTTCAGCCTGGGTACCCCTCAGCCTTCATAGCCAAATCATTCCCGATGATCAGGGACAGACTAGTTTTGCTGTTGTAGCCGGATCACATTAATGAGACACCAGCTTGGCAGCTCCAGCAAATGAAATACTTGACATCGTAGGCCGAGGTGTCACTTTACAGGATTGCCTTTTGCCCTCTTTTCATTGGCAGCAGTATTAGGAAATAGATGACAAACTAGGGAAGGTATTTTTTCGGCAAGGACAACTGATTCTCAACACCCTTAGCAACTGTGGATCTCCTAAAAGGTTAGTTGCCAGTTGTTTGCAGACGTATACAGACATTTCAGGTCTGTTCATACATAGATGCAATAATTAATAGTTAAATTTAGTATTCGTTTAAGTTTTTTTTTATTTATTTCCTTTTATTTCATATGTATGAGTGTTTTGCCTGCATGTATTTAAGTTTAGTCTTGTCCTTCAATGCTGCGGAGGCCAGAAGAGGGCGTAAGAGTCCCTATACTGGAGTTACAGACTTGATAGCCACTGTGTGAGCGCTAGGAATCAAATCCCTGTCTTCCTGGGTGTGGAGGCACTTGCCTCTAATCCCAGCCCTTGGGAGGCAGAGGCTGGCAGATCTCCGAGAGGCTAGCCTGGATCAACAGTGAGTGCCAAGCGGGCTGCACTAGGGAGACCCGGTCAGAAAGGAAAAGGAAACGAAACAAAGCAAACAACAAAAAACCAAACCTGAGTCTTCTGCAAGTTTGGCTACTGTTTATAACTGCTGAGCCATCTCTCCAGCCCTCTGATTTGATATTTTATTGTTAGTATTTCCACCAACAATTGAGAAACAGATTTTTTATTCATGATGATCATCTATAGTTTAATCACATATGGTGCACTGCTCACAGATACTAACCCTAAGTCTTTTCATAGAGAGAGAATAACACAGTAATTAGGAGAGCAGATTCAGGAATGCCTTGTCTAGGTTCAAATAGTAGAAGTACCACTAATTAGCTCAGTGATCTGAGTTAGACACTTAAGCTCTCTGCTTGTCAGTTTTCTTGTTTACAGAATGGGGGAAAATAGACTTTAGCAAGGCAATTTTATGATAAATAACTAAGACATAAAAAGAAAGTAGATTCACTGTCTAAGCGAACATTAGACATTTCATTATCATAGCATATCTAACCACAATGGATTGCATTCAGTCCTGTTTTCTGAATTCATCATAACTGACATGCCTCTTTGATTAATCTGAAAAGTTCTTCATGAATCAACAGTCACCTCTTCATAGTGAGCAAATCTCTCATTTGTTAATTAAAAAATATGCTCTAAAGTATAATCAAGAATTTGAGATCATTTTGTAGAAATTTACTATCATGGTTTAATATGAAGTTCAAAACTTACAGAAATAAATAAAAAAAGCTTTTTGATATAATATAGCAAAAGTCTGGCATTCATGCAATAAAATTGGGTTGCCAGATATAGCCAATGAAAATAAAAGGCATTCAGTTTGACTTGAAGTTTAGGAAAATAAGGAGTATTTCTTATTATGTGTTTGTCCCAAGTAATATACTTTCAGTAAGAATAGATCATTTTTTATCTGAAACTCCAATTTCACTAGGCTTCATACATTTTATCTGGCCACCCTAATAAAGTTTTTGAGTGGAGAAAGTAATTCTTGGTGCTTGGTATACGAGAGATAACGCACAAAATTACTGCCCTCTGGGAATTTACAGTGTCATGGGTAAGACAGATTAATAAATAACAGCTGTATTTCAGTGAGACCAAAGAATTTAGAGGCACGAACAGAGCAACAAATTACACGCAGTGTTCTAACTTTGACTAGGGCATATGTCAACAGTGGTGAGGACCTAGGAAAATGGGAAAACTGGTGCTAAGGTCAGATATGGACTACTGTGTGCGTAAAAATTAGTCAACAGAGAACGTGAGGTGGTAACTTCAACATGAATAGCCTACGAAAAGGCATAAGGAAATATCTATAGGGACTATACCAAGTCACCTATAATAGCCAGAACTCTGAAAGGAAGGAGGCAAGGCTAACAATCTAACACCAAGGCCAGCACGTAGGGACAGCAGAAACAAATGTTGCATGCTGCCCACGTGAATGTTGAAAACTTCAGTGGATTGTTTGTCACAGAATTAAATTTATGAAATCTCTGAGAGAGGACAAAAACCTCAGGACTAGCAAGAGACAACATGTACCAAAATAATCTCTGGTTTTCTGAGTTTCTTTTTAAATATTTGTATTGAATGTATGTATATTTTATACAGAACATCTTAATCATCTTTATTCTGCCTTCCCCACTGGCACATACCATAGCCTCCGACTGGACCTCATGCATTCTGTCATCTATGTTAAGACCTATCGAGTCAAGTTACAGCACCCAAACTACCCTCAGTGAAAGTTCATCCACTAAGGTCTAGGTGGCCTATCTAAAGTCCTATCCTTTAAGATCAGCTGCTCCTCACCCAGCAACAATCAGCTGTCTATAGTTCTTTAGCTAAGCTTCGGACCTGCTGCCCATTTCCACACTTCTATGCTGGGTTTTTGTCTGCTTGTGTTTTCATGGGTCTTGTGCATGCTGACATCATTGCTATAGGTTCCTATGAGCAAGGTCTCAGGAACCTTTCAGACTATTTCCATATGGTCATGTACCAACTCCTCTGGCTCTTACAATCTTTCCACCCCCTCTTCCTCAAGGGTCCCTGAGCCCTGTGTGGAAGGAGTTTAATACAGGAGACCTGTTTTCCTTTCATTTGTTCAACATGGAAAGTGGATTACTAGGAAAAAAATCTCCAAATCTTCACTAGATAACTCTAAGAGAAAAGCTACTTGAAGCTCTTGGCGATGATATTAATAACACCAGGGAATCTTCCCTTCTCTCCTCTCTGATTGTTCTCATTATTCACTTCCATCATATTCCAGTTTATATGGCAGCTATGGTCAGATGTAAAGCATTTGTAAGTTACCTTTTATATTCTGGGTCCTATAGAACTGACTGTGCATCTAAAGCATATTTCATTCACTCTGCTTTGTTCATAGCTACTGTTCTCAGAATGCTGAGGCCCTAGTGCACTGAGTATTTCCCCTTATTATCACTAAGTAAAACTTAAATGGACATATGCTGTGTCATGAGCACTGGGAAAGAGGTGCCAAGTATTGTGGCCTTGTCATAGCTGGTACGAATGCTGGTAATTATGAAGCCCATATGGCATCAAAGATGGGCATCTTGAAGGCAACTGAAATTGACCCAATGTTTCAACTCCATTGATATTTGGAATAACCAACAATTATGGAACCGTTCTCTGTATCAAGTATTTGCTGCTTAAAAGTGAAATCTTTCTTGCCATGAATTTAAAGCTAGCTTGAGCTATACAGCAACAGACCAACTTTTATGGGAAGACTCTGTCTCAAAAAACCCTTAAATAAATTAATTAAAAATTTATTGATTAACAAATAAATAGAAATTTCCTAATTGTGTGCTTGGTAGGGTTCAGCAAAATATATGCCTGAGCCCAAACCCATGAGCTCTCTACTTTCATAAAATTTCTCAAGTGATAAAGGTTTTTATATTTTAAAGGATTGTTTATCATAGAAAAAAATAAGCTAAGAAAAAACAAAAAATATATATATATGATAGAGCTGGCTTTTGATACAGACCACTTTTCATCTGGTTCTCTGCAGAGACAGTCCCTTAGCTGATGTTGGAAGTGAGGTTCTGAGAGCTTCAAGGATGCACCTGCAGTCATGCACCTCTGTGACCAAAGTAGGCTATTCTTCAAGTGTATGTGTGCTTGGAGTGAGAAACATCCCACATAGGTTCATGTATTTGAACACTTGGTGCCACTCTTTGGAACTACTGAACTTTAGGTGGTGGAGCCTTTCAGAGGAAGTGCTTCACTGAGTTCAGGTTTTGAAGCTTAGAGTCTTGCCTTACTTCCAGTTTACTGTTTTCTGTTTGTGGCTGAAGATGTGATCAGCCAGCTGACTGCTCTGGTTTCTCTTGGCCAGGCCTCCAGAACTATAAGCCCAAATAGACTTTCTTCCTTAAGTTACTTCTAGACATTATATTTCATAATAGCCACAAAAATTAACCAATATGCTATTTGGCTTGAACATTCTCACTGAGAAATAGCATAGACATGAACCCACATTCACCTAAATACGAGTCTCCCATTGAATGAAAAAATACTCATCTGCTTCCTCCATTCTTGTGATTTTTTTTTTGCTTCTGCATCCAAGAGCAGAAGATCTAATCATACCCACCTGCTTAATTAATGTTTTCCTAGCATAAAGAAAACTGAATGTATTCTGCATTTAATTAGTGATTCAACAAATAACTTGCAAACTAACTCCATCTTCAATGGCTCAAAGGAAAATACCCAATAAATAGAATTATAGCTTAATAAAAGATATTACTCCATAGATTCTTAAAGATCACACAGTAAATAAACTTCTAAGTAATAAAGACTTAGTGAAACTTTTTGTGACTTTATTAGTTTCCAGTTCTGCACAAATACAACACAAGGCTTGTGGGTATCAGGGAGCCCCTCCCTCTTCATCATAAACCTGAGGAACTTCCTCACAACAGATGGCCATAACCGTCTAGTATTTGGCATAGTAGAGGGCAGACATTCATTTCACTCCATATGATCTGTCTGTCCTATTTTCCTTAGTAATCCCCTAAGATTGTTGGCTCATCTCCTTTATGAATAAAAAGCCAAATCTGCTTTCCTAATTAAAAATGCATTTAAGGTAAGAATTTTTTCTCCTACTCTTCCTGCTGCCACCTTCATGTCCTTCATTCTCTTCTCTAGATACCCATCTATCCCTCCATTTACTATGTCTAAATTGTATAATCTTGTGAAGCACTATAACAGATGCAGTAATATACAATGCATAGCCTTTACTTTAAAGAAAGTCACAGTTTAATAAGAAAATACAGGAGGTTGAAACAAACTTTATGCTAATGATATATTAGCAAATTTTAGTTACACAGAAGTAAGAGAGAACTCCAAGTGCCAGTTTCTGTAATAGGGAGTTACATATTCCCATGTTTAAGTTTCAAAGCAACTCTATGATTTGATTGCTAGTATACTTCCTTGTTCTGATAGACAAGCTGAGGGTAGGCGATTTTTTTAATCAGGCTATAAAGAGGGTGTCAGAGACCCTGAAGCTAGAGTTACAGGTGGCTGTGAGCTGCCCTGTGGGTGCTGGGAACTGAATCCCTGTCATCTGCAAGAGCAGTCGATGCTCTTAACTCTGAGCCATCTTTCTAACTCCTAATGTTTTTTAAAAATATTACATTTATTTATTTAACCTGTGTGTCTGAGCATGTCACATTGCACATGCGCAAGTCATCAACACCTTGTGGGAGTTCTTTCCCTCCACTATGTGGGTCCCTGGGAATAATACTCAGACACTCTGACTTGGAGGCAAAAGCCTTTACCCACTGAACCGCTTTACTAGCCCAGGATACAGATTTTAGTTTTCATTTTTCAATTGCAAAGAAATGATACTTTGAGAGTTTGTGTTAAAAGCACAAAAACAGGGGGAGAAGTTTTAGAAATTCCACAAAACCAATATTAAATGAGGAGATCTTGCAAGACAGGGAAGGAAGGGCATGCAGATAGAAACCCTAGGAATAGCTATCTGAACAGGATGCATTTATGTAGCCTCAAAATATCGATAGGACTTCTTTTTGTCATGATACGGGAAACTTGTTCTAAGTAGTGGCTGTGGCATAAATCATGACCTGTGTTGTAAAGTCCATCTTTGGGAAGCAAACTGAATTGAGGGCATGTGTAAGGTGTAAGACTCAGTCAGAAAAGTGTCTAGAGCCAGACGGAAGCGAGCACAGATACTAGTTGTTCAGACATTTCTATTTATTTAAGGGAATGCAGGCAACACAAGCCTAACCCTTAATTAGATCACGCTGGCTGTTTGGAGTATGTGAAAAGAAAGCACATAAAGCTACTTAAGGGCTTTTTAAGAAAATGAGAGATATCCCCAAAGAAGAAGGAACTCTTTGTGAGTCATTATGTTTTGATTAAGCCTGCGGTCTCTTCCAGTAGAACTTCCCACAGACCTTCTCCCAAATCAATAAGAGCAACATGCACAGACCCACTGACCAATGAGGACAATCACGTGAGAACAGAGACCACCACACTGAAGGTGTGGCAATGATGCATTGTGAAATGCTAAGGATTTTTCTTTACTCTGGAGTACTTATAACCTTAATTTTCTTATTCATAAACTAGGTACCTAGGCAGAAGGCCAGAGAAAAGATGAATGCAGAAGATACAGATCATTAAGAGAAAATGTAATTTAACAAAAATAAAATGTGCAATGGTGTGGCTAGCTTGAATACAGGAGAAAAAATACTGTTGTCTTGTCAGATAATACTTTATTTAGTAACAGTAGCCTTATTGGAAAAACTCAATATACTGTCTTTAAAAAGGCTTGTCTGGGCAAAGAGTAGGACTGGCTGAGACGTGGTCAGTGATCTTAGGCAGAAGGTTTCCTCTGAGGAAAAATAGCATCGAGTAACTGGGAAAGGCACAAATACCTGTGTGCTTTCAGTGCATGGAATAGTCTCAAGGTGAGACATTAAACTATGCAAGAGGCAGAAGCCAGGTCACAAAAGGACCTAAAGAGGGATTCAGACTACTTAACACATGACACTAAGCAGGGAACTATCAGGTAACACTGCACAAAGTGTCTCCAGGAAACTTATGAGCATAGAGACATTTCACCTTGATGCTCAAGAACAAACTATTTATATCTGGAGAACATCTAAAATAAGATGGGATTGCAACATTTCCATTGATATACACAGCCATAGTCATTTGTCAGATCCTATTGTTCAGAATTACGTTGAAATTCTCTATTAGTGTCAAAGCAATAGACTGATTAAAACAAAAATCACTAGCATCTTGGCTAAGAGATTTTAATCATGGAGAGGCCTCATGATACAAATTATCTTTTGTTGTCTTTAATTCAGAATGAGAATGTCAACAAAGACTGTCATTACATTGTCAAGGGACAGAAATGGTTTTTAAAAGCATTTATATAATAGCTAATATTTTTGTAGATTCGTGCCATGTGCTCTACAGAGATTGCTAAAAGAATCTGTAACTGAAATTATTTCTTCAAAATGATTTCCATAACACTTTACCCCCTTGCACCTGCAATTTTTTATATGTGTATTTTATTTGATGGAAAGAATATGGAGATAATATGTGGGATGGCAGTGTATCTCAGTGGTAGAGTGCTTACCTAGCATAAGCAAGGCCATCTCATCACTAAATTAATAATAATAATAGGAATTAAAGAAGGAAGGAAGAGAAGGAGGGAGGAAGGAAGGGAGGGGGAGAAGGAGGGAGGAGGCAATGACTAGCAGAGTCCAGCACAGTCAGTCTACATCATTCTAGTAGTAGAGGACAGACAAGTTACTTGACCTTTCTAAGCCTGAGTTTACTTATCTATAAAAATGGAACCACAATGTCTGTAATGCATGGTATCTATTGAACAACTAGACTGTTGATGATTCATGATCCTTATGCTATACAGCCTCTGGGAAGCATAGTGCCAAACTGTAGTCCAGTTCTATAAGGTGTACTGGGACTGTCCAGAACAGATTATAATTCTGACTTCATTGTCTTTCCCTGGCTCTCTGCCTTGTCCCCACACTGTCATTTTCTTTTCTCTCTTAGTTTCTATGTAATTCTAATCTGGCTTTCTTCTTCCAGAGAAGGGAAGACATGAAGAGCTGCCTTTGCCCTATACTCCCAAGACTTAGAGGCTTCCACTGTCAGGCCTTCTCAAGGACAATAGATTACAGTCACCTAAAACATCAACCAAAATAAACCCTTTCTTCCTTAAATCAAATTTTCTGTCAAGAATTTTGTCATAGCAAGGAGAAAAGAACATCTCCTTCCTTAAGTTGTTCTATCAGATATTTTGTTCCAGTGACAATAAGAGTAAATAATACAGTGTTCTAAATAAATGATAGATGTTGATTAGTTCTTTTTTTTCATCTACTAGCTAAAGTACCATATCTTGCTAGAAAACAAGTTTGGAAAAATAACTTATTTTCACCCCTTCCTTTGGCTTATTGGAGATACTTCTAGATGATGAAGCAATTCTGTTAGGGAAACGATAGAGTAAGAGCAAACAAGTACTTCAGTGATGTGGCTCCCAGGGTCTGTTCATTCCATTTTACTGCAGCTGCAGCTGAAGTTATTGATATGTTCCTATACACTCTCTCTTTGACACCAGTTATGAGTCTCTGAATATGACACTGTGCCACATACTTACTAAAATTATCCCTGTGCCCCCAAATTAATACAAAACTACTTTGGATATTTGTGACAAGCAGTATTAAGAAACAAACATCTTTTTGTTGTCTACAAGAAACTCACCTTACCTTCAAGAACAGGCACAGCTTTGGAGTAACAGGATGGAAAAATATACCAAGCAAATGGGACCAAGAAATAAGCAGGCATTGCTATCCTAACATTTGATAAAATGGACTTCAAAATAAAATTAATCAATAGAGATAAAGAAAATCGATTCATTCTGATCAAAATAACAACCAATCAAGAAGACATTACTACTTAAGCATACATACCCAGTCTCTGAAGCAGTAAATTTCATAAAAAGAATACTACTGGACTTGTGCTAAAGACACAGATCAACCCCAACTCAGTAATAGTAGGGGATGTGAATACCTCCAATAAACATATCACCTGGACAAAGAATAAACACAGAAACATCTGAATTAAATAATATACATCAAATGGACCTAACAGGCATCTGCAGAATATTCCACCCAAGCAGCAAAGATTACACATTCTATTCAACAGCCTATGGAATTTTCTTTAAAATAGACCACATATTGGTGCAAAAAACAAACCTCAACAAATACAAAAATTGAAATAACTCTATATATCTAATCTGACTACAATGTAAAGGAGCTTAAAATAAGCAACAAAAGAAGTTCTAGTAACAACACAAACTCATAGAGATTAAACACCACAGCCCTGAATGATGAATAGGTCAAAGAAGAAATCAAGAAAGAAATAAAAGTATCCCTAAAACTAAACAAAAATGAAAACAAAACAAACATCTGGGACACATTAAAAGCAGTCTTAAGAAGGAAAATATCTACATTGAAAAATCAGAAAGAGCAAAAGTAAATAACTTAATAATACAACACAAGAATCTAGACCACAGATGCAGGTGCACAGGAAGGATTCACAGTTCCAGCTCACAGGAGTGAAAGTGCAGTTGCGGTTACCTCCTGTGGATCTTGAGCTATGGTTTCCTCTTAGAACCTGGAGCAGTTGTCCCCTGTGAGCTGGAGCTTTGGTCCCTCCCATTGGCTGAAGCTGTGATCCCTCCTGTGAACCTGGAGTTGTGGACTTCTCCCGCAACCCCCAAACTGTCCCCTCTTCACATGAACCTAAGCTGTGATCTTCTCACGTGAACCTGGAGCTGTGGAACACAACCATGAACCACAGTTCCACACTTCTCTAGTGGTGGGCTGATGGTGGAGAAGATTGGAGGGCAGAGGGCTTTCCGATGTTGTGCAGCAGTTTCAGCCTTCTCTGAGTGGCTGTAATTCCCACAATCCATTTCACTGAGGTCCCAGGTTGTGGCTTTGCCTTTGTGTTAGACTTAAGCCAAGGACAGAGAACGATTCTGTCATTTGCAGATTCTAGTTGAGAGGACTGATTCTCAAGAAGAATGGACTTCCTACCAGAAGGCCAGCTATGGACTTGACTTCATATGTGGTCCTGGGCCCCAAGGCTTTGACACTGGATCTTTCCCAAACCTAGGCAACCAAGAGATTTTCAAATTACTTCTCTATAGCCCCAGTGTATGTTGACCTGTGCCTACAGAAAATGTGAACCACGTAATCGTACTTCTACAGATAAAAATCACAGTTTGCGTAAAGTTTACAAATAAATCAAAATAAAAATGATTTTAAGAAATCTGGATAAACAATAACAAACCCAACCCAACCCAGCAGACAAGATGATAAAATAAAAATCAGAACACAAATGAGTGGAATCTAAATTAATTAATCTAAGAATGGGTTCTTACAAAAATAAACAAGATAGACAAACACCTAGCCCAGCTAACCACAGGAAAGAGCAAACCCAAATCAACAAAATCAGAAGTGCAAAGGGACATGCTATAAGAGACAGCAGGGGCTGGAGAGATGGCTCAGCGGTTAAGAGCACTGTATGCTCTGGCAGAGGGGCTGTATTCCATTCCCAGCACCCACATGGAGGTGAGCATTGCTTCCCCATGACTAGAGAAAACTAAGAAAACTAAGGTTTTCTGAGTAAAACCTTATTCTGGTAATTCTGGCTGGAAAAAGCCTACTTTGATGTGTCTTCATGGCAGGGTTATACTATGTGACCTAATGCATCTCCTCTGTGTCTTCCAGAACTTGTTAGGATCCAGGCTATCTGTGACATATTCTCCAGTTTCTCTGATTATTCCTGACTGCTGAGTGATCAGGACATCCTATGACACTAAGAGAAAAGGGAGAAGGCTTCTTAATTACATTCATTAATGGGAAAAGATCACTATAATGAGACATTTCTTACTAATAATTTTACTAATAACCTCTTAATAATTTACGTTAAAAATAAACTTAAAGGATATGATATTAAAGGTTTTCCCACTTACACTTTCCTTTTGCAAACCTGA
Source organism: Eospalax fontanierii (assembly GCA_035773235.1). Taxonomy (NCBI): domain Eukaryota; kingdom Metazoa; phylum Chordata; class Mammalia; order Rodentia; family Spalacidae; genus Eospalax; species Eospalax fontanierii. Next base: position 32,791,840 of record CM069544.1, on the reverse strand, counting down.
AAAACATGACACACAACCACAAATTCTCATAACTCAATCTTTCTACTTCAGGTGTTAATTCTTCTCACAAGAACTGTCTATGATTTCTGCTACAGGTTGAAACACTTTACAAAGGACTATCCTAAATTACACAATTTAGAGCTGATTTATTTGCTTACATTTTGCTCCCTAAAGATACATTATATATGTAAAACAGTTGTTTTTCTCACCTACTTGTGGGTTCTAGAGGAAGAATGCTTCCAGACAGCTTATAAAAACGCAGATTCAACAAAATTCCACAGGATACACTCATAAGACAAATCTATTCAATGCTTATCTGAAGTTCAAAGCCCATGCTCACCTGATAAAGCACTCTTACTCAGTAAAAAGTTATGTTGAACAATTTTTTTTTTCAATATCTTCAACGTGCCTGACTCAGTGCTGGACATCTGGAAGGACTGCATGACATATTTATGAATCAACAGTTGGGAGCAGACAGATGGTTCAGTGAATAAAGACGCTGCCAAGCCTGATGACCTGAGTTCGGTCCCCAGATCTCACATAGTAGAAGGAAAGAACCCTTTGCAGGTTGTCTTCTGACCTCCACACTTGCACCCTGGTATGTGTCCACCTGCACATGCCCAGACACTCACAAAAATAAACAAATAAATGTAATTAGAAAAACAGTTTGGAAACTACTCCTGTTTTAAAAACAAACATTGTGGAGCTGGAGTGGTGACGCAATGGTTAAGAGTATTTACTACTCTTCCAGAGGACCCAGCTCTAAGAGATAAAATGCCCTCTACTGGCCTCTGTGCGTATTGCGTGCATGGGTACACTTAAAAATAATAATATAAAAAATTAAACATAAAAACAGAAGTGCTGATTCACTTCTGTGAATGATTTCAAAACAGAACTAAGGGAAATACACAGACTTTATTCTATCCTCCCTTGAAATCCTACATGAGACCTTGCCACAGGCTACAAAGCCAAAAATAACTGCAACAGAATGCCTCAAATCCCCAAGGCACTTCAGAGTTACTGTCTCATCCTCCACACAGACGCTTAAGGAAATACATGTGCATGTTCTCGTTCTCTTTGTGTAAAGTGTAGATCAAGTGGGAGCTCCTAGGTCCATCTGAATTAGGTTCTGTTCTCTGTTTTTGGAAAGTTACTGTGTTCCAGGCACCAGGCACCAGGGTACACATGAATCATTGCAGTTAACTCTTTCCCAAAGATCCTCTGGAAGGTCCTAAAACTGTCATTTTATAGCTGAGCTTTCTCATTCACTGCTGGTGGGAATGCAACCTTGTGTAACCACTATGGAAGCAGTGTGAAGAACTCTTAAAAAAACTAAAAATCAATCAACATTTGATCCTGTTATACCACCCAAAGGTCTCATCCTACTGTAGAGATACCAGTACATCCATGTCTGTTGCTGCTCTTTTCACAATAGCTATGAAATAGAAACAACCTAGATGTCTCTCTACTAATGAATGGATCATGAAAATGAGTCACAGTTTCAGAGAGAGTTCTACTCAGCATTAAGGAAAGATGAAATCTGCAGGTAAATGGATGGAATGAGAAACTGTTATACTAAGTGAAGTAACACAGACTCAAAAGCAAGTGACTTACGTTCTTTCTCATTGGTGGATCTTAACACCAATCATTTATAAGTGAGTATATACCCTGATGTAATAGCAGAAGCCAGGAAAATGGAAAGGAAGAACAGAGGTAAAGGGAAAGAAAGCCCAGTAGGAGGGTGATAGCAAGAAATAGACGCTTCCAAGGGGAAATGGGGTATTAAATTAGAGAGACAGGATGGGAACGATATACAAGGAACCACAGGGCTAAAGGGGAACAAGGAACTCAAGAGAAGGGGGAAGAACAGAAGACAGGTGTTATCAAGGTGAAAATGGGGAAAATGGGATAGGACTTATACTATATGACAGAATGTATGAAATCTGCTGGGGGGGCAATGGGGGTGTTTGAATGGGGGAGGGGTCTACATTTGATTAAGATCTGTTATTTGAAATTCACAAAGACACAATAAAAATACCAAAAAAACAAAAATCTAAATTAATAGATAGCCTTGTGGAAGCGAATGACTTTGTGGTAGGCAGAATAGTGGCTTCTCAACGATGTCCACGTTACAATTATGTGTGTACTAGGGAGAGGTATTTGTGTGTGGAGGTCAGCGGACAACTTTCAGGGATTGGTTCTCTCTTTCTGCCATATAGTTCTTTGGGACCCAATTCATGTCTTTAGGCTTGTTGGTAAGCACTTTACCTGCCAGTTCCAAAAGATGTTCACATCTTAATTTCACACCCTTTGAATGAATTATGTTGAGTGGCAAATTGGAATTAAAAGCCTGTAGAAAGCATTAAGTTAGAGATTATCCTGAAGAATTTGATGGAGTCTAATGTACTTACAAGTGTCCTTAAAAGTGGAGGAGGACACAGAGGAGAGAATATTACAATTGGCATAGGAGGAAAGACTCAGCTGACCAATGCTGACTTGGAATATTGAAGATTTGATTGAAGGAACTAAGAAGGCTTGAGAAGCAGTAAAAGCCAAGAAAACAGATTCTTACCTAGAGACTCTAATAAGATCTCCAACTATCCCAACCACTTGATTTACAATTCCAAGACCATCTCACACTTCTAGCCTTCAGAAGAAGGTAATAAACTGATGTTTTGTTTTTTTAAGCAATTAAAATGCACTATGCTAGCAATAGGAAACAAACATATGTCAATTTTATTTTGACTCTGAATGTTACTGACTAGGTGATGTGAAACAAGATATTTTAGCCTCTTAGGACCTCAGCTCTCTTACTGATAAAATACCTGTCTACCTCTAAGGTTGTTGTAAAGACTGAAGTCAAACTCTGTATGCTATTTATGGGACCACGGGGCTCAGTAAAAATTCATCCTAGGTTGATTATTTCATAGCTGTCACTCTTAAGTGAACTGTATTCCTAGAAAACTGAACTTCTTTTTCCTGTATCTATACAAATTTATGCAATAGGGACAGGATTTAAAGAAAGTTCCCGTAGAGAGTGCTTGTCAGGAAATGTCATTTTAAGGGCCCGACTCAGTAGAGAACAATGTATGTAAAGCGGGCTAAATAGAGTTCATAAAATATGTGATGTGGTTACAGCAAAATTTTGTCAAGTCCATGGTCCTTCATACTTTCAGATCAGACAATACAGGACCAAAAATATAAGTTAGATATTTGTTTGTGGTAGACAAGGTTAAAGGCAGTGTTTTCTCTATATCAACATCTTTGAAAACTGTATCCTACTGTCATTTTATGGCAGAAATGCAATAAAAATACAGATCTTCTGTATTTTTTCTCTAGTTTTGTAAAATTCTTCTATATGTACTGGGATGAATTACGAAAATTAAAAGTCAACTAAGGAGACACAGTCAATAACATGAGTTACAGGTACACGGCTCTAAATCCTATCATTTATTTGCATAAGTTCATTGAATTACCTTTGTCACAGAAACCTTAACAGGAGTTTTCTAGTCACCCTATAATGAATATGTTCCAAGTGACAAAACAGAAACATCATCAGTCTAAAGGAATTGACAGTGACATGTTGTGATGGCAGTCAATGTGGATGGAAGGGTGGTGATGACTGGCCAGGCAGGAAGGCCTGCCCCTTACTGTGGTATCATTCACAACGTACCGGCCCAAGGAATGGCTCAAATCTGAGAACATCACTGTGGTTCTGAGCTAACCTAATTTTCTGAAAGTCTTCCTTATTCTCTTGGCAATTTAAAAAGACTTGCATAGTTCTACATGGTAGAGAATTTGCCTAGCATGCATGATGCTCTGGGTTCAACCCCCAGTACTAAAAGAAATACTATTAGCAATATCATAAAAAATAATAAGCTAAACAATAAAATCCATAGAAGCAACCATATGCCAAACACTGTGCCAAATGTGCTGCAAAGCATTGTTCTGTTAAATTCTCCACCTCTGAGGCACATATCCACATCTCCATTTTTCACAGTGAGGAGATATAGGCTCACAAACTGAGCTAAAGCTAGGAAAGCAGAACGAGTTAGTGATAAGCCAGGCTTTTACAAAGGGTTTATTACTCTAAAAGCACCTCTTCTCCTATCCTGGTCACTGTGAAAGGTTGTATGCCAAAGTTGATCTGATGCCAATATTTATTGAATCTGGTGAAATGTGACATTGATTGCCACCTTTGAGTCTTCTGTGATCCACTTCTTCTACTCTCTATATGTATCTCCTACCTGACTCTTCTCAGACCTAGCCTTGCTGCTCTTCCCAGGGTTACATGAATTTTGAAGAAAAGAAGATAAAAGTAGCAATCAGCCTGCCTCGAAGTGGCCCACATGACTTCATAGTTGAAGAAAAACACGGAAGAAAACGTCTCCATTTTATCAGATGAAAACCTCCTTTGGCTTTGATTCTTACAAATTAATCACCACGTGATTCTTTTTGTTTGTCTTATATTTTTTCATTAATTTTGGTTATTAGACAAAGAAATTCACCATGATGTTTTCATACATATCTGTATGATTAAATATTCTTGTTATTGACATGACAAGGTAGATGGGTGAAATTTCACAGTGTCCTATCTCAAAATGAAGAGCTACAGTAATCAGTAGATGCTGAGGTAGGAAGAGTCAGTTTTCTCCAGGGACTATCTAATCCCAGGGTGGGTGGCCCTAAACACAGGTACACATTACACTACTAAATGGACTCGGTGCATTATATATATATATATATATATATATATATATATATATATGTGTGTGTGTGTGTGTGTATGTGTGTGTGTGTGTATGTAAAAGTATATATCTATGGAACAATAATAATAATCAAATAGAGGACAAGAAATTGTGAGGGAGTGGGAGACATGGGAAATGTTAGGAGATGGGAGATAATGCATATGCAATACTTATACATGAAATTCTCAAAAAATGTCCTTATTGACTCTTCACTGTCCCCCAGTGTCCCCCTTTTTTCCTTTTGCTGGTTCTTAGCACTGGCCTCATAGTCCCTATTTTGCTTTCATGACACACAGATTCCACCGATCACCACTCAGTTCTATAAGGAAATACCTTGCTATAAACTTGCATCCTTCAGGGCAATTTGGAAGAGCACTGCTTTAAGATTTGTCACATTGGCTCTTTTGACTCTACTTTATAGATACAGAGGATGCTCCCACTATTACAAGTAGCCACACACTGAAGTCAGCCAAGAATTTTGAAGTTATGGAATCTCTTTGGAAGTATTCTAAATAACTATGGACTTCCCTAATTATCTGTAAAAGAAAAAAAAATGTAACTGATAGCAATTCATTTATTTTGCAAGATCTTTTCTTACCTTGTTTTCATTTACTAAAATTGTTTAAATATAACTTAAGAAGCTTAATTGGGATTTTTAGTTGTTAAATTTTTCTAGTGTCTCCCTGTTGGCCTGAATGATTTTCTCTATCTTTGCTTATATATTTTTTGCATTTTGGTTATTGCTTTCATCATACAGGGATCCACAGGAGTGTTAACAGGTTCATTATTTAGATGCTTAGACCATTTGAACACCTTCCTTGACATTAAGCCTTACTTAATTTTGGGCAGTTAGAGATACGATGTTAATTATTCTCTCAAATTCTCAGTTCCATGTGAGCCTTCCTTCTAGAATTTTCTATCCAATCTGAATCAGACATTCTTCACTGCTCATATTTCCATAACTCCATCAGACCCTCTCATTCTCCATTTCGTATTCACACATCTGTCCTACTCTTTGATGATTTTTTTAATGTAGTGTTCAGGAGCAAATCCAAGGACTTATATAAGCTAAGAAAGAACTATACCACCAAGTTACACTCTAAGCACGTCATATGTATGTCCGTATACATGCATATATCCCAAACTTTATGTAGTACTTTGATTTCCAAAGTGTTTAATAACTGTTACTAACATAAAAGAAGCTCTGTTCAAACATTTATTATAAATCAACCATGCTTCTTTTAAAATAGAGCTGAATGTCCATTATCCCATCTATGGAACCTCCATCAAGATTCGGGTATGTTTTATAGGAATATAAATATTCACTTAGCATTCATGAACAATGAATGGAATTAGAGACAACTGTATCAACTTATTTATAAGAAACAAATATATTAAAATATATTGTTTTGAGCATAGAGAGATAGCTCAGTGTTTAAGAGTAATGACTACTCTTGCAGAAGGTCCTTGTTCAATTTCCAGCACCCACATGGCAGCTAAAAACTGTCTGTAACTCCAGTTCCAGGGGAATCCAATTCCCTTTGCTGACTTCTGTGGGGACAGATGACACAGGTGGACTTACACAACTGCAGGCAATATACTCACACACATAAAATTAAAATAAATAGAATGTATTATTTCGTGAACTGTAAATTATCATAATTAAATACATTTGACTTGAAGTAAAAATGTTACTGCCTGGGTTATTAAACTGGCATTTTCAGTACTACTGAATTAACCTTCTTAATTGATTTTTGCAAACATATACATTTTCCAGACTGAAATTTTTCCATATCTGACCAAAAATTCTGAACTTCATCTTGATGATAAGTGTTCTATATGGCAACATAATTTACATTTATGTAAATGAAAATAAAAATAGCTTACATTTTATAGAGGTTTTCAGTGAACAATCTCTATTTATGCCTCAAGACTTCAAGTATTAAGCCCTACAATGACTAAGTATCACAGAATTTCATAAGTAATAATGATCTTTAACCTACAAGTTAATATTTTAAGACATTAGCAATCCATATTCAGATATTAGACATATGAAAATCACCACTGAATTCATAAAATAATTATTTTAAGGATGCAATAACTAATCATATCAAAGAGTTGACAAAAAAACAAAGCCCTTTTATTGAAGAATCAATTTATATGCAAAATATGTTAATGAACTGAGCTTGATCTAATTAAGCACCAGGAGTAAAGTGTAAGATCAGAATAGCAAAGAAAACAAATCAGAACACATGCTGAACTATGATATAGCATTTAGCCAGATTAAATTTGGTTGTCTTACCAATTCAAACTGCTCTGGACTCACTAAATATTTAAAACAAATACCAATACATGGATTTTATATGATTTTTAAGTTAATAAAGAAATACGGAAGAACAGTATTTTTTTTACTGAATGACTTCTAATTAAATATTCCATAATGCTATATAAATTAAAATGGCAGGAATTCATATTTGTTAGATTCTTACCCTCTTTATCCCTAAAGTAAATATATGAATTAGTATATGCTAAAGAGATACTTTAAAGGCCAAAAATTGGCTACCCAGCCATCCAATCACAGCGGCTCTGATTAGAGGTAATTTTAAAGGTAAAACAGAAATTCCACTCCCTGGAAAGTGGGTAGGGTTGCATTCCATTTTCGAGCTTTGCTTTCACTGTGCTTTTTCTTTTCTTTAACCTATTTATTTTCAAAACATGTTTCTACAGATAATAACAGTGTCAGGACATCTAAGCTCCTTAAACTGCAAAAGCTGTGTTACATTTATTTCACCTTTAAACTGTTTTCTTTGGCCAATGAAAAATCAATGCAATTGAGAAACGAGAGCAGTTACACACACTGGTATTTTTTGATGTTTTCCTGTTAATTGAGTTGCTAATTTTGAGACAGGATCTTACTATGTAGCCCTGGCTGACCTAAAACTCTCTATGTAGACTATTTCAGAATGGCTTCCATCTCACAGCAATCCACCTGCCTTGGCCACCTGAGTGCTGGAACCAGAGGTAAATGCCAACATGTCCAGCCCACACCAGTGCTTTAAGAAACATTTCAGAAATATATTTATTTTCATCAGTATGCCTCAAAGATTTATTTGATCACCTCCCTCAACCAAGGCATTGTTATGATAGTAAAGTGGGGTTTGTTGTGATTCTCTAACACTAGCTAAGTAAGAACTGGAACCCCCAGTAACTGTCTACATTCAAGGACATCTTGAGCACTCACACTGTGAAGTACTCAGACTATCATCCCATCTTTACAGAATGGAAATGGGTCTGGGTATTCATACTTACATGGCTAGTAGTTTGGATTCAAAGCAAAGGCTCCAGACCCATTTGAATGCTCAGATCAAGTTATCTTACAATTCACAAGTAAGGAATTATACAGATAATTCCTGTGAGAAAACCGTATTCACTCTGAAACCTGGATTTTTAACTTGTATTATTTATGAATTGGCCTAGCCTTTAGTTCAAATTCCTCACAATCTAAATTTTTAAGGAATTTTATTTAAAACATTATTTTGGAGGCTGGAGAGATGACTCAATGGGTAAGGGGCTAGCTGTGCCAACATGAGGACCTGAGGACAGCTCTGCTAAACTCGTGTAAAATCCAGGCACAACCTGGATTAACCCCAGGGCTGGGGAACAGAAATAGTAAAATCTACAGTTTTAGCTGGCCATCAAAGGAAGCCAAACCCATAAGCTTCAGGTTTAGTAAGAGACTGTCTCAAAAAGTAACATGGAGAAGCTTTCTAGGAAAGACATCTTGATGTCTCTACACATGCCTACACAGGCAAGTGCATCTCCCTGTACCAGCCCCCCTCACATATAACATATACATACAAAAAAAAACTTTTTAAAAAATCATGGATAGGGATATAATTCAGTCAATGCTCAGTGAAAGCATTGCCTGAAACATTTTGCTAATCAACAAAATTTAAAGCATTAAATAATACAAGGGCAATGTTTCACATTTGAATTTTATTCATTGTACTTCATTTTGCATATAGGGACATTTACATTTTTAAACTAGACATTGTAATCAGAGATCATAAGTAGGATCAAATATCAATGAAAATGTTAATCTGAATCAATTTTCAATATCTCAATACTATATGTCCAAAGACATTGGGTTACTTCTCAGAAATATAACCATATATGCATATATGGAGCCACAAAAGATTCGGTATCAGAGAAAAGAATCAGAATTTCTATCTGAACCCTGTTTTTACCAAATATTTCCTAAGGAATATTATATACACACAAAAAGAATCTATTCTTAAGGCCAGCACTATGACTTAGCACCTGTCATACAGGCCTGTTGACCTGAATTCAATCCCCAGAACTCATAAGATGGAACGATGGAAGGAGAGAATCCACTCTGTCAAGTTGCTCTTTCACACCTCCACTTATGTCACGGCATGTGTAAGCCCCCACCCATCTCTCTCTCTCTCTCTCTCTCTCTCTCTTTCTCTCTCTCTCTCTCTCTCTCTCTACACACACACACACACGCTAATTTAAAAACCTGTTCTTATCTATTATCCTTCACATTTTACTACTCATCAAATGCTACACTCCAAATACAACTAGTGCAGGAAATTCCACTTACATAGAATTCATTGATAAGTTACTACGCTATGTAAATAGGATAAAACATATTTGAAGAGGCCATAGGAGATACTCTTAACCAAAATATGCTCTCTTTGTCATTCCTCTTTTGAATCATCCTCCCTAACAGGTGAAGCTGAGCTGTAATAAAAGACTAATTATCCTGCAATTAGGTTTGAAGAACAAAGGAGAAAGCAGACTGAACTTAATATAAGAGCTCAAGTTGTACCCTGAGGGCTCATGTTCCCACATGAAGACTCTTTTCTAATCAAGAGGGAAACTGCTGGTTACCCAGGAGAAACATGAAACATTTGTCTGAAAGCTGTTCTGTATCTACATCAAGTCAGCACACTATTGCAACCTTTTCTTTTATACTAAAGAGTATATATATATATATATAATCAAAACATTCTGTAATTCTGCGTAGTTGGGATTATTGCACCAGCAATCCACTGCCAAATTCTGTGAATGTACATTAAAGATTGCTTCCTTGCTATGTTCTTATCACGACTTCAACATACCTTTTGATTTCACAGTGAGAATATCTTGTCCCTCTTATTTACTACATTTTTATTTTGATAGTTATCTCACGTTTTAAATTCTACAAAATAAAAAGTAGATCTGCCTCAAACTGAGACCACGTACCCCATTAATGGACCTCAGTGTGATAGGCCATGTTGTCTGAGGTGCTGAAAAGATTCTATTCAAAGGGGAAATTTTATCTCCATTCACACTGCCTACAAAGCAGGAACAAAAGTGAATGAGAGACAGCACTAAAGACAAAGCATGATTTATTATGGCAGGTGAAATTTCTAAAATATCTTTCCAAAGATGTCCTTCTCCAAATCCCCCATGAATATGATGGAAGATCCCCTTGTGAATAGATTATGTGACATGGTAGAGTTGATTTTATAGAGATGAAATGGGCTTGTTCTAATCCCAGGAGCCCATTAAAAAGCTGAGCAAGTTCTATCTAGAAGCAGAAGGGATTGTAAACAAAACACTGGACCCTGGTGCTGGCTTAAGGACGGAGAACATTTGACAAGAAAAGAGACCCTAAACTTTACATCCTCCAGGGACTGAATTCTACCAAAAGCCTCAATGATCTTGGAAACAGATTCTTCCCTCAGAGACTCCAGATAAGAGCTCATAACCGTGTCAGTCCCCCAGCAGGAAACTCAGTGGAGCCGAAGGGGAATTACAGACCAGAATTACACATGAAACAGGTGTTTTGAATCTCCCAGACTCATGGTGATTTGCAAAGCAGCAACAGAAAGCCATGGTGATATTTGAACAAGGAGTAAGAGGTAGGAATATACACTGCCTTATCATCTGTACACACTGACATGTATTTAACATATTTTATGAGAAGGTAAAAACACAATTTGCCTCTCAGCAATTCATCATTCACAACTTATGTTCCAATATTTATTTTATATAATAAGCCAATGAAACCTTAAAACTGACAACCTGCCCTAATAGAACACAATGCAGACATGCTTGAGAATTCGTGACTACCTACCACACACATTCAGAGAACATTTATTTCACAAGTAGCTTGTGCAAACATATGCAAACCAACCATTATGGATAGTTGTTGGGCATAATGCAGGGTGGGCCTAAGTAGGCCACCTGCCAGGAGGAATCAAGGAATGGCTCTCCTGGGTGTGGTGCTCCACACTGGTTGGTTGTGAAGCCAGTTTCTGCCCAGCACCTGGAGGGAACCTGATTCACCTGGGAACAAACTGCGATTGGCTATAGTCAGGACAGGACCCCACCCCTTAAGGCTATTGGCTAACAAGACCTATAAGATACTCCGGTCTTTCTTGAACAAATGAGTTTGCAGCAGACCATCACTCCTGTCTTTCTGCTCAACTCCCAGAGTCTGTGTGTTGACTCTGCACCTACTCACCCCCTCCCCCATGGCAGAGATCCTTTGGTTCCCCTGGGCTGGTCCTGAGTGTTGGGACCCCCAACATATTGGGACCTGGAACAGTGACTCTGTTGTCCACCTCAGCTTTGGTGAGATGCCCCTGGTCTGACTTTTGGTGGGTGGGCCCCTGGTGTTTTGTGTGCTGTTTAGTCCTTAAGAGCAGTCCCTTCCTTTTGTTCCCCTTCCTGTGTTTGTCTCCCTATCCCAAAGGAAGCACACACCCCCTCATGGTCCCTGAGATCCATGTTGGCCCCTCCTTTTTTGGTTCATCTGGCTGGAATCAAGTGAGGGTTTAATTCCCTCTAGATTTTGGGAACCGAGGTGAAGCTATTAACTAAGCCTTTCAGGAGGAGACATCATGTGGGTAATAGGCCTGGGGAAGGCTGTTTTTCCCATCTTTGATTTAAAACTGCTCCAGCTCACTCTTATGGGTGGGGCCTAGAGCAAGACCAAGCAGCTGCAGGGCTAAGATCTCCCTCCAGGCTCCAGGGGTGTGAAACTTTGAAAGGACTCAGAAGGCTCAGACCTTTCAAATGTTAATTGACTCTGCCTGGCTTTAACTTCTGTGTTTTTAAAAATTGACACATACCTGCTAGTCTTTTTAGGTGCTGCCTACAGGACCTAAAAGATCCTGGAGGATCTGCAGGAATTTTCCACTGGGATGTGTGGCAGTTTGGCCCCCAGCATTCTGTCTGTATATCTCAGTGGATCCCAGTGTTGGCCATTTTGGCCTGTATGGTAATGAGCGATCTCCCCTCCCACCAGGTAACTCTACAGCTGCAAGCACTTGGGGATTTTCCTCTGCAGCTTGTCTCTAAAGAAAAAAAGGGTTAAAATGACACCCACCCCTCCCCCAACGTGTGCTGGGAATCCAGCACAGCCTTTACATGCTTGGGCTTCTCTTAGCCATTGGGGGGAGTTTCATCCAACCCGCCCCCAGACGTTCAGGCAACAGTTTGATCCCCTTGTTTAAGATTTGATTTACTTCCGATATTGACTTTTGCATTCTAGGACCTTCCCTTTGCTTAATCAGGCTTTTGTTAATTACTCTCAGTTAGGTTCCTTAATTACCAGGTGGATCATATAAATTCCACCAGCTCCACATGCCTTGCCCTGGGGTACCTTGCTTTCCTCAACAACTACATAGGATTTCAGCTTTTTTCAATCACACTTTGCCAGGGCTGGGAAAATAGCTCACTGGTAGGGTGCTTGCCTAGCATACCTAAGGCTGTGAGTTTGATTTCCACCTACATCTCCTATGCATAGCATTTAAACAATGCAAGCACAAATGATCTTTTCCCATTCAGAGAGCTGTATCCTGTCCTAACAGCACCCGGTATTATCTGTACTACTGTGTTTTGCTACTCAGCAGAGGTGATAGCAACAGAATTTGCTGCAAGGACAGGTGTTTTCATTCCTGCTAGTAACTGAACTCAACAGCTCTTCTGTCCCATGTAAACCAATGAGTTAAAGAGAAACAAATGTGTTTTGTGTGTGTGTGTGTGTGTGTGTAAATCATATTGGTAACACTGAGAAGTTGACTCTGGAACTGGGATTGGCTATCCCACTTCAGACTCAAGTCAAGATTCCTGTGCAGGCTCAGGCTGACTCTGTGACAGGAAAAAAGAACAAAACAGCCTCAGTAAGGACATTGTGCTGTTGAGAACAACTAAGGGATAAACTAATTTCAACAGAGATTATTATCTTATGGTCACACCAACAAAGCAGTCACTAGTACAATTCACAGTTCTTGAAGAAGATAGATAGCAACCTCTGCCTAAAAATTCCTCAGTGATTATGCTAGAGATTGTAAACTTCAATTTGGTTGGGATTTGTTTGGGAATGTTCAGTTTTTGCCAGCATTTTGGCTGCATGTCTCAGTGAATTCTAACAATGAACAAGGATTGTTCAATAACTCCATCTCAGAGGAAGGAGTGAATGATTTAGCTGTATAGCATGTGGTGATTGGAGGTGCTGGATTGGTGGAACTAACCTTCTTGGGTGTTCAACAATCATATTTAGAGGCCCATAGTAATTTGGTCAGAGGGATTTAAAGACAAATTTTTGCCTCTTGCCCTCTAAGGTCAACTAAGTTCCAGGGGATTATGAGGCATCTCTTAAAATGTCCTATAATTGTAATGAGTCACCTGTCTTCCTGTTAAGGGAGGTTGTGGAGACCTCACTAGAAGGACTTAAACCAGTGTTCAGTCTGCAAAGAACAGAGTCAGCACAGGAAAATATTTTCTTAAATGCTTCTAATTGAAGCTATGGTAGAGCAAGACTTCCGGACTTTTACACAGGTGGAACTGGTAAAAGAATGGCCTAGAGAGCCAGGGGCTTCTTCTAAGCCCATGTGAACCCCCTGAGGAACAGATATTCAACTGACCTTCAAAGCAAAAATAAGTTGGTTTATTTGGGTCAATTGTATGATCTTAAACATACAACAGGAAAGTATTACCAAATATCCCATCTTCAACGCAGTAATGCATACCTCTGTCAAGAAAGTCAAACCCACTGTTGTTCTGGCCTATCCATTGAATAATTTTCCTTTCTCTGTGTAGAAGCCATTTCGGAGGGAACTTGTTTTGATTCTGACTATTCCAACAAGTTATGGAAGTGCCTGAGGACAAGTTCTGATTTCAGAAATCTCAAGACCAGCTTTGGCAGCCAAGAGAGAAACAAGGAGGAACCTACATTTGAGAATTTTCCTTATTTTGACTTTTCTGGTTTCCTATCTCTCTATTCTTGCCTTTATTTTTTACTTTTTACATCTCCTAGGCACCAGTTAAGGACTTCTTTTCCCCCTACAGTTAATAGTTATGCAATTTAGGGGTCTTTTAGATAGACTCACTGATGGGGTACTCCATTGCCACTCCAATCTATGTCCCCTTCCAGCTTTTGAAGAAGCTAAAACTGTCATTGCCCGAATTCCCTATTGGCAATTGGGATGATCTCTTCAGAGGGTGATGTGTTAAGAATAGGAGATAGAATTTGGTTAGGCAGATTAGGGTAAAAAGACCCCAAGGAAAAGTAGCTAGTTTCTTTTTTGACTAAAAATCAAAAACAATAAAAACAAGGGGGATATGTTGGGCATAATGCAGGGTGGGCCTAGTTAGGCCACCTTCCAGGAGGAATCAAGGAATGGCTCTCGTGGGTGTGGTGCTCCACACTGGTTGGTTGTGAAGCCAGTTTCTGCCCAGCACCTGGAGGAAACCTGATTCACCTGGGAACAAACTGCAATTGGCTGTAGTCAGGACCCCACCCCTTAAGGCTATTGACTAACAAGACCTATAAGACACTCTGTTCTTTCTTGAATCAATGAGTTTGCAGCAAATCACTGCTGTCTTTCTGCTCAACTCCCAGAGTCTGTTGACTCTGCACCTACTCCCTCCCTCCCCCATGGCAGAGCTCCTTTGGTCCCCCTCGCGCTGGTCCTGATTGTTGGGACCCCCAACAGATAGTAATAAATATTTTGAGGAAAATAATGTGAGACTAAGAGTTTCAAGTCTAGACTCTGCAAATTTCAACTACGGGCCTCAAAGCCAGTGGTCTGCTTGGGCTTCTGTACCAGCCTGACACCTTTGTGCTGCTTTTCTCACCCTCCAATTGATTGCTGAGACAGGAATATTCACACCACAAAAACTAAGCACTTCCTGCCCCAGACACCATCCTTAAATATCACGCCATTCTTACAAAGTCTTTGTATTGAAAAATCAACACAGTAATTCAAGACTTGTTTAGTGTCTTTAACAGTTATGTTAGATTAAAAAATGGAGCACTGGAACTAGAGAGATGGCTCAGTGGTTAAGAGCATTGGCTGCTCTTGCAGAGGACCCATTCTCAGTCCTGAGAGCCCACATAGGGACTAGCAATTGCCTATAACTCCAGTTCCAGGAAGTTTCAGGAAGGATGAACAAGAATTTATAAATAAATATTGGATGCAAAATCAAATGGTACAGAGACAAAAGGAATGCTATATTCAAGCATACAGAGGTTGAAAATGCACAGTGCAAGCCTCAAGAATGGCTAATACTGAAGTTGGCATTTATTGGGAGTTCAGATTTATGTTTGGAATAGTCAAATATATATTTGCTTAATTTTTATATCTTTATTTTGTGTGTATGACTGTATTGCCTGCATGTGCATAAGTGTACCCATGTCATGCAATGCCCTCAGAGTTCAGAAGAAGGAGTTAGATCTCCTGGAACTGGAGTTACAGACGGTTGTTAACCACCATGTGGGTGCTGGGACTCAAACCCGGGTCCTTTGCAAGAGCAGCTAGTGTAGCACCCAAAGATATATTATTATATAATACATCTTGAAGTTCAAAATAATGAGCTTATTTAATGAACACCAGGATGTAGTGCCTATGCAACCAAGTGTATTTAGAAATAACATTCAACAGCTTTATGTACATGACAGTATTATAGAATACCCTGCCCTCACATTTATTATCTTGTATGTGATCTAAGACAAATTGTTCCTGGAGACTGGTGTATTACAAATTTAACCATATTAAAGTGTCCTACCACCTTGAAAAATATTCCACCATAATTTGGAGGAGGGTTAAGTTCACATAACAGCCGTATTCAGATTGCCAAGCCCAACCATGAAACATGACCACATGGCTAGGATGGATGGCTCTAGTCCATCTTCTAGCCTAATCCTGTATCCTACCAAACAATGAACGGTTCATGTATAAATACTGGCCATAGGCTGGTGAGATGGCTCACTGTTAAAGGTACTTGCTGCTGAATGAACTGAAATCAATCCTCAGAACTCACAAAGTAGAAAGAACCTGCTCAGGCAAATTGTCCACAGCTTTCCACATGCGTGCTATAGCACACATGCAAACCCCCACCTGCATACAATAAATAAATGTAATGAAGAAAATGGGCCTTGTCTCAGGGTTTCACTGGTCTAATCAGCTTTAACTAGGAAAGACATAGAAAAGAAACCATTCCTAGTCTTGAAAAGATAAAGTTGCCAGAGATTGATAAATCTCAAGTGCACGCATCCACCTCAGTACAAAGAGTCACAGTAGAACAGAGACTCTGGGACCTGAAGTTAAACCTGAGGTCCAGAGGAGGATTTCTGCTTACCTGGCCTTGTTGAGATAATGATATAATGTACTGGGATTATGATGTCCATGAAAATAAATATAAATAGTATGAGCTACATGTCAAAAGATCTGGATTCCTGTGGAAAACAATAAAAAAGAATGAAATGAATGAGAAACATTGTAGCAGAAGCTTCAAAACCTGAGGACCAGGGCTGGAGAGAGAGCTCATTGGTTAAGAGCATTGGCTGCTCTTGCAGAGAACCTGAATTTGGTTCCCAGTACACACTGGTGGCTGTAACTCCAGTTCCAGGGCATACAACACTCTCCTTTGGTCTCTGTTCAAATTGCATGCATGTGGTATGCTTACATCCAAGCAGGTATAACACATTCATATAAAATTTAAAAAAATATATTTAAAATAATTTGAGAAGCAAGTGTGGAAGAGGCAGAGCTATTTTAGGAGGAAACATGTAGAGAGAATCCTTAAGAATCAAGTTTGGGTGACAAAAGCAATGAAAGAGAAACTCATGGAAGAGAATGCATTTGAGAAAGAAAATTTCCCCCGAGGGCCACTGTGCCATGGCATTTTCCTGTAAGTATATTAAACTCTTATGAGAGATGCAGAGACCCATGATCCACTCTCTGAAAATTGGAAGGAATAATACAAATTTAAAATACAAACTATCTCATTAATCACTTAGAAATAATTTCCCATTCTCACACTTAATCTTTCTTTAAATAAAACCATTTGGCTGAGCAGCATTAGATATTTAGATAGCACTGGAAGAAGAAAATAGGTTTTATGTTTCAATTCTTAATGACTTACTCTGCTTTAGGCAAATGGAAAATTAATGAATTTGTTGTGGTTAGTAATAGAATGCGATTCATACTGTTTTCTAATATCATTTGAGAATACAAAGTAACAAAAATAAATGTGAAATATGATAGTCTTGGGTATGTGGGAGCTGTTTTAGTTCTCTCATTACTGACCAAGTGCAAAGAGGGACCTAGTGACCACAGGTCACCTGACAGCAGTACACAGGACTGTATGGAGGAGAGCAGGCCATAAAATATCAATAGCACATACCATAACAAAGGTTCTAAAACTTGTTCTTTTTCATGCTGCAAAATTCCTTTTTGTTCTCTGGAGTAGGTAGGTCTAGAAAGACGGAAATACATCTTTTATCTGTCCTCATAGAAATGAAAAGTAATATATGATTATTTTAACAATCTATCATGGCAAAGCTGAAGCATTCTAAAATTAACTCTAAGTGCATATATGATATGCATTATTTTTGTTTGGTGATGTAAGTTCAAAAGTTTGAAGGAAAATAACCTAATTCTACAGGATGGCAAAGACATGTTTCTAAGGAAAGTAAGTGCATACAGGCAGGAGGTAGAAAGCCTGTGCTTTTCTTATGTAATGTTCCTGGAAAATGTTCCGTTCAAACCAGCATGTTTCCCCATATGGGGAGCAAGTGTCCAGCAAAGATGCTGTTGAGTAGACAGTGGGAGAGGAAGTCATTTGGGTAGCAAGAAACTCTCTAAGTAGACATTTCTCAAAATAAGATACTCAAATGGTCATCAAGTATATGAGAAAGTGTTTAATGTTATTAAACATCAGGTAAATGCAAATGAAGAGCACAGGAGATGTCATTTCCTTCCAGCTAGAATGACAGTTCCTACCAAGTAAGAAGTTGGCATGTGCGGCGGACATAGAGAAAGGAAGGCTCTTATACGCTCTTGGTGCCAAATAAATAACTATAGCCATTGTACAAAAATCTGTGGATGTTTGTTTTAAAACTGTAAACGTAGAACAATTGCATTGTCCCAGAATTCTACTAATGTGTATAAGTCCCAAGGAAATGAGATCATTACATCAAAGTGATAACTGTTCCACCAGTGGATGGATGGGACAGATATATATATATATATATATATATATATATATATATATCCATAATAGGATAAATGAATGAAATTCTGTCATTTGCAGTAAGATAGACAAAGGACATTATGTTAAGTAAAATAATCTAAACACAGAAGCTCAAGTGCCATATGTTCTCACTCATTTTTGGAAATGAAAAAGCTAGCCTTATATAAGAACAGAGTGGGAGAGTGGTCACTAGAGTCTGAGAAGGACAAGAGGGAAGCAGAAATGTAGAAATAAATTAGGTTGGAGCCCCAAAGCACAGCTGGAGTAGTTGTTTTGGTGTTCCATAGCACCCCAGGGTAACAACTAGCTCCCGTGATCTATGACACCCTTCAATTAACCAGAGGCGCATACACGGGAGCAACACACAAGAATGACTGATGCTGAAGGGACAGAAGCGCTTATTACCCTTATTTGATCATTACTAATATATTTATAGATTTTAAAATGTGATTACATCAGTCTGCTTTCTATCATGATAGATTAATTGATATCTTTTGAAATTATAGATAAGTAGAATTATTGAGTATGTATTCTCTTATTTCTTTAGCACATAATCAAAAAAAATCATTTTGCTACCCAAAAATCATTTTGATATTTATCTATGTTGTTGAATTTATTAATACTTTCAGCTTTCAACTGCTGAGTGGTATTTCATTTTATGGCTATATTGTGAAGTGCTTATTCATTTACTAGTGCAAACTTAGGTTGTTTCAAATTTGGGAAAATTTGCTGTTGGGACAAAATTTGCCTATGTGAATGTCTTTGTACGGATCTGGTTTGAATTTGCATGGGACTTGTGCATTCTGTCATTGTTTCTATATATTCAAATGAGTAACTTACTTGGAAAACAGTTTCCTTGTGGTCATCAACCACTCCTGGCTCTTACAATCTTTCCTAGAGTGGCGTAAGTATGATTATGTGTCATATTCAGAGATAAGCAGTCTGCAGACTCTTGTTCTCTGTGCATTGACCTGTTGTTGGATTCTATCAGTCACCATCTGCCACATAAGGAAACTTTTTTAGTGAGAGTTCAGACATGCATTAATCTATGGGTGTAACAGTAAGTCACTAGGAGTCAGTTTAATATGATAACTATTTAGCATAAAAATAGTATTGGGTTCTCCCCTAGGTCCTGTGACTTGCCGAGCTTTGGGTTCCTATTCCTGATATCACTGTCAGGTATGGGATCCATCCTATGAATCAGACCTTAAATAAAATTAAAGAGTGTTTAATTACTCCCAAAATATCCATACCACTATTGCAGCAGTGGGCTTAGCTTGCTAGGCCAGTTGTTATTGTAGTTCACAGGATTCACAGCTGGTTGGGGCTGATGATTATTTTCTCCTTCTACTAGCATCACCTTCCAGCCCTAAGGATGCTAGCTAGTAGAGATGAGGCTCTGGAGTCAGCACCAGCTTGATTTCTCTTTGTTTGTTCTACAGCTCATGTGTGTAGTGTCATCAGCAATAGGGTCTTATCCTCCAGTGGGTAACCAAGAGCAGGAGCAACAGCCAGTGTTGTTTGAGGGTTGGTGGGACCTGTGGTCAACTGTTTTTAAAGGGAAAGTTCATTCCTGCCCTTGAAGTTCTTTTTGTTAGCCTAGAATTTCTAAAAGTGGCAAGGCCTCCACTGCACCCCCTCCATTATAGGGTAATTTCTTTTAATCTCTTTTTATAATGTAAATGTACATACTTTAAGAAGCTTCAATAATGATAGGTTGGATATGGGCAATATTTTTGGCATTTTAATATTTGTATAATAGTATTTCATTATAGTTTTAATTTTTATTTTTCTAATAACAATTATGTTTAACATATTTACAGGATAACTTGTCATCAAGTTTTCTTAACTGCGGAAATGACTGCAGGTGACTTGTCCATTTTTAAAAAATGGGTTGTTTTGCTTTCTCATTATTACTACTTAAAGTTTGAGTATTTTGAAACAAATTCCCTTCTCCAATACATGATTTGCAAATATTTCCTCTCTGTTTGAGGATTGTGTTTCTCGTAACTGATAGTGGCTTTCACAAAATGGAGTTTGTTTTTCAGGGCTGGGTTTAAGACCCAGGGATTTGGGTATGCTATGATCTACCGATGAGCAACATGTCTACCTTCCAGTATTCCAAGTTCTTAGGTCTTAAAAACTATTTTACTTATTATTATTATTATTATTATTTTTATATGTATATGTATATTGCCTGTGTACTGTGATGCCTGCAGAGGTCAGAAGAGGGGGTCAAATCCTCTAGAACTGGAGTTACAGACAGTTGTTAGTTGCCATGTGGGTGGGAATTGAACCTGGGTCCTCTGTAAGAACATCCAGTGTTCTTAACTGCTGATCCATCTCTCCAGCCCCCCAAGTTCTTAGTTTTAATAAAATATAACTCATCATCTTCATTTCTTTAAAGAACCACGCTGTGATGTGATATCTAAGAAAACTTTTAACCTAACCAAAACTTATAAAAATTTTCTTCTGATGTCTTTGCCCAAAAGATGTATTAAATTTCAGTTTTCTATTCAAACACAAAATCCATTTTTGTTTTTCTAAATTATAGAGGATATACAAAATATAAACCAAAACTGGGTATTTTTACTCAACGAGTATTTAAATTGTATCAACACCATTTGTGGGAAAATGCTGACATTTTCTAAACTGAATTAGCTTTGAACCTTTGTTGAACATTAATTAGCAAATACTCTGAACTGAAAAGTGTCCACTCAAAATTCATCTGGAACCCATAGTATTTGGAGATACAGCCTTTTGTCGATACTTAGGTTTGGATGTGGTCATGTGAAGGAGGCATACTTAATGGGATTGGTGCCCTTCTGAGACGCCAAGGCAGAGAACTGCAATCTCTCCCTTTGTACCTATCCCTTTTTTTGTACAGATCAGACAGAAGTGACTGATGATAGTGCCTCCATGGCTAAGTTCTGACTCCTCACTGTGCTCCTTGATCTTCGAGTTTATCTTCCTATCAGAACACGATGCCTTGGTTACTGTAGCTTGTTGAAGGTCAGTAAGGTTAAACTTGAAAATGGGCCCTTATTTTCTGAGTGGTTTGGCTATGCTAGAATCTTTGCATTTTCATAATAACTTTAACTTTGGGATTGCACTTTCTCTAGGAATTTCCATAATTTTCATTGTGAAGGACTTAGACATTGTTCCACAATTTGCCTAGCTTACCTCTAATCACGTCATGGTATTTGACGCTGCTGCACATGGTGTTTTTCATTTTGATTCTAAATGTTTATGTACCGCTTGACTAAATCCTGAAAACCCAAGACTATTTGTTGACATTTTTCAAAACTGGCTTTGGCTGGAGTTAGTTGACTTGAGCCAGGTACATACTACTTGAAATACCTTAAAAAATAAAACTCGTAATTTTCTGCATGTCTAGAATGTGGACAATAAACAATTACTACATGGCATATTTTTCTGAGCTACCTCCTGCTTCTATCTCAAAATATGATGAATGAGAACTGGGTGAAAGGATGTCTACTTGGTAGTGCTGGCCTCATGTGGACACAGTCTCAATCAGAATACACAAGCAATATTACAGTCTTGTAAGTTTTGACAAGAAGATTCAGATATATTTCCAAACATCTAAAATCTATTCCAGTTATTAGTGAAATAACAAATCTGGTCAATTAGCATCAATGTTGCCAGTCCAAGGAATGATTTATAAACAGTCACTTTTCTTCTGCATTATCGGAAGGAAAAATTAAGAAGCAATCATTTAGCTTTGGAAGGAATAAAGACGACAGACACAAAGACTGGCAGAGTTCATTAACCAGGGAATTAGCATCACATGAGATATTTTTCACCTACTTTTGAAGAGATTTTCAAGTGACAGTTTTCTTTATTATCTTGTGTTACCTAGAAAGAATTATTTATCTGAATGCCATGCTTGAGAATAAGGATGAGAGACTGAATTGTTTTTTGTTTTTTTTTTTACACATCTCAATTTACAGGATTGAAAATGAGCTTACATCTAAGGTAGCAAGGATTTAGAAAAAAACTATGCAGAAAAATATTATGCCATTCTCTAGCCATCCATGAAACTCTCATCCTTTCTATTAGAAAGAATCACTGAAGCAGACCCAAAGCCATGTTCTGAAAGAGAAGTGTTCTCTTATAATTTCATCTTTTCTGATACACAAAAAATCCTGATGCTTCTACCAAATGTTAGAATTGATATGGAAATTCAGTAAACTTGAAGAATTCAAAATCAGCATCCAAAACAGTGGCATTTCCTCTTACTAACAATGAAGTTTCTGAAAAACAAGTAAAATATAATCTTATTTCTAATGGTTACAAAGAGTAAAATAAGAATAAGTTTAACCAAGGAAAAGAGCTTCACAGTTCAAACTATAAAACATCATTGAGAGAAATTTAAAGAGAAACAAATAAATGAAAATATATCACTTATTTATGGTCTCAAGGATTTTTTTAAAAATCCATACCATTTGAAGCAAACTATACATTCAAATTAATCTACAGCAAAATTCCACTATCATTTTTCATAAACTAGGAAAAATCCAAATTTATATGTAACCACAACAACCAAACACCAACAACGACACAATTACAAACAAGCCAGGTGTTGTGAGCACTCAAATGATTCTAGTACTTGAGAGATCAAGGCAAGAAGGTAGTGAATTAAAGGCCAACCTGTGCTATATAATGTATCCCCTGTCGCCCAAAGGACTCATCCTACTATAGAGATACTCACATAGCCATCTTTGTTGCTGCTTTTTTCACAATAGATAAGAAATGGCCACAACCTAAATGTCCCTCAGCTCATGAAAATGTGGTGCATTTACACAATGAAGTTCTACTCAGCAGTAAAGAAAAACAAAATTAAGAAATTTGCTAGTAAATGTATAGAACTAGAAACTGTTATACTAAATTAACAAGAGACTCAAAAAAAAGTTATATATATTCTCTCTCATTTGTGGATCTTAGCTCTAAATCCTTAGATGTGCGTATACACCCTGAAGTAACTCCAGGAGCTGGGATAATGGAAAGGAGCCATGGGAATGAAAGGAAAGAAGACAGAGAGGGGGACAGTAGAAGACAGATGTTAATCAAGGGGTATATGCAAAAGGGAGGTACTTTAGCAAGAGAGAGAGGAGAGATAAATAATGCTTAGGTGGTATGAAAATAAAAGGAAATTTTTTAGTTCAAAAATGCCTATGGCCACAGACACACACACACATATCTGAAGGCTATCTAACAACAACAAAAATAGGTGCCAGGCAAGAGCACTAAAAGCCTCCTTTTTAGTTGTTGGTCATGAAAGTCCAAGAGACTCAAAATAACAGGGGCTACTGTCACAACCCTTGATAGCCTCCCAGAATTTGAAGGTAAGATCCTATTTTTGAAGACAGGCCATACTTTAGACACAGGGATTGGAGCAATGGAACTGGAACTGACCCAAGCCTCATCCCTGAAGACTAGCTCTCATGGTATCAGAAGATATTATGCAAGCTGCCAATGGAGAAAACCAATCAATGAACCCACCCAGTTGTAAAGCCTAATAAATATCAGTGACTGGCCCAGTAAATTACTGCTATTAGTGTAGTAGTAGCACTTTTACCTTGCGGGTAATCAACAGTTGTTTAACTGAAATTAAAGCCCATTCAATGGGAAGGAATTTATGTGTGGTGCTGTAAACAAAGCCAAATTACACATGGTTGGAGAGGTCATAGATACTAGAGAAAAACCTACTTTTGACACATTCTTAGACTTAGATGTAACTTCTTACTGAAGTGTAAATATGCATCCCTTTATTTATAGACAAAGGGAAGTGGGTAAGAAATATCAACCCAACCTAAGGAACTTTTGGCAACTGATGACCGCTGGACTAGGGAGACACAGTCTCTTACAGGGATGAGACTCTTGGTAGGTTGACAGGCTCCAGTGGATGGATTCACTGAGATACATGTGGAGACACAAATCATACTATATAGTACTGTATGTATAGAATGATTCCCTGCATTGGGCGGTGATCAGTGGGGGTAGATGCATGGATCTAAATACCATCAAACTGTGCTACATAAAAATCATAGAAATTCAATAACAATTTAAAAATACAAGCAAGCTGGCTGTAGATAGCATTCATATAAATCCAGTACTTTGGAGGCTAATCAAGAAGATAGTGAATTCAAAGCCAGCCTGGGCTACATAATGCATTCCTTATCAGCCTGAGCTATGGAATAAGACTCTGTCTCAAAAATAAAACCCAGGGTAGTCGTGAGGAAAATGAACAGTGCAAGCCACCACATTACCTGATTGTAATCTGTATAAAGTGACAGTAATGTGATATTTGTATAAAAACACACAAATAAAAAAATCCCCCGAATGGGGCAGAATAGAGAGCCTACAATTGAAATCACACATTCATATCCATTTTATTTTTGACAAAAATTCCCAGAACATGCAGTGAGGATAAACTTTTCAATAGATATTGGGAAACTCTACATTCATATGCCATATACAAAAATCAAGTCATTATGAATGAATACTTAAACACAGGTCCTGAAGCTATAAAGTACTAACTAACCATAGTTAACAACTACAAAGCTTTGGTCTTGCAATAATTTTTTAGTTATTATTCAAAAGCACAGGAATGGAAAGCAAAAATAGAGTAACTGTATTAGATCAAAACAAATGGAATGATGATCAAAGTGAAGAGAATCTATGGATTAGAAGGAAATGCATACAAGCTATACGTATAATAAAAGATGCATTCTGAAAAAATACAGGGAACTGAAATAATTTTACTGAAAGGTAAGGGAAAAACTCATTAAGAAATAGACAGGAGATCTAAACAAACATTTCTCAAAATAAGACATAGGAATGCTAACAGATACATTAAAAAGTTCTCATCAGCACTAATCATTTGGAAGGAACAAATTATAATGAAAATAAAATGAAGTGGTACCTTGTACCTGTTAGAACGGCAATTACCAAACAAGCAAAAGATAGCAAGTATAGACAAGTACGTGGAGGAAATGGAGTTCTTTCTGTGGGCAGGTATGTAAATTGTCACTGCCATTATGGAAAATAATACGTAGCTTCTTCAAAGATCTTAGAATTCCTATGCATTCCAGAAATCCTACCTGAAAGATTTGACATCATGGGTCAGAGAGCTGTCTGTGCTCCTATGCTTGTTCTAGCAATGTTTGTAATAGCTAAAATTAGCATATCAAACTAGCTGCCCATCTATAAATGAATTGGAAACTATTTGGTATTTACTCTGTGGGTATAATAGAGGCACTTTAATCCTGGAAGTAATCAAAAGCTATCTAATTAGTTTTAGCCTTGCTCAGTAGGAGGGAATTCATGCATGGTACTGTGAACAGAGTCAAGAACACATGGTTAGAGGTGTCATATCTCTGGAGCAGAACCTACTGCTGCCACTTTCCTCGATCAATATAATGCCTTTCTGTAGTCTAAATATTTATCCTCATAGTCTCAGTCAAGTGTAGCTCCTACTACTCATAAAAGAAGTTTCATTTTGCAACAGATGGCGGCCACTGCAAAGTTCCACAATTGGTCAAAATGCAGAGAATAAATGACTATGGAATGTCCATCCTTAATTGATAGACTGATCTACAATGCAGCCTATACACCTAAGGCACTGGAACATCATGGAGGTGGAATGGGGGATGACAGGAAAAGTCAGAGGAGCAAGATGCCTGCTGCTATATAATCCCTTCTAGACATGATAGGGAAGCAGAACCCATGAAATCAACACAGTGTGACAGCATTATGACAAAACCAATGGAAATACACATGCACATGGGTGAAATTTCATGGGGGTGCCATGTCTAGATGAAAAGCTACAGGCAATCAACGGATACTGAGGAAGGAAAATCAATTTTCTCCACATATTAGCTCCCTGATATGTTATCTAATACCAAGAAGTCAACCCTAAATACATGCAAACACAAGCATCACTAAATGGACCTAATACACTATAGATGTCTATATGTATACTTACATGTAACAATAAAGAATAGGACAAAAAAAGTTGAGTGAGAAAGGGGGCACATGGGAGAGAAAGAAAACTAATGCAATACAATACTCATGTATGGATTTCACAAAAAGTATATATACATATATAGATGAAAAAAAGAAATAAAAGGAAAGTCTGTCCTTTGTGACAGCAAAGGAATTGGAGAGCATTATACTAAATGAAATAAACAAAAGTAGGTAACACGTGTTCACATTTATTATGTGGAATTAAAATCAACTACTCTCATATGAGCAGAGAGTAGACTGGCTGCTGAGAGAATGAGGGCTGACAGCCAGAAGGCACAAAGTCTCAGTGAGACAGGAGGAATACATTCATTTAGTTTTGAACTTCGACACAGCATAGTGAATATAGTTATTCACATTTCAATATGCTGCATATTTCAATAATGATTAAGAGTAAATTCCAAATGTTGGTATTAAAAAATTTTAAATATTTGTGGTAATAGATAATTCATTTGATTTAATTCTTCTTCTTAGTATTAAAATGTCATAACATCGCTTTGTACCCTATGAACACATACAACTATATTTGTCAAAATATAACTTTTTAGGACTAACACATAAACACATATACTTATGATTTAAATGGGTTTGTTGCATATGATGTTATGATTTCATAAATATTAAACATGTCTTAGTTGTAAGCAAATTTAAGTAAAAAATTGTATACCCAAAACATAAATATACTGTTGTGTAAAGAAAATCTCATACTATACATCTTAGATATATATATATATATATATATATATATATATATAATTTTTATCATTTATACTTCAATAAAACTACAAAATGTATGCTAAAATGCACTGTAATATGTAACATTAACATTAAATGCAATGTATATGTAAATATTAATGTAATATTAACAATATAATGTTAATATTATAGCTGAATGTTAATTCAGCTACTGACGATCTATGCTTATTATGGTGAGCCGAGCCGACACTGGAGGCTGAAGTAATAAGATTATCAAGTGAATTCAAACAGCAAAATTTGTTTGTGTAACTTTATTTAGATGAAGATACTATTCACATGAGTGCAGAGAACAAGCATTCAAATTCTGTTGATGAAAAATTTATCTCTGTGGACTGGAGAGATTTCTCAGTAGTTAAGAGCACTTTCTGCTCTTCCAGAGGACCTGATTTTTGGTTCCCAGCACCCACATAGGGTGGTTCACAATCACTTATAACTCCAGCTCAAGGAGATCCAATGCCCTCTTCCTTCACAGACACCTTCACACATGTGACATACATTCACATAGGCAGCCACATAAGAATAAATTAAAATATGACTTTACAAAATCATCTTTGCTATTGTGTCAATAACCTTGTCCAAATGCTAACATGTTCTTTTTCTATTGTCAGTAATTTGAGATGGGGTAGTCTATGTCAATACTGTATCTTCAAAACCTGAGTATATCTTCATTCACCCTCTTATGAGTTCCTTGATGTTAAATCCAAGTGGATAATTGTATCCTAAATAATTTATTCTAATATATAGCAGGATATCTAATCATTATGGGTATGGGAATTTACATAGCAACCAATTATCTTTTACATGCCTAACCATTCCAGTCCTGTACTGTGCTGGAACTATAGCTTTAACATTTGGCTTTGAGTTTGTTATAACTTAATCATTCATTCATGGCAGGATGAGTTCGGCCACAAAGTACCATGGCATGAGTGCCTAAAAATTAAATAGGGTAGGATGGCAAAATAACAGATTTCAGTCCATATGTCCATAACATAGATCATAAAGTGGAGTTTTGGGTAATGAAATTGCACTTATATGGAAGACTATAGTAGGAAAGGCCATAGTAAACCTTCCAGAAGAACAGTGAAACGGCCCAGTTTGATATAAAGTATTGTGTGTTGAATTGTGCTACCCCAATAAGCCTATATTCTGTTCCCCAACACCTGTGAATATGAACATGCTTGACAACAGGGTCTTTGTAGATACAACAAAATTAACTGGATTAGGACAGACCCTAAATTCAATAAACAGAGCATTTACAAAGAAGGAGATTTTGAAAGAGGCACACACAGAAGAAAGATGGCCATATAAAAATAGTGACAAAAATTGTAGGCATCTACGTGGGAAAATGCACACAACAAACTTCAGAGTGCTGGTACTGGGAGGAAGTAGAAGCTAGCAGAAGACAGAAAAGATGCTTGCCTTCTATCTGTAATGCTATGTTTCCAAGTAAATTAATCATAATCCATTTTAATTGAGTATTTTTTATCTCATAATATTATTTTTAAAGAAAGAAATTACAGGAAAACAAAAACAAGAAAGCAACCTCCAGGATATTAAATAACGATCGTGTTCATGAGGGAATAGTCTGGGAAACAGATTTCTAACAAAGTGACTTGGACTTACTCACTGTTGTACAAACACAAGGAAACTTAGTATGTAGCTCAGGAACTCGTAATGAGAGAGTTTTTAATACTATATCTGCTTAGTACCTGGGCGTGTGGGGCGATCCTGATTAAATATTAAATACAAGTATGTAACAAAGAGCTGTATTTGGCATTCAGAGGTCTGCTCTAATGGTGATGAAGAGGCCAGATCTCACGGAACTAGAGGCTGTGATCTAAGGAAACAAATATCATCTAATTCATTTAGCTTACTTTGTAGAATTAGAAAGGGCGTGACACAGAGAGGCTGACTTGCTGAAAGTTACAAACTAATGAACTTTTGACTCAAAATCTAAAACGACAATTATATATCAAGTGCTCCAAATCAAGCAATAAGGAGCAGAACTCTTTCAAAAAGACTTTAGTGTCTTTCCTCTTATTCCCTCTTATGCCCTACCTTCCAATTTCCCAGTTCATTCAGTTCTTCCCGTTATTCCCCATTCCCATTTATATGGCATTCTATCTCCCCTCCCATGCTAGAAGATGCTATGCAAGTAAGTTAGAGAAAGGTAATCATTAACATTACCAGGCTGGGAGCCCTGCAAACTACAGAAACAACTGGCTTGGCAAAAATATGCTCACTGCTGCGACAAAGGCATGAATGTTGTGGTAGTAACCAACTACTTCTAACTGGATTTAAGATCCAATTAACAGAATTGAATCCATGCCTGATACTGTTATTAGGATCAAGAACCTGGGCTAGGCAGGTCACAGGCCACAGGGGAGAACCTTCTTGCTAAGCAGATATAGTATTAAAATGACTCATAATGGCTTATTGTTATATCCATAGATTAGTGTATCTCTCAGCTCGCACCAGGGAAGATTCTTCTGCAGCAGATGGCTATTAACATATGGATCCACAACTAGTCAACATGTAGAAAATGATAGACTGTGGAGTGTTCAGTTCTAGATGGGATACCTATACTGTACCCTCTCTTCTCAAGGCTCAGGGATCATTGTGGAAAAGAGCGGTCAGAGCGATTGTTAAGAGTTGCAGGTGGTAGATGAATACAAATGACTTGTGCTGTCTGGATACCATAGCATAGCTGCACACATGACCTCACAGCCCTTATGACCGTATGCAGAAGACCCGTGCAAACCAAAGACTGGTCAGGATCCAGCATGAATGGGAGAGGTAGGGAGGAAGTCTTAGCCCTAAGTGAGGATCTATTGGCAATTGATATTTTCTGAGAGAGGGAGAGTTAGTTTTTTTACTGGAGTGAAACCTGATGCTGTGACCAGACTCTAAGGGACAGACTTACACCCAAGAGCATTTAGGAAACACAGATTAGACTTGATAGGCTTTTAAAAAGAGAGAAGTAATAATAGAGAACATGAAGAGGGCAGTAAAGTGGAGATGCAGGGGCA
This sequence comes from Eospalax fontanierii, assembly GCA_035773235.1. NCBI lineage: Eukaryota > Metazoa > Chordata > Mammalia > Rodentia > Spalacidae > Eospalax > Eospalax fontanierii. The sequence goes on along the minus strand of CM069544.1, from coordinate 32,761,707 downwards.
GGGGATCTGAAGATACGCAAAATACACTGTATGAAATTCTCAAATCAATAAAAAATATCTTTAAAAGAAGTGGAATGCAATGTGATAGCTACTGTAGTAATGATGAAGGTAATGGTAACAGTGATAACATTTAACTTTTGGGGATGCACTAAACTAAATTGTAGACACTCACTGAAATTCTTCAGAAGTACTTCCTTGCTCAGTCCTCACAATAACCCCCGAAGTAAAGTACAACCATAATCTTTATTTCAGATGGAGAGAAAGACCCTTGGAGTCTCATATTTAGTAAATAATGGAGTGGACTTCAAACCAGATCTGAACTCTCAGTTGACATTTTGATCATGTGCTGTGCTTAGTATTCAAACATTAGGTGAAAGAAAGGTAGATGTCAAGCGATTCCATCCAGTCTCCCTAGAGCTCAGCTTGGTCTGATGCATTTCTCGGTACAAGACATATACACTGTGAATAGCAGTGTGAGAATGAATGTATGCTTGTTAAGGCTCAGCTCACTGTCTCTACTCATACAGTCCAGGATCTCTGGCCTTGAGAATGATTTTACACACAATGGATGGATCTTCCCATTAATCAAGACAATTCCCCAGAGACATGCCCATAAGCCAACCTGATCTAAGCAATCCCTTACAGATTAGCCCCAAGTCATTCTAGATTGTGTCAAGTTGACAATTAAATCTAATAATCATCACACTCACATTACTCATTTATATGACTAATTGACCCATATACTAAGGAAACTCAAACCCTTTTATGTCTCTCTAAACAAACTGGAGAAGCAAAGGAAATCAGTGACAGAAGGTATAGAGGGCTTGGGCATCATTAGAGAGGTTCGTTTTTTCTTCTCTTTAATCATCATTCCTTGGTTAAGCAGATGTAGAATACATAACCAAGTTGATGAACTTGTACTGAAGCACATCTGGGTACAAATTCTCGACCAGATAAGACCTAATATGTATGATGGGATGTATGAGGTCTGGTGTGTGCTTCTGGCGGGTGGGGCATAGATGACCGAGGGGCTCTAGATTTGATTAAGAACTATTGTATGAAATTCACAAAAGCTCAACAATTTTTTTTAAAAAAACAAGAATATATAGTCAATAAGAAATTCTCAGAGAAGGGGTCTGGAGAGATGGTTCAGTGGTTAATGGCACTGGCTGCCTTTACAGTTCAAATCCCAGTACCCATATGGTGGCTAACAATCATCTGTAACTCCAGTTCTAGGGACTCAGATGCCCTCTTTTGTCCTCCGAGGACACTATACGACATGAGTGCACTTACATGCATGCAGGTATAAGACTTGTACACATAAAATAAAAACACATAAATTTAAAAAGTTAACTCTCAGTTCAAATCAAAGGGTAAGTATTTGGTACTTCTTTTCCTTGGAGTCATAGTCAGTTGTAGATCTGGAGGCATTACCAAGACACATATAAAAGAGACAATTGAGGACAAAATGTTGTTGCATTTTAAGAAATGCAATAAATTCTAAAGAGTGTTAATTATTTAAAAGGCCTCAAAAGACAAGTTACTTGAGGAAGGAGTGAGAGGCGAGCAACACAGCCGTGTAAATCCGTATTTGTGTGAAGTCAATAAAGACAAAGAGATCCTATGATGTAGCAAACACGTGGTGACAAGAAGACACCTAGAAAGAGTAGTAAGTGGCACAGAGTAGTGAGGATGGGTCTAAGTGTGATCAAAATACATTAAACTGTAGTCTCAAATCAACAACAGCTTTTAAAGATCTCTCTAGTAGAACAGCGGCAAGTTAGGAGCCCGTGCGTGGTTCAGTCCTAGTACTCTTTTGAACAATGAGTAAATTACTTTTCCCATGCTGCCTCCCTGTCAACAAGGATAATAAAATCTTCGCATCAAAATTTATCAGAGTTAAATGGGATGGTGTATATAAAATGTTAAATACAATGCTGAAAACCTGTTAGGAATAAAACTATTGCAGTTCTTTAAAAGGAAAGTACTTAGGTAAAGCCTAGGCTAGTCATGGAAAAGAGGGCGTGAAGGACAGAAGAAAGAGATGGGGTGGCTGAGTGCAGATCAGGAGGGGCGTGGTGAAGTCAGATGAAGAGAGAACTGACTATGTGCAAAAGATAATCTTGGCTCATTCACAAGAATATGCTAGAGTTGTTGTCCAGGGGGATTAGGAGCCCCCCCACGAAAAAAAATATTAACTATTGCCATCTCTCTTTGCTGCCTACCAGAATTAGATGGTAAGACTCTATTGCTGAAAACACTCCACACTGTTTACAGGGCACAGAAAAACCAAGTTAGAACTGAGCTGGAAATTCTTTCACTTATGGCTGATGTTAATAGTGCTGGAAGGTGTGATTAAAGGTGCTAGGGGAGAAAACCCATCAGTGGTCTCCTTCAGCTGCAGTCCATGCTTGCTACAATACCAGCCTGGCAAGACATGCCCACAGGTGCTATAGTGGTGTAACTATGCTGGAGGCAACCAAATACTTTGTGATCTGTTTGGACATCCACTTTATGGGAGGGAATACATATCTGGCCCAAAGCCTATGACACGGGAGCTCACAGGCCCTAGTGGAGAACATATTACCATTGTTTCTGTAATTGACATGCTGTCAAACCTCCTAAATATTTCTGTTTATTCCCCAAAACTAGTGCTGCTATCAGTTGGAGCAAAGAAGCTACTTTTTGCAGAGAATGACAGTTATGGAGAGACTCATATCTGGTCAGTGTTGAGAATAAGTGGCCCTTGAGCATTGAGCCTTAGAATTAATCATTTATATCAGCCCTCACCCCATGTTTCCAAAGCCAGGAAAGGTCACAGCAGATGGACTGAAAGAATATAAGAGCTAGAGGATAGGAAGGAGTGCTGTGAAATGCTACCACCCAGGTAATACACAGCCATTGGGATCCTGAACACACAGCAGCAATGGATACCTGCTCAAGACCTTCAGTATATCATAGAAAGAGGAGGTGCCCCATGACGCCACAGCCTTACTGAGGAGCTATTAACTGCGAACAATTGCTGCCTAGGGGTGTCATTTCTTTACTGCTATAGCCACCAGGGTGTTATTTAGGAAGAAGAAGGGATTGAGAAAGAAAGGAAGGGGGATAATAAAGGGAAACGGGGTTAATACAATCACAATTTATTGTAAATATGTATGCAGTAGTTAAACATAAACATAGTTTCTTAAAAAAAGAAGATGCTAGAAAGAATGTAATCTAGAGTTCATTAATGTAAATTTTGATATCAGAGCAAAAACATTGGCAACTTTCCCATAAAGTTTTACATTTTAAGGGAGTATTTTCACCATTAAAGTCTTGTGATTTCGCACCCACATGTAGTAACAATAAACTGCAAGATCACAAACACTCTGTTGATCCCCAGCCAGGATTTGTTTTCTGGCACTCTACTTATGATTTCAGTTACAAATGATTTTATAAGTTTCTGGGTTTGTTGTTTGCTTGTTTGCTTGCTTTGGTCAAATTTTACTTTGATTTTTTTCTGTGGAAAAGGACATTGCTTTCCACAGAGGCATAGATCTTGGTCCAACACAATTATGTGGTATCATTCTATAAAATCCACCATAAACAGCTAAAGAAAAGATTAGCATGCCAGTGACAGGCATATGGAGTTTATACTGGGAAAACAGCATTTATTGCATTCTGTTGGGAATCTACATTGAACATACTATTTTTTCCAATTTTGACACTGGAAAAACCTAAAGGCAAATACATGTTCATTAGATATGGATCAGTGAATCCAGAAAAAGATATAAAAAAAAACCAGATGAGTATATTTAGTTCTAGATTTTCCTAAGGTGATAAGGCCTGAGTTGAGCAATGTACTGCGATGTCTTGCTTTCATTTTTGCAGCTATGCTATGAGCTATGCAAAATGAAACCTTCCATCTGACCATGGCCTTAAAATATAACTTTCCTGAAATAGATTTCTCAGCAATTTTAGACAAAATGCTTAACATTTTAAATGAGGTACAATTTGAAGTGGAAGAAACAAAGCTGATTAGTCTAATATTTGTGGAATAAATTATATCCTACTGCTATAGAAACAAAAACCATGTTTAATTGGCTATTTCTTATTCAAGATATATATACATGCATATATATATATAATGACACTAAAAAGTCTCATCCTCACACACTGATAATAGAAATACACCATTCTGGAAAATGAGTGTAGGATTCCATAATATAGCTGTCATACACTCTGTAACATACACGCTGCAAAGTCAAGTTAACTTCTCCACCCTATGATATAAGAAATTTCAAATCCTTTCCGAGTTCCTGAAAGCCTAATTTAGAAGTAGAGTTTTGGTTATCTGTAAGTATATCTCCACTAGCCCAGCCTTTAAGGCCTTTCCACAGTGAATTCATATATATGCTACCTCCATCTGGACATCATCATAACAGCAATGACAGCAGTCACCAATAGGCGAAGACTCCTCTAGGAAGGTTTCATGGTCTGTTTGTACAATCAGGTTTAGGGATTTCAAAATTCTCCATAGGCCATCTTCCAAGTATGACCATAATTCCAAGTAAAACTTCACACCGCAATTTTTACAGAGTCATACAGAGATTTCACTTAAGGGACACAAAGCTGAGAAACGTTTCTATTAACATGATAATATATACCAGAGTTTAACTTACCAATTCCACAGCCTATCTAAACATGTCACAAATCCAGCTGGATCTATGTGAAAACAACTGCCAAAGTTTGTGTCTGATATTAGCCTAAGCACTGAAGAACCCGCCTACGTTGCTAGGAGCTCAACATTAAAGGCAAGGAATTGCATAGTTCTCAAAACACGTAGTCTACTTACCCCTGTAAGGCTTTTTCTCCAAACCAGTCTCCCTTTCCCAAAGTCCTAAGAAAGACCGGATCTTCACTAGGTGAATCTTCTCGAGTGACATTTACCTACAAAGAGAAACGAGTGTCTAAATCAACTGCATGCCCACAAATTCAGTGCTATCACAGGAATTTATCCTATTTCATCTACTTTCAAGAAATAATGCCTTGTGAGGAGATGAGAATTTTTCTTAATCCTCATCTCAGCTCCCATTTTTTACTACCGTCTATGAGGCAACCACTTTGATGAATTATTGGAGGATTATGCCAATCTCTATGTGCTTATATATTTTTGTTGTGTTTGTTTTTTGAGTCAAGGTCTCATCGCATAACCTTGGATGACCCGGACCTTGCTGCTAAGTAAATTAGACTGGTTTTGAACTCACAGAGATCCAGCTGCTTCTGTCTCCTGACTGCTGGTATGAAAGGTGTCCTGCTCATGTTTTTAAAATATATATGAAGAAGCCAGATGTGGTATTGCATACCTGTAATCCCAGGAATTGGGATTCAGAGACTGAAAGATTGCAAGTTCTCAGCCAGCTTGAACTGCTTCCTAATCAGACCTGATCTCAATAAACCCTACAAATATACATCTATGTGTATATATATATATATATATATATATAAAATATCATGTATTATTTGCAACTTAATATTTATCGTACTATTTCTTTATATTTTAATTTTTGTGATATATTTTTCTGCGCATGTGTGTTTTGTCTGGATGTGTGTAATTGCACCACATATACAAAATGCCAGTGGAGACCAGAAGAGGGCGTCAGCTCCCTTGAAACTGGAGTTATGGTTGATTTTTAGTTGTCACGTGGGTGTTGAACCCATGTCCTCTGCAAGAACAGCCTGTGCTCTTAACTACTGAGTCATCTCTCTAGTCCTCCCTTTTATTTTAATGTTTTATTCTATTAGCGATAAACTGTATCATTAATTTTCTGTATCAGTTTTATATTATACAAGTATGTTCATTTCCTTGTCAATTGGCACTTGTATTGTTTCTGTTTTCCTTCAATGCATATTCTTCTCCCACCTTCAAATGTACATCCTAATTTCTCTAGGTTCTTGCTTCTCTTTCCCTGGGAAGAATCCACCCTTCATTCATAGACCCATCCCATTTTCTGGCAGCCTTCCTGCAGGACTCTGCCTAGCATTAGCCCTTAGGATCCACATGCTCTGTCCAGCAGCATTTGTTTTAGAATGATATAAAAATTGCATGCATGTCCTTTTCAACAGTAATAATTGCTATGTTCTTCAAAGGCAGGGATATTTTTGTCATTCTCCATTATCTATAACAAGTACTCAATGCATTGCAAATTGTTTTAAGAGAAAGCTTCACTACTATTGAAGTGTGCTCTGACTTGTTACTTCAGTCTTGGTATGCAGAAAGTAAGTGATGGCATTTCCTTTTCAAGTGAAGACACAACACACAATTATGCTAAGTTGTACCTTTGTTTTAATTCACTTCTTTCTTGAGCTCTAGGAATAATAATACTTCTTGTCATCCAGAAAGGTTAAATAGTTAAAATCCACCTAACTGTAAAATGCAATAAAGTAGAAAACTAATTTATGAGACAATACCAAGCACTTAAACACAATCAAAACAATATAGCTTAGGTTTCTCAACTTAGAGATAGGACATCAACAACCAAAATTTTTATTACTATTAAGATTTGTGTAAGGTGAATGAATTCAATTATTATTCTCCACTGATCCATTTGATTACTCTTCTATGCAGTGTTTCAAAGCATGGAAATTTAGTTTTAACTCTCTTAGTTACCACTAAGCTATATCATAGAGATACTAATTTGCATGTTGATGAGGCTTTTATGGATGTGGAAACTTCAGTAGGGAGTCTCATAGAAACAGAAGTTCCTGGGCCCTTATTCTCAGTGATTCTGATTCAGTCATGTTAATCTAAGCAACTAAAACTCATTTCCTCTGTTTGCATAGCGTATTATGTAAGTAGTATACATCTTAGTAATTCTTCTCTAGGTGCAAGTGTGGGCTGCTTTTAATTTTATACTTATGTATTGGTATTATGATATTATTAACAATTCCTACAAATATTCTTGTACATGTTTTCTTGCATCCATGCATAAGAGTCTCAGTAGGGTCAATACTTACAAATAAAGGAAAAGTTTATAAGTGTTGACTCTGGGTATAAATATCTATTTTCTCCATTAGTTAATGACAGTCATGTTAAACTGTGTTGTCGTTAGTATTTGATTTTTTTCCTTAGGAAAAAGGAAATTCAATGATTTTTCCTGTGACATTAATAGAGCTGCAACATTTATTACCAAGCTGTTTTTGATTCACTTATATTTGGTTTTTGTGATATTTTATTATTCTTTCTGCCTCTTTTTTTATTAGACTGTCTTGCTGCAAACATTGAACTTGTTTTTGTGTGAACCACATTTTCATTTTTCTAGAACAAATACCACAAGATATGATTGTTGAATCATATGGTAAATGTTTTTTTAACTTTCTATGAAACTGCCTAATTGTTTTTCAGAATGTGTGCAGTTTTTCTTCATAGCAATGTATGAAAGTTTCAGTTTCTCTACATCTTCACTAACACTTTGTATGATTTTTTAAAAACATATTAGCTATTCTATTAAGCATGCAGTAGTGTCTCATGGTTTTGTTACTTAATAATGACTAGTGATATTGAAAGTCTTTTCAAACCGTTAGGATGGTGGGTTATACTGAATGAGTCAACTTGTCAACATTATTTAGTTGTTTTTTTGAAAGTTTCTCACACTGTATTCGAGGCTGACCTGGAAGTGACTTTGTAGCCTTTTCTGGATTTGAACTCATATCAATGTTCCTGCTTCAGCTCACCATTTAAATTGTAGTTTTAAAAATGTGTAAACACAACACTCAAGATTGAGGCAAGAGGATTACTTCCAGTTCAGTTTGAAGCCACCCTGGGCTACATAGTGAATTCCAGACCAGGCTGTTATACAGTGTCTCAAAACAAAACAAAAATTTGGCTATTACTACTGAGAAATTGAATATGTAATAATTCAAATTATTTTTTGAATTTAAATCTAGATAGTAAATGAGACTAATTATCACTCTGTTACTCTGTATATAGAGAGAGTACAAAGAAACAAAGAAAAATATACTGCATAATGTTAATATAAACTGACTAATTTTAAATTTAATTGTATAGGGATAATCATATCATCTTGCATTTTGTTTTCTTGAGACAAAATCTCCCTGTAGTCTCAGCTGGCCTGGAATTTTCTATGTAGACCCAGCTGACCTTGATCTCACAGAGATCTGTCTGCTTCTGCTTCCTTAATGCTGGCATTATAGGTGTGTCACCATGTCACCACATCAAGCTTAATCATATCATGTTTAAATAATCATCTGACTTTCCAAATATACCTTTCTTTTGATGTGCTGCATCAAGAGTACTAGCCAGAACTGAAATGTTAATAATGTGCAATTTGTTCCTGTTCCTGGTTGAAATGTTCTAGTGTTTCACTGTTTCATTAATGCAAGCATATGCATGCATAGACATACAACTCTCCTTTAAGTTGTCCTCTCTGCATATATGTGCCATGATTTAAGCACCCAGACATACATAGGCATGCAATCAATCAATCAATATTTAATTTAAAAATCTTTAAAAGAAAATATGTGTACCAGGGTTGTACTTTATAAAGTTTATAAATGCATGGGAAAATGAATTTATACTGGTATACTAAAGTAAAATATATAGTTTTAGAAGATTCCAAATCCACAAATTTTAATGCATCAATATCAGAATTAATATAATTTGTTTTCATAATTGTGAATCATAGCAGCTAATTTGTATAACCTGAGAAACTAAGGAAAAATTTATAGTTGATTTAGAAAAATCTTGAGTATACCAAGGGGACCTAATATATGACTAATCCTCTCTCAAAATTCCAACATGGCATTAAAGTACTGTCAGTTTTTAGTTTCAGTGGTATAATTTTTAAACTGTTTCTATTTATATATTTTATAGAACTCATAAAACAATACCACCAATACAACCTGTTTTCATCTACAACAGGTTACAAAACATTACTTCCTTCAAGCAATCCTGGAAATTTGCTGTCCTAGGATGTCACAGATGCCTGTAGGGCATTTTTAACACATTAGTTCATGGCAACAAAGAATTAGCAATAAAGGGCAGACAAAATAAAGCCAGACTGTCAAAATGAAGTCCTCATGTGACCATGAAATACTTCATATGTGTGTGTGTGTATATATACATGCATGTTTTTATTTTTTCTGATTTTATAGTCAATGTTAACTAATGAGACAATAAGGAACAAGGACTGTCAATCTGTTATGCAAACCACAGCAAATTAGCATTTTCTTATCCCCTAACAGTGGAAAATGCAAAATATAGTTTTAACCATAACTGTGTTCAGAAATGTCATTTCATGCTGTTCTGTATTTTTCAAATTTTTATTATATTTTATTTATTCATTTAGTATGAAAGTGTGTCTGTAGGGGCACATGTAATGCTGAATGGGTGGAGGTCAGAGAACAACTTGCAGGAGTTGATTTTCTCTACTATGTAGGTCCTGGGTATTGAACTCAGGTCACTAGTCTTGATAGCAAACACCTTTATCCACTGAGACCCTCATGACACTCTAAGAAGCCAGTCCTTAATTTGTATATCTATCTCAGGCTTCTAGGTATCAATGAAACAGATACGGTAAAAGGACAGAAGCTTTTTATTTTAATGTCACATGGCATATTGTAAACATTAACATATGCATAATCTTGATTCAAAATTAATTCAAAAGACTGGACTCCTATATTAAACTGCTCAGGGACAATTGCAGAAGAGGGGACAGAAATCTTATAAATCAGGAGAGGAGGTGCATGATCATATAGAAACAGCATCTTACAGGCTTCTGGGGAGGAGGTGCATGATCATATGGAAACAGCATCTTACAGGCTTCTGGGACCTTCCACATATGAACCTACAACAATGGTGTCAGCATGCACAAGACCCATGCAAACTCAAGCAGAAAAAATAACAGCATAGAACTGGAGAAATGGGAAGCAGCTCCAATCTTAGCTGAAGAACTTTTAACAGCTAATACCTGCTGGGTAAGGGAAAGTTGATCCATTTTAAAGGAGAGACTCTAGATAAGCTGACTAGACCCCAGTGGATGAACTTGCACTGAGGGACTTCTGGGTACATTAACTTAACTTGATAAGTCTTAACATCAGGAGGGGCTATAAAGATGATTAAGGTATTTCCTATGAAATGCACAAAAATTCATTAAAAAAAGAAACTAAAAAAAGTAAAGAAATAAAAAGCAAATGAACACAAAGAAACCCTATATAATAAAACAAAATAAAATCCAGTCCAAAAGAATTGTCTAATTTTTATGCCTTGTTCACAGTGGCTCTATAAATCTCTGTGTGAGTAAGAAGATATCAAAGTTAGTCATATTATGAATTTTGAAAGAAATAAGTTTAGTCATTTTAAAAATAATTGTAATTATCAAAATTAAATTGGCACCAATCTTCCCATCTTTCCTTCTTTCTTAGTACACTAAATGCCTGCAGAAATAGAGATGCTTTCTAATGATAATTTATTAGAGAATAGTTCAAGTATTGGTTGGCAATGTGATGTTGGATAATTAAGGTTCTGTTTTTCAATTTACTTAAGTTCTTAGTTTTTAAATACAAATTATAATCAATTCACATTGTTGAAAAGCTAAACCAATATAAAATAAAGTATAATTTTCCATTCAGAAACGTAGTCTTCCCCTCCTCCTTTACCGCTGTTGTTTTTTAAGTCACTACGGGAAGCAGATTAGCCCTGATCTCTTAAAAACCTGCCTGCCTCTGCCTCCCATGGGCTGGGATTAAGGGCTCAGCCACCACACCCAGCAACTGTATCACTTTTCATAGTTTCTTAGTATTTCTATTTAACATTCCTTTTCATTTGTTTCTTTGTTTTTGAGACAGAATCGTCCTTTAGCCCCAGCTAACATGAAATTCCCTATGTAGTCCAGGCTGGCCTTGAACTCAACGAGATCCACCTGCCTCTGCCTCCTGAGTGCTGTAATTAAGGTTGTGCACCAATACACCGGGCTGCGCATAATATTGTTTATGAAGCTACAATACAACTTACTATAAATTTATGTCCTTATTGCCCTTAGAATGTTAACCGGTTTTCCTAAAAAGAGGTAACTTTGTTTCATATCAAATTCAAACTGAGGCCATTCAATTCTAAATCCCAAGTGTTTCTTTATTAGTGAAATTATTGTTCCTGAAGATTAGATAGATTTTTGAATATTTTTATTGTAGAGTTATTATAATAGAGATCTTTCCCTTTGTACAGACTCATTAGGAGCAACAAGTAGTGGATTTTTAGCATCTGGACACAAAGTTACAACTTTCTTTCTCCTATGTTGTACTGTGGAAGATCCATTCTCAGATAAAGATGGGAAAATTCAGATAACACAGGACTGAGCACGTGTGTCCCTGTCCTGTGCTGACAAAGCTTACCTTCCCTTTGCTGATGATAAAGAAGGTGTCTCCTCTTGCACCTTGCCTGATAATATATTCTCCATTTTCATAGTGGGTCTGGAAAATAGAAACAGTAACATAAAACACTGAGAATGGAGTGTGCTACCAAACAGTTTGCTGTCCTCAAACATTAGTCCCTGTGGATGCATTTGATTTCAGAGATTCCTACCCAAGCTTAGAATGGATCATGGTTTAAGAATCAACAATCACTACAGGAACAGCAAAGCTATCAGGTCCGTGATGCTCATTTAAAATTTGTATGAGTGCCATTTTTCTCAGTGATTCTGTCCATATCCTTCAGTTCATTACCTCCGTTGCTTAATAAAATATTATTTTATTTTATCAGCTAAGCATGAGGTACTGCTTATGAGGCTGATCTTCCTCATTATGTTGTTTGTTGTTTTCATTTGTTTGTAGTTATATCATAATAATAATCTTTTGTGCAATTGCTGTGGCATTCAGAAGTTTTCATTTGAATCCGAGGTAGCCTTTAGTGAGAGTTAGATGGCTCTAGATACTTTTTAAGGCACCGCTTCATCCTTTAATATGCTTACTTGAGCAATTTACATTTGGCTCTGTCTAGCCAAGTGTTTAATTTTATGCTCTGAATTCTGTTGCCGCATCTGTCCAGCATAAACTACCAAATGGTGAGTGAAGTAAAGCTGGAAGACAGTGATCGTAGGCAGTGGGACAGTGTCCTGAGGAAGACATCACCATTAGGTCTGTTCCCAGAGTAAATATTACTCCTGTGATGAACAAAACTCATTCTACAAGGAGAGATGTATTGCTGGGTCAGGAGGCAAAATGAGCCCACGCCATCTGGCACCACGCTTCTCTGCCACTTAGCGGGGAAGCCACATCTTAGGCGAGAAAATATTACCTTACTCAAGAGTTAGGAAACAGATTTCATGGGAAACACAATATCTCTTAAGCTGGTTGTTGTAATTTGTGACAAACACCAATGATGTTTGTCATAATCTTCACTCTGCTCTCTCAAAGTTGCCTGTCATTACCTGGCATTGAAAATAGCCAGTGCTATCTTTATGGACTTATAACATTAACATATTACCTAACTTGATATTATTTTCCACATAAGCTATTTTCCTAGTAACAAGTTTTTTAAGTAACAAAGTTCTTCGCCCTCCCAATCTCAACTAGCAGATGGCACGTACAATCTGGTGCATCCCTTTAAAGACTGTTTTCCTAAGAACACATAAATATATACACATAAACAATTATTTCTCAGGCTGGAGAGATGGCTTAGCAGTTAAGAACATAAATAATTCTTGCAGCAGACCTCCTTGGTTTCCCAGTACAACTATCATGTGGCTCACACTGTCTGCAACCCCAGCACCAGAAGGATCTGATGCCTCTGGCCTCCAAGGGCACCTGGACTAATGTGCACTTACCTACTCACAGACACACAATTAAAAATAAAATGTTTTTTTAATCTAAAAACTCATTTCTAAACAAAATTAGAAACATAAGCTGAGTATGAGTCAACTGATCTCTTCCATTTAACAAGCTTATTTGTGTTTCATTTTCATACCGGACTGCATAAAAATTGGAAAAGACTTTAACAATTTGTAGATTTTGAAAACTAAATCATAATAGTATATTTCCATGTATTCATGCAACAAAAGATTTTTTTTTTAGTATCTCAGAGTCAGGCCAGACCCTCTTATAGGTACTGATAATGTAAAACAGATTTGACAAATCTTGCCACAGTACATCTAGTAGAATTTTCTTTAATTGTAGAAATGTTGAACAGTTACATTGTCTAATGAAGTAACCGCTCAGTACTTAAGGATACTCACTCCTTGAAATATTTAATATAGTAAATATTTAATAATGGTACCAAACCCATGACTAGTACCTATCAATTAGTACACAGTTGCTAAATCAGACAAAGAGTTAAATTTGTAGCAGTTGGGGGATGGCAGAAACTTTGCCAAACTTGATGCTTCCTTCTAGGAGAATGGAACTCAGAAAGATCTCTTTGCATCCCAAAGGAGACAGCATGCCTTATCTGATGGGCAGACTGAAAGGTAACAGGGATGGAAGGAAACCAGCTCATCCCTGCATTCATTTCTTCTCAGTGGAGAAGGTATGCCCCAGAAACTCAGTGTTCTCTACAGATTCTCTGGGGTCAGCTCTTCTCCCATCCAAGTGAAACGTGGCCCTGTCTCTGCTCCTGTGACATGTAGGTAATTTGAACCCATTATATGATTGAGTTTTGTAAGTCTGTTTAGATCTCGCAACTAACCCACATTCTCTAACCCAGACTTTACTAGGAACAATGGTAAAATATTTTAGCACTGTTTATCTTACACTTCATTTTATTTCTACTTCATTCCTAACCCAGGAATGATCAAACACCATAATAACCCTGTGTGTAATGCTATGTTACACCTAAGTACAAGGCTTGTGGGAACCTAGTCTTGAAGAAACTTCACTCTTCTCAAGGGCTTCTCTGGGGAGGAGGCTTCAGCTCCAACTGAAGGATTAGAACCAGGTCTCTGGATGTTTAAGCAGGAAAACAGCACTCAAGAAGAAGGGACTAGCAGCTTATAACAGTGAGGTGAGACTAGTGAATGTACATTTTGGGGAAAAATGCAAATAAAATGCACAAGATTTGAAGAATTTTTAGCACATCTAAGAGACTCTTCATTTCTTTCTTTAAAAAGCGTGCTTGCTAGTAGGATGAATATTTTACCTATTTAAGCAATTTGTATCTTACATTAATAAAATTTTCTCAAAATTAAAATACATATCCTTATCTATATGATAGCTATTTCCTTTCAGGAAGCAAACATGATCTGTAATACATCAAAAGATATGAAGGGAAGAGTTCCCTACACTTAGCACTACTGATATTTCTAGACAGAAAACATTGCAGACTGGACACTGTCCTGCATCCCGTGTTTTGATGTGGGACATTTGGCTACATTTCTGTCATGCAACAAGTGGGCACTAGCTGCACCTCAACCACAGTTGTGGAGAGGTATCTCCAAACACTCATTTCTCAGCTGGAGGAACATATGCCCTTGGTTAAAAATAACCACTATAAATCTCATGAGTTTTTAATCTTCTTATTTTAATGAGTTGAGAGTTTGGCAGGGGTATCCAGACATAGTCCAGTTGTTTCATTTATAGAACTCACTTCATCACCTTAGTATCATTTGATCTGGATCTTTGCAATTTGGCATTTACAATAGCCACATAAATTACTTTCGTTCACCTACCCAGGCATTCACTGATGATATTTCCAACCTGTATAAGCTCATAAAGCCCAGAGATACAGGGAGGAGAGGATGGGGAAGTAGCTGAAGACACGCTAGACTTGGGAAAGGGAAGTGGCAGGATCGTAACAGCAGGACTATAAAGACTATACTGTCCTGAAATGTTCACTTGCGTGGGATGGGGAGAAGATCACGCATGCTGACTCTGAGCTTCTCTCTAAAGATGTTAGTCAAATGACAAAGGCTCATTGTTTCATGGAGATCATTTTTTTAGCTTTTCCTTTTGCAACTTCAATTTTGATAGCAGAAATTACCGAACTGAGAAAGGGTAGAAACCATAGCAATTATTTAGTTTCCATATTTAATAGAATAAAAACCAACTTCTCTAACATGGCCTCCTCTCGCTTTCCTGCACTTTCTCCTCCAGCCCCGCTGGCCCTCCTAGGTCAGTTCCTCAAATGCACCACCATGAAGTCTACCTATTACCAATGCTTTGCCCCAGAAAATAACTAATTGTGGTGATCTTTTTCCTTGTCTAGGCTTGTGACAATTGCATACTATACCCCACATATACATGCAACATCACCACATACATGCCCTGGGTAAAATTAGGCTTCTCTGTGACATCTATACTTCTATAGTATGCTACAATTCACTGCGCTTTTCGAGTTTGTAAGCTTGTAAGTAGTATCTGATTGTATGATTATTCCTTACTATATTTTAAGTCACGTGAAGGCAAGAATTGTTTTTTTTTTCCATTTTGCCCATTAGAATAGGGACTCAAAAATATTAAGACTGCATAAAATAGTCCCCCTTAATGCCCGTCTTTGGCAATGACCATCTGGACCAGTCACTACACCCCATCACATCCAAAATGGAGGTACAGAGCTTGTCCACTAGACCCGCCAGGAATGCAGAGCTGTCAAAATTTACTATTCATTATGACAACAGTTTCACTAATTTCTTTAACACAGCAATGATTTCAATTGAATTAGTATTTAAAGTCCACTTTAGCTACAACAAGCACTATTTGATAAGCACTTTCTTTAGAAAGGACATGGGAAAAGTGAGGTATCATGACTTCCATATCAAATACCACTTTCAGAAATTTTTATTGATTCTAAAAATGATTACTTGGATTTTCATTTATTTTTCCTTAATTATTTCAACTTTGAAAAGGTGCGCACGGGATGAAAACTAGGTGTATACGGGTTAAAAGTATTGTCCGTTCTTTCGGATGGTATATAATGTGTATTCATGAAAATGGCACTGTTGGAGCTCAAATCTTTGCTTTCTTCTCTGGCTCTTTGGATTAACTCCTTCTTATGAATCCTGAAAAACTATGAGTATATGCATTTCTATGTTTGTATATTCAATGGTCATATTAACACTTAGTGCTACTTCTAGGGAATAAAACTTCAAAAGCTTGTCTGTTTCCCAGCCTCAAAGATTCTTAGGTTCTTTGGAGATGAGATGACATCACTATCCATTAAATCTTTTGAATGCATTCAGAACTTATGATTCAGAAAACTGTTGGCCCAGCAGTGGTAATCTGGAATGACTGAACCTGCATCCCAATTATCAGACAAAGAAGGAGAAAGACCTCACTAAAATCTTATAAATGTTTGGATTATGTTTGATGCTTAATTGAGCTCTTCAATGACTTCATTCTCTAAATGGATTTTTCAATCTCTTGTTTTTCATTTCAGAGATTCTGATGTGAAAATTTTCATGTAGCATAATGATTTAGAGAGACATCAAGGCAGGCCCACAAAAAGCTGAAAATCTCTAAAAGGAACAGCTCCTTTCAGCCCCATTCATTCAAAACAAAATGAAACTGTTTATAGAGCAAACAAGTAAGCATTCTCTTTCTGTATAATTAAACTATAACTCAAATTTAACAATTTGATCTATAAACGCAATTAGCATTGGCAGAACTTGGAAATCATTTGCTCTGACTGATTATGAAATGTGTCACAGGGAAGCACACAATTTAGTGTCTGAGATTCAGCAACTAAAGTATAAATATGATTTGAAGTTTCTACCAAAACAAATACAGTACAGAAAATGAAAAAGTAATATTAATCTCATGAATTTTGTCATAGTCAAAAATATGTATAATTCATTGATATTTTACTTCTTTAGAAAATAAACACTTCTCATTTCTCTTTGACAAAACGCTGTTTAGTTTAGAGGGTATGGAGTCACTGAGGACAATAACGAAGGGAAGCAGAGTATTTAGATTCCATGAGGTGGAGAACGAGCTTGTTATGGTTGAGGGGGATGCAGTTCTGACAGTGTGAGTACTGAGTTTCTCTCTAGAATGGATTGAGAGAAATCTTGTTCAAAGCTGAGGTTACAGAACCAGGTATGATCCTGCTCCCTGTTTTAATCCACAACTTACAGAATACTGGAGAGGTGAGCCTGCTCCTCAAGAATCAAGAGCCATGAGTCACTTGTAGTGGTGGACACTCATAATCCCAACATTCAGGAGCCTGAGGCAGAAGGGCCACAAATTCTAGGCTACCCTCAACTATATAGTGAGTTTAGGATCACCCTCAGCCCTTATATACTGAGACTTTATCTCAAGAAATTAAAGATGGGAAATTAGAAGCCAGGTGTACCATAATACCAGCTAAGGTAGAAAGGTGAAGCTACCTAGGCTACATAGGAAGTTCCAGGCCAACCTGGAACTAGAAAAGAGCAGAAGAGTGGGAAAAAATCAAACAAAGTAGGAGACACAGGCTTCTTCCAGAACTGGAATTACTATATTTATGGGAACTAGTGCTAATGCTATTAGCATAATATTGGCTATCTGTCACTTTAAGGACGCTCACTACTCAGGAAGGGTACAAGATGACATAGGGTCCTAATACCCTCTGAGGTTCTGAGGCTTTATGTCTGAGGAATGAGCTCGGGCAGTATTTGGGTCTCTGGGCAGAGGTTATTCAGTACTGGGAATAGGGTTATTTCAATGTGTACATACCATTGAAGAGATTTCCTAGCAACATTCCTTTCCACCTTCATACCCTTCTAACAGAGCTTTCCAAATGCACACATAACGTTTCTGAAATTGTGATAAATATCACACAACAATGATAGTTATACTCTTAAAATTAAAGGTATCTGAAGTAATTAGATAGCATAGAACTGAAGGACAAACTGTTTCCAAGGCCAGAGGTCCCATCTAGGAGAAAGTAGGTGGAAAAAAGAAAGAAAGAAAGAACTGATGAGAAGAAAGGTAAAAATGTAACATTGAAAGAGGTACATCTGAGAAGGAAGCACATGGAAAAGTGATTGGAAAACACACACAAGCAGTGTATTGTAAGTAAGCGCTATGGACTTTTGGATGACCAGAGAGAAGTGCACTTTGCCACTAGGCATATTTTACCTTCCTAAAATGAGCTCCACTTTCAGATAAGCCTCTTAGGTATGTCTGACAGTTAAACATTCTGATGAGATACACACGTACCAGACAGTACATTTCAGTACATAAATTAGACTCAAAGGAACTAGGATTACATTAGAAGTTGAGCTACTGCATGGATGATGGGTATATGTATAAGGCTCCATTTCTTGTCCTACCAAGTTGAAGCCCAGATCCTGTGTATTAAAATCCACCAAGCCAGGACCACCTTGGCAACCATCCTCAATGATGAGGCCTTGCCTTCCATTCAGTTGCTTTCAGCCTCCTGCACCCTCAGGTCTGGTGTCTCTGCATGTATCCATCGCTACAAAGAAAAGCCTGGATCTTTGTCATCTGTTGTCTCTATTCATCTAGTGCCGTGAGCATAGATTTTTAGAAGGTGGTGGTTATGGAAGCTCTGCTGGCTAACCTATATGAATTTAAGTGGTATTTACATTTCTCTTGAGTTTATTTTCCTGTCTCTAGCAAGGGAGAAAAAAAGCAATGTTTTTTTTTTTTTTAATTTTCTGGATTTTCTGTTTTTAATTTTATTTCATATTTTATTGAATTGATGTGTATTTCATACAGAACATCTTAATCGTCCTTATGCCCCACTCCACACTCCCGTAGCCCAGCCCCACTGGAATTCATATATTCTGTCATCTGTGTTAAAGCCTATTGTGCCAAGTTAATGTTCCCAGATGTTCCTCAGTGCAAGTTCATCTATAGAGGTCTAGTCAACCTATCTAGAGTCCCTCATTTTAAGAATATCAGATCTTTCTCATCCAGGAGTAATTAATTGCCAATATTTCCTCATCTAAGATTGGGATTTGCTGTCCATTTCTCCAGCTCTATGCTGGGATTTGTCTGCTTGAGTTTGCATGGGTCTTGTGCATGCTGTCACCATTGCTACAGGTTCATATGAGGAGGGTCCCAGGAGCTTGTAGGACCTTATTTGCGTATGATCATGTACCTCCTCCCCTGTTCTTACAATCTTTTCCCTCTTTTGCAATGGTCCTGAGCCCTGGGTGAGTGAAGTATAATATAGGAATCCCATCCCAGGATCCACACTCTGCAAACTCTTAGTCTCTATGCTATGGGCATCTGTGACCGTATGTGTTTCATGAACCTCTGTTGTGTGAGGGAACTTTGTTGATGAGAGTTGAGGGATGCATTAGTATTCTCTGTTCCCCTTGTTTTATTATGTTTCACGAGCCTTAAGTGTAGAAGTTCCATTGTAGATGTGTCACCTGGGATTGGGTATTTCACAGGGAATCTGTGTGTGACCAGTTGTGGCACTCTGTAATAGTTGTCATCTGTTACAAGAGAACCTTCTTTGATGAGAGGTGACTGGCATACTTGTCTGTAAATATAATGATCCATATTTAACTCATAGTAAAAAGTAACATTTGTCTACGGGATGTGACAGCCTTGGAATTTTCTCTAAGATCTCTGACCTCTTCAGCCATGTGTATGTGGCTATGTTTACAGTACCAAACATGAATTTCTCTTCACTGAGTGGGCTTTAAATCCAATTAGGTAGCTATTGATTACCCCCAAGATAAAAATGCCGCTACTGCCCCAACATAGTTTGATATGTCAGTCGTTGTGATTATTAGGCCTTAAAGCTGGGGTTAGGCCATTCGTTGATGTTCTCCTTTTGCAGTTTGCATAGTGTTCTCCAAAACTATGGGAGCTAGCCTTCTGGGAGGTACCTTCCAGGTCAGTCCCAGCTCCATTACTTCAAATCCTGTGTTTGATGTATTTTCTATCTTCAAAAATAGGGTCTGACCTTCAAGGTCTGGGAGTCAACCAAGGGCTGTGGCAATAGCCTGTGTATTTCTGGGAGTCTCTTAACTAACCTGGTCAACAACTTGAAGGGAGGTTTCTCTTGTCTCACACTGTTTTCAGTTACATAGCCTTCACCATGCGCATGGACTCATGTAGAGACATTTATTATATGTGTAATTTTTCGGTAGGTTTTCAAAGTAATGTCTCCCACTGGTCCCCCCTCTCTTGAGTTCCTTCTGTAACCTGGGCTGTAACCCCATTGTATGCTGTTCAAAAACCTGGGGAGCTCAACCCTGAGGAAATCACATTCAGACTCATGGCTGGGGTTTTTCAGACCCTCTGTATCAGGCACTGGCTTCAGTGACCCCTCTCCCTCGATGTTTCAGTCATTTGGGGGCTTATACCTGTTCCATCATGTGCTTTACAGCTCCCATTCCCTCATCCCACCATAGTTACTTACAGCACCTGGTTCTTCAATAAGACTTCCCTTCAGCCTCAAGAGCACAATTACCACAGCAGACTTTGTATCATAATTGAAGCTTTTCTTATTCCATATTCCATTATTAGTTGTTATTTGTATATCTAAATGAGATGACAATTCACATATTTTTGTTTTCCAACGACATCACCCACAATGCATTATGCCTAGAAAAGGTTCAGCAATGTTTTCCAAGCGGAATTAACAGGGATTTGTATTAAAGTACTTGGGTTGTGCTATTTTTAAGAAACAAAATATTCTTTTTGGTTGTTTTGCTTTGTTGCTTTTGTGACAGGTTTTACTTTGTAGCCCAGAGTAGCCTGAAACCACTATGTAATCCAGATCAACCTGAACTCACTGAAATCCTCCTTTTTCAGCCTCCAGAGTTCTGGGATTACATGAGTCACCATGCCTGGACGTAAAATCACAAATATTCGTGACAGGGTCATGTATGTCGCTCTGTAGTCATCGATAAGTTAATATAGCTAATGAATATGTTATAATCTACAAAGAATTACTATAAATATATTATATGTAGATACAACACATATATGAACTTAAATCATTACCTGTCAGTCCTTAGGGCAATTAGTAAAAATGCATTATTGTCTTCATTTTTCAGATGATGGATTAGAACTAAAAATATTTAGCTCTCTGTAACATATAATAGTAATTGCCCAATAGCTCCAGTACTAAGCACACATCTGAATTAATTTGCTTGCTGAAAGCTTCAGATGAAATGCAGAGGTGTCACTCATAGGTATAGCATGTTAAAAGTTTATGTACATCATAAAATAAAAATTAATTTTATTATGTTCAAGTCCATATATTCGGACAAGAAATTCACAGGCAAAATCTTTAAAAATAAATCTCCTCAAGAGTCAATTTGTTGTCTTACTCCGGTTCTTGATCTTGTTTTCTGGTGATCTATGACATAGATTAATTGGCAGTAATTTGGTTTGAGACTAAATAATGAGTCTGACAATAATATCACATTATATGGCTATGCTAAGAGACTTTCTCTGGCTACAAACATATGTAAAAAAATTAAATGAAGACTGCAAGTTCATTATACTTCTCATCATTATGAAATGATCTATGCTTCCCTCATAAACAACAAACCAAGTAATTCTTTTTCCTAGTTTAGATAATTTGGTTGAAATGCATTTATACAGTTATGTTCATTTGACTTTTTAAACAACATCTAAATTTAATCTTTTTTGGTTGACCAGGGCTTATTCACATCCATTTTTTATTCTGAGCCATTGTGTGGTTGGGCTCCATACAATAACTGAGCCGTGCAGGTCAGACAGCCTTACGTGCTCCCTTCCCATCATTGACTTTTCTTTATTCCTTTTACTTCTTTCTTGCTACCAAACTGTTATCTCCAACTTACTGTGACCTTTAGCACTACTTTATTCACAGTGTCACAATATGTCATTACTCTGAATCAGCTCATTTCAATAAGCAAGCAAATGAACAGGTCTCACCATACAGATATGACATGCTTTTATGTGTAGTAACACGGTGAGGTGCATTAGTGAAATCAAGCAACTTTAAAATACCATAAAAAGTATTTTGGAAAGATGTATTATTGAACATAAATCCTCAATGACAACAGGGTTCAGAGAATGACTCCCAGAAACTTTAGTGGTTAATATAAGCCTTGATGTGTGCATAAGAACTAATCAGATCAAAAGGTAGCTGTGGGGAGAGAAGAGAGGAGCAGATGTTCACAAACATAAAATAGCATGGCACCCAGAGAGAATGACAAAACCATTAGGATTATTAGAGCCTAAATTAGGCAGCAGATGGCAAGACCCAAGGCCTGAGTCATAAATGTAGCCTGGGATGATGTAACCCCTCTCAGTATGTGCATGGGAAAAAGGAGCTGTTGGTGGGATTAGGACATGAAAGGAACCTGTAGTGAAGGCTTTTATAGACGTGGGAGTCAGGCAAAGCATGTTTCAAATATTTTTGAAAGGATGAATGAATTCTTCACAAGCAAATAGGGCTCAGTAAACAGTGATGAAATATAGTTTAAAGAGCAGTTTTTGGTTTATATGATATCTCACAGGACAGATAAAGGAGAGATCTTTCTTCATGTGTCCAGCACTCAAGATACCTTTCTTATAATCGTGGATGGAAAGAAAAACCACAACAAAAAGAGCAACATAGTTTCTAACTTGACCAGCTTATTAATGACACCAAGGAGAGCTTACCAGTCTCAGTAGCTTACACTGGATTCTCTAAAGCTGGACTCTGTATTTATTAAGGTTTCCCAAGCAATTCCAATGTCCATTCATAGTTATGAACCACAGTGTCAAAGCACCAGGATCAAGAGAACACCAGGATCAAGAGAAGGTAGGGGCTCATAAATAGCTTTCTAGTAAAAATCCTGGGCTGTGGAATTCTGATACTGCATTTTCCTTTTTAACTTACTCGACAGCATGTTGTATAGGCACAACTGTCTACTGACAAGACTGTTCTGAAGGGTTTTATACATAAGCTTTTAAGTCTTCTCTTTATGTTATCTATGAGGTTGATATACAGGAGAATTCTGAGTCCAAACAAGACTAAATCAGTTCATACTGAAAGGAGATTCATTAGCAAAATCTTAGATGAAAAAGACAGTGCTTGTGGCAAAGAATTGAATGATTTTTTTTCTGCTAGAGAAATGTCCTGTTTTATTTACTTCACAGGAAAGGAAAGGACATAGCAAGCAAGAATATGCACTGCCATCTAGCAGATTAGTATCCAGAAGTAAACTGGAAACATGGCCTTGGAGCACAGCACACTTCTTTGATGGGCCCCCAAAGTGACTGGCTCTGATGGTATTTAGAATTCAAGGAATTCGTGGTTTCAAGTCACTGCTCTTGTGAATAGCAGGGTTTGTTTGCAATATTATGCTTCTAGACTGGAATTCCACTCTACAGAGGTCCTCCAGACATGACAGATAAGGCTAGAAATTTTTCCAGATGTTTAAGCAACATTTTAACACAACCGATAATTTCTAAGGAGACCTTGTCAAGCGTAAGGCAGTTGAATCACATTAATATTCCTGAATCATGAGCATTATGCCTGTTAGATATAGTTGAAAGTAAGCCCATAGAGTTCAACATATTAAAACCAATTCTAGGCAGGTACTTACAGTTTGCTGAAGCAAACACATCTTAGGGCAAAAATAAACTAAGTGTTTTAAAACAGTACAACTGGGATCTATTTAATACACTCACAAGATTACAAATAGCCCAAAGTAAACTTCAGGCACAAATTATACAGCACCACAAGGTATGAACGTTAACCTCCTTCCCAGGATGTATGCTTAAAGGAATTTGTGCACTGAAAAGGAGATTGTAATAGAATATTTTCCAGAAATAGTATCTTTCCAGAGGAGAAAGACCAAGGAAAAAGCCTAGCAGAAGGACATCTTCCACCTTAACTTTTCAAATAGTATATAAAAGAGTTACACATAAATCTTGAAGGTAAAGGCATGTAGCCTTAAGTGGTTCTGTTCTCAAAAGTGTGTATTATTGAAGTAACAGAGTATGCTGACAACGAGGGCAGGAAAGAAAAAAGCACAGAGAGCTTTAATAAACCAAAACACTTAACTGTAGTCTATTTGACCTGACTGCTTTGTTCACAGATTCCCATTGCTAATTCCCATTTGTGTGTGTGTGTGTGTGTGTGAGAGAGAGAGAGAGAGAGAGAGAGAGAGAGAGAGGGAGAGGGAGAGAGAGAGAGAGAGAGAAACTAGGGATTGAATTGAATTCAGGATTCATACACGGTCAAGCTACACTTTACCAAGGAACTGAATCTCTAGCCCAGATACCAAATATATATTCTGGAACACTTGCTTTATTTGCCTCCTCTGCTTCGTAGTAATTTACTCTGGACGTCTATCAGTTTTTTATCCTACTTTCAATGATACAACTGCACCTTTCATCCCTCCAATCTTGCCTTTTTAATCTATCCCACACTGTGAGAGAAAACCCAGTGATATATAATATTGAATTAACATATTGCAATATTTCATCACTGTACACATGGAAAATACTCCTGAAGTGGCTTACATGGTCCTTAAAAAATTGGCCATTAGGTTTCTTTCCCAAATCATATTCTTGAAGTCAGTAATAGTGAATTCTATTTGGAATCTTGTCATGTAAGAATTGGGTTTTCCTACCTCTGAGTTTATTTATTGTTGAGGATACCATTCCTAAATTATGCCTGTTTTACACAATCTTCTGCTTCTGTCATGTTTTTGTTAAATCCCTCCTGTTCCCTGTTTACAGATTTTCCTTTCTAGACTATGAGTTCCTTGTAGGAAAACCATTGCTTTGTCTTTTGTATAATCTCATCGGCAGCAAAATATCACTCATACAGTACACATACACCGCAAAAATAAAAAATACACAATAATAATTTTTTAAAGATCTGGAGACACTTCACGAATAGAACACATACTAAACACGTACAAAGTCATGGGGCTCAATACCTAATAGCACAGAAACGGCTCTTTTGAATTATCTTTTTAATTTTAATTTAATTAATTTATTTTTATGTATATAAGTGTGTTGCTTGCATGTAGGTAGGTGCATTCATGTTGTGTAATGCCCATAGAGGTCAGAAGAGGGCATCCGATCCCCTGGAACTGGAGTTGATGGAAGGTTGTTAACCACAATGTAGGTGCTAGGAACCAAATCTGGGTCCTTAAGGTTTTTTGAGGTGTGGAGCACTGCTCACTTTGTTAGTCAAAAACACAATGCACGCTACTAAGCACCAGAGCACCAATCAACCAGAGCAACAACTCCCTATTAATTTATTACTTGTAAAAGTTTTTGCTTTTATTTTTTTATTTTATGTATATGCATGTGTTGTATGAACGTACACAAGTGTTCCTGTGTTGTGCAATACACACAAAAGACAGAAGAGAGTGTGGAAGTGGAGTTACAGTCCACCATGTGGGTGCTAAGATTCAAACGCAGTTCTTCTATAAGAACAGCCAGTACTCTTAATCACTGAGCCATCTCCCCAGCCTCCAAACTCTTTTAAGTCAGCTGAATTCACATTCTAATTGTGCTCACTGGGCATGATGGCACAAACCTGTACTCTCAGCTTTTGGGAGATAGAAGCAGAGGGTCAGGTGTTCAAGACCAGCCTCAGTTACCAATGACGTTCAAGGCAGCTTGAGCTATTTGAGACCTTGCCTAAAAATAATAAACAAAAATCTTAAAGGCCCTTCATAGAAATGCATGTTAAGAAGACATGATTTCATGACTTTGCCTTTTAAATGCTTTAAAAATGCATCATGAATAAAAACAGTTTCTTCAAATACTGGGATATTCTTACCTACATAAAAATCAAAATCTGGCCCAATCAATCTCATGTTTCCTGAGCTGCTGCTAAGTCTCTAAATTTCTAGATTGAATAATTTTATCTGGAAAAATAGTAGCTAATGTGCTTTATCTCATATGTCATTTGATCTCTATTGAACTTGAAATGACAGACTGAACTTGGAATGACAAAAAAAAAATTCTGTGGAAGTAAGCAAACCATTTCTCTTAGCAGAATATTAGAAGAGAGTGGAATCTTTCCCAGAAAATAGCCAGGAAGTCCATTGCAGCTCATAAGGTGGCCCGAAGATTGCTTCCTAGGTTTCTTAATGTTAAAGCCAAAAATATGCAGAGATCATTATGAACTTGAGAAGCTATACTGGCTTGCAATTTCAGAAGCAGACAAATTACAACAGAATTGTTATAAAGATCCTAGAAATTGTGACACTTTCTTTTACACAGTATATCAAGAGACCTCTTAGTTGAGGATTTTGATATTATTTACACATATCTCCATAGCTCTGTGTGTGTGTGTGTGTGTGTGTGTGTGTGTGTGTGTGTGTGTGTGTTTGTGGCCACTTTTCTGCAGCCCACATTTATACTCAGTGTCTTCATTCTGTATCAGTACTGAAGTGGTCACTGGACATTTGACACCTATGACATCTAACTTTGTACCTCCAGCATATACTTGTGATCCTCAGATCTTGCAACTAAGCCCAACTCTGCTTTCCCTGGTATCCCATTAGTAACAGACTGTCAGTACTACTTTTAAAATGTGGCTCTAATCTCATAATGTGCTTTGTCAGGTTACCACTGAGTCTTGTTCCACTTGTATTAATTTCGTTTTTCTGTGCTTCATTATCAACTATCCTGTCTCCACAATACAATTAGAGAGATGGATTGCAACACAAATCAAAACTGCATTTCCCTGCTCAAATTTTTCCATTACCTTCCCGAGGCTGCTGAGAATGAGAACCGAAGGATTCACCAGGCTACCTTGTGCATTTCCTCACAAACCTTTCAAATACCGTCTCTCTTCTCCAGTCACAATAAGCTTTTATTCATTCCCCATCAACCAAGCTACCTCTTCTTTAGGACGTTTATGCTTCTGTTTGACTAAATGTTCTCCCTTTTTTCTCCTCCTTCAAATTTTTCCCCCTGGTTAGTCCTGGAATTAAGTACTTCCTCAAATATAACCCTCTCAGGAAAACCCTCATCCTTTCTCTCCTCTTTATCCTTTTGTTCTGTATTTTGTCCTACTTGCAAGAATTATAGTTATTATTGTTCTTCTGTGCTTTTTAATTTAATTTCTTACTCTAGAGTGCTTAGACCACATCTGCTTATTTTATCTCTCATCAGAATGGAAATGTGGATGCAGGCTTTCTCTCCTCACTGTCACATCCTCAGCACTCTGCAAGGTTCTTACAAAAGACTGAAAAATATTTGTTGAATGAGTGTGAGTTTCATAATCCACAAAACTTAAGAGACATCACCTTCGTCTACAAACCAGTAGCTTTTCCAATAATCACATTTTGTCCATTGCTTTGCCAGCTTAGGAAATTGATGACTTTAGAATTATCCTTGAAGTATTTCTTTTCTTCCCAATTTTTTTTTCTGGTCCCATCTCACTGCTGCCACCAAGCCTTGTCCCTTACTAGTTCTGAGTACTCCTCCTGGATACTCACAGAGAATGGTAAAGAAGAACAAGAAACCGTCACCTTTTTGCAAACTCTTCAAGGGCTTCCCATTTCAAACAAACTTTAAAATCCAAATTCCTTTGATCTGGAGTCTGAAATCATATCCCCCACTGTGTCCTTGAGCATACTCTGTGCTCCAAGGAAAACTCCCAAACACAAGTTCCAGCCTCTGCCCCTACGTGTCCTGTGCCTTTAAGACTGTGTCCTAATGCCCACATAAAGAGTTCTATCGACCCTTTGCTGGAGAGTACAAATACAATTTCTTCCTTGAAGATCCACTGACTCCCAAAGAATTCCCAAGGTACCCCAACCTTCTTTCCTGAGTCACTGGTTAGCCTTTCATGCACTCTGATTGACTTTATATTTAGGCATGTCTTGATTCGCTATTTACTTTGCTATAAGAACCTTATGGGGAAGAGCTGTTTCTGGATCCTATTTCTAAAACTCAATGTGACCTTAAGGAATATAATTTTTGCTGAACACCGGTTTATTTTATGGGGTAATGATACTAGCAATAGCATGCTCTCCACGTGATATGTTGAATATAGCCCCATCTCACACATTAGCCTTTAGAACAATCTCTGGCCCATTGTCAGTGCCCCATTAGGGTTCATTGATAATTATATTACTGTTATTACTAACTGCGCCTCTACATGTCACAGCATAGCTGTTCTCTTTTTGGTGCTCAACACTGCTCTAAAAAGGCAAGGAAATCCATTAAAAAGCCTATCTCTTGAGGTGGGATTGGCTTTATGCAGTTACATGGCAGGTGAGAAAGGACTCGGGGAGAAAAGCCATTCTGCCACGGGAGGGGAAACTGAAATCATCTGCTTGTTTTTCTAGTCATCTTTCTGACCATGACACCCATATTTTCTTGAAAAGTAAAAGAAATAGTTGGCAGGGATAATAAAGACATTCTGGTAATCATGTACGGGCTCATTAACCCTGGCTGATATGCCGAGTCCAGAACTATGCAGCTTAAAATGTTTTCTAAAAATAAGGCCTAGATGTCTCTCTGAAGAAACTTCAAGGGAAATGTTGTATGTGAAATTTTACTTCGAGCTGTTTGAAAAACTTATGAAGTCCCAGGACTATCTGCTAATGCTTAATGAACACAAACGAATCATGTCACATTTAGCCAAGGGCAGTTGACATTCTAAAATTAAATACTGGCTCCTACTTGTTACTCACAATAGAGCTGAAATAACTCCCTGACACTGACACAACAGATTTTCCTGCTTGATCTGTTTGGAGATGTGTGACATTTGAGTTATTAAATAGCCCTAAGAGGGACTGAGAGGAAGGACGGACAAAGACTACACATCTCTAGAAGCCAGAGGCTAGTTTCAACACTGCAATCACAAGGCTTGCCTTTTTTCGTTCTGGAGACCCATTATTGCTATACTTCTGAGAGGTCTGGAGTTTGTTCATAAAACTGGACTAATAGTGGCCACAAGTTTTACTGGATAATGGGAAGCAGACACAAATAATTAGAATTTATTCTAATTCCTTGTTCTTTTCATGGTGCTTTTCCTTTTTAATATTTT
The DNA here is from genome assembly GCA_035773235.1 of Eospalax fontanierii. NCBI lineage: Eukaryota > Metazoa > Chordata > Mammalia > Rodentia > Spalacidae > Eospalax > Eospalax fontanierii. The sequence continues at coordinate 32,732,801 of CM069544.1, read as the reverse complement.
ATTTTTTACTTTTATTTTATGTGTATGAGTGTGTTCCCAGTGTATATGTAACTGTAACTGCATTGTGCAATGCCTGTGGAGGTCAGAAGGGAGTGTGGGATCCCTGGAAGAGAAATTACAAACAGTTGTCAGCTCCTGTGTGGGAGCTGGCAACCAAACCCGGGTCTTCTCAAGAGCAGCCAGTGTCCTCAACCACTGAGCAATCTCTTCAGTCCTGCCTTTTACATTTAAACTTATTTATTGTTCTTGCTAGTTTGCTTTTTGAGATAAGGTCTCACATGTAACACAGGCTGGCCTTGCATTTGCTTTATAGGCCAGGCTGACCTTGAATTCATGATCTTTTTGCCCCAAACTCCTGAGTCCTGGGAAATACCCCACTGGGAAATTTCACATCAATAATTGACACCCAATAGCAGAGGTGATGTGGGAAGAACACCAGGATTTCTCAATTATTTGAGGCCTCCCACTCTCTTTGCATAAATTCTCTGTGTGTGTATGTGTGCGTGCGTGCATGTGTATTTGTGTGTGTGTGTATGTGTATGTCCTGGGTTAAGTAGAAGATAGGCATACCTATTCCTGAAGGAAAATACTGCTGAATGTATGAAAGATTCTAAGGATGGGAGCTACTTAGTACACTTGATTATGATATAGCTCCCCCCAAATATGACAGATAGTGTCTATTTAACTAGAGCAAATCCATAGGCATTCACCTGTGCCTTGACTACAGCTGCCCTAGAGCTAAAATGGCAAAGGGAGTAGTGACCACAACTACACATCTTGCCAAGCTCAGAATGCTTGTTCTCAGGCTTCTGAGGAAGAAGTTTATTGTCCCCATAGTAGATGATTAGGCAGCCAAAGACTGCCCTTGCCAATGGGCTTCTACCTGTTAACATACACAGCAAGGCTCTAATTATCCTGGGAACTGAGCTCTGCTCAAACTCTTTTCATTTCATACTATGCTTAATGTTTTGCTAGAATTGTGTTATTTCATCGTATAGCTGCAACGAGTGTGGGAATTCTTTCTAGCAAAAGCCATACTCATTTTCAGAGACCTCTAGTGTCTCATAGAAAAAGAACGGCTAAAAGGCCACACCCACGCTCAGAGAACATTCTAGGGGTGGTTGTCAAATAGGCCAAGAAGAGAAAATTCTGGATGGTGGAAGAACAGCGCCTCATGCAACTCCACTAAAATGAAAAACTAAAGGAGGTAGATGTTTGTTATTGGTAAGAGTTGTCTGTCTGCCACTTAAATTAAAGCTCACCTGCACACACATTGTTTTAGGAACCCTGGCTGGGGTGGAGCAAGAAGCGATATTTTAGAAACTCCTGCAAAGGTGTATATTAAAAATGAGTATTAACTCTTTATTCGCCCATAAGCGGCCCTGCCCCAGTGTGTAACTCATTGAGGTGCTACAAGGGTATTACACATGTAAGAATTTCTTGGAAATATAAAAAAGAACGTGAAGGTGTTTTCAGAGGTATAAAATCAGCATAACTTTTAGAGAACTTGTCTGCAGAATTTTTTTTTTTCTGTTAGATGATGAAAAGGCATTTTATTGAGCCTTAAAACAGTAAATGAAAGGGAGGCAAGATGGTTAAACTTGTCTAAAATCGTGATTCTGGCTGCATAATATAGGGGTGGGGGAGTAAAGGAAGTCACGTGTGAACGGCCCCCGCAAGTCACGTGTGAACGGCCCCGACTGCTCTCCTGCTTCTTTAGCGAATCTCTCCTCATCCATAAGACGCCACAGAATTGTTTCAAATATGAGATTTTTTGATCCGTTCTTTTAAATACAGAGAATCTATTTGTTGAATGCTTCCTGCATTCGTCAGAACTTGGGTATCTTTTGTCTGGACAGACTCTGAGAGAATGGATGGATTCAGTCCCCGTTGTTGCAGAAAGTATGTTTTTATTAATTTATTAATACCTTGTATAAATAGATTTAAGGAATTTCTGATTACTGTCACATGGCTAATAGACGATTGATTTTGACAATACATATTAACTCTTCTAATATTTATTTATGGCACGGCTCTACTATTATTTGGAGACATAATTGAACACATGCACACGTTTTCCATGATGCATGGAATTGATAGCCCCAAATGGTTGGTGAAGAGTAAGGAAGAACTGAACATCTTGAATACTAGAGATTGAGCCAATGCCTTCTTAAAATATTTAGAGAGGTAGAGGTGGTGGCAATTATGCTTATCAGGTGCCTTATGTATGACAAGAGCTCACTAAAGAAAATACATTTGTTCTTGGGCTGGAGAGATGGATCTGGTGCCCTCTTCTGGTCTCTGTAGGCACTGCAGGTGAACTTACATAAATGCAGGCAACCCACTCATAGACATAAAAGAAAAATAAACATAGTCTTTTAAAAAAACATAATATATATGTTTTCACTTACCCTTCATTTTTATGACATAATAACAGGCATCATTATCTGTATTTCAGAGAGGAAAGCTGAAAAGGGAGTTAAATGACTTTCCAGAGCCACAATCAATTAGACAAAGGAGATGATTCCATTGCAGGGGCTTTGAGAGTGGACAGCCTACTCCAGGGCACAATCAGCGACTGAGAGGCTAAGGACCAGCTGAAAAGTTATAAGAGGAGGAACAAGGAAGACTGGGGAATGGTTTCTTTGGACTACTGGCATTCTAATTTCCCTAGGTCTTATTAAGTGTGTTTCCATAGCAATTTGTACACTGCTAAATCAGCTTTCTAGTTGTCTCCCTCAGGCTAACATTGTTGGCTCTGAGTCAAGCTCATATCTAGATCCTGAGGGCTTCACCAGCATCTGGTCTTTGAAGGATGTTCAGTATGTTTGTTGAGTGATGTGTAATTGTTCAGGGAAGCCAGAAGAGTACATGCAAGGTAGGACCAGACTTCAGAACTCCCTGGCCCGCTGTGCATTACAGTATTTCTCACTGGCATTTCTTCCCTAATGACTTTTTCGATTCTTTTCCTCCACTTGCATGACTAAGCAGTTGGTGAAGGAGAATGGAGTCTGACGAGAGACAGAAACAAAAACTCAAAGTGTACGAATCACAAAACTTCAGAAAGCTAGATCACAGGTCATGCAGGAAAGTGTAAGTGCATTATATTTGAGGAAATTATTCACCGAGGTTAAGTGCCTTTATCAAGGAATTAGTGGCAGAGCCAAGACCTCCTATCTTAAAAATGGTACCGTCCTTCACCCAACACGGTTACATCTGTTCATAAAAACAGAATGATGTGAGCACACTGGGAAGAGGAAACAGAAAGCTTAAACACCATGCCACATTATAAGATGAGGCCTGGTAAGAGAAATGCAAAGATGTGGAGTTAAGAGTTGTATGTATGAGATATAGGCAGAAAAAAATTCATGAGTAAGTGATCACTATTCCTTAAAAGGTCAACCTCATATTATACTGAATTTCACTAATTTAAAGTCCAGTTACATTTATTTTCATACTTTTTCTTATATCGTATTTCTTTTATATAGAAAGAAAACTAGGTATTACACCAAACAAACCTTCCAAGTACAATCACATATGTCAGAAGAACTACAGCTAGGTATGCTTGTGTACATCTTCAGCCCAGCATTCTGGAGACTGAACAAGAGGATCTTGGACAGAAGGCAAGCCTTTGCGACCCTGTGAGTGCCTGTTTCACTGCCAGGGAGACTGAAAATTGCAAGGAAAAACTGCTGCTTATGACCTTTTGAAAAAAATATTTTATTTATTATTTATTTTATGTGTATGAGGTATTGTCTGCATGTTTAGAAGTACACCCATGTTATGCAGTAACCACAGAGGTAAGAAGAGGTCATTGGATTCCATAAAACTGGAGTTATGGATGGTTGTTAGCTGCCACGTAGGTGTTGGGACTAGAACCCAGGTCCTCTGCAAGAGCAGCCAATGCTCCTAACCACTGACCCACCTTTCCAGCTCCTGCTTATCATCATCCTCATGGTATTTTTAATTCGTGGAAAAACAAGATTCTAACATCTCCATCTTGACACATTTTGAAATGTGTCTTTTATGCCTGCCCTAGTTCATTGTGTGTATGAAAAGTGTCTCACAGTGATTGTCTTCTCTGTTTTATCAAAGAAAGAGTTATTGCCATGATACCAGACTTCTCTGACATAACTCTTGTTCTAAACAGTTTAATGAATACATGACATTAAGTTACTTGAAGACTAAACATTCAATATTTACCATGATTGAGAGATTTAACTGCTAATCTCCACACTCCCAACAAATTAACAGTATAAATGACACTAAATAATATTTTCTATTGATAAAGTGTGTGAGAGAGAAAGGAAACAAGAGCACCAGCGTGAGTCTGAGTCATGCTCTATTGGCTCTATTGTTAAGAACCAGAATTTTTCAAACAAATATGAGTTCATAGTAAATAAATGTGATTCAGACAACAGCTGTCTGTGTAACACAATTCTCTAGTGAGGATAAAGTTTATTTATATTTCCCCTTTCGTTCAATATATATTTTGGAGTGTCTACTTTTGCTACTTGGAATTTCAATTTTCTTCCATTAAGATAGAGAGTTTTGTATGTAAACAGAATTTAGAGACTATAAAATGTCTACTACAAAACAAAAATAAAATCCTCCATCCATAAATCCCCAAAAGACAGGCCAAAATTGAATGAGCTTGCTGATGACCTTTTTTCAGCTTTACTGAGTTGTGATGAATGTTATGATTAAATGTTGATCATTATAATGTACAATGTCATGTCTTGATACATATATACTCAATCAAGTTGATTAAAATGTTTATCATCTCACAGTCACCTTTGTATGTGTGTTCACACTTGAAATCTCTCAGTGAATTTTAAAAATAAGCATAAGTCATACCACTAGTCACTAGAGTGACCATTAGTTCCAGAATTATTTATTTTGTAACTGAAGTGTTCATTGAAGGATGCACAGATACAGAAACTATGGTGTGTGTGTGTGTGTGTGTGTGTGTGTATACATATATATATATATATATATATATATACTATTTACCAATACATAGTAAACATAAAGCAGATACATAAAGACAAACATTGCACGATTTCATATGTGTAATCTAAAATAATGTTCAGTTCAGATTGAGGAAGGAGAATGGTGGCTATAAAGGGCTAAGAGGTAGTGGGAAGGATCAGGTGCTGGTTACAGAATATCTCTTGCAGTTTAAACATGGTTTCATATTTTGAGTCATTCAACTCTCAGTTTTTATTGTGACTCAAGTTGTTATACTACTTGTGCTTTTTAAATGTATTTCTAGAACACCCGTATGACTTTAGGTGAAATAAACATTTAATTTGATATTCTGGACATTCCATGTCCACTTACTAATAAAAGTGTGAGAACATGTACACATGCGTACATATAGAGAAAGAAGGAGAGAAAATGTGGCAAGGTTAAATAAAAGCAGAAGGCAACAGAAAGACAGACAAGCCAGGAAAAATCAACCCTTCAAAGACCCCAAAAGGAGCATTTGAGAGGGAGATTTTTAAATCAGTGTACCACAATTCTTCAACAAAATACAAGTCATGATTATATTATGCCAATCTTGTGCCCTTAAGATTCTTCTTGGGGAGCTCAAACAAAGCTGCTTCTAGAACTGAAATATGCAACAAATAAATTATCAATTTGTATCAAATTTTAAATACACGGAAAAACAAGATGCTAACATTTCTATCTTGACACATTATGAAATGCATCTTTTATGCCTTCCCTGGTTCATGAAAAGTGTCTCACAGTGGCTGTCTTCTCTGCCTTATCAAAGAAAGGGATTTTTAGTTAGAGAGATGTATGAACATCTCTTATGTTCATACATGGGTTGGTGTTGAATAAAGTGTCCCTCATAAGCTCAACTTGGTCAGTTGCTGGGGCGCTTTGGGGAAGGTCATAGACTCCTAGGAGGTGTGCCTTGCTGGAGGAAGCACATCACTAGGGTGGGCTTTGGGTTCATAGCCATGTCCTGTTGTCAGTTTGTCTCTCTGCTTTTTGTGCCTGCCAGAAGATGTGAGCCCTAGGCTTTGTGCTCTGGCTGCCTCTGCCACCTTGCTTTGTCGCTGTGATGAACTCTTCTCCTGCTGGAACTGTAAGCCGCATTAACTCTTCCTTCTGTGAGTTGTCTTGGTCATGGTATTTTATCACAGCCACAGCAAAGTACCTAATACAATAGGGCTTTCCCAATCATTTATGATGCCTCCAATGACGATGTACAATCCACCAAAATTAAAAATGCATTTCCATTTTATGGTCCTTTCCCTCTGCTGCCTTCCAAAGACCTATCATAAAACAATGCAGCTGACAATATCGCATGAGCATCATCCTAAGCTCTTTCTACAATCTCATAAATGTGGAACTGCACTTTGTCTAGTACTTTGACTTGAAAAAATAATAGAATGGCATTGGAGTGAATGAATTGTATGGAATAATAAAAGACCAAAAGATGAAAATGCATTAAATGATCAGAAAGCCATTATAATTCCTAGGATATCAAAAGGTCAAATTAAAACTTTTTACTGGACTAATTTCGTGCTTCCAAACACATGATTCTACTTTTTGCCTGATTTCATTATTCTTAATAGTCATTGCTCAACAAGTCTTGCTATTACTGTTCACTTTTGTTTCAAATGTTGTATATATAGTTGAAAAAGAAAATATTTTCATCTCTTCATTTAAAATGCACAAGAGTAGTCAGATTATAGGAAAGGCTGAAAATCAAAATACAACTGCACCTGACTTTTTATGAATTTTACTCTTAATCTAAGATCATTGCTAAAAATCATGGAATCTGGGCCAGTGAGGTAGCTCCGTGAGGAAAGGCACTTATAACCAAACCTGATGATCTGATTTTGATCTCAGGACCTAGCAAGTTGCCCTCTGACTTCCACTTGCATGCCATCACATGTGTGTGCCCACATACATGTATGTACAAACACACATGCCCCAAAGTAAATAAATAAAAATAATGTATTCGTATAGTATACAAAAGGCATTCTGCAGAGTCTAATAGGTGACTCTAGAAAAAAAACAGAAGTAAAGGCCCATTCAGTTCGGTGTATGGAGTTAGGAACAGAATATCTATTTGCCCATTTTTCAAAGGATCAAGAGAAAGATATGGAAATTGATGTGTTTAAAAAGTAGTAACACTGAAAGTATATTTAAAATTTACCCAGACGCACACTTCTCTTTGTCTGGCTGCAATTCTAACGGAAGCATGCCCATGGCAAGGCATCCATTTTTATGAGTGCTGAGTTTTACAAGGCTCAGCCCCTAACAGCCCATCATCTGTAGTCCCTTTCTCTCACAGTGAGTCATTTGGCAGATGGCATCCTTTGTGGGTATATCCTAATGACAGACAATGAAATGCCTTTAACCTGTATTTGGACATGATGCAAAGGGTAAAAACTTCCCTCATAACAGATGTAGCTTTGAGGAGATGGACTCGCAGGAACTCCACTGCTGTCCAAATGAAAGCCAACATGTGCTGCTTTTTGCTTATACCTAGATTTGCTTGGGATTTATAGTTTCACAGAAATGCTTGCCTACCCCCTGAAAAGAGGGGTGAGGGAGCACAACTTTCACAAAGAAATAAGTGTTATGAAGTGAGTGTGAAGGTTTCATAGTGGTTACTCTTTAGAGACAAAAGCATCAGAGAGGACCTTGGCCTCCACTAATCCTCCCGGATTTTCACCTTCAAACAGGAGATGAAAAGGACAAAAGTCATTCTCAGAAATGCCATGGGAGAGCGATCTGACAGGAAAGCAAATGGAGTAATTTAAGAAAGGAGAATGTCAGGACTTTAAAATATGCTAAATGTTTTCTCTGATAAGCAGTATAAGAATATAATCCAAAAGTGAAAAATAATTGATTTCATTTAATAATACACAAAAGTTACAGAAAATGCAATCAACATCCGTATATGCTTTACTATACTTAAATAATTTGATATTCTGTTATATTTACTTAAGACAGTTTTTTAAAAAAATCAACATTCAGCAGTATGTGTAATAATATTTGAGGAATCAGGTCCCTAGAAGCAACTAAAAACAGTGAATCAAATGGTTTTAATGTTTTTTTTTATTAGTTACTTAAGTAAGCACACAAAGTAATGGGTTTCATTTTGGAATATTCATACCTGTGATTATACTTTGCCCTCATTCATCTTCCTCGTACTCTTCCCTCTGCTGTGCTCCTGCCCTTCTAGCTGCTTCAGAATCTTCCTCTCTGTTTTGATGACATGTGTATGACTCATCACCCTCTCTATTCCCCTTCCCTTAGTAATAGTTCCTCACCTTTCATGAACATCATTTTTGTAGTTTCATGTCCTTCGTGTAGACACACACACACACACACACACACACACACACACACACACACACACCATTTTAAATGTGGGCTCCACATATGAAAGAAAACATGCAACATTTGTCTTTCACAGTCTGGCTTATTTAGTTTGGGATAATAATTTCCAATTTCATGAATTTTTGTGAAAATATCATTTTACTTTTATTAGAGAGATAGCTTTGCAGAATATAGCAAGCATGGTTGGTATTTACATTCTGTTTCCAGTGTATGGAGAGACAGTAGCAGTCTGTCCTCCTGGAGGATGTGACATAGCACACTGATCTAGGGAGAAAAACACTGGGACCATTAGAAGCGTTAGAAGTGTGGACTTCAGGGTTAAAGTTCCTGGGAGACGTTTCAGTCTCTTCCAGTCACACAAGTCTATACTTTCAAAGCAGAGCACACGGCAGGGCTGGGGAACTGAGTAGCTCTATAGCTAAGATGCAGTCAAAGAAAAGCACTGTTTTCCTGTGACAATGCCCAGAGGGGTTTTTAGACAGGCAGAGAACTGAGGATAACATTACTAGGAAAACATTTCTGACTTTGGAGGTCTTCTTAGGTGCAAACATCTTGTTTAGTTTGTAAGGGAACATCTGTCTACAACATGGGGCCACAAGGAAACAGCAGTCAATGTAGTTTTCTCCAGGATGCTGTCCACAGGAAAGAGGAATACTGAATGATTCATTCACTAATATAAAGAGACAAGTGAATTATCCATCTCCAAGCCTTCTACATTTAAACCTCTAATATAGGAGGGAGAACGCAGACTTAGTTCCTCAGATCTGGATCTAGGAAGAAAATCAAGGCAGCAAGCAACAGTTGGGCATAGGCAAGGAGGCTGTGGATGGTGTGCCTCTCAGAGGGATAAGAAATGCTGAAGGAAAGGCAGGATCTCCTTTTGGAACAGGAGTGGGAGTCTTAGTCAACTCTATTATTTCTTCACAGAGGGACTCTTTAATTCAGGACAGAGGAGACTTTAAAAGCAGCCTCACAACTGCCATAAAGGTAACCACAAAGAGGAAATACATGCATGAGTACATGGGTCTGCTGGTGGGAGTCCAGAATTCCAGAGTTCATAGGTAGATGAGAAGGAGCTACTGTTGTCATAGTGACTGCCGTCCTCATGGTACCTGTACTGACTTCTTGAACCTGGAATTCAACCCTGTAGAGTTGGATCCTTGGCAATGCCAGCTGCTCCATGTGCAGTTGTTGTTCAGCACCCGCTTTGGTCTCCTCGTGTGTAAAAAGAGGATGATACTCCCTGAATTTAATGAGCAGTGCAGGAAGCAAGTGCAAAGGATCAAGTCTGGAAGTTTCTGTCCCTTTCACTAGATTTGCTCCATGGACTGAAGCTTTTTGTCCAATTTTCTGAAGCTTTTGTCATTCTGTGCAGTGGGACATGCAGACTCCCCCTCCGTTTTAATGAGCAGATTTATTGAAGCACAGTATAGTTTTGTGACCTCTTGCATTATGGAGTGAGACCTACTTAAGATGACACAAAAGAACTAGAATAATCAAAACCGTGTTAGAAATCTACCCTTTGAGGTTATACAAGAGCTAGGAACATTGAGGGGAGAATAGTTTTATGAACTACTCACTAGCATTTATTCTCAAAAAAGTGATGATAAGGACAGTACATCTCATTCAGATGGCACGTTGAAAGGATGCTTTCAGTGGACCAGAGGAAAACACAAGGCACAAGACCGAGCCTTTGTTCTGAAAGTATCAAGCTAGCAACAATTTTTTTAGTCAGATTGGAAAGATCCATTTAAAACTAACTCATCAGGGAAGACATCAGCTTCATTGTACAGATCCATATTGGAACCAGACATGGAAATAATAATCTAAGTTTTGCCCAAATTAAGAAAAAAAAATCAACATCAGTTGAAATATTTAGGAAGAAATAATATCAGTATTCACATACACATATACTGATGCACACACGTCTGGATAGTTTTGGATGTGAATGTCTAATTAATCTAGAAGACAAGACTGCATTGTTCTGGGTCACTGCAATTAAGATAAAACATAATAAGGCTCCAGAGGAGTGGTGCTGTCGATAGTCATGGGTAAGAAAGAAGTGGAAGGCGAAAAGGTAGAGAAAATTAAAGAGTAGTGACCCAGAAGTCACCCAGAGGCACAAAGCCCAGACCAAAGAAAGTAACAGTATTAAAAAATAATGCCAAAATTCTCATGGAGGTTCCACTAGTGCATTTCACACAGGCAGAAAAGAAAAAAGAAAGGAAAGAAGAATCTCTCTTCTCTGTGCTTACAATGCGTATCAGGCATTTCCAGAGAAGAATAAAAATCAAAGGCACAAAATATTTAGTATCTCAATTAACTGATGGCAGAATAGAGCACTGTACACATAAAACATCCCTATGAGAACATTTTCTATTCTCAGATCTGTTCACAACATCAAACAGAATTTTAGTGGCTATGTCATTCCCCAGTTGGTGCATTCAGCAGTTCATTTTGGTTGTCAGTTTGACTGTATCTGAAATCATGGAACAGGAAATAACAGACAGGCCATTGGACACACCTATGAGGGATTTTCTAGATTAGTTGAATTCAAGTGGGAAGACCCGCTCTAAATGTGGGTGGGACCTTCTACCAGAAGCCAAAGTACAAAGCAACCGAGGTAAAAGGAAGTCTAAGACAGAACCGCTTTTGCTTTTCCCTGATTGCCTTCATGCTGTGCTGGTAAGTTCATCTACCCTGTGGGCATCTGGCTGCCGTTGCTGCTGCTGCCATGCTTCATTAGCATTGGAACCCGGTTTCTTTGGCTTTCCAGAGTAACAGCTTTGTTCCTCTGCAGAGCCCTAACTAATATAGAGTATTCTCCAGATAGAAGCAATTTTACCTGTTTCTTCCATGGAAGAATGTCCATTATACCAGCTGCTTTGAAAGAGGGTCTCATTGCTGCCTTCCAATAGGGAAGTCCCAGCACGTCATGTGAATCGCGAGTAGAACATTACTGCACTGGGGTTTCTTTTCTAATCCTGGACATCTGCTATAATGGTGGAGATGTTTGGGGACCACAGTCAACAACAGAACAGTTGTTCCCAAGGGCTCAGTCCACTATGGACTTTACCTCTGGGAGTGGTACTCAACATCTCAGCATAAAAACATTTCTAACAGGTTTAAGCCAGTAGAGCTCAATGTTCCTAGCCGGCATCAGCTCTGCTCTCCTATGTTGTCTATCAAATGCCCATCAAAGTGCTTGTGATTTTGTTTAGGGTCTTTCTTCATTAAGCTTGGAAAATAGCTCTTTTGAAGTAACTCCTACTATATTAAATAAATAATAATTCAATGTGCTACAAATTTGGGGAACACGTTTCTTAAAAGAAACAATTATAAAAATCAGTCAAGTGAAATTAAAAGTTATAGGGTTAATCTTTGTTTTCAAAAATCTTTCCTTTACCCAGGGTAATTTTTGAAGTTCTCTTTTTCCTGATTTATATCACCAATGCCTTTTACATTTCAAGGATGCTACAAGCCATTCTCTAAACTGGAAGCTCACTACAAATAGAGAAGCTGTGGCCATGAAAAACCAAGCGTTGTTTAGATGAACGCTTTCTAAATTCTCTAAACTCACAATCAAAACTGAGGAAATGGTGAATTTCCCCAACCCCAGATGATGGGAACAAGAGCTGAGAGACACGATTATTAATTTTTAAAAAGAGCAAATGGGCTGGCAAGATGGTTCAGCGGGTAAAGGCATTTGCCTCTAAGCCTAAGGATCTGAGTTTGATCCCCGTCACCCACATGGTAGAAGGACAGAACTGACTACTGAAAATTGTCCTTTTGACCTCCACAGGAGCACCATGGCATGGATATGCACACAGAGAGAATATAAAAGCAATATTTAAATTTTAAGAAAAAGAACAAACGATGCAATTCACATGTTCTTCCCATGAGCTTACATTTTTAACACTGCAAAAAAATTGAAAAATTTATTATTTAAGTAAGACAGTACTTCTCTTACTGAGGACAATGTGCTGTCAGAATTTACGGAGACTCAGATTCCACTTTCTGATATGCCAGGGACTCTGTTCAACTTTAAAATTTTACCATATTTTACTTGAGTTAACCATGTGAAACAAGCTTGAACTATTTTTTCCAATTACTTTATAAGCTCACGGGCTAATCTCATTTCTTGTTACTTTCTAATGGTGATTTTGAACTAATCTAGTGAGAACAAAAGAAAACAAGTGAGAACAAAGGAAAAAAAGGCATGAATTCAAAACCAAAACACACTTCATGAGTGACAAGTTCTTAAGTATCATTATAATTCAAAACAAATCACTGCTGTGTGTGCCACTGAACCGAAATGTTAGCAAAAGGGAACAAGTTAAAATAGCCGGCATGTAAAGCATTAAGAGACTTTCATTCTCTGCAGATGTGTACTCTGCAATGAGGCACTGATGGTAATGCACAGAGTAAACAAAACATCATTCAGGAACAGATTTGATTCGTAGCATGTGTCTTTCTTTGAGTGCACCGGGTCTCTTGTTTATATGTGTGTATATGTAGCATGTATATGTTTGTGTTTTAGGTATGGTGGGGGGGACAGGCACATGTGCATGATGCATGTGCGGCTATACACCTGTGTGCATGAAGGCCGGAGGAGGATGTCCTGTGACTTGTTCTATCACTCTCGGTCTTACTCCTTTGATGCAGGGTCTCTCACTGAAAGTTCAGCTCTGCTGGGGGCCAACAAACCCTTGTGATTCTTTTATGCTCACACCCCCCAGAATGAGGGTTACAGTCATGTGCACAGTCACACTCTGCTTTTTCCGTTGAGTGCTGAGATCAAAACGCATGCTTATGCTTGTGCGGTCTTACCCACTGAGCCATCTCTCCAGCCACTCTATCAGGTCTTCAGACATGATTTTCCTCTATTAAACCTTTCTGATCAGTTTGTGGGAGTTAAGATCAATTCTTAATGATGAGGAGTTAGTTCTACATAAGAACCTTCGGCAGCAATCTGCTTTGATTTCCACATGCCTGAAACAAACGTTTTAAAGACACGGAAATGGCTCTCACACATCTGGGAACTAGATTTCAGCACTCTATATTTAGGTATCTAAAGATTGCAGACTTTCTAAAGTGTTTAAATTACATTTCCTAATAGTTCATTGAATTTCACCTAGCAATGTCATGTCTACAGACTTTTCCTGGTGAAACCCTCCCAAACAGGCAGAATTTAGCCCATTGTGAATAAAACATTCGCTAGAGGACAGCAGAATGAACTACTAAAGTATAAAGTAAAAGAGCTCATTTGTTCATTGCTATGTCATTTAAAACTCATTACAAGTAAGTAATAAGTTCTCCTTACATTACTGGATATGCTAATGCCACTCTGGCTTGTATGCATCACTTTAGCTTGCTAATCTTTACAAATTTATCTTGAATTATGCAACTTTTGAATTGAAAAAAAAATAACCTGGTAATTTTTCTGTAATTATGTTCTCACTTTAATTAACATACAAAGTAATGGCTTTCATTATGGCATTTTTTTTTTACATACTTGGCTTTTATTGATTCTCTCTTCAAGCTCCTGTCCCAGCCCCATGCCCATCACTTGTGTCTTTCCTCTTCGATGGTCTCTTCCAGGTCGCATGTATTCACGTCACAGAAGGTCTGCTACCCTCTCCCCACAGCTTCTTCTGTTATCCTTTCTTTTCTCCTTCCATGCGGCCCTTTCTAGTTTCATGGCTTCTACCCACACTCACATATGTAAACATATATGAAAACTAGGATCAGCATATGAGAGAACAGCAGTGTTTATCTGAGTCTGGACTGTCTCATTTACTATAATCATTTCCAGATTTGCCCATATTCCTGAAAATTTCATTATTTCTTCTCTATTTGTAGATGAATAGCATGTTCTTATGTATATGCATCTCATTTCTGTTACCCATTCATCTGTTGATGAACATCGAGACTGATTCCATTTCCTTGACACTGTGAATAGTCTAGCAATAGATAGAGGTACAGCTGTCTGTGGTAGGATTTAGTCTTTTGGGTATATTTCCCAGCATGGCATAGCCAAGTCATAAAACAGTTCTGTTTTCAGTTTTTTTTTGATAAAGCCCATTAGCTTACTGGCAGCTTGATATTTTGGTGTTTACTTTTTGTAGTTCTTTATATATTCTTGATCTCAAATCCCTGTCTGAGGTGTAGCTGGCAAAGACTGGTATTCATTCCACACAGTCTTTTTACTCTGATGATAGCTTCCTTTGCTGTAGAGAAGGGTTTTTTTTTTAAGATTTTATTTTATTTTTAATTATCTGTATGTCCATGTGTCTGTGCCTAATTATCTGTATATGCATGCAGGGCCTATGAAGGCTAGAAGAGGGTGTTGCATGTGTGCTTCTTAGTGTAAATAACTATGTATTCCCCATTGTCCATGAAGCTATATATATAAAACCAATCACATTGAATGTTTTAGAGAATATTTTTTTCCAATTTTGTTATTTAAATGGACTCTGTTATTAAGGATCCTTTTTAGACAATCAACATATATAGAAAAATAGTTGATTAAACATGACAACTTTGAGTAAACCATAAATAAGTGACTACATAGGTATTAGAACTTCATTTAAAAAAAGAGCATCGGTGCAGTCAGAGGAATATCAGCTGCAGGACTGAAGCAAGGTGTTTGGAACTGGCCATGCGTTTTGTTTTTAATCATCAGTATGAAGGTGTCTGTGATAACTGATCTCCTTTAAGATCTAAAAGACTTTGACTAAAATCTAAAGCAATATTCCCTTTTAATAAAAAAGGATTATGTCATTTTCTTGTACTTCCCAGATCATTATTTAACCTATGTGGTTAAATATTGTCCCAGGTGTCACAGAGACAAGAAGCATTAACATATGGAATTTCCTAGACACCGTAAATAAATTAACTATGCCATATTTGTCAAAGTCCATTTGATGGGACATTAGTCTTGTAAAATGCTCTATGAAAAAAGGGTGCTAGAGGAGCAAATTAAGTGTGGGAGTTATGCAGTGTCTTACTATCCTCACTTGGTGCTTCATAGAGCTTCATAGAATCAAACACAATAGAGGTACTGAGGAGTCCTATCATGATAAAAAGGAAATGGAGCTAACCAGGAGGCCTCAGGATCTCTGAAGTAGCTTTTGTATTACTGAATTGCAGTTTTGCTTTAGGACAATTACCCAGCTACAGAGTGGAACCTATAGGGGCTGGAGAGATTGTTCAGCAGTTAAGAGCACTGATTGCTCCTGAGAAGACCTAGGTTCAATTCCCAGGCCCCACATGGTGACCAGCAACCTTTCATACTCCATTTCCAAGGGGATCTGACTCTTTCTTCTGGCCTCTGTATGTATTGTATGACATGGCTGCATATACATACACGCAGGCAGTATACCTCATACACATAAAATTAGAATAATAAGCAAAATATTTTTTAAAAGAATGCAACCTATAAATGTAGTTTCATTAGTCAACCTGACACAGTTTAGAATCACCTGGGAAGACAGTCTCAGTGAGAGACGGTCTAGGTCAAGCTGGCTTGTGAGCAGGACTGTGGGGGACTGTCTTGACTAACTTATGTGGGAGGACCCAGCCCACTGGGACAGCACTGTTGCCTACGTGTGGTTCGCAGATGGTATGAATGTAGAGAGGGAGCTGAACAAGAAAGCATGCATGCATTCATTCTCTCTCTGCTCTTTATTGTGGGAGTGACTAATTACTGACAGCAATGGTGACAGCATGTACAAGCTCCATGCAAGTTCAAACCAGACAAAATCCCAGCATAAACATGGAGAAGTGGGAGAGAAATCCCAACCCAACTAAGGAACTTTTGGCAACTGATGACTCTGCTAGGATGGAGAGAGTGTGTTTTACAGGACAGAACTTTCGGCAGGCCCAGTGGATGGACCCTCACTGAAAGACAGTTGGGGACCCAAATCAGACTCTAAAGATTGTATTATTTGGATAAAATGGTACATTAAATTGGTCAGGGGGGCAGTGGAGGGAGGTGCAAATTGGGGAGGGGACCTAAATACCATCAAACTATATTGTATAAAAATCACAAAAATTCAATTAAATTTTTTAAAACTATTAGATATTTTTTAAAAAAACAACAACATTATTTTGCTGAAAATGTCTACTACCTCTGGCTCTTACAACTTTTCTGATCTCTTCTGTGATGATCCCTGAGCCTTGGAAGGAGTGGGTGTGATACAGATGCCCTAGTTAATGCTGGATACTCTATACTCTTATTCTCTGCATGTTAACCAATTGTTGGTCCCTGTTGATTGTCATTCACTATTTAAAAAAAAAAGAAAAGGAAAGCATTTAGGTAGCATTTTAATACTCTCAATCCATTTAGCAGTATTTAGGCTCTCCACTAAGGCCTAGCCAGCCATAGGTTCTTGAGGCAGTTAAGGACAAAGAGTACATGAAGTTGGAAAGGAAAAGCAGTCAGAAGGATAGATGAGAAATTGGAGGGGAGAGAATAGGGAGTGGGTTTGATCAAAACACATTATATACATGTATGAAATTCTCAAACAATAAAAATTGAAAATGTATAGATGAAAATTTCTTTAATGACTTGTACATCTAATAACTGGCTTTAAGAATACCATTATTGAGGTACAATTTAGATACAATAAAATTTAGGTACTTTCTGGATAATTTGCCCCAATTCTGTACTATCATTTATTCAGTATCTTCTGCTGAGTACAAACTACTTTATTGGTTTTAAAATAATGGTTCTCTATCCCAGAGGGCTCTTCATCTTCTAGACAAACCTTGGCGAGACTACTGAAAAGGTAGAATAAGGGTTGGTGATTAGCTCAATCGTAGTCTTCTTACCTGCCATACACAAAGCCCTGGGTTTGATCTCCAGAATTACAAATAAAAAGACTGTTACTATGTCATTATTTTCAAGCAGAGGGAGAGGGAGTAAAGGAGGGAATGAAGGAGGGAGGGAGGGAGAGAGGGAGGGAGGGAGGGAAGGAGAGAGGAAGGGAGATAGAGATAGAGATCAGATAGCAGTGCGAGTTTTCACTCTCTCCCTGCTGGAGGCTGAAGTCAGGGGCCAGACCGAGAGGGACTGAAGGGTCTCTGCCCTGGTGGGGGGTGAGTAGGCTCGGATTCAAGACACCTACCCGGGAGCTGGGTGAGAAGCAGGCCAGGCGGGTGGCACTACAAGCTCGTTTACTGAATAGGTGCAAAAGCTCTTATAGTCCTGGATAGCCAATGACCTTATGGGGTGGGGTCCCAAATACAGCCAATAGTAAGTCTGTCCCCAGGTAAGCAGGTTCTTTCCAGTTGCTGGACAGAAGCTGGTCTCAGGACTAGCCAGAGCAGAACACCATGCCCACAGGAGCCATTCCTTTATTCCTCCTAGCAGGTAGCCTGGCTAGGCCTACCTTGCATTATGCCCAACAGGCTGAGATATAAAGATTGCTGTAAATTCAAGGGCAACTTGGGCTACATATGAGTGCCACGCCAGACAGAGACATATAGTACATCCTGTCTCATTAAAGAAAGAGACGGACAGAGGAAGAGACGGAGGGAAAGATTAAGGACAGAGGGAGGAAAAGAGAGAGTGGGAGGAAACTGAGTTTAGAAAATTATATACATTATGCATTTGAAGAGGGCTAAGAAAAATTCTTTGACACACAGTTAAGGTGAAAACAGAAAGATGTTCAGCATCTTGGGATTAAGATGGTACCTTATAAAGTAATTAATGTTCTCTAGTTTTCTAAAAAAGTATAAAATTGTGCAGATGCAAAAAGGAATGGCATACTTGCAGAAGGAAGGAGATTCCATATCCTTGAAATGGTGAAAGCACAGGTATACATGAGAACGAGAAGGCTCTAGAGCCCAGAAGACACTAACTAGCACTCAGAGATTGGCTTTTAATCATACACAGAAAGGCGGCAAAAGAGTGCTCTAGAATAACCATTCCTCCATCAACAAACAAAAGATCCGGAGTGCAAATGAGATGAGTCCAGGAACAGAAGGGCAGCAGGATGGCCACTGTAACATTCCACACAAGGCCAACATTGCTGTGGGCTTCCCTTTGTCTCGCCCTCCCATGGCTCTGACAACATAGATTTGATTTTATTCTACAGCCTTGACAAGCACAGCATACTCAGGGAGTGGATCCTTCCCCCAAAGAGTTCAGTGTCTTCTGTAGGTTGCTAGCTAGCAAAAGCTTTACAGTCTGCATTCCATATGATCTCAGTCACAACTGCTAATCTCTGTTGTTATAATACAATGTAATGATAGCCCATGAATGAGCCTGTTCTTGTGTTCTAATGAAATGTTTCAAATGGACACTGAAGTTTGAATTTCACTTAATTTTTACGTAACACAGAATATGCTCTTGACCTTTTTTCAGTGATTTAAAAATTCAGTCATTCTTAGTTCCTGACCCATCCAAATGAGGCATTAGATTATATTATGTCTGTGGACTATAATTTTCCAATGCTTGATCTAAACCAGTTGTGGCTAGTCTGAACCTTTTGCTAATTAATGTTTAGGGAAAAGTTGGGTATATTATGTGGTTCTGATCAATGCAATATAGAAATAAATCTGATAGAGCACTCCTAGAAGACTTTTGCACCTAATTAAAGTGTAAGCATGAGAACTAAGAATTCAATAAGAATGAAATGTTAAGAGCTGATCAGTTATGTTTGCATCCTTGAGAGCTGGTGGAAGAGCTCTGTAGACGGTGTCTTAGTTAATGTGCCAAAATTAAGATCTATCACTAAACCAGAGATCACCAGATGAAGGAAGCCGTTGTTTCAGGAAAAAGTACAGAATATCCATGCATGAAAATGTCATAATGAAGCTTTTATTTTATATAATTAAAATATACTAAGTAAAAAGATAAGAAAAAAAAATGCTGAGATGGAATTGATATCTGGTACTTTCTGGGTGAATGCAAAGGACTTTCATGGGTTAAAGCTGGGCCCAACCACATGAGTTAAAAGAAAAGGAGAATGATGCCACTGTTTAAAAGAAGTGAGAAGCTGAGTAAAAATGAGTATAGTCTGACACATCCAGGAGGCAGCCTGAGAATAACAGGCTGCAGAGGACCAGCAAGGGCTGTGCTGAGGGTGGCTCGCTGCAGTATCAAGCAATGTTCAGCCAACCACTTGCCCTAGTTTATAGCAGGAGTGTTTTGAAGGTCCCCGGGGTCCTAATGAATTAGTGGTCACCCATTCTGTGTGATGGGCTCAGGCTACACCTTCCTTCAAGCACAGTATTGTCCCAGAGACTGGTACAGTCAGGCCTTGGGCTAATTCTGCTGCTTGTAAGCGCTTTTGCTCCATGTGAATGTCACACTTGCGGTCCCTTAGAGAGAAGCTTTCATCTGAGCAGAGGGCTGGCTTTCTGTCTGTGCTCTTATATGGGCAAGCTCCACCAGCACATTCAGAATCATGGGAGCAACACTGATACCCCCTTGAGAGTCACAAAAAGCATAAAATGCTGACGCAAATCAGAGCTAGCCAGAGCTTCAGTGAACAACAAAATATTCAAGATGTAAGACATTTCCAAAACAGGTATTGAGACGTGAAATTCCCTTAAATGTTTGATATGTATAAAGCTCTACCACTGTGTGGTTAGAACTAAGCCTGTACTCTCAGACTGAATTGTAAGTAATACACAACTGAAGTTCAAATGTCTAATGAAACCAGGAGTTAGAAGGCACAGGGGGAACGAAAACTCCCTGCTGACAAAAGCACAAATAATTAGAAAGCAATAAGGGGTATCTGAGACAAGTTAGTCCAACAATTTCACTTTCTGGCACATGCCTGGAGTAGCTACTACAATGCAGTTCCTAGAATGTACATCTGACAGCTCACAACCACTTATAATCCCAGCTCCAGGAGTATCTGACACCTCTGGGCTATGTAAACATCTGTACCCATGAACACACACACATGTCTAAAAGTTTAAAAATAAATCTTTAAAAATAAAACAATATATACTATATGTAGCTATCTATGTAAAAATGTTAAATAATAAAGGCAGGCAGATCTCTGTGAGTTTGAGACCAGACTAGTCTACAAAGTAAGTTCTGGCTAGCCAGGGATACAAAATAAGATCTTGATTAAAAAGAAAAAAAAAAACCTTTTGACATGGCTTTTTTACATTTCATAAATACAATTGTAAAATCAGGCACTAAGTTCTTGAGAAATTTTTGGGTTAGGAAAGAAAAAAAACGAGATTGCTCATGGTAATAAGACAGAAAAGAAGAAGCTTTGAAAGAGCTTGTACTTAAAAGTTCATTTAATTTATCAAAGATTTATAGCAATGTGCTAAATGCTAAAATGTGTCATATGTAGATGGTGGACTCATGGGTGACTTCAAAATGTGTTATTATACGTGTGAAATATTACATAATTTTAAGAGAATGTCTTTACATGTTTTAATTTAATAGCAATTTTGTTCAAAACAGAACACTCAATCAGCATCTCTATGACAAAACTGAGCATTTTTATTGCACATAATAAGGTGATATGATGAGAAATGGAGTGTAGATTGGGCTGAAGTACGCCTGCATGACTCTAAAAGAGACAAAGAGAAGCTCAGTTCATCTGTGACAGGAGCACTTGACACATTCACACAAGACACATACTATTGCCAGCAGCACACTGAGGTCATTACTTCTACAGCTAGAAAGGCACCAAAACACTTCTATTGTATCTCTAAATCATTTATTACATGTTGACATGCTCACAATATTTTGACAATGACAAAAAAGAGAAACTTCCTAAATGCAAAACCTTATCACTTCAAATCAATTTCCTATGTTTGAAGATTTGAACAATTCTGATTTCTAACACCATAATTTCTTTGCCAGGTTTTTAGCCAAAGTAATCTATTCATTTTTGTGTAGTAGTGCAAGATTTATCAATGTTCCATTTACGAATGCCACATATTCAGCTACATGGTTTAAGTCTTTTCATTTCTGTGTAGGCATGTGGGCATGTGCAGGTGCTGACAGAGGTCAAAGGCATCAGATTCTCCTGGAGCTGGAGTTACAGGCAGTTGTGAGCCTCCAAATGTGAGCCACCTGGGTTTGGTTCTCACTCTCCAAGAACAACACAAGTTCTTAACCACTGAGCCATCTCTCCAGCTCCTAGCATTATGATTTAAAAAAAAAAAAATATCAAGGAGCAGGCAGGATACGGTTGCCCATACCTTTAATCTCTCAGCACTCCAGAGACAGACATGGGAAAATTGTTGTGAGTTTGGTTTGCATAGGGAGTTCCAGATCAGCCAGGGCTACATAGTGAGAGACTCTGTCTCCAAAAACAAGATCAGTTAAGCATAAATGCATAAATGAGATGAGGATGGCAGAAGATGAACAGCTGTTGAACTTGAGTGAAAACAGGAGAAATGATTTAAAGAAATGTGTTTCTGTAATGGGAAACAGTAAATAAGGCAAGCAAGGTAGAATGCTGAAAATCGATGACCTTGTTAAGAAACACACAGCTGTGTTTTACAGTACTGCAAACTGCCTTTTACGTTTCCAACTTTTTCCATAAAATTTAAATTATTCCTAAGCAAAATATTCCATTTTATTTGTCCTGCTGGAATTTGAACCCGGGGCTTTCTGCATGCTGGGAAGTGCTGTAGGACTGAGTGACATCCTCAACCCTGTTTTGTTTTTGTAAAGCTCTCTGTCAACTTCTGTGCCACCTGCAGGGTGGTTACCTGCTGTCCACACCCAGTCACTAACGTCTTGCTGTGAACATGGTATATAAACCATTCTAGGGAAGACAGCTGTATTTGATTGTGGATTTAATTTGCATTTTTTCATAAGTCTTTCCTCCATTTTTCTATAGAACTGTCTGTCCTTTTCTTATTAATCTGTAAAAATTCTTTTATCACATCATTTTTCACACGAATTTTAAAGAAAAAGTAAAGTGGTTTCTAAGAACTCCCAAATTAGAAGAAAAGTCCGAGTTTCCAAAAAGTTCTTATAAAAGATTTGGAAGTTCTCCTTTAGATGAATTGGTGAATGTTTACCCACACCCTAAAGATTTTTGTTGACATTTCACTTGAACAAATAACTCTTGAATAACAGTAGCTTTCTCTTTCTTCCCCATTGGGTTGCCTTGATAACAATAAAGATTTCCAGGTAGGCCTGAAGGCAAAATTGAAACAAAATTCGAGAAACTGAATCAGCCTGATTTGGTTCCCACTACAGCAAAGATGCCACGTGGTATATAACAACATTTTTCCCTACAATAAATACATCATAATCCAATACACACAAGTATGACTTAAACAATTAAGAGCACAAGTCGCTGTCAACGTTTATAACACAGCTATCACACAGAGAGATTCCTGTATCTTCTATTTCAACTGATTTCATCAGTAGCATTGCTGATTCCACGGCAGGTTACAGTTCAGCAAGCCAATTTAATAGCATGATCCTTTAAGAAACATTGCTTTAAAAAAGAACTCAGATTTCAGCATGTGTTCTAGTTATCGAGAATGCACACTCAAACGCAGACTTGGTTTTGATAACTTAAATGAGCGGTTATGTTAACAACATTGTTACTAAAACTCTCATCAGTATCACCATCATCATTATCATTCAGCAGAGACACAAACCATACATCTGTAGATGCAGCATGGGGCATCCGAAGCATCAATTCTAGAATCCTTCTGTATTTTTCTTCCCTATTATTCTTACTATCCATGGCACTGCTGCCCAAAACTGTGACCACCTCATCTGGAGCCAGTGCCTCTCTCCTGGTACTGTGGAGCAGTATTTCTCCAGAACACTTTCATTTTAGCCTAAGGTTCAAACTTATTGAACAAAATGCCCCTTTTATAATAAAATATGAAACTTGCTGAATATAAAACATATAGTTAACATGCCATGACACTTAGGAGAAGAAAAAAGGAAAAGACATTTGGAAAAGGTTCAAAGTAAAGTAAAGTCACAAATGTTGAATTCAGTATCTGAGGAAGTTTTCCACAGGCCACAGAGAAAGGGATTATGAAAGGTTACGTGGCTCAGGAGGCTTCTCAGTAAGCTGCCTATGGTAATAATAAGAGATTACAATGAGCCAGGCATTGGGCTAAGGGCTTTATATGCAGGATTACAATATAATTGATCAAGCTCACCCAGAATGTTTGAAGACATAAAAGTGTGTTAAAAGTATTAATCACATAAAATAATGGATGTGGATTGATTGATTGATCAACTTGGATTTATAAAATAATTTCATTCAAAAACAACTTTCTATCCTTAAGGGTAAAATATGTCTATATTTATTAAAGCATAGCTAAGATAGAATCATTGGTACAAAGTCACATCTCTAATATATATCACTAGTGCTTTTCTAAAGAATGCATTGCTTAATACATTACATCATCACAAAATTTCTTCAGAAAATTTCTCATAGTCTTCAGAATTACGTTGTACAATCCCTAAACTTGAAACTGTTGACTTTTAAATGAACTCCTCTCTCTGCATCATGCCATATGGAGAAAATACCCGTCTTCAGTTACAAAAGTATCTGACTAAGTAAGAGCAGACTACAAAATGATGGTTATTTTCTATTTTTCCTGTTGAAATGTATAATATTCCCATTCAAATATCTTCACCCCATTACTGTTCTCCTTAGAAGATGATTTGTCAAGAGAGTTTTGGAAGACAAAATTCATCAAAGTAGTCCTTTAATATATTATTCTTTTGAAAAATAATAAAAAAACTTTCTTCTTAATTTCATTGCACTCTAAGAGAAAATATAAATTTATCAAATTAACTGTAGGAACCTTATGAAAAAATTCTTTCTAGAAATCAAGAAGGTTCAAAGTATAGTCATGGGGTTTAGAAAATTAAATCTCACATCAAATCTGAGTAATGGCATTTTAATTTGTTCAGTTGTTTCCATATTTTTTCATTTTATTATTTTTATTTTATTTGTATGCGTGTATTGCCTGTGTGCCTGTAAATGCATCTGTGTCATGCAATGCCCACAGAGATGAGAAAAGGGCATCAAATCCCCTGGAACTGGAGTTATGGCCAGTCATCAGCCTCCATGTGGGTACTGGGAACCGAACCCAGATCCTCTGCAAGAGGAGCCAGTGTGGTTCTTAACCACTGAGCGATCTCTCCAGCCTCAGCTTCCATAATTTTATGAGAATAAATTTCTATGCCTATCTGTGATCTATGCTCTTGATAGTTTCAATTTTCACATGCTTGTAAAGCTTCCATTTTTTTAAACTTTTTGAAAACTTTGATTAAAATTTATAACAATAAACAACAAAACTACAACAAAAAATTTAGATTACTTACTGACAAATCACTTGAATTCCACTATAAGATATTGAGATTTATTTACAAATTAGTTATCCATGGTCTTAAATATTTTAAATTCAATTGAAGTTTGGCAGCACATTAGTTATTTTTCTCACTATTGTGACAAAATAACCTGACAAAAGCGATGAAGAACAGAAGGGCTTATTTTGGCTCAGAGTTTGATGGGATAATCCATCATGGCGAGGAAGGCATGGTGTTGGGAGTCTGAGACAGCTGATCACATTGAGCCCACAGGCAGGAGGTCAAGAGAGAATGCTGTGCTTGGCTAGCTTTCCCCCGCCTTTGTGTTCAATAAGGGGGTCCCAGTCGATGCAGTACTACTGTGCTCATTCAGGGTGGGCCCCTCTTCATTTAGACCACGGTTATCAAAACACAGTGGAGATGACATGAAGACTGTCCATCACAGGCAACAGGAGGAGGAGTGCTAGCTTTCATTTTTGTCCTATTTCAATGTCAGCTCCATCACCTGGGCTTCTCTGTTCAGGTATTCTCTGTGCACATGTGTGTATATCTATACAAACTCATAATGAAAGTACTTTTTTGTTGTTCCTTTTGAGACAGGGTCTCACTGTAGCCCCAGATAGCCTGGCAGTTGCTAGACCAGGCTGGCCTCAATCTCAGAGAGATCCATCTGCCTCTGTCTCCCGAGTGCTAGGATTAAAGGTGTATACCACTACACCTGTCTGGATAGTTCTTCTTTTTATTATTAAAATATTCTAGTTTGGGGCCTGGTTCAGTGGTTAAGAGCAATGACTGTTCTTTCAGAGAACCTGGGTTCAATTCCCAATACCCACATGGCAGCTAACAACTGTCCTAATTACAGTTCCAGGGGATCCAATGCCCTCTTCCGACTCCTGTGGACATTGCACAACATGGAGGCACTTATGTACATTCAAACAATACACTCGAAAGCATAAAATTTTTAATTAATTGAAAAGGGGCTGAAGCGATGGATCAGGGATTAAAAGCACTGGCTGCTTTTGCAGAGGATCCAGGTTTGAATCCCAGCATCCACATGGCTGCTAACTGTCTGCAATGCCAGTTCCAGAACTGATGCCTTTTTCTGATCTCCATGGGCACTGTGTGATACGGGTGCACCTTCACACATGCAGGTAATACAATCATATACATAAAAATAAAAACAATACATAAAATATTTTAAATTAATAAATAAAATATTTTTAAGAATATTCAGTTCAGGGCACATCAAATACCATAACCTTTTCAGAAACATTTCTGCTCCATGATTTTCTTAATTTTGTAAGAATTTTGCTTTCACTGTGACACTATTATATTAAGTCTATGATCAATCCAGAAGCAAACTATTTTCAACATTGAACTTTTAATTGAATTTAAAATAGAACTCATAATCAACTTGTCTCATATATGGTAACTCACAGAAGCATTATTTAATTCTGTGTGGTGATCAAACTATTATTGAAATTGATAATTCTAAGCATCCCAAGCATCTCTAGAAGACAGAATAGTGAACTCATGATATCCAGACCCTAATACTCAGTACGTGTGTAAATGTTACTATGTATGGTAAAAGAACTTAGCAGGTGTGATTAAACATCTCTAGCTGGGAAGGTTTTCCTAAATAGTATGGAAAAGTCAGATAACAGAGTCACTGTAAGAGGAAAAGAAGAGGGTCAGAGTCAGAAACAAAGATACATGATCCAAAAGCCAAGACTAAACGCATGTCTTAGAAGGGCCCATAATTTTGACTTCCAAATATGAACACAGCAGATTCAGCAATCTACTGGCTTACATAGGGTGTACACCTCATTCATAAATTGAGCAGCGTAGCATATCTAGCCTCCACAACCCATCTCAAGTGCCAACTACACAATCAATGAAATACAATGTCCTGTAGATATTTGGGGGAAGTTCAGATTGTGGGAGGGGATCTGACAAATTATTTTGATTTAATGCAAGAAAGAAATATCTCGCACACGCTCGCATTTTTGTTCAAATAGTGTAGGAGCGGGAAGTATTGTCAATATTTCTCCCTTACCTCACTGTGACTAGTCTGCATCTTTCCTGATGTTGTTTATTAATATGTGGGTACGTGAGTATCAGCAAGAAGAAAAGTCTTGATATTTGTTTAACTTTACAAAAACTCAGTTTCTCAAACCAGTCATGGTAACAGATACCTGCAGTTTCAGCATACACAAAAAAACCTCAAACCAAAAACAATCCAATTTCTTCTCCAACCACATTCAGCACAGTTTTACTTGGTACTCTGCTCCATAGAAATGGCATCCTTGCTACAAACGTCTGCAATTTAATGAAGAAAGAGAAAAGTGTACTGACTACTACTGTAAAAGTAACTTCTGGTAATCAGATCCATTCAGGAGGCCTAATGTCTTTGTCTACACCATCACCTGGCTGATCCTCCAAAGGCCGACAGCACTGCTACAAGGCGCTCAGTACTTCAGCTGGCATTTTGTAAAAGGAGACACCCACCCCTGAACAGCAAACCACGTGGGCAAATTCAACTCACATGCCAATACATGAGAGCAGTCAAATGCTTAGAATCCCTAAGCAATTTCATAGGCTTTTTCTTTCCTTTTTTTTTCTTTTTTTGAAAAGCTGTGAACTAGGGAAGTAGGAGATCCTACCTCCTAGATCCCATTTGGGTTCCTACTAAATAACGAAATTGAGCATCTCTGCATGAAACACATGATTCACTTCTTATTTTAGTCGGATCGCAGACAATCTGTTTTCTAGCAGCTGCCTACAAAATCCAAGGAGGTTGCTTAAGCCTCTGCCGTGCCAGTGACAGAACATTGTTTTGCTTCATTTTACCAATAGGTGACGCTGTGGACACTAATACGGACTGAGTAAGCCTACAAGAACTGAAAATACTAGACAAGGCTTTTTTTCTCTTTTTTTCTTTTTCCTCTTTGGGTAGGGAGAGGGGATACCCTATCCTACTTCCACATGTATTTATAGTCATATAGCCATTATTATTTACATGTTACACAGTGTAATAGTTACAAGTGTGTAATTATTATTTCTTTTCTTCCTTCATATCTTGTTCTTTTATCAAAGACTATCTTATCATTTAACCCCATTTCACATCTATTAAATAAGAAGGATGTAGTAGGTCAGGGGTAATTATATTTCCCAAGCATGCTGCCTCACTGCTGTAATTCGGAGATGAAAGCAAGAGGATCATCACAAGTTTGAGGACAGCCTGGGCTACTGAAGTGAGTTCCAGGTAAGCCCGGGCTACACAGTTGGACCCTGACTCAAAATACACTCCTTGAAAAATTAAATAAATAAAGTAAATATGTAGGTACTGATGAGAACAAGAAGCTGATAAGATTCTCTTCATTTCCCTTAAGTAACAGCATCATTGATATCGACTGGAGGGTCTGTAGCTAGAAATCTTGGATCTACTCCTGCATTTACTTCACCTTTGCCATCTCATCAGCCACCAGTTCTAACCAGTTTATTTCCAAGCCTTCTCTCTAATATATTCTTAAATTTTTAATCCCTATGATGGCTCCCTCCACTCAAATATTCACAAATCCAGATTTCATCCAACTGGAACAGGGAGCGCCCACTGGATGTGTAAGTGAGTTCCAAGAACTGGGGCCACTCAGTGGCTTGCCTAACGGGTGCAAGGCCCTGGGTTCTACCCCTAGCACTGCCAGGGAAGAAGGAAAAAGAAGAAAATTTGGCCAATACTTCTCCAATTTTGTCTCTTGAATATTACCTTAAACATGTTCTTCTACATTTCCATCTTTAGTTGCAGGAAGTTACAACAAACCAAATGACACATGTTGACAGGTTCAATCCAGAATGCCCTGACTACCTAGTAAACTCTTAGCTGTGCTTCAAGAGGCAGCTCAACTATTTTCTCATACACAAAGTCTTCTCCAGATCTTCCAAGTCAAAATCAGTGATTACTCTATCAATGCATATACGTACACATTTCCCAAATCCTGTTGAGAGCATGTTCTGTGAAAGAGACGTAGTCACTCATTTCAATTATTGAAAGGCACCTGAAACAAATTATACTTGTCGTCTGTCTATCTGAGCTTGAATCCTAAGTCTATGCTTATGTAATCATGAGGTTTTTGAGTACAGTGATACCTTTTCGAACCCCATTTGTTCACTCCTAAAAATTGATGTCGTGGGCCTGCTGTGAACCCAAAGTGAGAACACGAATGTAACCTGTTTCATAGTGCTTTTCACATTTAACACACTTCACTGTTTAGGATGGTAAACACCCTTATCTGTAAAAAACATGGGTTTCACTAAAAGGCCCATGTAGTCCCCTAAAGCTGTAACAGTTTTGACTGTCTCTATCTTGATCAGAGTGGCACTGTGTGACAGCATTGACAAATAGCTCTGTGCATGCAGAGCAGCATCAATTACAATGAGTGTAGCTCTAATTGTAAGTCATGGTGTTTTACTAAGTCTAAATGACATGAACTATGCTTTAAAATATTAATTAAAATATTAAAATAAAATCTCTAAGAGCTTTACTAATTTATGCCCTTCTGGCATAGACTTTCTTCTTAACTTCCCTTTAACATTTAATGTACACTTAATCATTTCCAAAATACTAAAACATATATTCTGGAGACATGTAATTGGCAAGCAAAAAAATATTGTCTGTAGATTCCTTAAAATACTTAAAAGATCAATTGGAGAGATGGTTCAGTGATTAAGAGCACTGGTTGTTCTTGTAGAGGATCTGGGTTGGGTTCCCAGCTCCCACATGGCAGCTAACAACTGTCAGTAACTCCAGTTCCAGGTGAATCCTATCCCTCTTGATCTCCATGGGCATTGCGTAACACCAGTGTACTTACACATATGCAGGCAATGCAAAAATACACATAAAAATATTTTTAAAAATAATTAAAGACATTCACATGACAAAATACACCCCAAAAACCTCTGGCAAATTTTATCTGTGTTCATCTAAATTTTTA
Organism: Eospalax fontanierii; assembly: GCA_035773235.1. NCBI lineage: Eukaryota > Metazoa > Chordata > Mammalia > Rodentia > Spalacidae > Eospalax > Eospalax fontanierii. Next base: position 32,703,152 of record CM069544.1, on the reverse strand, counting down.
TGATCCTTGTCCTTAATCCCAACATACATGTGGGATTAGGGACACAGACACACTCCAAAACCTATTGATTTTGTTCATATACTGTGAATGATTTTGTTATTGATTCTTTGAAACTTGCACCTGGCATTTCCTTAATGTTGTGCTGAAGATTAAACCCAGGATGACATACATGCTAGCAAAGTACATATCCTCAGATTGCTGTAGATTCTAATACCATACAATATTTAAAAGCTTTAAGTTTTTTTTTTTTTTAATTTGGTATAAGCATTCGTAAGGACTCCTCTGAGTTGGGGTATAGCTCGGAAACAGAGTTGAGTCTCCAGCACGAAGGACACCCTGGGTTCAACCTCCATAAAGAGAAAGAAGCAAGTTCTTTGATGGTGGCCCAGAAAGCTTAAACACTGGGAGAAAGTGAATCATGTTGGCGATATACTAGACCCAATGAGATAGATAGCGTCTGCTACATGTTAGACCCAATAAGATAGCGTCTGCTACATGTTAGACCCAATAAGATAGCATCTGCTACATGTTAGACCCAATAAGATAGCGTCTGCTACATGCACAGTAAGCAAAATTTCCATTCTAGGGCACATGAGCTCTAGCCAAATATTTTTTTTACAGAAAAGGTTGATAAAAAGCTACTATTGTACTCTAATTAAAGAGTATTTAATATGTGGGAAAAAACAAGGTAAAAATCACAAATTATACTTTTCTCTTGAGAATATTATCACTCATTCAGAAAACATCACTCCACCAAGCTTCTAAGTGCTGGTGTTATCTATAGAGTATCACGTGAATAATACCTGGTCTCAGATTTCAGGTACACTGTAGACTACTGGAAATATAGATATGTAACAATAACTCAACGTCTTGTATATAATTAAGTAAAGTCACAAACAATGATTCCATTAGATGAAGAGAAGTGTTTTTAATAAATCTGTACAGCTCTAGGCAGAGAATTGAACATGTGTGGTAAAACTGTAAATTCTAACGGTATACATTGTTTAAAATCCCTAAGGTCTTTTTGTTTGACACAGCTGACCCGGAACTTGCTGTACAGATCAAGCCCACCTCAATCTCATAGAGATTCATTTGCCTCTGCCTCTTGGGATTAAAGACATGTGCCACCACACCTGGCTTTTGCCCTAGATTTGTGTCATATAACGATTGTAATAATAATGAACTTCAGACTGGAGATGGCTCAGTGGGAAAGAGCACTTGCCATGGAAGTATAAGGACCTCAAACCCACCTAAAAATATGAACATGTGTTGTGTTAGTGATTCCAGTGGTCTTAAGGAGAAAGGAAAGGTGAAGACAGCTAGCAAGACATATATCGCAAAACCAAAACAAACAAAAAACAGCAAAAGAGATTCTGTCTCTAACAAGAGAGAAGGTGAGAACCAACCCAGGGTTATCCTATGACTATCTGACCTCCACATCAGCATGTGGCATGCACATACTTACATTCACACAAACAAATATGTGCATACATGATCATAAAACACACACATACACAGAGGGAGAGAGTGAGAGAGAGAGTGAGAGAGCCACACTGTGATCATTTTCATACAGTACATAATGTACTTTTATCTTACTCACTCCAGTTTTGCTCTTAAAATGTTTCCCCCAATTTACTTTAAGACTCCATGTGAGTCTCACATTTCAGAACAATAATCTATGGACCTATAGCGTACCCATGGATGTCATACGTAGATGAAGATGGTACAGAGTGAATGTGAATGGGGCAAACTGACAGTCTTGTGGACAGTAAGAAGAGGAGAGAGAAGTCTGCAAGTTGGAGCATGCTGGAGGCAAAGGCATGCTGATCTCCATGAGTTCAAAGACAGTCTGGCCTCCATAGTGACTTCTGGGTCATCTAGGACTGCACAGTGAGACCCTGTCTCAAAGTGAAAAAGAAGGAAGGAAGGAAGGGAGGAAGGAAGGAAGGAAAGAAAGAAGGAAACAAAGAAAGGAGAAAACTGTATTTCAGAATATAATTTCTTGATGCATATATTGGTACAAAAGTTTCAAAGAAAAAAAATGTTAATTCAGTGACATTATAAGTCTGGATTATTCGGCCTCTAATGCTTTAAATAAATAAAATATACCTATAGTATCTTCAACTTATTCTTTTCAAATTCACATTATACAACACCTAAAAGACTAATGGTAGAATCTTTGAAATTACTCAATTGGAATTTATTAATTTGTCTCTTTTCAAGTGCTGGGTATCAAACCAAGGCCTTGTGAGTGTGAGGCAAGCACCCACTACAGACATACATCTCCCAGCTTTTATTCTTTAAAAAAGCCTATGTTCTTTTGAGTTTGAATACCAATTATGCAGAATCCAAAATATTGATTAATATTATCATTAGAAAATAATGAATAAATATTTTATAGCATCTGATATGCATTCATTTTTCTAAAAATATTTATTTCTTTATGTATGTGTGTGTGTGTGCTTTCATTAGTTTATGTGTACCATGTGTGTGCAGGCATTCACAGAGGCCAGAGGGCATCAGAATCTGGAATTAGAATTACAAGCAGTTGTGGGCCATGTAACGTAGGTGCTGGGAACCAAACTCGAGTCCTGGAAGAACAGTAAGTATTCTTAATTACTGAGTCATCTTTCCTGCCCTTAGATATGAATTCTCAAGCAATATTATATAAAAAATATTTACACTAAGAATCACAGACCTTATGGAAAAAGTGTATCTCTCAAATTTTTTAAACTAAAAGAACCAAAATTTACCAACAAAATTCACAGTACTAATAACAATACTAGCACAATTAAATCTTCCCTGATGTTTACAAGAAGCCACTGCAGCTTCTCCATGTAGTCCTGTGTAACAGGAAGTACGTATTCATTCCTTATTCAAGAGCCAGTGCCTCGAAGAAGAAACAGGCTTCAAATTAGACAACAATTGTATCAAAACTGAAAATAAGATTCAAAGAAAGGGTTTTTTTTAATGCATCTTTTTCCCCTTAAACAAATGCCTTTTTATCTCTTCTATCTATAACTTCAGCTTCTCCAGAAGCCTGACATAGTAAAAAGAACTATGTTTAAATAGTTAAATAGTTAAAACTATGTTTAAATCCCAAACATGCTCTTTCTATATGAAAGAAAGAGATTTTCTAATAGTGTCTCTTGCATTGTCAACTAAAAAAGAGAAAGAGAGAAAGAGAGAGAAACACAGTCTGGAGGGATGGCTCAGTGGTTAAGAGCACTGGCTGCTCTTGCAGAGGACCAGGATTCGATTCCCTGCACCCACATGGTGGCTAACAACTGTCCGTAACTCCAGTTCCAGGGGGATCAACGCAAACATGCAGACAGTACACTCACACATAAAATTTAAAAATAATAGTAAATAAGATATTTTAAAAAATAAAATAAACTTTTCTATCACTTCAAAACATTAACATTCTGGGAGAACTTATATGCAAACCCCAACAAATTTATGTCTTATTGATCATCCCCCACTTTAACACCAGCATGAAATAGTTATCATTAGGGGAACATGCATAATGAGCAATAGACTACTTTGGACTAATGATTTCCAGAACTATAGAGGCTATTAAACCTAAGTGGATTTGACACCTTTAAAAAGCTATTCATCATAATGACAAAGTCAAAGAACATCTTGCATACAAGATTCCCATGAGCATCTATTTACTATGCGAAGCTTACAAAACAGGTAAGAGATGCATGTGGCAAGAAATGAACTTTTAGAAATATTGATCTTTCAAATAGCTCAAAACAGGTACTCGCCTGGTTTATTTTGGACTTTCTTGTGGTATACTAACCTATGAAATAAAGGATTCACTTTGTCAAAAGGGAGCTGTGATACTGGACATCTGCCACTGATACCTTGACCTACGAGTGCTTTCAGCTATTAGTGAATGAGGCAGGCTTTCTGATTCTGCTCCATGAACTTGGATGTCCAATTAACACAACACCCCTCTGGTGACTTCAGGCTAAATAACTACTCTTGGTAGGTCCCTGACAGATTTTATTGCACAGGCCAAAGATGTAATCTTAAAAACTAACTACTGTTGCACTTTTTTTAATGAAAAAAGTCATAGTTGTAACTTGAAATATTAGGCTAGAAAAACAATAGTCTGGGCGCTGTTTAAAAATCTCTAGCCAAAAACAATATTAAGAGGCAGAAAAAAATGATGATTATTTCAGCTGAGTGATGAGAATATGGGTCTTTATTTTTATGAGTTTGAAATTTCTATTTCCAGATGGAGGAAGAAAGGAACTACAGCAATAAAAAATATATTTGATCAGTAGAGTGAGTATTACAGTTACAAATACAAATAAACAAAAATGAAACTGTATGGTCGGTTTATTTAGTTTGCTAAATTCCTGTGGCTTTAAACATTTATTACCAACATACATATATATGACCCATGAAATCAAATTCTGAGAAAACACATGTCTATCTTCAGAGAATTTCATTAAGACAAAGTTTGGTTACCACAATGAATCTGACAGCTACCGTGCTGTCAAATATTGCTATCCCAAGAAAGCCTGAGAGTCTCTGTTATAAACATTCATGTTTCAAAGAAATTGAATTTTTCTCTTTAATTGAGCAAGTTTTGCCCTATCAGTGCTGGTCTAGAAACAAATGTCGTTAATTTCATGTTCAGTTACTAAATAAAGACAGAAAAGCAAAAACTACTCTCATCTTTGCTTCTTGTTTATTACATTTATAAGCAAGACCTCTAGTTCTTTTATGCCAGAAATACAGTTAATTGAGCAGACCATATTCTGTGGATTGTTATATAATTGTCATTTTTAAATGTTTTACAAAATTGGAGAGAGCCATGCCTGATAGCATGGCTCTAAAATAAATCTGCCATCTTCTGATGTTAACCACATGCACGTACTTAGCATTCAAAGTGGCTTCAAATACACAGGCTTCCTGATAGGAATCTGAAGTAGTTATGACAATAACTCATTAGTAAATCTGTAGCAAGGGAAGATAGAGCACACTTCTTCATCCCAGTCTGAATAATGGATATATCAGGTAAGATGCATAATTTCACAGTAGGACTCCATTCCAGAAGCAAAACCAGAAACAATTTCTTATTACAAAATCACAGGATTACTGATCGTTGCAATAAAGAATATAGGTGTTGACTGCTTAACTGTGCACAGAGTGACTAGGGGTCATGGAAGTTGAGCTGGATATTGTCAAGGTTGATAGAGAAGAGCTAAACCACCTACACATTTGTTGACTTCAATTGAAAAGTAACTAGAAGTTATGGTGTTTCCATGGATAATATTCACTTAGCATTCACTCATCAAGGCTTTTGAGCACTTCCTCTGTGCCAGGCTCAGTCCCAGTCTCTTGTACAAGGAACACAGGCTGTACTTTTCATACTAAGTGTTGCATAATTCCTTTTCATTACACAACAGTTACCACCAGTTTCTGGCCTCTGCATAAAAAAGGGGATGAGGGAGGAGGCAGGGAATCAATCTGGAAAAGTGAAGAAAAGAATTTGTTGAGGACAGTTTTCTGTTGTGTTGTTACAAACTGACAGCTACTAGAAGCTAAATTCAAGAGCGTGATGGGAGATATGACTTTCTCAGTAAAAGGAATTATAGGTACAGTTTCTACCTCTGTGCTCGAATTTCTGCCCAGAAAACAGTTTGAATATACACGGGGTTTAGAGAATGGTGGCAAGAGGAATCACTTTTATATTTGTCCTCCTTGTAAATCTCCTACAGCGTGCTAAATGTAACATGCAAACTCATAATCTGCCATTGGTAACATCGCTGTCTTTCCTACAGCAATCGTTTCTGATCTCTCCAGCTGGACTTTAACTCCAGCGGTAAAACCAGCAGCAGGAGAAAATGAACTCTTAATTGAATACAAATTTCAGCCTAAATATTCAGGAAAAGCTAAAGAAATTTACAAATACTTGCATGTGAGCAAAGGAGACATTTTGAAGGGGAAAATGAGGATTGTAATATAGAATATTCCTCCTCGTCAGGCATGAGTCTGATTTGGCTGGAGACGATAAACATGCACTAATCACAAGGGCCAGGCTTTGTGCTGTGCACTGGAATAGAGGCAGTAACATGAGCATTGTCTCTCATCACACTCACAGCTTTAGAAGACACATTGAAATACGCCATTATTTTCTTTCCATTTTACAGATTTCTGTGGTTGCATAGTGTCCTCCAGAGGCATATGTTAAAGGTTTGGTTCTTCACTTGTGACATTATTGGAAGGTGGTAGAAACTTTAAGAGATGGCATTAGTGGAAGGATTTAGGTCACTGGGACAGGCCTTGAATGGGATACTGGGACCCTGATCCCTTCCTGTCTGTCTCTTTGCTTCCTAGACACTGTGAAGTAAATAGACTTTTTCTACCACACACTCTTGCCATGATGTGTTCTGTAGCCATGAGTCCAAAACACCAGTGTCTGAAACCATGAGCCCAAATAAACCTTCTCTCCTTCTAAACTCCTGTATCTGTCAAGATAACAGAAAACTGGCTAAAACAGAGACAAACAATAAAGCACAGCAAGGTGAGTGTGATTCACATAGCACAGTGGGACACACACTCATGTCTTATCTTTCCGGGGGTCCTTTCTATATCATAATGCCCCAGTTGAGTTCTGTCTTTACAAGTTGCTATTTACAGTAATGACAAAACTAATTTTTAATCATATGCTAAGTGCAGCGTTAAAACAGTTAACATTTAAATACATTCCCTAATTGAGTCATCAAGATAGTCTGATGCAGGTATCATTGTTATCACTGTACAAATGAGTGAATTCTTACTAAACATTTAGGTTGTGATCAAAAAATCCCAAGAGAGCTCCAAGATTCTGATTTAGTAACTCAGGCTTGCAAACCAAGGTACAAACTTTGAATAAACCCCGGATGGTTGAAAAGCAGACAAGTAAAAGAAACATACTTTATATTGATGATAATTTCAACTTTTCTAAGCCCCTCTAGCTAACAGGTTGACAAGATTTTTATATAAAAGGACCAAACAAACACTGAAGGCTTTTCAGGTCAATGTCTAATGAAATATTTGCATAAATTACCTGATCTTAAGGTTGGATGTATCATACAAAATAAAGTATGGGTGTGACTATGTTCCAGTAAAACCTGAATTTTCATATACTGTTCATAAGGCATAAAATGTTCTTTTGTTTTTTAAATCATTGAATGTGTATCTATTCCTAAGTTATAGACTATAAGATAGTTGTGCTGCATTTAGCCTTCTGAATATTTTTACTTATATGTGTCCCAGCCATCTGTCTCAGACGTTTGTTCCAGCTGGAGTATTAGTTGATAGAACATTTTCCCCCAGCTATCCCTACAGGCATTTGTCACTGCATGCTTCTTGTGTTTCCTCCTTCTTGTCTCTGGTCTTGCTACCTTGAGCCTGGTAATTCTCTCATTCTAAATTCGAAGATATCAGAATATTTTTTTAAAATAGTTGTACAAACAATGTCATGAGAGCTTTGAAGAAATAAACTAATAAACCAAGACATGTTTATGATTTTTTTTAAAAAAGTGTATCATAACAAATAAGGAGCTTTTGCAAACTATGCGAACCATATCCACAGAATGATAAATAGATTTTACCATGTTCGTGGATCGTTACCAGCAAGCAATAAGTTTATAAACTGTAAGAGAGGAACATTTGACAGCCAATCACATAAGTTCATATTGGCTGGGCATCTTTGGACATCAGACCTTTGCCTCAGAGTTTTAGTCTATATATAATCACATCCTTAAGGCTTTCACTTCATTGAATCTTCTTTCTAATAAAATGCTTCTACCACACTTTCTATGGCAAAAATCATCTGTTGTGATACATCACAACTGAAAGCAAATACCTTTCCAAACGGGTCAGTAAAGATTTGGTTTATTATGTACTTCATTCTCTTTAGCTATAACTCATCTCTTTTCTAGTTCATTTCTTTCACTTAAAAAATTTATAATTTATTATTACTTTTATTTTATGTGTATGAGTACATTGCTTGCATGTGTGTAAATGCTCTCAAGTTGTGAAATGCCCACGGAGGTTAGAAGAAGGCGTCAGATCCCATAGAAGTGGGGTTAGGGACAGTTGTTTGCCTCCATGTGGGTTCTGGAAATTAAACCCGAGTCCTCTGTAAAAGCAGCCAATGTTCTTAACTGCTGAGCCATCTCTCCAGTCCCTGTTTCAGGGTTTAATTATACAGCAAACAAAAGGACAGATTTGCATGTAGAACACTTGAAAATGTTCAAAAACTATGCTATGACTTTATGAACATACGATAGTGACATTTGCAAAACTAAAACTCTTACAGATTTCCATGGGTAAGATAATCCTAGGAATCAACCAACCCAATTTCTTCTCCAGTCTGACTTTAAATCAAATTCTTTTTCAAAAGGAAACCCAGTAATTATTTAAATACCTGCCGTCAGAGGATACTTAATAACTACTTAAGGAGTTTTATTATCTTTCAACGCCAATGGCTCTTCCTTCTGCATTTTAAATTAGGATTCTCTCTGTAATTTTCAGTCACTTGCTCCTTGAACACTGTATTTCTTACATAAGTAAATGACATTATATAACAATGTATGCAGGTGCTGATGAAATAGACAGATGTATATATGATCATACATTGCATGTTTACATATAAGTTCTTTTGCCCAAATAAATAAATCAGAAAAACTCAATAATTGTTCATAGCTGTGCCTTGAGTGCTTTGATTTCAAAACCTGCTAAATTATGTTATACATTGAGAGAGACAAGAGAAATATGCTTTGAATCAAAGTAAGCTTGAGAAAAAAATCATTTGATAGTTTCATCCTCATCTGCCTAAACTCAGAGATGTAAGATTTTTCTGAATCTCAAATTCAAAGGAAATAAGAGGTTAAATTGGAATTCCATGCAAATATTGGAGACAAAACTTTGAGGTGGGGTGCTGAGTTCTTGGATCACTCAACTAGATGCAATAAGATCAAAAAGGAATGTTCTGAAATTCCCTTCAGAAACCCTCAATATTCTAAGTTAAGTAAACTAAATAGCAAAGTAAAAGATTGTGTTTTATGTTTTTGTTTTCATATTTGTATTTTGAGGCAGGGTCTTACTGAGTAACCCTGGCTAGTTTCAAACTCATGATCCTCCTGCCTTAGCTATCTGAATGCTGATTAAATGCATGAATCTCTACACCCAGCAAAGATATAATATCTCAAGACTTCTCTAATTCAAGTCCTCACTCCTGCTTGACCAAAGAAATAATCTGAACTCCAGTAAGTACTACAACAATCTAGATAATACAGGTACAGAATTGATTACTAGTCAAAAACTGTCAATGCATCAAAAACTAAAATATCTATTCTGGAACTATTTTCTTTACCTCTTCCTTCTATGCAAATGAAAGCAACAGTAGCATCATGTAAAGTAAATAAATGTGACTTATTACCATTATAGTGTATCTGCACATGAATATTTACCAAACGACAAAGTAATCATAGAGCTCTGTCCTTGTTGAAAGCATGAGTTCTTCAAGGTCAAGAGCCTTGTGTTAATTACTGGCTTAATGATTGTGTTCCCAGTAACCTACATTCGACACCTTGGAATATACTAAAGGTCTTCAACAAATGTTTATGGAAGAAATAAACTAAATATGTTGGTTTTGCTTAACTGACTCTTTAGATAATTGTATTTTTAGAATTAATGCTTTGCTAGACCAAGATTATGTTAAACAGTTACTAAACTATGAAATCAAAAGCTTTGTTTTAAATACTGAGCACATAATTTGCTGAATCACATGGATGTCCTGTTAAAGTCTCTCCTTGACTACGTAAATTAGAAGACACAGACTAGACTTGAACTTGCCAATAGACAATGAGCAGCAGAAAGTTGGACATGCAGATTCACTTCATGGATCTTTGGGCTATTTCTTCAGTATTTTGTATAAGAATTTTAAATTTCATTTTCATCTTGGACAATTAAACAGAACACATTTTATAAATGTATCTAAACTTGGAGCTGGAAAGATGGCCCAGTAGTTTAGAGCACTGGCTTTTCTTGCAGAGGACCCAGCATGTACATGGTAGCTAACAACTCTTGTTTACTCCACTTCCACGGGATCTAATGCCCTCTTCTGACCTCTGTGGTCTCTGCACATCACTGCTGCATTTACACACATGCAGACAATATGCTCATAAATATAAATTAAAAATAATTAAATATTTTAATATGTATTTAAATTTGGTTCTAGCCAGGGATTACCAAATGGAGCTTACTCAGCCAGACAACAAAAATGTTTGCAAGAGAATGCAACTATGGTTTGGGAGAATGCAGCTGTCACGTCTTGTTGGCCACCTCTGGTTGCTCCCATCACTGCTGAATTTTAAATCGGGTTGAGGAATGAATTCATGTACCCATGATCATGTTAACACTAGGGCTTTCTTTGTTTACTTTACAAAATTCCTTGGATTGGGTTAAATCAAAGTCTGGAGCTTAAAGGAGGAAATGTTAAGTTCTTACCATTTTCATGGTAAAGAACTCAGAAGACTCTACAGAGACTAAACCACAGAGCTCTCAACACTTAGTTCAAAAGGTTGGTTAGTGGCTTTTCTTAAAATAAATGATTGAACTTAGCACAGACTTACTTGTAGATAAACTGAGGAACTCCCTCATAGAAAATTTGGTTTCTAAAAAGACACACAGATATCTATCATCAAAATCTTACTTATCAAGTCTGGTATGGTGACACATGTCTAAATACAACATTCCTTTGAAAGACTGAAGGAAGAGTATCTCAAGTTCAAGTCTAGTCTGGGCTATACAATGAGACCTTTCCTCAGCATAAACAACAGAAATTTATTTATCAATGAGAAATAGAACATCTGATGCCTTAAATCTAAGCCTGGGCCATGGGATAGATCTTAAAGCTTGGCAGATAATACAATGAAAACCTAAGGAACTAGAGGTAGGTCTTGAGGGCTGCCTGAGCTACCTGCTTCCTGACCTCCAGTCAGCAAGATGTAACCAGACACCTCCTGCTCCTGCTGCAACAATTAGAAGCCACTCCCACAACCAAACTTTTAACTCCATGATGGACAAGACCTTCTCAAAACTTGAGCCAAAATAAATCTTTCCTCTCTTAATTGTTTGTGAAATATTTGGTCACAGCCAAAGAAAATCAATGTATATACAAATGTTTATATTAACAAGTACAGATTTCATGTCCAAATTATAAAAAGATGTCTTAACAGGTAGGAAGAACAAAGCAATTAGCCCTATAGCTGAATGATGAGCAATCCCAGGCATTTATGAAACAAGAAATGGAAAGGCCAATAAACACGAAAAGATTTTGCTATTACTAATAAGCACAGAAAATAAAATTTAATCTAAAATGAGGTGCAATTTATACACTCATGAGACTGGAAAAAATAATAAGCATTCTGCTGATAAGAGATACTGAGGATGCCCAAAGGCTGCTGATGGGTGTATATTAAAGGCAAATTGGCAATATCTAGTAATGCAGGAAACACATCCCCAGGGACCCAGCATTAATATTCAGCGGCTAAATAGGTTAAGTTAAAAAAACTCATGTATGTGTAAGCCCAATTGTAACACAAAGCTGGCAACAAAACCTTCTTGAATAATGAAAATTCAGAACAGACAAACCTCTCTAACAAGGAAATCGGCCCACTGAAGTATAAACATGAGAAAATTTAACAGTAAAAATTAATAAACTACAAATAAAAATACTGTTTCTTAAGAAACTACAGGGCAGCTTTTCACAAGAACTCATGCAGAGTGGTAACATATAAGTGCCAGAGATGCACAAACACTTCTTGGATGAATTTTCTACTTCAGTGTGACGGCAGTTAAACCACTGATCCATCAACACACAAAGAGAGACAATCACATAACACACAGAAGCTACCAGACCTATCATGTCCAAATGTAACGAACTATTGGATCCATCCACCCAGGAAGTTCAGGGGGAAAATAATCCTCTCAAAAGACACCATGGAGACAATTGAATAGTATATCTATTGGCAGAGTAACAGCTTAGGCTCTCCTCTGTGTGACATGTCCATCCATAGGCTGATGGTAGTATGTACAAGTTCCACGTAAACTTAAGCCAGATAAAATCCCAGAGTGAATCTGGAGAGGCTGGTAAGAAACTCCAACCCTGCCTGAGGAACCATTGGTGATCGATGGCTACTGGGAGGAGACTAGTCAGTCTAATTAAAGGGTGAGACTCAGTAGGCTGACCGGGCTCCAGTGGATGGACCCACAACACAGAGGACTTAGGGAAGAAGACCTACATTTAAAACCTATCGTAGTGGGTTTCAGATTCAGATGGGATCTAAATTTGATTAAAATATATTGTACAAAGGGCTGGAGAGATGGCTCAGCAATTAAGAACACTGTTCATTCTTGCTGAAGACCCTTATTCAATTTCCAGCATCCACATGGAGGCTAACAACCATCTGTAACTCCAGTTACACAATGAGCAAAGGGCTCCCTCTAAAGGCACGTCCCCAATAACCTGCTCCTAGGCGCACCTTCTAAAGGTTCCATCACCTTCCAATACTGTCACCTTGGTAACAAACCCTTACCATGAAGACCATTGAGGAACACATATCTCAACCACATCACTGGATGCTTTGCTCTTATAAAATGTCAACAAATACACTCAATTTTTGTCAGTGTCTATGTCTTTTACAGGGTTAACAAAGGTACTATAAATAAAACGGCTTATTCATCAGCAAAACTTATAGCAAACAGTGTTAGATTTGAAGGGAATTTAAAATTTTCTACTTAATTTACCTAATACTTTTATATTTATCTATTATATGTATTATTTCTACTGGTAAAGTAAATTGCTCTTTTAGAACCAGAAACCATTTTTAAGGATCCTGCCTTACAAACCATATAACAGAGGTCTGAAAAGAAACCGAAGCATTTGAAGGACATGACCGCGGAAGCAGTGTCTCTCAGAGTAGGCATTTATGCATTCGTTAAGGAAGAAGAGATGCAGGATTAGGGTCTGTTAATTCTTCATTTTAATATTTGTTAAGTCCAATCTCTATTTATAGTTATTCAAACTTGCAGTACATTGTGGATCTTTTTAAATTAATGGATGGTTCTTAAATTAACAGAAGCAAACATGAACCAGTACCAGTCACAACAGGACAGGATTCTCAGTTTGTTTATATGTAATGCTTCCCATATCTCCATGATAATAAAATTTGGGAGCATTCTTATTGTACTATGAATATTGTGACAAAGCTTCATCAAATAGCATCACTTTCTAAAAGGGACATACCAAATCATGTTCCATTGTAGCTATTAGTGAGTGGTGACAGCTAATAATAGCAAGAACATAAAAATAACAGGGCTAAGGATGTAGTTCAGTGGAGGAGTACTTGAATATAGCATCATGTACTAGACCTCAATTTCATTCTCTGATTCATAGAATAAACCAATGAAAATAGAGCCAAGCACTAACACTTAGCCAGAACTATTTTAGATTTAAAAAAAAAAAAAAGTTGTACGTGTTCATATGCTACAAATTCATTATACTCATAGACACTTTCCCTGTCAGTATTCATATCAACAAATGCAAGAATAATATGAAACAATTAAAATACATTTCATTTACTGCTTTCAAAAGCCTCGAAGAATCCTCTGAAGTCAATGCATTTATCTTCACCTTGTTGATAAAGATACTGAGCCTTACAAGGTTTAGCATATTGCTAGTCATCTATCCAGAAGGGAAGTAACAGAATGGGAGGTGGGCCTGGGCACTTTGTAGGAAGCACCCCGGAAGCCATCTAGTCTTTGGAGGACATCACATACTTGCAGTTTCTCAGTGACTGGAGAGGTAAGTAAGAGAGAATGAAAAGAGGAAAATAAGACCGTGTCCTACAATCACAAAATATCCAAAAAGAACGTCTTTAAATATAGCTTCTAATCACTTTAAAGAAGGAGCATATCGAGGCCCTCTTGGTCTAAACCACATTTACATTTACTTATTTGTTTGAATCCTTGGGCCTTCACAAACACAGTGACTGGCACTTGCATATTCCTGGGGAGAGTCTACCTTTAGCATCCTGACCAGAAGTCTCTACTTGAGTTAATAGAAAAAGGAAAACTGCATAATTTTTAAGAATTAGATAAAGTACAGTAAAATTAAACAGCAAGTAAGTAGGCAGGTCACAGAGCATTGATGAGAAATGCCATGTACAACCTGTGCATTTGGTTCCTGAAGTCAGGATGGAACAAAAGGAATTATACATACACACTACGGTCTGTTTCAGTATGCTGTCTGAGAGCACATGACAGAAGAGAACCTCCAGAAGCATTAAGTCAGACTAACCACTCTAAACAAACTAATGCTGAAGGAGATAGCTAAATGCCTGGTAACTTATTGCCTGTTTCACAGGTTTATTTAACGCCTTTCCTTCTGCAGTTCCTGGCGGCATAAAATGTGACTACAATAAAATCATGTGAAATACACAACTCTGTGTATCTGCATAGAAAGAAGGGTTTTAGACATGTAAATGAAAGTCTTTCAAGTGGCGTGAAAATCTAGGAATCACTTTATGAGCATTATATCCAACACTTAGCCAGCGCTAAGAAAACCTCATTTTGCCTTCTGTAATTTTCTTAAAGTGTTTTCTAACTCTAGTCTGAGGAGTTAAATCTTAAGAGAAAGCACTTCTACTAATCGAACAGCAAAATAATTCTTTATCTCTGTCTGTCAGTGAATCATTACAGAAACCCTTCCACAAATCTCTTATGCTTCCTCCTCTGATTAGTATCAACCCCCCAGCGAAAGCTCAGACAGAAAATGAGGGCTCTAAAAAGTTTATAAGGACTTAAGAAGAATAAGTTGCTTCTGATCTGAATGTCATAAGCTTCTATAAGAAAACTGCACACTTTACATGGAGAGCTTTCCAGAATTATGATTTTTTTTCTTTTTACCATTCTTTTGAGTTTAAGTATCTGTTTACATAAGCAAAACAAAACAAAATGTTTTAAACCACTATTGTAATAATTACATTTTGGTTTAAAAATCAAAACTATGATTCTAACTGTATTTTATTTTTCACTCTTTTGATAAATGCTACTAACATCACAGTTAGAGACAGACAATGTAGGAGACAGGAGAGTTGTTACAATCACTGCTAAGCTATTTCTTAAAATCCAGTACTTTGTCTACACAGATCTTTTTACTATGTGCAGATCCAGTTGTCCCCTTGTGGAAAATGTAAGGACATGATCATTTGATTTTAAAAGCAAAATTCTGGAGTGTTAGGTATGGAGAGCATGCCTGTAATCCTATTACTGAGGCCAGAAGATCACAAATTGGAAGCCAGCCTGCACCACAGGGAAATATACTGCCTCAAAAAAGGAGGAAGAGGAAGAATGATGACATGATTGCATCGACAGTGTGATTTGTCAGCACATCTGCATTTCTAATTCACACATTTGAAATGTACCTTTTGTATTAAAGAAAATCCTAAGCCCCAGAAATTTAGACATAAATAACTGATTCTGGGTTCACAGCAGCCTTTAAGGAGGTCACTATCAAAGGGAAATATTAACTAAAATTAAGGATTTATAGTACTGATGACAGAAGCATGAGCCAGGTGTCAAGACAGGCAGAAAGAGGCATGTCTAACCCCTGACTCGGACAAGGCAGGACAGAAGGGAACAGTTCTGTGAGCTTTTGAGAAAGTTCAACGTACAAAAGGCAAAAGTCGCCATTCTCTATTGTAAAAGGAAAACTGGAGAGGACCGAGGAAGATTGTGTTTCCGGTTGCACTAAGGCCAAGTTAGATGGTTGGAAAGTACACGATTAATAAATGGATCTACTGTAGGAACATTGGGTAAGGGGCATGGATTTTAGACCCATTTACACATGCATTTCCATGTAATGAAATTACCTCAAAATTACCTCAAAGTTCAGTGAGTAGCTGTGGTGAGCGCATGCTGAAGGGAAGACTAGGGACTCAGTGTGTGAGAGAGAATACAACAGTGAGAACAGATGTACCTAGAAAGGAATGGAGCTAGTACCTGCAAGGCAAAGGTGTTAGGGAATGAGTGATGGATTTGGTAGCTAGTGCAAAGCTGCAGGAAGGGGGAATGTTTGCTACTTGTCTGTGTTTCAAGAATAAATCTTTTTTATCTTCAAATATACCTTAGCTCACACTTCCAATTACTGAACTCCATTCTGAGATTTTAGTAAATGTTTACAGAATTGATTTCTCCTATTCATGTTTGTTTAAAGCCTAATGATCACTTACCTCAAGAAAGTTGTTTGAGAGTTAATAAAACCACACTGTGTGCTGAATTTTCCCTTGATACTTAATTATCATGTATAAATCAAGCAAAGCTCAAATAATTCAAATGTCTAGCAACTCTCAGGCTTAAAACATTCTCTCCTGCCAAGAACAGGGAGGATCTTTGCAAAGTTTACAGTTAAGAAGACAATCAAAGCAATGATTTCCAGGGACCAAACATGCTCTACTGTAGGGAAGTGACTGGTGAGGGGACGAGTGAAGTAAGGCCTTGGTACAGTACCATGCAGTTCCAATAGCCGGAATCATCCTGAGTCTAGAGGCTGGGAAAATGATTCTACCAATCCCCAAATTCATGATTCCTCTTTAAACTGCCTGGTTTTCCTCTATCCTGGCTGATTGATTACTTTTTCATGTGATACCTCACTGAAATCCACATGAGAAGAACAGCCTAACTCTGTTTAATTACTCTATGACAAAATACATTGCTCAGATATAAAGACTGAGTTTTGCCTTTGGGCGCACTACCTAGTTGTGCTGAAGCATCAGGATATTCTGTGTAGTTTTACTTCTCATCACCAATTAGAAAGACCTTTCACAGAGCAAACTTCACAGGCAGAAGGTAGGGGAAACACATAAACCTTTGTCCTTGTCATGGCAGTCACTGAGACAGATATCAGATGGAGTTTGCGTCTTTAAGAGACCACAATAAACAGAGATCAATAGTGACCCACATTGAACACAGAACATGAATGATAAACATAAGCTGCTGTTACATGCCAGTGTTTGTTACTGTACTTAGTTCATGCTAGCTCATCACATGATTGGTGATTCTCAATAGATGTCAAAAGTGTGCTGTTTAAAGGAGGATTTTCCTAAAAGAAACTTCAAGTTGCAAAACTTGAAGGGTGTTCAGAATTATACACTAATGCACATTGGTCTTTGACAAGCCCAACCCAAAATGTAACCTGGAAAGAGACAGCAGGGGAGGGAGGCAGAGAGGAGGAGAGGAGGTGAGAAAGAGGAACAGGGAGAGGACATATGTGTGTGCTCTATCGCACAAGCTCAGAGTACATGTGTGTGCTGGGGGTAGCCATGCACAAATATCCACCTGCATACGTTCTCTCTTTTTCAGTGATTACTCTGCCTTTCTTATCAGATGTGCTGTTCTGATCTCCAGGCCTGGGTGATTGCTTTCTGAATCATATTGCAAAAGCTTTTCTGTTTCCATTTCTGCACCAGGGCTGCTGATATATCTTGTTTCCAGGCAAGTCCTGTGGCTCATTTAACTTTTGTGTATAGGTACATGAAAACTTGGCTCATTCAAAGTGAAATATTTGCAATAATAGGTGAGTTTTATGATAAAAAATCCACATAGTTATCATGACTATTTTACAGATGACACTGTGCCTCAGTGTAGTTGTGTTTGTTTCATGTTATTGCTGAAATACCTGTTTAGAAATTGTGATTCTGTTGTACTAGAAACAGCGTGAAGAATTCCTATTATTACAGTTAAAGCTGCTAGATGCTATAAAAGCTTATGCCAAATGTATTCCAATTACTTCATTTAATCCCTATGACAAACTTATAGCATCGGAACTATTGTTAGCAACTAAAGAAAATGAATGGTGTAGAGAATTTATTTCCTTTACCTTCACAGTATTTCTTGGAACCAAACTCTTAGCTGGAATTTAAAATGAAAACTAGGAGAGTCTAAGTTCACATTTTTACACACAAAAAAATCTGAGCTTCACATAAAAATGTTGGTTTTTACCAGTGTTAAAAATATATCAGAATAGGTTGGGGTCTGGGAGTGTACCTCAATGGTAGAGTACTTGATTAGGATGCACAAGGTTGTGAGTTTGAACTCCAGGAACACACACACACACACACACACACACACACACACACAAACTCTCACACACAAATCAGAACTTTCTTTCCCGAGATAAAGGAAGCACCCTCACAGTCTATTGTCAGTTCATTGGCACCAGTCAATAAAGGTACTTGTAAGCTTCTCATTGAAAAAGAAATTGTCAAGTGATGGAAAAGTTTAGCAAGATTTAGTCTTTCACAAGTAGCTGGCTCAAAATCGCCTTGGTTAAAGCTGGTGTGCAGTTAAGTGGATGAGCGTGTTCTTAGCAGACAGGAGGCACTGTATTCCGCCTCCAAGCACCCATTCCATGCCCAGCATCCAAACAAACACCTGGCTCGGCCACAGGCCCTCTTATTGTCTCCACTAGGTATAGGCCTTTTAAAGTTCTACAACTGAGGTATACACTTGTTCCCCAGGAAAGTTGCCTGCTTACAAGAAGGACAGCCAAAAGTAAAGCTTGGCCTTAAGCACATTTGACATATCAGCTTCCAGTTAGTTGTATCATGTGTCACCTTCTTAGGTGGGGATCCTTGAACAAGTATCTTCATCAGTGAAATGTGCTTACTGTCACTCATTTCATAGAGTGATGTAAAGATTCACTCTGTGAACCTACATGAAGCCCTTGATGCCTACCACAATGTGAGCACTTGATAAATAGCAGTGATGGTTATTAGTAAAGACATGCAGATTCCCTTATGAGCTGTTTTCTCAAGCAATAGTGTTTAATTCTTTTTCAAGATAGCACAGTATTTTTAGGACATTTAAAACTGCCTTGGTTGAGGCTGCTGTGTCCTTTCTTCGGAATTATAAAAATGATTTTATCTTTTTATGAGTTAAAAATGACCTTATCCTTTGGTCAGTGGCACTTGTTGCCATACTTGGTGACCTGAGTTGAATCCCTAAGACCCACACTGTGGAAGGAGACAGCTAACCACTGCAAGCTGTCTCTTCCGTATGTGCACTGTGGCACTCACATGTGTACACATAAAGAAATAAAAAATTATTTTATCTTTGGGGGTGAGGACCAGGACTAACCCAATTCTAGAAAGAAAAAAATGATACGAATATTCCAATGGGAACATTTTTCTTGAGACAGGATCTCACTACACAACCCAGGCCTAGAACTTCCTGCCTTGGGCTTGATGAGAACATGTCTGAAGAGAGGAATGAAAGACAATGTTTATAATAACATTGAATTATAATGCTACACTAACAAAAATTATCCTTCTTAATAAAGAGGATTCAGCCCAAATTTCTTTATTGTTCAGGAAAGGAAATATATTTCTATCAAAATCTCCTAAAAATAACAATTGAATTTTTGAACATATTAACTATGTATAGTGGAGATATTTTCCTTTTGAACTCTATAAAATTTGTATGAGGATTGTAAATATGTATGATGTGATCCCATGAATACTCAAATATGAAAAATTCTAGCAAGACATTTCATGAATGTGCATTTTGTTATTTCTACTTCTTTATCATAAGCATTTATTTATTACAGTAGAAAGTATGACTGAAGAAATGTTCAAAATATACGTCTTGATTCCTTCCAAATCTCTGCATTTTTATTGGATTATATCTGCTGCAATATAACTGAAAAGTTTTCCTTTCCTAGAGAAATTCCATATTACTCACCCGAAAGGAATGCATTTAATTGAGTGCGGTTTCATTAGCTCATGTCAAGGGAACCTATGTGTTTATCTGGCTTCATCGTTTGTAGCATGACAAGGCAGATCTTGTCCATTTCCAGTACCCCTTCCCTCTCTGGTGTTATCCTCTGTCTCTATTACCATTCCGGCATCCCTGCTGGAGAGGCTACCATTTGTTTAGATGTTTAATTGACTACTAGCACATCAGTTGTCAAGTAATAAAAGATTGTGAATAATAATAGGTTCAAGCCAGGACGATTATTTCTATATCGGACAGATGTCTCAGAGATAGGAATGCTGAATATTCAGTTCTACAGCGGAACAGTTTTCTGTACAGAGAAGACAGCCACAATACACCTGCAACATAGACTTAAGTTGATGCTAGGAAAGAAATAGACAAATACAGCCTAATTTAAAAAAGAAGCTTTCTCACCAAGACTCACCATTGCTACTATAAGGGCTGGAGGAGTACCAAGTTCAATGTACTGTTACATTGAACTGTTACAGCGGCTGGCAAGCCAGCCATGCTTTTAAACCATATTAACAACAGCATAGCATCACGACTTGCTTCCCGAAGCAATACTATTTAAAAATAAATGCAATGAATCCATCATATTTGTCTCTCATTTCTTTTTATAGACGAAAACTCCTTTAAGCATGAAAAGATTAACAGAGAAAGACCATCCTTTTCTAATTTTTTATTATGACAAAGTATACAGAGGTTAAATTTAGAACTATAACCCTCTTTAAGGAAATTCTTCAGTGATATTAAGCATATGGCATCTGGCAAATCTGAAAAACTGTATTCGTTAAAAAAGTAATTCTCCATTTCTTTCCCCACAGTCCCTCTCAATCATCTGTTTTCTGACTCTGTGTGGTCAACTACTGAGAGGACCTCGTGTACTGAGAATCACTCAATAGTTATCTGTTTGTAGCTGACTTATTTTGCTTAGTGCATGCTCAAGAGTAATCCACATTAGGGGATGTACCACAGTTTCCTTTCTTTTTCACCAGGTATGGAAGCACACACCTGTGGTCCCAACACTAAGAGCTATAGCATGAGGACAAAGAGTTCAAGGCCTTCAAGGACATAATGTGATGCAATGAACTTGTCGGCATACTCTGAACTGATTCAGCAGTTAACAATCAGAGCACGGATCCTGGTATGCAGATGCACGATACTTTTACCAATTATGGCTCTAAGAACACATGTGAAGCTGCCTGCCAGGAAATTTGCCGGTCAGAGATGGACGGTTGCTACTGTGCTAAGACCTGGAATTGTCCAAAGTTAACCACAATGTAATTTTAAGCCTTTCCCAGAAAACTGCAAGCTTTTAACAGACTCGTGGGCAGCAAAGGGGGTTACATCAGAGATTACATCCAATGCTACTGCTGTCTGGGTGGTAGAGAGATCTGTGCTGTTTCCTATCCCTCCATCTCCCAGAATCCTCTCACAAGTTTTTTTTACAGTGTATTTTTAATTGAATTTTTGTGCATTTCATACAAAACATCTTAATCATCTTTATGCCTCCTCCCTTACTGTAGCCTTTCATAGCCCCCTCACCAAATTTCATGTATTCTGTCATATACGGTAAGGCCTGTCAAATTAAGATGTATACCTAGATGTCCCTTGGTGCAAGTTCATCCACTGGAGTCTAATTAGCCTATCTAGAATCTCTCCTGTACAGAAGATCAGCTCTCTCACTCACCCAGCAGTAATCAGCTGCCAATAGTTCTTCAGCTAAGGTTGGGGCCTGTTGTTCATTTCCCGAGTTCTATGCTGGGTTTTTGTATGATTGAGTTTGCTTGGGTCTTGTGCATCCTGACACCATTGCTGTAAGATCTTATGAGCAAGTTCCTAGAGGCCCGGAGGACCGTTTCCTTATGATTATTCACCAACCCTGGCTCTTACAGTCTTTCTGTCCCCTCTTCTGCAATGGTCCTTAAGCCCTGGGTAGGTGAGGTTTAATAGAGGAGCCCTAACTAGGGACACACTTTAAGTCAAATAAATTTTACTTTGGTTTACATCATCAGAGACCAATAAAAATGGGGCCACTTGAAGACACTGTGTTTATAACATTTGAAAAACATACACAGCCAGTCATGTTGGTATGCCACTGTAATCCTTGAACTTGGGAAACAAAGGCAAGAGGATGACAACTTGAGGCCAGCTAGGGCTGCAAAGCAGACTTTATCTAAAAACTAAAAAGTCTGTGTGTGTGTGTGTGTGTGTGTGTGTGAATACTACTAATAGAAATCAATATTAGTACTTTTGTACCAAGACTGTGAATTCCAAATTTACTGTCAAGAATTTTTAACAAAATAAAGTTAGGTAGAGTACAGAAATATCTTCCAAAGTAATACTAGATAGAATAAGCAAAATGGCCCAACCATAAGGATGCTTGCCACATAATCCTGACAACGTGATTTTGATAGCTAGAGCCCATGTAAAGGGAGGAAAGAACCAACTCCACATTTAACCTCCACACAGGCATCAAAGCACATGCCCATTCACCCATCTTACACATACATCATAAATTAGAAAATTTAAATACTAGATAAATCTTTATTTCTAAACATCGTGCTTCTCGGTGTGGTTTCCAACCAATTAGGATACAGAGTTAGGGCAAATACACCATCACTCGACATGCCTACCACGAACTCTGGGTCTCCAGGGATGCTGGTATCCAAAACTGTATCATTTCTTCTCTTCCAATGTCCCTGAGCCTTCCTGAAGTAATCAAGATTTCCAAATAATCTTTTTAAGAGAGGGACAACTTTGTTAGGAATATTATGCCCAGACCACTATCCTAGAGTGATTTTGTTTCTAAAATTCTATATAAAATTGATTGAAAAAAATCAAAGTAACATTTCCCTGAGAAATAATGAAACAATTCAAAAGGTCTCGTTAGATTCCACTGCGTTGGCAACCTCTGAGAGAAACACACAGTATCTACTTCTTCTAATCTTATTTTACTTGAGAAACAGAGTATTAATACATCTAATTTTTTGTGTTCTATACTTACATCAGAATTCTGATCTTGAACAGGTAATGTGTAGTTAGGATAAAAGCAGAAATTCTTTCCTTTTAGCTTTCTTCTATTTAAAAACTTATACAACAGTCTACCTAAGGGTTTTGCCTTAGCATCATTGATAACACTCTCTCTTGATCCACTGATAACTTTAACAATTGGTCAGTGAATGACATTTTATTAAACAAAGCTCAGATAAACAAAATGAAAAACTCATCAGTCCTTCATGTTTCTTGATTCATGCATTATTCTTCAAGTATGGTTTTATTTTCATTTTTGTCTGTTTGGGTACATTTATCACTGAACATGCCAGAAACAACTTTTCACTTAATCACAAAATAGAATCAAGGAAAGGGTGGCTCACCCAGACTGGCAGTTCCACCCAGCAGTTCTAAAATGATGAACCAGTAGTCCAGTGTCCCACAAAATTGTTGAGAGAACAATTGTGTCTGAGCAACAGATTACTATTTTCAAGACTAAACCCACTGTTCCACTGTCTATGGGTCAGTAGAAATCATGCTTGAAGGATCTGTGGTTATTATCAGATATTACCAGTTGTTAGCAAATTCAGTGAGGAAGCGAGGCTTGACAGGTCAAAGTAACATGTAATGAAAACTGCTTTGTAATAAACCCAATGACTCTTTAAGTCAGCTGAGAAAGTGAATGGGGCAAAAAAAGTTGCTTTCCAGAATCTGAATTTCTTTTTAGTAGTCAGAATCTCACTGCGTGGCGAGGCCGCTCTTAAATTCCCTGTCCTCCAGCTTCACGCTCCCTATTGTGCTTGATTACAGTAGTTCACTCTGACCAACTACTTTCGGAATTCCTTTAGCTGGTGGTTCCAAGTCATCCACATAAACATATTCAGCAGCTACCATGAGCCCCTCCTCTTTTCTTTTATCTTCCTAGTTTTTCTTTTTGTTTATTTAGTGGTCCCAAGGATCAAACCCATGACCTTACACACGCAGTATAAGTGGTCTACTACTGAGCAACATCCCCAGCCTAATCCCTGCTCTTCTCTGGAGCTGCTTTGGTCTTACATATAGCATCTTATCTAGAACAGGAAATGGTAATTAATATTTCATAGCTTGGCGCGGCTGGCATTGGCATGGCTTTCCCCCATGTGGAGGATTAAAAAGAGTAGCCATTGGATGACAGAAGACAATCCTAGATAATAGTGATCCTCATCTCAGGATGGTGAGCAGCTGCTAAAACCTCTTTCTAGAAGCTCAAGTTCAGTGACATATCCTTTTCTGTAAATAGAGAAAGCATTAATGCTAAGTAGAGAGGAAGATTACAAATTCAACTGTCAGGATGCACCAAGATCCTCCTTTGTTGATGCCTTTTCTTCCCCACATCAAGATTTCTGACCCTTAAGCTTTTTAAAGAACTGACATTGAAAAGTAATAACAGGAGCCTCGGGGGATCTCCTGGCTTCCATTTTAAACACCACTTTCTAATTCACCAAGGTAAGCTTCTCATCTATTTACATTTAGAGTGTGACCTCTCTTCTGAAAATTGTCACAAATAGTATGCCTGCAAAGACATAGCCCATTAGTAATTGCCTTAAGGTACATGGCATAAGTGCCAGAAAGGCATCTAGAGAACTGAAGTCTACTCAGTCTCTGTTCACATGAACTGCAAGTACCTTTAGTTAATCCTTTAATTTCTCAAGCAAGTCTATCATTTTAACTATGAAACGAAAAGTTAGACTGTCAGTATTTCCTGAATTCTGCAGTCCCTGAGAGTCACCCAGAAAGTTGTGGGGAGAGAGTAGAGGTACAACTATATTCTGTTGCTCAAACTCAGAATTGCAATGCTCAGGAGGAAAGGATGAAATCAGAGGCAGAGTTAAATGCAGGAGACTGTTTCCAGGATATGAGCAGGTAGATTGAAAGGAGAGTGTTCAGGAACCCTAAGCACTCCATTCCCCCAGGGTGAGGACACCTTGCTTGATCTGAGATGCCCTTGGTTCATAAGCCATGGGATGGTGACACCTGTCAATGTTTCCTTTCACCAGGAGCTAACTGTCAACCTTTCTCTGTAAGGTTTACTTGGTGAATGCTCCAGGCTTTGGGGTCATCAAGTCTCTGCAGCAACTACTCAGCTTGGCTGATATGGAGTAAAAGTTGTGCTAAGAATCAAGGAAATAAGTACAGCCGTGGTCTAGTAAAACTGAGATTTGGGCTTCATCTCATTGTCATGTGGGATGAAATTTTATTCTTCTGATTTCATTCCAACCAAAAAGCATTCGTAGCTCCCAAACAATACAA
The DNA here is from genome assembly GCA_035773235.1 of Eospalax fontanierii. Taxonomy (NCBI): domain Eukaryota; kingdom Metazoa; phylum Chordata; class Mammalia; order Rodentia; family Spalacidae; genus Eospalax; species Eospalax fontanierii. Next base: position 32,678,024 of record CM069544.1, on the reverse strand, counting down.
AAAATCAGGTGGTGAACAATTTACTGACACTCGCCTTAAGTGGAAATGCCAAAATATTAGCATGTATTCTCATAATAAAAAGTCAGAGACAAGGTCAAGCATCTCTCTCCATTCTCTTTTCTTCCTTCTGTCCTCTGTCTATCCCTCTTTCCTTTCCTCCTTCCCTTCTTTTATTTCTTGGTTTTATTTTATGTTCAGTGACAGGGATTCCCATTGTAGCCCAGGCTAGCATTGAGCTTGGGGCAATCCTTGGCTTCTCATGTGCGTGAGCTACCATGCCTGGCTTCATTTTTATTTCAGTGGTAGAGGGAGAAGCAGGGTGGCTAGAACCGCACTGCTGGAACGGGCAAGGTGTTCCTCCTGTGTCCATCACCTCACTTCCAGCTGGTCCTGTTGCTTAACTAACTTGTAGTACTTGAATGTAGTGTGTGTGTGTGTGTGTGTGTGTGTGTTTACTGCTGCCAACGCATGCTTTTGGCCTGCAGTGTTACAGTTACTATTTAACATGCACGTCTCTAGGCTATTCTCGCATGTTTCAGTCATTCTGAGAGAGAAGACATCCAGAAATCGCCATCTTATGCAACCTCCTCTAGTGACTCTCATGATCTGAATGACTTAAGAAGGTAATACTGGAATCAAGGACTAGGTCTAGAATAAATGTAATGCTCGAAATATAGTAAAGGTCAACCTTTCTCTTTTATTCTGCAAGGTTGATCCTATTCTATGAATCTGAAATCACTTTTCTTAGGTAATATAAATCAAGTAGAATCACATACTAGTGTTAGCATTAAAAGGTGAGTCAGGGGCTGGAGAAATGGCTCAATGGGTAACAGCCATTTCAAGGCCAAGGACCTGAGTTCCACCCCTAGAACTAATGTAAAGGTGGAAGGAGAAAACTGACTCCTAAAAGTAGTCCTCTGGCCTCCAAGGACTACTCTGTCACATCTGTGAACTCCCACACATCGTAAATGCAAACACGCACAAAAATAACAAACGTATTGTTTTGAAATGAGTCGGTATTGTTGACCACGAAGTCCTGGCAGCAAGAAAAACTTTAGAGCTACTTCGAAGTGGAACTCAGTGTACAGTAATGCTAAGCAAGAAGCCTGCAGGGGAATTAGGCCAAAAGTAATCATTGGATGGTGAGCTGACGGAGCCACAAGCAGGCAGGTTGAAAGAAATGCTCTCCTGCTGCTTTTCAAAGGCTGTGACAATGATGGACCATTGCAAAACTCAGCAGCACACAAAGCAAGCAAGACCACAGTAATCAGAGATGGCAAGGCTCCGTCTGAGCAAAGAGGCTGGGCAGCCCACATGTCTGTGACAACTTTGCTTTAAACAGTGGTGACAGCTGTGAATCAAAGGGCAGCCTTGCTTGAAATAAACTGCTCAGTAGCATCTCTTGGCACCAATAGCAATGCCCATCAGAAAGGAGCATCCTGAATACAAAAGACAAAGCTGGCTGTGTCGGTTCTGCAGTGGGTCAAACGTCTAAAGAGGCTATTATCCTCTTCATCATTTCTTCTATTCCCAAGCTTACACTGCCTTGATCCCAATTTCCGCTACTGTCCTTCATGTTCCTCACTATTCCTTTCTATTAAGGTTCTCAGTCCACTTTACAGTTCCAGCTTGTTCTCAGATAACTGGCATCCTATAATTCTGACTCCAGGCATCTGAACATAGTTTTTCCCACTAACCTGGCATCTCATTGAGAAATATTTTGTAACGTGCCCAGAGAAATATAATGAGTTGTGTGATACCTGTATTATGTTCTCATTATGATCGGTGATCAAGGAAGAAGTAAGAAAGTGAAGAGTAAGAAAGACTGTCTCACTTTGTGCTCAAGTGATCTGTACAGATAATATATGCATATTCGAATACAGTTGGAAGCTGTTGTTCTGCTCCTTTTAGTAAAAGGCAAGAACAATAGCTGAAAAACCTCCTAAAAACCAGTAACATTTCTTAAGCTCCAGCAGAACAACGTAGCCACAGAGTAACTAGCAGCCTTGGAAGCTGGAGAAGGAGCTTAAAGGGGAACCCAATTTCACACTGTTGTGATTTTCACCCTCAAGTACTCTACCAAGTTCTCACCAAGACAATGAACATAAAACTGTGTTTTCCTCACAAGGAGAAGGAAATTCACCACTGAGAAAGATATCCAGAGCTTTCTACTCTCTTTGGGAGAATATTTTAGCAAAATCTAAGTTACTGGAGATCTGCAAGGCCTAACCAACCTAGGAGAAGGCAAATATCCAACTACAGGACTCCAGCCTTTGATACAGAAAAAGGGAAATGTCTGACCCCAACTTACTAGAGATTAAGACCTAACCATGGGACTGCAGAGGGGAAATTGAAGCCTCTGGACACTCTGACTTCAGCAAACAGTAAGCACAGTCTAACTCCTAGTTAGAAAAACAAAAACTTTTCTACTAAAGGCCTAACTATCTCAGTTCCTCACATAGTTTATCATATGTGGCTTTCAATAAAGATCTACATTATGATTCCAGCATCATGGAGACTGAAATAGAAGAGTTGTGACTAGCCTGCTCTAGTCCTATAGTAAGACCTTGTCTCAAAAACAAAACAAACAAGAAACATAGGTAAAATATGCAATAATATACAATATGAACTAAGCACAGTGGCTAATATTTACAATCACAGCACTTGGGAAGCTGAGAGAATTGTTATGAAATCAAAGTCAGCCTGACTACAAATAAAATACCGTCTAAAAAGCAATGAAAGAGAAAATAAAGGAACTTTCAAAACTGATCCAAAAGAAAAAACATCAAAAGAGCAAAAACAGTAAAAACAAAATATATAACAAAATATCCAAGATTAAGATGAAATTACATAAACTGGGTGTGGTGGCTCACAGTCTTAATCCCAAGACTTGGGAGGCAGAGGCAAGAGGATCTCTGTGAGATCTTGTCTTAAGAAAAACCATACACAAAATGAGATAATGCAAAACTCATATATAATGAGAATTTCAGGAGAAGGAGAAGAACTATTTGAAGTAAAATGGCGACAGTTTTCAATAATTAATGACATATAAAACCACAGATCCAGGAAGCTCCAAGACTATCAAACAAAATAAACAACTCCTTCCCTAGATGTACAGCACTCAAACTGATTGCAATTAAAAGCATAAAAATCTGGGGATGCAGTTCATTAGTGGAGTGCTTGCCCTGCATGTGGAGTCACTGAGTTCAATCTCTAGACCGAAAAAAAAAAAATTAAGAGATTATATGAATAGATTTTTAAAACTAAATATAATTTACAAGAAATCTATTTTAAATAAAAATTCACAGATAGACGATGAGCTAAGGAAGGAGTCTGGCATGTGGTAATCGCAGGTACTCGGGAGCCTAAAAGTGTAAGTTCAAGGCCATGCTGGACAATTTATAAGACCCTAGCTCAAAACAAAAGACTTAAAAAAGGCTATGCCATGACTCAATGTTAGAGCATTTGCCTAGCATGTGCAAGACCCTGGTTCGATAAAAAAGAAAATGAAAACTCAAGGAAAAGGGAGTGTCAGGTTGACATTTTTCAGAACAAAGTAGAAGCAGCCATTATCAACCTGAGTCTGAGCAGACCTTAGAGCAAGAAACTATCAGGAATGCAGGAGGGAATTATACACTCATAAAAGGATTACAGAAGACATAAAGCTTTAGTGTGTATGTGTCTAATCATGCAGCAGTAAAAGCACGAGGCAAGAACTGGTAGTTCTTTAACTAACAAGATAAATAGAATAATGTATTATTAAAGTTAAACATTTCAATACACGACAGTTAGTGATAGGTCTAGCCAACTGAATTTTAGTAAGAATATAGTTGAACTGAACACATCATGAATTAATTAGAAGATCCAATTTATATTTATGAAATATGTCATTCACCAACAGCAGGACACACATTCTTCACAAGCTCACGTGGAGCATTTAATGGTATGAACCACATTCTGGGTCATACAAAAAATACTTTACCCAATGGAAAGGAATAGGAGTTATGTAAAGTATGTGTTCAGAGCACCACTGAATATGAAATCAATAACAGAAATGTAGCTAAAAGTACATGTTTCTCGATAAGATGGTTAAAAGGATACTCAAGAAAAAAAAACTGTTTTGAAATAAATGAAGCTAAAAATGAAACTCTAAGATGTACTATTTTCCTCCATGGTTTACAGGCTGCCCGGTCCAGCCTAGACTTGCTGTCCATGGCCTAGTGTCCCTTTCACTGTGGAGCTCAGCGTTGCTGACATGCAAACGTAGATGAAGTGTCAGAGTAGGAAATGGCCCCAGAGGATCACCTGGTCAAGACTATAAGAGACCCAGATTTCCAGATTCCCTGGTCAATCCCTGGTCACAGGACCACCCATAGGAAGGTGGGTTCACCTTAAGTCACGCTAATTAGATGGGCGGAATACCGAGTGTGTGAATGAGATAGTGAACTTTTCCTGCCCAGAATCCCACCCCCTGGTCAGTGCTTCTGGACCCTGCCACAGACAGTAGGTCTCTGTAAATCTGCCTGTGCTTCCGAGTTCTTCAGAATACTGTAATCTCTCCTTTCTTCTTTCCTCTTATCCCTTTAAACTCTTCTTCTTCACGCCCCTTTTCTGAACATGCTTTCTCTAGCGCTTTGCCTTAGCATCTTGTCATCTTGTACTTCTTTACTTTTTCTCTAAAGCTTCCTGCTCCCCACCGTGTGACCACGTCTGAACTCCTGGCCTCATGGCCTTTTTCCTTCTCTTCACTCTCTTCCTCGAGGCAGCTGCTGAGATTCCCAGCTAGCCTACCCTGAGGATTTTTCTTTAAATTCTAATAAAATTGTCCTAAAGCTCCCGTTTAGATCCATTCTTAAATTATTTATGAATGAGACTAAAAAACCTGTAGGGGGCGCTCTTTCTCCCCATTTCAGAAGCACATGATTCATCGAACTAGGAGCCAATGAGGAAACGGAACAAATGTATGCAAAGGCAGGAAAATTCAACACTGAGAAAGAATCTCTTCAGCAATCCCCAAAGGCAAGGATTATGAAATATGAGAAGGAACAAAAGGCCGATTAAGCTGCAGAAGAAAATTCAAATGTCCACTTTAGTGACACAACTAAGACTCAAAATCCTAAGAGCAAGAGGTGACTCATCACTGATCTCCTAAATGAGGAAATACTGCGATTCAGCAAGGCGGTAAAAAATGCAGCCAGGGGCCAGGTGCTTGTTGGGCCTCTGGGGCTTCTATCAGCTGTCGGAGTGCCAAGTGATCATAAAGGCAGAAACCAAAATTTCTCTCTAGTGAAGACGGCAGTTCAAAAAGCACTTTCTCCGATAAACTTGCCACCATGTTGATGTCCAAATTGATCAGGAGGCCTACCTGCCTGATAAAATAGCTGGTGGAGTTGAAATTTACTAATGGGGCTAGCAAAATAAAGGTTTCCAACTCCCTGGAAGGCCTCAGGGGCCGCATAGGGCCGCAGATGATGCTGGAAGTACTGGAATCTCGTGTGGTGCAAATATCAATGGGAAGTTTGAGGCCTGAGCCTCCGGGAAGTGCACTTCACCCACTGCTGCACTTGTGAAGAAGCCAGGTCTCTGCGCAGCTTCCTCTTTATGTCCTAATTCCCTTCTGCTGCAACCAGTTATCTGAAGCTAATGCCCTTGACCCAGTGCTAACAGAGGAGGAAGAGCCACTCGGTGTGGTCAGAAACCCAGCGCCAACTCACCTGACATATGTCAGCTTTGCACTAGCTCTGCAGCAGGAAGGTGAGCAGACAGGTGCGGCTGCCAGGCCTTCACTGAGTACGTGTTCTTTCCCGCTCTGGGTGTCAAGTCTGGAGTTCGATGTGCCTGCTGTCTCCTGCTCTTTGAGCATAAAGTGCATGTGGGGTTTGCATTCCTCCAGAAACACTAACTATACTGTCATTATTTGGATCTAGAAATTTTCCTGTGGGGGGCAGTGGCAGAAGCTCATAAAGCTTTCTTCTCCGGTTCCAGAACAAAATTTCTGAAATATGAAACCCTTGTCACCTTATTCGATGTGCTCACCTAAATCACTTCGGTGCCTTCATGTTCACCCCACTCTCCAGTTACACTGTGTTCTTTTAGCTCCTGGTTTTCCTCTCTATATCTGTTTTTTTATTCTTTTGAAGAATATAAGGCATAAAATAGTTAATCTGAAAGAAAATCCACAAACAAATCATATACCCAGACCTGTTTATTTTACCTTTTAATTGGATTCACCCACTATATGATTCTTCTCATAAAACCTAAAGAGATGTTATTGAAACAGAACCCAGAGACTGGGCTGTAGCTCAGTTGTTAGGATGCTTAGTTTAGCAAGCTCCTGGCCCTGAGTTCTATCGCACTACATGAACTCAGGCATGATGGTTAATGCCTGTTATCCCAGCCCTTTGGAGGTAGAGGCAGGAGAATCAAAAGTCCAGGTTAGCTTGGTCTAAAAAAGAGCTTATCTAAAAGTAAATAAATAATCAGATGCTATCACTGTGTCAGTTATACTGCAAAATGTTTTCCACTGTGATCAAATAAAAAGCAAAATCCTTATCACGATGGGCGCACCTACACTAGGCACTAACAAAGTAACTAAACAGAATGAACGCCTTCCATCCCTGCTTTTATTTTGCATCCTTTTCTTACTCAGGACATCTGTTTACGTTGCATATAGGCAATAGGCATGGTAAACACTCAAGATGTACCTATCTAAATGTTAGGAATGCTAACTGATGTTGCTACCCTCCCAGTCCAACCACACAAAGAATAACTGAAATATCTTACTGGTAGCTCTTTAAAATTTTTGATCTATTTATTTTTATTTTAAGTACACAAGTGTTTTGCCTATATGTATGTAAGTGTGCCCATGAGTACAATGTCCACAGAGAACAGAAGAGAGCATCAGATCCCCTGGAACTGGAGTTACAGACCATTGTTACCCACCATGTGGGTGCTGGGAACCGAACCTGGGTCTTCTGCTAGAGCAGTCAGTGCTCTTAACCACTGAGCTGTCTCTCCAGCACCAACTGGCAGCTTTTTAAAAGTGTTGTCCCAGATTCCCCAAAGGTCTTCAGTCATTGTCCTAAACCTGAATCCACCTTGGATTCTAAGAACAGCAGAACTTGGTAAGTCAGAACAGCCCCAACATAAGGACAATTGTTTGTGGTGATGAGCTGCACTTCAGACAACCTGGCAGAACCATAACTGGGACAATGATCAAACACTTTGTCACAAAGAGTGCTTAAGAATGTGCCCCTCTGCTTGACTCTTCCCTTCTTTAAGTCTAAACCTCCCTCATGACAGTACCCCAAGATGGTCTTAGCATTGCCTGATATATTTATCTGTTCATCCCACTGTGTGCATTGTTGAATTTCCTTTCTCAGGTTTTCACAATTACTCATCTCTTTAACTGGCATCTCTTTAGTTAAAGCCTGCTCTTTTGGGACTCCAGCCACCAGGACTTTTGCCCTAAAACTCCAGTAATAAACCCACCGTGACCTGATCTTGTTAGATTTTCTGCAGCCTTCTCTCACCCCACTTCTACCCCTCACCAGTCTTTCTCTGCATTAGAAATAGTAACCTCCTTCCTACATTAAGACCATGTACTATTCTTCCCTCTCATGGGTGAATGTGGCAACCCCATTATCTTCAATTAGATCTTGGCTTAAATATTACCTTCACTTACAAATGTTAAATTGAGTTAAGTTTGACCTAAAGCTGTTTCCATACATATTTTAAGTTTGGCCTCGGGGTTTCTCTGTATATAGTGGACTGCAATCTAACCTGCTATTTAAGTAGACAGTTTCCTAAATGGAAGCAAGTATACTCTTACAACAATCATCTGAGTCTTAACCAATTATGGGAGTGGTGCCTTCAGTCACTTAGAGGCTAGAACCTATTAAAATCTTCCTTCCTCCTCCCCTCCTCTTCCCTGTCCTCCCCTCCTTCCCTTTTTCCTTCTTTCATTCCTTGTTTTTGTTTTAACTGTCTTAACCAAATAGATCACACTACAAAGCCCAAACAGGCCTTGAACCCCTGATCCTCTTGCCTCCACCCTGTAAATGCTGGGATTACGATCACATACTACTGCGCTCAACTAAAGTTTTTCTTTAAAGAATAACTTCAGAGTGGCCTGACAATTGAGTAGCATTTTTCTTCCTTCCTTATCTGTATCCTCCAATATAACATATGCTATGGGAAAGGAGAGCCTGAATCCCCAAGGTCTAGAGTGATTCCTGGCGCATGCCAGGTGTTCCATAAATATCTGTCAAATAAACAAAGCTGTAAACTTCTTCATTGAAGGCTATACTAATAGTTCTTTCAAAATAATTTGTGATTCTTTCATTTCATGGGTATTGGTAGAAAGCTTAATTACTAAGAAAGCACATTTGCCTTTGTTGTTAACTGATACTGCTTTTGTTCTTCCAGATTCGCCTCTTTATCAGGTACATTATTCCAATCTAATTTCTCTTTGTTCTTGTTTATTCAGCTTGAATCAAGCGTTTTGTCTCTCTTGGGTGGTATATTTATATATCTACTTTGTATTTGACGCATTTACTTTGCATTTATGTCCAGAAACGAATGTGTGGGACTAAATCATCTGCTTCCACTTTCATTTGTCATTGATATAGATTACACTACGGCTTACATACCATCTGAGCTTGAATTAAAACATATAAAATCTGACATAAATGACTGGGGAGATGGCTCAGACAGTAAAGTACCTGCCCCTCAAGCATGAGGACCAGAGTTCAGATCCTCAGCATCCACATAAAAGTCAGATGCTGCAGATATATGTGCCTGTTAGCCCAAAGCTGGGGATACAAAGGCAGGAGGATCCCTGCAGCTCACTGGACAGCCAGTCTTGCCAAAGCAATGAGCTGTAGGTTCAGTGAGAGATCCTGGCTCAGAAAATAAAGCGAACTGGGCATGGAGGTGCGGGCCTTTACTCCCGGCCCTTGGGAGGCAGAGGCAGGAGACCTATAAATAAATAAAGCGAAGAGTAATAGAGGAATGCCATCGTCATCCTCTGTCCTCCACCCAAGCACAGCTGCTCATGCACCTTCACACAGGCACACATCCCTATGAACTACACACACACACACACACACACACACACACGCACGCACACGCACACGCACAATTAAAAAAAGAAAATCTGGCACAAAATACTCAAATATTTCCATGATTTGAACTACTTAAAAGAGTTATAGCTATTGTTACACAAAACACTGAAATTCTTTCACAGCTGTGGAAAAGAAAGAAAATGATTAAAAGATTTCATGAACTCTTTGTTTTGTTTTAAAGAGGTTGGTTGGGGCTGATGAATTTGTGCTTCAGTTTGATTGCTTTGGATACACACACACACACAGGCACACACATGCACACACACGCACACACACACACACACACACACACACACATTCATCAGAGACTTTTTCAGTGTCTTCAACAAAGACAACCAGAAAGCAAAGGCCCAGTGGAAAAGCAGTTTCCTATTGACAAGAGGTCACAAGTCAGCACATTTACGGAGAAACACTGTCTGTCTCCTTGTGATAGATTTCTTTTATACTTGAACACAGAAGTCAAACACAACTATGTTTTGGTTTACTTTATGGTTCCACATGCAGAAGATCAATATGTCACAGGACAGCAGACTTCAGTATGCCTCAACCTAAGAATTTATGAATGGACCAGATTTACCAATATAGCTCTGATCTAGAGACAAAAACATTTTCCACTCCTGTCAAGCTCAGCTCCTCTTACAGCCCAACTCCCCAAATCCTTCAGCCTCGTGCTATTAGAATCCACTGATCCTGTGACTTCTTACTGGTCCGTGCCAGTTGCCATGCTTCTTTCCTCCCATCCAATCCAAATTCCAGAATCAGCCGTCATAAACATCCTGCATGTATCATCGATTGTCCATTCCTCACTCTTGGCAAAATAATAACCTCAGTTAAATCAGTTACCTACCTATCTGGAGTCTGAATCCATATGAAAGAAAAGAAGGGTCTGGAGAAATGACTCAGTGGTTAAGAGTACCAGTTGCTCTTACAGAGGACCCAGGTTTGATACCCAGCACCCACACGGTGTCTAACAAGTGTCTGTAACCCCAGTTCCAAGAGATTCAAAGCCCTCTTCTGATCTCCATGGGCATTTGCATGATATGGTGAACATATGTACATTCAGGCAATACATTCATACACATAAAAATAAAAATAACAATTTAAAAAAAAGGAAAGAAAATGAGAGTAAAAGTCGTTTAAAAAAATCAAACCAAGCTTGGTGACACATCCCTGCAATCCCAGGACTTGGGAAGTTGAGGATGGAGGATTACTACTAGTTGGAGGCCAGCCTAGGCTAAATAGTGAGTATCATCCTACCCAGGGCTACACCATCAGACCTTGCAAAATGAACAAGTCAATAGACTAGTGACCAACATGGGTTTAGCCTTTGGCTTGATTAAACTTCATTACGGTCTCCCAGATTCAAGGCTTAAGGTTTCCCCTATTTAAGAGCAGTTACTTGAACAGGTACTTTAAAAGGTTGTTGTACATTTTTAATTTGGGTCTACGAGATGAAAATCTTCCCCCTGAGTTTTCTTCCTTAGGGGCCTGATACTTATTCATGCCCCAGACTCCACTTACTCTCATCTTCTGTCTAAATTCTTCTCTTTAGCATTTATCTGTGTTGAATATAGGAACAGACATCCTTAAAGCAGGCATTTAAAAATGTGTGTGGGGGTGGGGGCTGGAGAAATGACTCATCAGTTAAGAGCACTGACTGTTTTTGCAGGGGACCTGGGTTCAGTTCCTAGCACCCACATGATGACTAACAACTGAAGGTAACTCCAGTTCCTGGGATCTGACGCACTCTGCTGACTTCCCTGGGAATTGTGCTACACAGGTGCACTTACACACATACAGGCAATACAGCCATAAACATAAAATAAGAAAAAAAATGTGTGTGTGCGTCTGTCTCTCTGTGTGTATCTGTGTGTATTGCTGGGATCAAATCCAGGGTCTCACATCTGATAAACAAAGGTCTATTACGTAGCTAAACTTTCAATTTCCAAATTATTTTCTCTGTTTACTATCTAAACAATGTCATTTAACTAAGTAATCTAAACCTCATTAAGAGGGGGACTTGAAGGAGAGTGGTGAGACAAGGTAAGCCCAAACTAACCTCAAGCTTTCTATGTAGCCCAGCAACCTTGACCTTAAAATCTTCCTGTGTCTACTGAGATTACAGACATAGACTATCATACCCAGCTCCAATTCTAATTAAATTTTGTGCAACTGCTTCATTATTACTAATCCTCTTTTCTAGAATATAAACTCCAAGAGGAAACAAATGTTTCCATTTTTTATCTCAAGGCCACTAATCATGGGGGATATTTAATGAAAATTAACTAAAGAAATTTTATATGAACAAACACAAATTACCTGGCCTGCACTGTTTCCCTTGTCAGTGTTGTTTTCTTCTCATAATTTCACCTGCACTGCTGAATAACCTTTCAAATTCCTGAATTTATTTTTTCTTTCCTCCTCCTCCTCCTCTTCCTCCTCCTCTTCCTCCTCCTCTTCCTCCTCTTCCTTCTCCTCCTCCACCTTCTCCTTCTTCCTTTTTCTCCTTAATTTTGTTTTTATTATTTTAATTTTAAAAAAATCTTGTTTATTTTTTATGTGTATGAGTATATTGCCTGCATGTATGTAAGTGCACCTGTGTCATGCAGTGCCTGTGGCGGTCAGAAGGGGGTGTCTGATCCCCTGGAACTGGAGTTATGGATGATTGTTAGTAACCATGTGGGTGCTGGGAATTGAACCTATAAGAGTAGTCGGAGCTCTCAACTGCTGAGCTAACCTTCTGAGCTAACCTTTTTTATTTTTTGATACAGGATCTCACAATGCAACCCTGAATGCACTGAATTTACTATGCCAGACTGGGTTCAAACTCAGATTCCTCCCTTATGGGCTTCTCAGTGCTCAGATAAGCAGGCTCCATCATATTCCCCTCAGACACTGCTGATGCTACACAGGTGCTCTACAGCTGAACTACACCATCAGCGTTTTGAGTGTGAATCTCGTTTTCTGACAATGATGTAGACCGGTTCTGCTCTGCGCGCTTCCTACTTCAACTCTGACAGCCTACTTTAACGGCCAGCTTTGTTTTCAAAAATACTGTTGTGGGATTACCATCAATGTATCTATGCTCTCTCAACAAAATGGAATTGAAATTTCTTATCTTCTCAACTTGAAACAAAACTTACACGTCACTACCCGTAGGAGAACAATATTAGTCACTAAAATTGAGTCAGGATAGAAAGAAAAATTAAACAGACACGAGAGAAAAAAAAGTCCATCATTTCCCTGGATCTACTTTAAGTCTCTTGCAAGCTCAAAGTCAAGAAATTCCACACAACTAACAAAAATTACTGTGAGGATTACCTGCAGACAGGAAATATTCCTCTGTTTCTCAGGGATAGTTCAGAATGTTCGAGCAGCTAATAAACTATGCCTAAAACCAAAATTTATGAGAACTTTAAATTTAACCTTTCTCTTCTCTCGTGTATAAATCTGTATTTTTCTGAGAAAAATCTCAAAAACAAGGTTATAAATCATATTTACAGCTTATGCTTCTTCTTTCTTGACCTCTTTTGACCATGTGTATAAGAATTCCTTTGACCTTTTCTGATTTATGTTTTTATTTAATCAGCTGCCCTTTCTTATCATAAACTTGCATAATATACTTCATAAGCCATCTTATCCTACTTATGAAAAAAATTCTTCAGATAAAAATAAACAAACGAAAACATTATTGTTTAATCTCTTACAGAGATTAAATGTCCTTTGAAGCAATGGGCTCAAAGCTATGGGCTCAGGCTCCTCCTCCTCCTCCTCCTCCTCCTCCTCCTCCTCCTCCTCCTCCTCCTCCTCCTCCTCCATTCCTTTCACCCTTTCTTCCTCCCCTCTCTCCCTCTCTTTTGGTCTCTCTAATCCTTTTCTTCCTTTTTTTTAATTTCCTTTTTAGTTTCTTGAGACAGTGCCATATATACCCCATGTTATCCTGGAACTCACTATATAGTCAAGGATGATCTTGGTTTTCTTGCCTCTGCCTTCTGGATGATGGAATTGTGGGTGTTCACCATCATGAAATTCTTTTCTGTAACTCAGGCTGTACTTAGAAGAGATATCTGAGAAAGAACTCCTTAGGCTGTACAGAAGAGAACAACTAAGTGAATCTCCGGCTGTCGGTGACTGAACATATCTGCTTTCAGTTCAGTGGGAAACTCTCCAGTGGGAGTAGGAATTCCTTTGGAAGCAGGGGCTCCATTACAAACTCAGTGAGGCCTGAGTAGGGTTTTGTGCATTGCTTCTCCTTGCCCTCAAGACCACAGTGGCATTCCACGTTCCAGCATGAAAAGTTATGTGTGAGGTAAACCCACTCTCTGATGAGATATGGATCCAGTTGCTAATTCTTGGCAATTTGCTAATCTGAAACTTCAGGGTAGCAATAACTACAACTTTACTTCATGCTAGCTTAAGTAAGGGTCAATATGCTATCTGTCATTCTTTCTTGCTGCTCTTGTTCTATTGTTATTTATTTGTTTATGTTCAGACAGGGTCTCCATGTGGCCCCAGTTGGCCTGGAATTTGCTACATAGACCAGACTAGCCTTGTTCTCACAGAGGTCTGCTTGCCTCTGCCTTCCCAGTTCCCCAGTGTTGGGATTAAAGGCATGCACCTCCATGTCCAGATTTGTCCATCATTATTAGGCATCCAAGTAACATTATACTTACTGAAACAAAATGTTTTCTCCTCTCTATAGTTCAGCTGATGCACCTGTTTCTAACTGTGTATAAATGTGGGGTTGCTAAGCTGTTTTTTTTTTTTAATTTACTACCAAGTCTGTAGCCTCATCCCAGAGTTTAAAACAGACTGCAAGGTCTCTGCAGTTTCTGACTTGTCATGATAGAGCTGTGAAAGAAGCCAGCCCAGCCAGGCTAGCAGGTTGGGTCCCATTTCCAAATATTCAAAGGCTGAAAACAATTACCTCCTCAAGGACATCGGCAAGCTTGCTGAGGATCTCCTCAGGAAGGCTCTGGAATGTTGGAACGCTGGAAAACAAAGCAGAGAACAATGCTGAACACCTGGCAGCAGCTTACTTTAATCAATATTTCTGAATGCAAATACAAATGCAGTTTGTACTTAGGAAACTACAGATAATGATCAAGTGATCTGAGCAGGTATCTAAGTGTGTTTGATGTCTAACAAGCAAAAAGTATGTTGCAAAAGATCTTAGAGTTTGGATAGCACCGAGTTGATTCATATTTCTGTTAACCTATCTGACTGTGAGGACTTCGGCTGTGACGGGAGACAACTGCTCTGTCTTTATCAGTCTCCTCACAATTCCTTCCTAACTCCAACTCCTTTTCCAGAATTTCCAGATTTTCCAGATTTCCCTCCTCTGGGCTAGCTTCTACACACTCTTTAAGACACTTTAGCTGATGAATTCAGATTCAAAAGCATTCATTTTCAGTACGTTGGGAAAGTTTCCTACTCTTTTTCACCCTTTCCTTTGCTAGATCAAGTTCTTCTATCATGAGACTCTTTTTTCTTTTATAATTAAAAGTCTTGAGGGTATAACCTAGAACATGCTAGCAGACATTCTTGCCACTGAGAAATGCCCAGCCCTATTATGAGCTGGTGACTGCAATTAAATAATTAAATATTTCTTCTTTTTATGTCTTTCCTGCTACAGTGAAAACACTTTAAACATGAGAATTGTATATGGTTTGACTACGATTTATAAATGGCTCAGCAGTGTTGGTTGAATGAAGTAGAAACATGATTTGTGAATGCCTCATAGGACAGTGATAAGAGTTCTAACTTAAATGAATTCCTGGAAAAAACTGTGACTATAAAAGGGGACCGATTAAAACATCAATGTTGTGGAGAGTTAGGAATGTTGCAAGTCCAGGGCCAAGATATCTTGGGCATCTTTAACCCCTTAATAGTTATCCTCCATCTGTAACCTAACATCTTTGTGACTATTATTTAATGTTCTTTGGAATATATGAACTGTAAGAATGATATCTGGGACTTGTTGACTTGACTTGTTTACAAGGTTTGGGCTCCACTTTTAACCTAAACACATAGCTGTAATCTGCCTTGAACCCTCCCTTCCCTTGATCCAGAATAGTGTGTGTGTGTGTGTGTGTGTGTGTGTGTGTGTGTGTGTTTTGAAAATAATCAAGTACTGCAAGCTTTTCATACCATTGGAAGCAAAAGATTATCTCTTTATCTTGCAAGCAACAGGTAGACTAGACTGAAAACACATTTGTGGTTGTGTTTCCTGTTGTAGGCCAGTAAGAGATCAGAAAGAGCATAATCCTCTACTAAGACAAGTCCCTCTTTTCCCATGTGATACTGGATGCATGGTAAGAATAACAAGAGAGCGGGGCCTTTGGCGAAGATCCCAGTTCTGGAAAAAATCTGAAGGAACAAGTTCTCGGAATAGCTCAGGCCCCACTCTTAGTTGCAAAAGATGCGAGTCAGTCTGTCTTTGTTCAGGCATTGCAGTCATGCAGCATCTGCTGCAGCAATGAACAGACCCTTAGTTTCTACCAACAGAAGGGTTAAACAGTGCTATCGTAGAGCATCTGAAGTGTGTAGCAGAGCTTTTCCCGCTTTGCTGTGCCCTGCCTACCTGATATACCCAATAACGTTTTTGAAAAAATATGTGTCTTATGACTTTCTTTGTTTTGTTACTATAAAAATTTCATGAGAATGCTACCTCACTGGAACATGGTACTTGGGGAGACCTGAGTCAATCCTCAGGTCATGGTCTCATATTCAGCCCCACAATAAATCATTTCTTTTGTTCTTTTGAAGTAAAAGCTGTTTTTTTTCCTTGACACTTAATTACAAAGGGCTAAGGCTAGAGGACCAAAAGAAGAGAGGTGGGTGTGGGCGGGCGTGGGCAGGCGTGGGCAGGCGTGGGCAGGGAAGAATAGTGTAGGGGCCGCAGTGAATCAGTAACAAACTACACATCGAAACGAACTGAACCATTTTACGCTTTTGAATAAATCTTAAAGCCTTATTTAAATCCCCTCAGGACCAAATACCAGGATCACCAGTACCATATTTGACTAATCCAGTGAATCAGTTGGGATCTGCCATTGCTTGTCTTCATGGTTTAACCTCCAAACCCTCCTCCTCCTGGTTCTGAGCTAACCCTTGCGCTTCTCAGCAGCAGCCAATGGAAGTTCCAGTGTTTCCCTTCTACAAAGTCATAATAAATGCTCCTAATTCTGTTCCTTGGAACATTTCAAACTGCTACTGAACTCTGCTCCTAGTGGTTAAAGGAGCTTGTCCCACAACCTGGTCCTTCAGTTTTCTGATTAGCATCTATAATAGCTTCAATAAGCCCTTTCCTTTTAGAAATTCTCTGTGTTGTAAGATCTCTGCTTTGAGAAAATTTATTAAGAGTAAACAGGTCACACAAAAATCTAGACTCCCACTACCATGACATAGAATACCAGCCTTATCATGTTCTCATTTCTCCCCATGAAGCAGCAAGTGAAAACACTGAGTGATACTGAATGTACAAACCAGAAAAACTTCCCAATTTTATTTATTTCCTTGGGATTTGAGGAAGGATCTCACACTATAGCCCAGGCTATCCTTGAACTTGTGATCATCCTCGTGGTTCAGCCTTCCAAGTGCTTGGATTATAGACATGTACTACCACATTCAGCCAAAACTTCATTTACATATGAAATAATAAATGAAAAAGCTACAACTCATTAACCTATATTTCCTGAAACTCCACTATAAAGGCCAACTGGGATGTGGAACTAAAAATCTCATTTACTCAAGTTTCAGAGCTTGAATAGAGAAGAGACTACATATGAGTCATTTAGATTCACGTCTGATACCTGATTTATAGCAGATTGATCAGAGTAATGCAATGAAAGAAGCCTTAGCATACAGTTTCGATATAAACACCAAAGTTTTGCTGTTAATTTGTCACTCTAATTCTCATTATTTATGGGAAAGCCTATTGATAAATTTCCAAGGTTTAAGCAAAGATATAGCAGTTTACCCAGGACCACCTGTTCTACCAGATTTACTGCCATGGTCTGAGCAGGTGGTTCCTAATTTAAGAAGGCAATCAATTTCAACAGTTGGAGGTACGGAAGAAGATAAAGGAAACTGCTTCTCTGAATTATGCAGGTTGAAAAATCCATCCCTTCCTTATTCCTTTAATGAATTCTATTTCAACTTCTGAGATGTCAGATTAATTAGTGTTTCTATTCTATTCAGCATTTGTGGAAAATACAAACTATAACAGAATTTTATAATTGAATGCTATCTTAAAAACTGTGGTTACTTCTATATAACAACTTCTACTTAAATGTAGGTTGTGTGTACATGAAGTCATGTTATATTTTCATTATCGTGAGAAGTATGAACCATAAGAAAAAATATTTCCTTCACCATACAGCACACTAAATGAAACCGAAAACATTTAGAGTTAAGAGGGCATTTTAAAAACTATTATACATTTTATTTTAAAGTCAATTTTAAATGTTTCAAAACATTGGGTAAACTTTGGGGATTTAACTCAGTGGTAGAGTACTTGCTTAGCAAGAATAAGGCCTTGGATTTTGTCCCAGCATGAGTACACATGCACACGCATACACATACACACAAATTGAGCAGTAGAATGATCAGAAATGGAGCTGGACAGATGGTTCAGGAGGTAAAAGAACTTGTTATGCAAACAAGAGGACCAGAATTTGGGTCCCACCACCTACATCTGAGCAGGGAAGAGAAAGAAAATCTCTGGAGCTTACTGGCTACCAGCCTTGCTGGACATGAGCTCCAGGTTCAGTGAGAAAGTCTGCCTGAAAGGAATAAGGTGGAGAATGATAGAAAAGGATGCCCGAGGCCTTCTTGGGTCTCTAAGAGCATGCACAGACACAGACATGCACATTCAAACACTCATTCACAATACACCACATACCACATACACATCATGTTCAGACATGGAAAAAAAATGACCAGTAACATCTGAAGCATTTCTGGACTTAGGAAAATGAAAATCATTTGACAGAAAAAAAATAAGTGCTTTCTTCATGTTTATAAGCAACTCTGGTCTTTAAAATCCCAAGATCAGTTATTCTTCAAGCACTAGATAAGTTCTATCATGTAACTAACTTGCTTTCGAAGAATAATTATTCGCCTGCCAGTGGCTTCAACTATAAAAAACAAAATAATTTGAGGATGTTTATTCACAGTTTGAAGTTCTTCTCAGGAAATAGATTCACTGAACTTTCCCAAATGCATCAAAAGATATCAATTGAGGTTCTAATAATTTCAATAAATCATAATTCAAGATAAGGTTGTCTGGCTTAGAAAACTTAAAGCAATCCATTTATTAGAACAAACTTCTATGCAGAATGTTAAACAATAAAGTAGAATATTTTGTTTGAAATAATGTATTATAACAATTTGCATGTTAATTACAAGTAATTCTTACAGATGTGTTCAAATGTTTTGGTTCCCTCAGGACTTGCCCTCGGTCTGAAATACCAGAATGCATTTAGATGTAATATAATAGACATGATTAAGTGTGGTGCTTTTCCATTTGTTTTTCTCATTGAATGAAGGAAAGGCTTGGAATCTGTAATGACAGATGATAGAAAATGAGATTTGAATGCCTTTTATTTGCCAGACACTGGGTTACAGGGTTTTATAGATAACATAAATTTCATTTTTGCAACAACCTTATCACATAGTCTTTATAGTCATCCATTTTACAGATAAGCGTGACCAACCTTGAGAGTTTGTCTAAGGTCACATCACACAACAGTGGGAAAAAAAGAAATAACTATTTCTATTTAAATGACTGTGGAGCTGATCATTAGCTTACTGAACAACACACTTTACAATGAAGGTGCCACAAAATATCTTTTAATTAGGGCAGCATTTGGAGAATTGAAGCCTTTTGATTTTGTCATAAGAAATCATTTCTAAATTGAATTTAATACCACTGATATAGACAGGCCTTATTTTTATGTCTGCTACTTTCTACAGAATTGAGGAAGAAATCTCTGACCAGCTAAATCAGTTTACGTTGATGGAAGATAAGAGTCCTTCCGTAATACTGCAGATATCTGGCCAGTCCTCTTCGTAAGCTCGTCAAAACCGTTCTGTTCCAGACATACTTTTGTTTTATTGCTTTTTGGAGATTTTTGTTTTGTTTCTTTTTGTTCTGTTCTGTTCTGTTTTGGTTGAGACATGCTTCCCACCTACATTTCCCAAGTGATGGTTTTACAGGAATATACCACCATGCCTGGCTGCCCCAGATCCCAGATATACTTTCTTCCTTAACTGGTCCTTAACTGGTTAATTTGGCATCAATTCTGATTCAGTGTGTGTTAGGTAAGAGTCATATAACTGCTCTTTCACGCTGATCACACTTTCACAGTCACTGCCAGACTTTTTTCATCACTGCCACACTTTCTTTACTCTTCTTTTTTTTTTTTTTTTGTGACAAGATCTCCTAGTAGCCACAGCTGGCCTAGAATTCTCTATGTAGACAAGGCTGGCCTCTATCTCACAGAACACCACCTGCCTCTGCCTCCTGAGTCCTGAGATTAAGGACATGCACCATCATGCACCACTGCATTGACTTTCAGACTTCCTTCATTAATGATTAGTCTTCATCAAACAATGGCCCCAACCAATTAACTACTCTGATCTCACTGGATTATGAGAAGTAGGAGTATTTATGCATGAAAAAAATCTTCAGACAAAGTAAACTAAGATGAAAATATGACATATGCTCTTATCAGCTACATGATAAAGTTTAAATTCCTTATACTGAAAAATGGTGTTGAGGGAAAAGAATAAGAGTAAATTAGGCTCTGTGTCTGTTGTCTATGCATCCAGCAAGTTAACTTCTCTAGGCTTCAATTACCTTAACTTTATATATATATATATATAGACTACACCCAGAACATAGACTATGGTGAACACTGGAAAGATTGTAAATGGGGGTATTATGATTGTAAATGGTAGACATGGTAAGCACAGACTTCAGCAGGCCTGAAAATTACATATACATGTCATGTTGTTCTAGTTTCATTTCTGTTGCTGTGATACCATATCCTGACCAAAGCTGCATAGAAGAAGATTGGGTTTACTTGGCTTCCAATTCCAGGTAACAGTCTATTATTGCTGGGAAGTCAAGGAAGGACCTTACAGTGCCACATCCACAGTGAGAACAGAGAAAGGATAAACACATGGATCCTCACTTGCTCGCTGCTTATGCTAAGCTAGCTTTCTTCATTCATTGGCAATTCAGGCCCAGTCCATTCGTTAAAGGTGCCACCCACATTCAAGGTATCTCTTCCCAACTTGATAATCAAGACAGTCCTTCACAGACACATCCACCAGCCAACCTGATCCAGATAATGCTTCAACTGAGACGCTTCCCAGGTGATTCTAGGTTATGGTAAACTGACATTTAAAATGAACTATTACACACATATATGCAAGTTAGCACTATTATTATTACCAAAGAATTGAATTTCAGCAATCAAACTAATTTCTAATGTGTCAGACATCAATCTTGAATTAAACCTAACAGTACCTAATGGCCTGGGTTTGTAGCTCCCTGGGCAAAACTCTTTGCTATCATATACAATATATGGATTTGATCCCTAGCACCATATAAACTGGGATATGAAATTCCTCCTATTTAACTTTTTTAAATCATACCATATTTGATACTGCATATTAATTCTTAGTTCCAGTGAAATATTTAATCACATGTGTTGTTTAGCTCTTAACACAGAAAAATCTGAATCTTGAAGGTATTTTGTGCTTAAAAAGCCAAGTACTGATTATTGTCTTTGACACGAAGGCTGCAAAGAACCCATGAAGTCCACTGGCTCTCTGCTTTTGTTAGGAAGAGGAGGAATTCAACCTTTAGTCAGGCTTGGAAGCCTGGTATTTCAGGTTATCTTGTCTAGGCAATTCCATCCAGAAAAAGTTATTCATGGGAAAACACCTCCAATAGCCTCCTCTTTCTTATTTAGATTACAAATACCCTTCTTCAAGTGAATTAGGCTTTCAAATGGGTAAGAAGAGACTTTTCTTCTAGAAGTTTCTAGTATTACCAAAGAAATCTGAGAGCAACAAGTTGAAAGACTCTATGAATTTGCTTAGCAAGAGAAAAAGGAAGAATACAGGGGGAAATGTTTCAGCAAATTATGTTTCAGTAGATGGTTCTCCATCCTCATCCCTAACAACTGGCTCTTTGGCTCCCAGTAGAACCAGCTTCCATTGGCCACAACCATTGTCTATCTGACACTACAGCTACATGTACATGTATATATCTTTGTTTTAGCCAATACCCAAATATCACAATAACCAAAATGGCAGAGAAAGAAGCTGAGAAGGTAGCACAGTCCCTGGAAGTAAGATCCAGGCCTATGGTCAGCACATTTTAGGGTCCTGATTCATGGTTTACAGGAAAGTGAGTAAGGTGCTGCCTATTGGTTTCTCACTACAGGGAGGGAAACACCTAGAAGAGACCATGATCATGGTGTAAAATCTAATGAGATTTTAAATGACTAAAAGAGAAATCAAAATTGGTTCATTATTTCTTCAGCTCTCATTTGAGTAAGAGTTACACTTCCATCAGTTATCTTCCATGCCGGGATTAGCAACAGGCAGTAAGTGTAATGAGGTGGCAAGTCACCCTAGCTTACCAAAAGTCAATGTTTCTAACCTCTAATGCAGAAATAATAAGTTTGCCCCAAGCAGTTTCAAACACCTGCTATGAAATATCCTAAAAGAAAATAAATGTGTTGTTTTCAAATTAAAGCATTAATGTAATAATCAACTTACTTTGAAAACAATGTAAATCCTAAACCTGCTGTCTTAAAAATCCACCTTCTAAAATTAGGCTGTATGCAACTATAAGCTTTCAGAATTAATATTAATTCAGTTTAATTCTGCAGATTCATGTGTGAGTGTATGTGTGTGTGTGTGCATGCACATGTACATGTCTGTGTATCTCTGTTTGTACATGCATGTAAAGGACAGAGGTTGACAATCTGTGTCCTCAATTATTTTCTTTACCTTAGTCTTTGAGACACAATTTTCATTGAATCTGGAACTCACTGATTAGGCTACATTCAGTAAGCCTGGAAGACCACCCAGATCTCCCTCCAGAGTACTGAGATTACAGCCATGTAATTACAGCTATGGCTTTTACATGAGAATGTAAAAGAATGGAATTCAAATCTTCTGTACAGCAAATACTTTACTGACTGAGCTATCTTCCTAGCCTCCAATTCTGCAGATTCTTGCATGTATTTTTGTAGAAGTCAGAGGACAACTTTGGATATTGGTCCTCACCTTCCACCTTACTCGAGATAAGATTTCTTTCGTGTTAGTCACATCATTCACTGGCCTCTGAGCTGCTAGGATTCCTCTTTCTCTACCTCCCATCTCACTGTAGGAGAACAGGGATTATAGACACAAAACTACCACGTCTAGGTTTATGTGGATTCTGGATAACTGAATGCAGGTCTTCAATCTTGCTTGACAAGGACTTTATCCACTGAGACATCTCCCCAGACCCATGCAGATTCTTATACACAAGATGTTCAGTTTGTTGCTTCCAAACCTTGTCATTAGAGGACCTGATTCAAAATGTTGTGGGATCTGTTCCAAAAACTCAATGCATTTATCAAAATTGTGGCAAAATATATAACATAAATGTGTCATTTTCAGTATTTCTAATTATATAATTTAGTGACAATAGTTAAGCAATAACCCCAATTTTTCCCTTCCCTCAGCTCTAGGAACCATATCCTGCTCTCCATTTCTAGAATTTGACTATGGTACTTGTGTCACATAGGTGGAATTCGTGTAATATTTTGAGAGTTTATGTCTGATTTTTTGCATGTGTGTGTGTGTGTGTCGTAGTGGTTTGGATCTGAATATTTGGCCCTCCACTTAGTGACACTGGGAAGACAGTCGAATCTTTAAAGGTGGAGCATTGCTGGAGGAGGTGTGTCGCTGGAAGTGGGCTTTGAGAGTTTATAGATCCACTTCAAGTTCACTATCTGTGCTTCGTGTTTGTGACCGAGTGTGTGAGCTCTCAGTTTCCTGGCCCTGAGGCTTGTTGCCGTGCCTCCTTATCATGATGGACTCTCATCCCTCTGGACCCACAATCCAAAAGAAACTCTTCCATAGGTTGCTTTTGGCCGTGCTATTTCATCACAGCAACAGAAAGTAACTAATACACATGTCCTCCTCAATTGCTCTCTTCCGCATTCTTTGTGACAAGGTTTCTAAGTGAAGCTGAAACTCGACAATTTGGCTAGGCTGGCTGACAAGCAAGTTGCAGAGATCCTCCTGTTTCGGCCTCCCCAGGATGAGGAGTATGAAGTACTGCATCCAGATGTTTAACTGTGTATACTGTCTACCAAATTTGAATCCTCATGCTTGCACAGTAAGTCCTTTACTGACTGAGCCATCTCCCCAGGCCTCTACCTGATTTTTGGTTGTTGTTTGTTTGTCGAGAAAAGGTTTCACTGTGTAGGCAAAGCTGGCCTTGAACTCAAGATCCTCCCACCTCAGCCTCCTGAATACTGAATTGGCAGGTGTGTACTGACATCCCTGGCTAAACTTTTATATCTGAATTGCTTCATTCTACATGATGTCCCCAAGGTTCATTCATGTCATTAAAAGCAATTTTCATTTTTTGAGACGGTGTCTTGTGTAGCCCAAGGTGGCCTCAAACTCATACTTCTCTGAGATGACTCCTGAGTCTTAAGCTTCTACTTCCTAAGTACCAGCATACCTGGCTTTCAAGTGCATGTTTTATCATCTATCCAGATGACTTTAATATATAGCAAGACTGACTGTCTTAACAGTCAATAATTTTCAATGGGTAGGTAGCAATTTAAAATAATTACTAAAATCACAAAGCTATTCTTGCTTATTTTCTGAAGTACTGTAAAGATATTCAGCCTGTATCATGTCTTATTATCCTTTGAATTTCTCCAAGACTCAAGAACAATTTCTCCTGGGAAATGATCCCTGATAACTTTCTCGCTACATCTAAACAAATGTCTGCCTGAATAGCACACACTTGGATCCAACCTGTTAGCCTGTTTGTCACTTCCTAATGATATACAAATTCATCAACAGTTCTACTTTCTAAGAACTAATTGCAGAAACTTTAGAATGAGATATAAACTTATTTTGAATTCCAGAACCCCTGTGGGGGTCTGGGTATTGAGCAAGGCAAGCAAACTTTGGATACCCTGAAGGGAGGGCAGGTATCTGGCCTGCTCTGCCTGATGTGATAACCTGGCCCCAGGAAGCTACTATAGATATGAGTCTTTCTTTTCCCCACCCTAGACCAGAACCAGGTATTTTGGTTTCGTTTCCTCATTCCTAAATTTCCACAGCCATCCTGCCCTTTATCCCAAAACCCCACCTTTAAATTTCCCGCCTTCTGTAATGATCAGAAAGGCCTCCCTATATAAACCCCTGCATTGGCTCTAATAACAGAACTACCTGCCGATGTAGTATCCTGGGAGCTGCTCCTCCCAAGGCACTCTGAGCCACCTGAGGACAGGTTCAATTGTCCTCCATTCTCTGGCATGGCTGGAGCACAACAGCCGTGCTGGAGATGGAGACCCACCCCATTCCCTGTAGCTGCAATCAAGCATTAAAGCCAAGAGGCTTCCTCAGTTAAAATTTAAAACAGCAAAGCCTAGTTTGTGGAGCTGTTGTCGTTATTAATAAATACAAAGCACTTAGAAAAGGTGATACCTTCGGGGAAGCACTCAATTAAAGGGACATATAATTTAGCTTGTGCAAAGATACCTTAACATAGACTATGTCATGGAGAGGCTACTTAAAACATGCAAATTAAAGCAATATGCAATGAAGCCAAATGCAGTGACAGAATAATGGCTTGACCCTAGGTCACTACATAGAGTTGTGCAGTTTTCATATTGTACAAGAATACTTACACAGGTGGCTTCTCACAGGGTAATGAGATTCTGTCTCCCATTCTACGCTTGTAACTCACTTCTCACTGACAAGAGCTGTAGCAGCCAGTCCACAGCAGGAAGCGTCTCTTATGTTTCAAAAAGTATGCCTCACATACTGTCCTTCTGGTCTAGTAGAAGGGTACTCTGCTTGGTAATTTTGTGGAGCTGCAGGCATCCTTCATTGAGGCAATTTACTCAAGAAGAATTCAGAACAGACAGTCATTTATTTCTGACTGACAGAATCAATCTCTCTCTCTCTCTCTCTCTCTCTCTCTCTCTCTCTCTCTTCTCCATGGTCTTGCTATGTATCCATGGCTGCTACTCACCATGTAGTCCAAACTCCCTTGGGACTCGTGACATTTCTGTGCTTCAGCCTCCCAAGTGCTACAATTATGTATGCATTACCACAAGTGGTTTGACAAAATCTTCTTACATAAGACTATTAGAATTAGAATAATCATTTAAAAACGCACTACATCCTGCTTACCAAATCAGTCTCAGGTTGCTCCAGGGTTCCTGTCACAATGACCATCAGGAGGTGAGGCACTAACCACACACTTCATTAAACTGCCTCAGAAATGCTTAACAGCTATGGCTTATTCAGAAAAGTCACACTGTACCTAAACTTTGCTCTGAAAAATCATACAGTTACCTATGTCCACATCAAAAGTGTGATGGCATTTAAATAAATTACATCTCATTATAAAAACTGACGAAGGAGCTCATGACTTTTAAATGCTTAATAGCTACACTAATGGTTATCAGCCTATAAGGCTCTGTGGTTATTTTCTAGCTGATCTCTGGACACTTAGGAGGGGACTCCTGCTCCCCAGCCTGAGCTTTGTTCTGCCTCAGTAAATGGCATTTGGGACAATCTACCTCTCTATTGTGCAAGGCTGGCTCTAACTCTCCACATATACTGCACGAGCTTTCTACTTCTCATTTGCTGGCAGTGAAACGCCAGTAGAATGTCAATTCTTGGCAAGTAAACACCTTCTGGGAATAATATGACCCTGGATTTACAATTATTATTCTTTAAGTACATCATTTCCCCAAATACCTAAAGTGAGCTTGCTCTTTCTTCTGTCTGAAAGCTCAAGATCTCTGGTGACTGGGTCAAGCTCTCATCTCCCAGTTGCTGCATACATCTTGCCCAATTTTTTCCATGCTGAGCCCTTGTTTGAAGTATGTCTTACAGGGGCTGGAAAGATGGCTCAGTGGTTAAGAGCAATGGCTGCTCTTGTAAAAGACCTGGGTATGAGTCCCAGCATCCACGTGGTGGCTAACAACAGTCTGTAACTCCAGTTCCAATGGATTCGATGCTGTTTTCTGACTTTCGTGGGCATTGCACAACATGGGTGCACTAACACACATACAGGCAATACACTTATATAAAATAAAAAATGTCTTGGACATAGCCACCTGTACATGGGCTCTAGAACTCTTGTTCTTTAATATATGGTCGTTAAAGAAAAGCCATACTATTTAAAACACTATTTCTGAAACACATCAATAGAAATATCAAGATCTTTGAAGGTAAACAGACTCATAACTGCAGCCTTTATCCTTATCATGGGATAATTTTCAGCATGACTTTTTGTGGATTGCTCCATACTTTGAAGATGCAGTTCAGCTGTAATGCCCTTTGAAAGAAACTCTAGATACCCACATCTGTGCTCCTGAAGTACCCTGTGAGTACTTCTACCATAACAATTACTGCCTGTTTATTCATTCGCTGCATCCTAGATCAGTAAACTACTGTCACTGACCCAGTGCTGAATTTTACAGATTAAATTGTGCTGGAATACATTCATGCACACAGTGTATTAGCAATGGTTGTTTTCCTGATATGCTGACAGAGCTAAATGGATGTGATGGAGACAAGAGAGCATTCAAAACTAAAATATTTGGTCTTTGGTTCTTTAAAAGCAAAAATCAGTCTTAGTCTATTATTATCTTGAAGTCAGAAAGAGATCTAGCTCCTACTGTTTAATGCTTGCAAATAGTATATATTCAACTCTGGTTACATGAAGAAAATGTTTTGTCTTTTAAAATCAATCCAAGTATATTTTTCTCAAAGAAAACATTTTAATAAAATATGAAAGCCGAAAAATGCAAACCAGGGAACATAGTCAAAGAGTTTTGGTGGTATTACTGTTTGTTAACCAAGTCTCACTGTGCAGCCCAGTGTGCGTCAAACTTGAAGTCCTCTTGCCCTGGTTCCCAGTTGCTAGGATTGCAGATGTGTAATGCCATGCCTAGCCAAGCAGATCTTCTTTGATTCTAAAATTGCTTTTTGTATATACTTGCCTTTAGATGTCCAGAGATAGCTTAATAAATAACTCTTGGATCAATGGAGCAATTAATCATCTTAGTGCAACATATTAAAAAGTCACTCTGGGAAATTTATAAATGCTTGTGTGTGAGTGTGTGTGTGTGTGTGTGTGTGTGTGTGTGTGTGTTTGTGCCATGATATACATGTAAAAGTCAAAGGACAACTTGAAGGAGTTGATTTTCCCCTTCTACCATGTGGGTTCTGGGATTGAATTCTGACCATCATATTTGGCACCAATTGCCTTTGCCCATTGAACCATTTGAAGCCATCATTAATTCTTAATATGTTTCTTCTCAAATATCTTTTTGACTCTTTTAAATATGAAGCTTCTCTTTTTTTCATTTAGTGACTTTTATTTGTGCCAGAGTTTCATTACATAAATTAGGCTTAAACTAGCAACCCTCTGGCTACCTAGTGGCTGGGACTACTGGTAAACATTCCTACCCCTGGTTCTCAAAATAACCTTCAATATAATTGTTAATAACTATATTTTCTAGAATGCAAAATAATTGCACTTTGGCTTATTTCATCGTATTAAACTTAAAAAAAATTTCTTTTTAAAAATATGTTCTTATTTTTATTTTTATTTTATGTGTATGAGAATATTGCCTGCATGCATGTAAGAGCATGTGCCATGCAGTGCCTGAGGATATCAGAAGAGGGCATTGGATCTCCTGGAAACGGAGTTACAGACTGTTGTTAGCCACCATGAGAGTGCTGGAATTCAAACCTAGGTCCTTTGCAAGACAAGCCACTGCTTTTAACCACTGAGCCATCTCTTCAGCCCCTGCGAGACATACTTTAAACAAGGGCTCAGCATGGAAAAAAGTGGACAATATGTATGCTGCTACTGGGAGATGAGAGCTTGACGTACTCAGCAGAGATCTTGTTAGCTGCCATGGGGATGCTCTTAACTGCTGAGCCATCTCTCCAGGTCCTATTAATCTTAAAAACATTCTTTACCAAGGAATTTCCTTTTCTGATTTTAAAAAGTTCAAAAACATAAGAATGCAAAAATAAGTTTTCATGCTCAAAATGCTTTGTAGCGAATTATAGGAACACTTGTCTAAACGTTGTTTTTAGAGTCTCAAAGTCAATTAAATCACCAAACCCTTGCCTTTAAAAAGGTTTGTCTTAATTAGAAATTAAGTATCTAGAAGTAAAATAGAGATTAAGTGGTATTAAATGATGTATCTATAAATCTCTTAACATAAGATCCAACTCAGAGAAAGCAAACTGTAATGACTTACTGTTAGTAAACATTATCATTTCTGTTTTAAATGACTTTGTGTACACTAATAATAGTTAAGAGTAGGCTTTACAGCCCTCAGCCTCATGAAAACTGCTGTTTCTCAAGGAACTCTGCCTCATCTAGAGCCTTGGACATTCAGATCCGGCAGTGTCTCAACACTGACTTAGACAAACACGCCTGACATAAAGGAAACATTAATATTCATTTCCTGGCTTCTACAACTTTGTGCAAAATAAAGAACAAAATCCATCTTACGGTAGTCATTAAAAAGGGGGACACTTTTTCATAAGGAATTTTCTTTTGCAAATTAAAGTTGAGTAAGGGTTCTAAGTACTATTAGATTTTACTGGATACCCTGAAAAATGGATGGACAGTCTTAGTAAAATAGTGGTTCTAATGTTAGTAACAATAATTCTACTTGAGAACTTGGACATCATGTGTTTCCTAATTATTCTAGTCATTAGAATGGCCATTAACATTTGTTCAACACTTACTACCATCCAAATATTCTGCTAACTAAGTCTTATTTCATTCAGACCTTAGGACAAGCTGCCTGCTACCCAACTGATATATTTTCTTCCCATTATCATAAACATTATTTTTCAGGAGACTATAATTACAGCATAGTTCTCGATTGATATGTGCTAATGTGTGTTTCCTCAATTTTTTATATGATTACCTAAATCAATACCATGTAGGAAAAATTTTTATTTCTTAATATTTTATTGATCACTATAATTTGGTAGTAAAAAGCACTTTTTACAAAGAGAATCCAAAAACTAGATGAGGAGTCAGCTGATTTCTGATAAATTTGCAAAATTAATCCAGTTCAGAAAGCATTTTCTTGGCACATAGTACTGAGGCACTTTTAAGAGGATATATAATTGATCCACTTCACTGCCACTGAGAAAATGAAAATCAAGCACAATGCAATGCCACTATGTACCTACTAGAATGGGCAAAATAAAAGACCAACCATGTTGAGTACTGCTAAAGAAATAGGATACCTGGAAAGCCTCACACTGCTGAAGGAATAGAAAACAGAAATACAACGTTGGGAAACAGTTGAACAGTTTCTAGGAAAGTTACATATATTACTATGGCATGGCCTGACCATTCATTCCACTGATCTGATCTAAGATTATACAGAGACTTTTATATATTCATGACAGCCTTATTTGTGATAACCTCACATTGGAAGCAATCTCAATCTATGGTGAATAGATAAACAAATTATGGTGTATCCATACAATGGAATATTAGTTGGCAATAAAATTAAAGAACTGTTGATATGTGCAGTATAGATGACTCTCAGAACAATTTTGCTGAATGAGAATAGGCAGATATCATAGAATCCCATTTGTACAAAAGTGGACTGATGCAAATTTTACCATGCTTAGTTGTTATAATGGTGAAATAAGGGGGGAAAATGTAAAGGGAAGTACCAGTATGCCAGTTATGACATTCGGTCTTTCAGTTGCTCTTGGTAGCTTCCTAAGAACACATGGCTGCAGTTTTCCTAGCTCAGCTCTTGGCAAACATCTGGAAGACTATGAAACACCATGCTTATTCACTCAGAACTTTCAACTTTGAGTTTGTCTCCTCATCTCAAGAAAAGGAACTAATTTCTCTGTGGGGCCATCATACTGGAAGAACTCAGGAAGCATGACATCCCAGGAGCCTGTGCTGCAAGTGCCTTATTCAGAAAACTGGAAAGAGCAAATACTCTCGCTACATCTTGCCAAGAATCCTCCCATAGAAAGCCTCCTCCTACTAGTCTGTCCTTTTGGATGCTACTTTTTATTTTATCATCTGTTGATTCAGTGAGCACTTGGCACATTACATTAATCAATGCAAGGTGTTCAGGTCAGTCATTAGATATTTTAAAACCATTGACCCTCATTTTGGAGATTCTCCCTCTCACTGGAGTGTCATATATGGCCTGTTGAATAAATAATTGTTATATGTTGGAATGTTAAGTCTTGGTTTAAAACCTTCTTGATCCTCTCTCTCAGCCTTAGTCCATAATCACCTCATTAAAACGTGATCTGCCAAAACTTGAAGAGTGTAATTGGGTAGAAATGCTGCCCTGGGGACAATGCTGTGTGTAGCGGGATGAAGAATACAATAGAAAGAAACGAGATGGTGGGGCAGTCATGACTAGGAAGAAAGAGGAAGCCTAGGGAGGTTGGGAAGTCAGTGTGGACAGAGCCACCCTCTGCACCCAGGCATGGTGGCCTCAGCAGGCCTCAGTGGGCCTCCCAGTCTCTTGAACTAGGGAGTCTGGGGTAACCAAGGGAACAGTGCTGTCCTGGCTGCAGCAAGTGGGACATAGAGCATGAGACTTCAATCCTCTTGAGTCATGCAGGATGATCAGTGAGGCACTGTTTCATGACTAGCAACAAGCCACAAGCATGCTGAGCCCCACATGCTAGCAATGGTGAGGGCCACAGCCCATTCAGAAAGCTTTTGTAGACAAAGACTGTGTATGCTGACAACTTACCATAAAATACATAGAAGCAATCATGAATTAGGGGAGTATGCTTCAGGCTTAAAAAAATGTTTATTTGGAGATAACTGTCATAACCCAGAGCCAAGGCTTGAGCAGGAAACACAGGGAGGACAGAACAGGAAGTGGAGAGCGGTATTAAGTGAAGGTCCTACAAATCCTGATCAGGAACCAACGTAATGAACAAGTCAAGAAGTGAGCGTACACAGAAAATGACTCGGGTGGGGACAGTCAGGCCACTTCCACTTGTTTCATAGACAATTATATCATTCATTTTTATCATTATTAAGCTTTTAATAATTTAATACCAATCTTCCTTTGCTTCTCTCATTAAAATTTGTGAATTTTGGCAGTTGCAAATATAAAAAGCTTTCAAGAAAATAATTTCATGTCATTTCAACCTTAGTGATATCATTAGTATATGATCATACATGTACAGTAAAAAATAAAGTTATTGCCAACAGTCAAACCTGATGGTCCAGACCTATTATCCTAGCACTTAGAAGTCTGAGACAGGAGGGTAAATTCAAGGTCAACCTAGGTTACAGACTAAGACTATGCCTCAAAGAATAAATAATTAATTAATTAATAAAATCAGTTGCAACTATGCACTAAGTACATTAATTCTAGTTTCTGACCCTCTGATTACTAATTATGTGACTTTAAGTTAATTAACATCTCTAAGTCTATTTTTACATTAGTGAAATGGAGAAATACAGAATTTTCTATGAACCAACTAA
Organism: Eospalax fontanierii; assembly: GCA_035773235.1. Taxonomy (NCBI): domain Eukaryota; kingdom Metazoa; phylum Chordata; class Mammalia; order Rodentia; family Spalacidae; genus Eospalax; species Eospalax fontanierii. The sequence continues at coordinate 32,646,092 of CM069544.1, read as the reverse complement.
TTTTACTGTTCAATGATTTAACCTTCCCACCCTCACCTTCCTCTCACTCGAAAAATTAAAAATAGAACTTCCATATCCAGCAATATTGATTCTGGAAATACATTCAAAACAATTGAAATGAGGATTTTCCTTTTAAAAGGTTTTGTTGATTATTTGAGACAGTGTCTCATGTAGCCCTAGTTGACCTTGAACTCTCTGTGTAGCCAAGAATGATCCTAAAACCCAGATTCTCCTGCTTCTACCTTCAGGGGCTGAGATTATAGGGTGTGAACTACCAGGCCCAGTGAAATCAGGACTTTGCTATGTTATCTGTGCCCCCTCGTACTCACTGCACAACTGTTCATACAAATAGTCCATATTTCCAGTTACAGATGGACATAAAAGGAAAATATGATGTGCACTTACAATAGACTATTGTTTAGCTTTAAAATAGAATCTTGCCATGGGCTCTAGCATGGACGAAGCTGTGAGGCATAATTTGCAGTGAAATAAGCCATTTGTAGGTACTGCGGGCCCTACTTGTGGGTGTCTGGAATCCTGCCACTCAGAGGAGGCAGAGCATTTGCTTAACTTCTGGTGGAGACCTGAACCTCAGCTTGTGTTTGCAGTGACCTGATTGCTTTCTCATTAGCATGCTGCCAGAGGCCTCAAGCTATGTTATATGAACAGTACTAGAAATTCATTGTGTCTACATAACTGTTTCAAGTTTTAATCCTTGAGAAAACTAAATGTATAAATTCTAATAGCTGTATTTGTTTGATTCTAACGTGGTTTAGATTAAGGACTAGAACTGGTATTCTGAAAGGACTGAGGCTTGTAAATGAAATCTCAAGTATACAACACAAATATGGTTTCAATGAATGAATTTTTGGTTGTGACTTCCTTAACAGAGAACTTTGGCTATAAAATACATCAAATGAAATCCTACTCAGACAACTTACTATGCATATGGAGAGCACAACTTTTATGAGGCCTGTTAGGTTTTGAGAATTGAGATGAAACAAATGATATATTTTATTTTCACTAGTTTCTAGCGGTAATAGAAAGAGATAAGTAATCAAGAATTTAAAATATAATTAAGTCTTGTGAAAGAAGTAATCATGCATTTGGGGGGAAATGTACTCAGATAGCTTCAGTGTGAGAGGAGATAGAAGGACATAAAACACTTAAAATAAAGAAGAAGAAAGACAAAAATGAAGGTTGGCTTTGAAACAACACGTTGTGAGCATTTGAGAAAGGCATAAATAATACCTTTAAATGCTTAAGGGTGTAGACAGCATATTAAGTGCAGAGTCTACAAGTGATTTGATATGAATGGAATCTGACAAGGGGGTAATCAAAGGAGACTCAAGAAGGTGAGGCAGTGTCTAATTATGAAATTCTTCAGTAATTGAATTGGAGCTAGAAGACTAGGGAATAGAAAACTATACCTTATATTCATATAACTTGCTTGCAAAATGTCTCCAGAGAATTGATTTGAAAACACATTCAGCTGGGGAGATAGTTCAGTGGGTAATGAGCTTGTCACTCAAGCATGAAGACCTGGATTCAGATCCCAAGCACCTATGTAAAGTTAGGTGTGGCCATATGTAACCCCAGCCCTGAGGAAGTAAGGTAGCAGAAAAGGAAGACTGCTGGTTCTAGCTGGCCATCGACTTAGCTGAGAAACAGTAAGCTCCAGGTTCAGAGAGAGACATTGTCTCAAGGGTATAAAGTGAAGAGCAACAGAGGACACGTGATGCCCTTCTCTGGCATCTGCATGTGCTTGCATGAGCATGTGCACAGTTCCCTCCGGGCTTACATACTCGCATGCATCACAAGTTACAGGTCAGCCTGGTTTATGTTATGGGACCCTGATTTAAACAAAACCAAAGCAAGCATACTGTGTCTTGCAGGAACCTATGCCTAATTTTAGAAATACACTATGGGGTAATTTTATCTTAGTTATTAAAACTTGATCATCCATTAAGCAGCTGAATGGGCAAGGAGCAGTTCTCAGGGCTTCACTTTTCTCCAGTTATAAAATAACAGCTCACTCAGAAAGTTGTATATCTTCTACTGTTTGTGCTTCACATATATTGATGCATTCTTAGTGTTCTGCTTACAGTAACATCAAAATTGTGAAAACAATGACAAAGTCATATGAAAATCAAGTATAATTTTTATTTTCACTTTTTTATACAAAATAATAGGTTTCCTCGTGACATTTTCATACCCCAATATCACTGTACTTTGCTCCTGTTCGTCAACATATAACTCGCCCTTCTCTCCCTCTGCTGCAGCTGCTCCCCTTTCTCCCTCCAGTCTAACAGCCCTTCTGCTTTTGTGCTGTGTGAATGTGTGTGTATGAGAGAGCGTGTGAATGTGTGTGTTTGTTTGTATATATATATGTGTGTGTGTGTGTGTGTATTTAAATCTAGCTTCTATAGGAGAGAGACAACATATGAAAATCAAATATTGTTATTTCTAGTTAATGGCAAGAACAGGTCATGGAGATGAATAAGACCTTGGCTAAGATTGCAAATTTGTCAGTTATGGAGCTGAAAAAAGTGACAGAATTGCACATGATAAACACCCAAGGGTTCATTTCTTGTAGCAATGATAATCTGTGTTACATAAACACACCTTGACTTAAATGAATGAATAGACTGATATTTCTTTGATGAATTAAAAATTATTTCAAACTCTTTGTCATGTCTTCATCAGTGGATGATGACTAATTCCTCTCCACTTGGATCTGGGATAGGCCAATGGCTTGTTCTAATCAAAAAGAAGAGGGCAGAATAATGTGCTAGTGCTGGGTTTAAGCCTTAACAAAGTCATAGCTTCCAATCTTGTCTTTGGAAACCAGGCAGAGCAGTAAAGAAACTGGAAAATTGTGGTGACAGTAGGGAATTCAGCAGACCTGGAGGACCTGACACCATCTTGCACATTTCCACTGTATGCCTGAGCTGCTGATTCCAGTCAACCCAGGGAATTGTGAGAAGCAATAACTAAACTGCTTTATTCATTTTTGTTGCAGAGGTTAAGGACACAGAAAGAAGATCTATGATAAAATATCTACTTGTCCCCTCTTAAAACTAAACTTCTATTATAATTTATTTATGACTCATTGAAACAAAATCATCATTGCCATCAGCCTGTTTTCTGAATAACACTCTCATACTTAATATTTGTTTGGACAATATTTGGAAGTAGCAAAAGCTGCCTTCTATTTTGAATAATAAAAGAACACAAGCTTCAAGAGATTCAGTCTTATAGGAAACTGCTTTCTGTTTTAAAATGGCTTTCATTTATGGAATTCGTTAATAACTGAAAGGCACCATTCTTTATCTCTGTTATTTGTAATTACAGTCCTAAGACATTCTACCACCTGAAAGGTTAAATGGGCTAGTAACAGGAAGACTGAGGATTGGATTCAGTCACAAACATACATAAACACTTGTATAAACACAGCAGTTTCTTTTCAAAATACATTCTCATGCGACAGCTGAAATAACACAGGCTATTGTCACAGCCATTACCTCCCAGAACTTGAAGGCAAGACTCTATTGCTGAAGACAGGACTTATTTTAGACACAGGACTTGGAACAATGGAGCTGGAACTGACCCAGAAGCCTCCTTCCTGAAGACTGGTTCTCATAGTTCTAGAACATACTATGCAAGCTGCTAAGGAAGAAAAATCGATCAATGGTCCAACCTAGATCTAAAACCTAATAACCACAATGGCTGGCACAGCAAACTATCGCTAGTGGTGCCTCAGAGGCATTTTTATCTTGGGGGTAATCAACAGCTATCCAATTGAACTCAAAACCCTTTCAATGAACGGAGCTTATGGGTGGCACTATACACGTAGCCATTTACACACACGACTAGAGCGGTCATAGATCCTAGAGAAAATCTTTCCTCTGTCATATCTCTAGACAAATGAAAGTTCTTACTGTATGCTAAATATGGATCCTTATATTTTCAGACAAGTATACCATATACCACTCATCAAGGAAGCTTCTTTTTGCAACATATGGTGACTATTAGAGAGTTCCACAACTGGTCACACACAGAGAATATATGTCTGAGAGATAGCCAGCCCTAAGTGTCACATCTACAGAGGAACCTCTACATCTAAGGCTCGTGAAATTTAGCAAAGCAAAACAGGGGGTAGAGAGAACACTAATACATCCCTCAACCCTCACCACTAAAGCTTCCCCAGGCAACAGACTGCCAGGTACACAGAAAGCCACAACTGGCCTAAGAGTCTGCAGAGTTGTGTCTCCCAGGATAGGATTTCTATATTAAAGCTCACCCCCCATGGCTCAGGGACCACTGTGGAAAAGAGGGCAGAAAGGCTGTAAGAGCCAGCGTTGGTGCATGAACATAAGGAAACAGAAGCTTTCAGGCAGCAATGGTGTCAGCACACACAAGAGCCATGCTGACTCAACCAGACAAAACCCCAGAACAGAACTGTGGAAATGGGTAGTAGGCCCAACCTTAGTTGAGGAACTGTTGGCAACTGATTACTGCAGAGTGAGGGAGAGTTGATCTTCTTTAAGGGAGTGACTCTGGATAGGCTGATCAAATGCCAGTGGATGAACTTGCACTGAGGGAGATCTGGGTACAAATGCTTGACTTATGATAGGCCTTAATATGTATGATAGAATGCAGGAAATGCAGTGGGGCTTTGTGGGAGTGGAGACAGGCAAGGGGGGCTAAATTTGATGAAGATCTATTAAATCAAATCCACAAAAACCTCAATAAAATATACATAAAAATAAAAATACCCTCTTGTATATTAAAAACAAAACCCAGAGTACATTCCTTTTTTTCACCTAGTTCCATGCTAGAATAGATTCTAGTGAAAAGATACTGCCGATTTTCATTCAGAGAAAACAACTGTCTTTTATGCTTTTGGTTTTTGAAATGATACTTATTTATCTGTGTGTGTGTGCATGTACGTGTGTGTGTATGTGTGTGTACGTGTGTGTGCGTGCGTGTGTGTGTACGTGTGTGTACGTGTGTGTATGTGTATACGTGTGTGTATGTGTGTACGTGTGTGTATGTGTGAACATATGTGTGTACATGTGTATGTGTGTGTACATGTGTGTACGTGTGTGTATGTGTATGTGTGTACATGTGTGTGTACGTGTGTGTGTGTGTGTACACATGCAACAGCACATGTGTGGAGGTCAGAAGACAACCTATTGGGAGTCAGTTCTCTCCTCACCATGTGAGTTCCTGGACCTGAACTCCGTCGTCAGGCCTGGCAGCAAGCACTTTTCCTCACTGAGCCATCTCACCAACCCTGATGACCATGTCTTTTAAAACTTTAAAACAATTTGAATGTGTAAAAATGTTCATATATCTAGTAGTTGCTTTATGAACATTATAGCATAATAGCACAGATGATCGAATTTCTTTCATTCTCTAAGTAATATGATTCTTCTTAATCCATGGATAAATTCTAATTACCTCAATACTGAAACAGTGTCTTTAGATTGGAATATAATATCTATTTGAATTCTATGGAAAATGCTATTTATATTATTTTGTTACTGTTTTTCAGAGAAACAATGGAGAGATAGATAGATAGATAGATAGATAGATAATAGATGATAGAAAGGTAGATGGATGATAGATAAATAGATGATAGATAGATAGATAGATCTAGATAGATAGATCTATATCGGGTGGGGGGATAGGGAGGAAGAACACTGTTTTATTTATGAAGTAGTTTGACAGCTATGAAGATATCTCTTAGTAAGCCCAGTCAAGTTGATATATAAAATCAACCATCATAGGAATGACGTTACGTTGAGAGCACCAGCTACATCTTAAATCCTGTTGTATACCCCAGCACAAATACACATATGACCCTGTCTGGCTGACTTTTAGGGTAGCTCCCAGAAGTCTACTAGCAAGAAGAACCTTTCCAGCAGAAACATTCGTTCTATTAAGGTGAAGTGAGAAAAGCTCAAAATTTCTATCGAAACAGTGATCAACAAGCAGAAAGAAAAATTTCTGCATACCACCTGGTATCTATTAATACCATTCTGACCTGTCCTGGGAGGGTAGGGCTAGTCCTTTTTGAAGCCTACATGTTCTTCTTATAACTGTTATAAACTATCAAGACTTGCATCAGAACAGGAAGCAGCATCCTCTTTCTCTTTTAGAGAAATTAATGTGAGATTTTATTAAGGGTATGTTTTACATTTTCTGTGTGTATATGTGCATGATGGTGAATTCTGTCAACCGGATGAGATTTATTATCACTAAATAGATCTCTGTATGTCTGTGAGGGGTTATTCAGACTGGGTTAATTGAGGTGGGAAGAGCCATCTTAAATGTGGGTGGTGCCATTTTGGGGCCTAGAATGAATAAAAAGGAGAAAGCTAGCTGTGCACACCATTCATTACTCTCTGCCTCCCAACTGTGTACAACAATAGGACCAGCTGCCTCCTGCCCCCACGTGCCATACTGTCCCTGACATGATGGGCCGTATCCCTTGCAGCCATAACCCCAAATTAACCCTTGCTTCTTAAGTTGCTTTTGTCAGGTATTTTATCACAGCACTGAGACAAGCAATTCATGAAGTGCTTGTGTGGGTTATGTGTAAGTACATGTCTGTCATGTGACTGTGCATGTATGCACAGATTGGCTACGCTTGTTGGCCATTCAGTTCCTGGAAGTTTCCTGTTTCAGTCGCCCCCATCCCTGGGGTTTCAGACAGACACACAGTGCCATGCCCAGTTTTTCATGTGGTTCTGGAAATCTGAACTAAAGTCTTCATGTTTGTGCAGTAAGTGCTTTACAGATGGAACCATCTCCCCAGCTCTGTCTTTTGCATTGTTTTTTACTGTTTGAGAATTTCAAATATGCATCTGCTGTAAGTTTCTACCACGTCCAGCTTCCTCCAACTCCTTCCCTATCTGTCACCACTTATACCCCAATTTCATGTGCTTTGTTTTCAAACCCACAGAATCCATTTAGAGCACATGCATGAATGAAGGGAGGGTCATCTATTGGAGCATGGGTAGACTCCTCAAGATCACATCCCTGAAGAAAATGGGTTCTCACTCTGCCAGCAGCCATCAATTGCCAATAGTTCCCAGATAGGGGTTGGGCCCTCTCCCGTTCATGCGGAGATTTTGGTTGGCTTGATCTTGTATAGGACGTGTACATGTAGCCAGCCTCTGTAAGTTCATGTGTGCACTGGCCTTGTCATATCCAGCAAAAACTGATTGACTACAGGTGTCCAGTACCTCTGACTCTTACAGTCTTTCCACTTCCACAACGATGCCTGAGCCTTTCCGTGCTATAGATGTCCCACTGAGAGCTGAATACTACACAGTCTCTTATTCTTTTCATGGTACCAGGTGTGGGTTTCTATAGTATTCAACATTTACTGCAAAAAGAAGCATCTCTGATGAGGGTTGAGAGATGGATTAAGCTAGTTTTTATAGTGCTGGAAGGATGTATGCATGCTCCTGGGGGAGAAAAATAATCAACAGTGTTACATAACTGTGAATCCTGTGAGCTGCAATAACAACTGGCCCAGGGAGATATGCCCACTAGTACAAAATGACAGGAATGTTATGGGAGTAGCCAATCACCTTATGATTGCACTTAAGGCCTGTTCCACAAGAGGGAAGCCATTTTCCTTTTGCATTTTCAAACTCACTTTATGAATTACAATAAGTTAAAAGGACAAGATTTTTAAAAGATTAACACGTTAAAAATTATACCTGAAACTGGACATAAACATTGTAGCTCAAGTTTATGATCCCAGTACCCAGAAGGCTGAGGCAAACGTATTGTCATGAGTCTGAGAGCAGCCTGAGTTACGTGATGAGTTCCAGGCCAGCTAAGACCCTGTCTTAGATTAAGACCCTGTCTCAAACAAAAAATAAAATGATAGAGAAATTTCATATTAGTTACCAGATTATTTTGCTCTAAGATTCCCAGATTACTCCACAATTCCTGCTTTACATGCTTTGCTCCCTAGAAGATACCAGAAATGTAACAATCTTTGAGTAGATTGGGGGTCTGCTTATTTATTTATTTTAGTCTTTTTGAGACAAGGTTTTCCTGCAGCCTCAGCTGGCCTGGAACTTCTTATATAGACCAGACTGGCCTCCATCTCACAGAGATCTGCCTGTCTCTGCCTCCTGCGTGCTGGGACTAAAGGTATATGCTATCACACCCAGTTGGGGTTCTGCCAGTTTAAATATAGCAAACCATTATTAAATACAGCATTCTCAAAAGGTGGAGCCACACAGCTCCAGTAGCCTTGGTTCCAGTCACAAGGGTTTATCAGCTCCGCATGGGTCTTGCTGACAAAATATCAGCAAGTTTAGCTGACAAAGTATCAGCAAGTTTAGTAATAACTGAGCTCTAACTTAATTACTTAATATAAATTTCAGCCAAGTCACATTACTTAATGTTCTTGTGGCTCCACATGTGGACAGTGAATTAATAAATATCTATACCATAAGAGGATTGCAAGAGCTAAACTGCTTTGGAACATATAACTACATCCTAAATTTATAGTGTCACACACAAAATATTTTTGAAAATCAATTATTTGTAATTGTTATATAAAAAGAGATATTGCATTATATGCAAAAGATGGAGGCTGAGAAAATACTTGCAGAATGAATGCCCCATGAATGTGAAGACAGGCTCTGCACTATTGAAGGAATGTCAGTGATTGTCTGTTCCATGTTAAGGATGCTCACTGATATTGCACATGCACAACCTGGAATTCTTGATGCAGTGGCTATAATTCCTTTCCCTTCCATAATGAATCTCTGTGGGGTTCAAGTACTGTATCTTGAAACAACTCCCACTGAATAATCTACATCACATTTCAGAACCCAGAGGCCCACATGTGGCAATCAGCTCCATTGATATCCAGGTACAGAGACCTGCCCTGAGGCCAGCATGAGGAGACATAAACTCTATGGTCACATGCTAACTTCAAGACTAATATGCTCCCTCCTGCTGAGAGAGGTGCATTTAAAGCCATGGACACAGCTCCAACATTTCAGTTGAGTTCCTCACAATGAAAAAGTTATAAACTCTAGAAATTTATATAAAGTCAGAGAAAGTGACTCACAGCAGTTTTCTTTTCTGCAGATAATCCCCCCCATGTGGCCTCAGGCTCTTACAGCACTTTGTGCTTCTGTCTAAAACTTCTGATTCTTAAACATGAATCAAAGTTGTGTGAATGTTTCCCAAGAAAGAATAAGATATTGAGGCTAACAACTTTTTTCATTCATCTCAGGATGACTCAAATGTGATTGGACCTCTTTGAGTCAGACCTGGATGTAAACAACACAGAACTAACTGGTCAAATAAATAGTCAAAAAAGCTGACTGTGGCCTCCCAGCATTTAGAAGGAAAAGACAGGTGAATCCCTGTGAGATCCAGGCCAGACTGGTCTACATAACAAGTTCTGGGCCAGCTGGGGCTACCAGGAGACCTTGTCTCAAACAAAACAAAAACAAAAAGTCAACATATATGATACTTCAAGCTCATGTTGTTTTTAGAAAGTCCAAATAATCTCACTAAATCCCATTTAAACATGACTGGTGCTCAAATCAAACTTATTTTTACAAAAAAATATATCGATGATGGTTTTATTCTATCCCTACCCTATTCTGTTTAGATGTCACCTGAGATATTTAGATGGTGACAAAAATAACCAAAACTGCAAGACCTGAGCTTACTGAAGAGGAACAAATAGGTCAGTGATGCCTCCACACAGGAAAGCTGAGGATATTGTAATTGGATGCCCCAATTCTGCTTGAAGAAGCTAATGTCTTAAATAAGAGACTGAAGCACTTCTCTCAGTCACTGCACAGAAGTTGGGCGTGCCTGCTTTCTCTACATGTTGCAGTCTCTTTCACAAAAAGAGACATTGTGAGAGACAACCCCTTAGACAGAAGCCCATTTGGAATACACAGAGCAGGCAGAGCCATAATCAGTCACTATGAGAAAAAGTGCCAATGACCCTGGGAAAAGCAAATCCCTAGGCACTGGGGAGAAACAAGGTAGGTGGTAGACAGCCTCACCAAAGGAGAACCTCCAATAATCACATGCCTCATCCCTCCAGTAAAAGAAGCGATTACTACACACCTCAGTCGAATAGGTAATTTACTCTGAATATCTTCACCTACAAACTTTCTAAATCAATGTTATTCATTAGATGTAGATTTGCCACTCACATATTTGAGGTATCTTGGTTGTTGTGGTTTTGTGTTTTGTTTTGTTTTGTTTTAGACAGGGTCTCATGTAGCCCAGGCTTGGCCTCCAACTTGCTTTGTAAGGGAGGCTGGCCTTGGATTCTTTATCTTCCCACCTCTACCTCTCAAGATTTGGAATTATAGGTATACCTATATTTATTATAGGTACATACCTATATAGGTATGTACCATATTGGACTTGAGAATGTCTGATTGACACATCAAAACAAACATCTTCTTGCTCAGCATAGCGTATAAAGTCACTCAAATGGTTGCAAAATGCAATTTGTATGTCCATACCTTATTGGCAAGTAATCCTAGATATGTGTGTGTTATGTGTGTGCACATATATCTTAAAGACTGCATATTGCTTTTTAAATTATGTGTATGTATGTGTGTGTGCTTCTGTTTGTGGGTATGTGCACATGATTGTAGGTGACCATGAAGTCCATAGAGCTAGAGTTACAGGTAGTTGTGAGCCTCCGATGTGGGTGCTAGGAACTGAACAACTCAGGTCTTCTGCAACAGCAATACATGGTTCTTAACTATTGAGCCATCTCTCCTTTCCTGACATGTATTTTAAATATATATATGTATATATATATATATATATATATATATATATATAATGTATGTATATATATGCATATATACTATGCCTCAGTTTCCTGAGTAAAAAAAGTGAGACATAATGCAAACCATGCTAAAAATATTAAAGAATTGAATTATGTTAACTTAATTATATGCTTTCTTGAGAATATAAAAATACAAGTACTCGAGTACGATTTATCTACACACATAGGTAATGAGCTTATTTCCAAGAGTTAAGTGGTGTTTTGACAATTGAAAGGTGATTCCCTTCTGGAAATTCATTCTATCATCCTCTCAGTGCATGCTCTAAATTGGCCTAATTGTGACAAATGCTCATTTAACAAGGTAATTTTATTCTAGATGCAGTCACCATGGGCGGGAGTTTAGGTGAAAAGAGTTGTTTGTTTTAAGATAGCATCACCTTATATAGCTGAGGTTGATCTCAAACTCACTGCATAGTCCAGAATGACTCAAACTTATAATTCTCCTCCTCAACTTTAAAAAATAATGGGATTAAGAGCATGACCCACCATGCCCAGAAAAAAAAGAACATTTTTAGAGCAGTTTAGTTTGAGTTTTTGAGTTTAGCCATAGGAATCTTTGTTTGAGACAGGGTTTTGAGAAATCCATACTAGCTTCAAACTCACTACATAGCCAAGTATGACCTTGAACTCTAGATTCTCCTGCCTTCACATCTAGGGTGCTGGGATTACAGGTATACACCACTGTGCACAGCAGGAAACAGCAGTTCTTGATGAGCAAGCGGAAAACTCCTAGAGAAAATCTTCCTAGTGCAATCTTCGTAAATCGATACAATCTTCTCTACATTTCTGTTGCAAATGTTTTTATAGAGAGACGTGCGAGGGTCACAGGCCAGTGATTACAGTGACTGGATGCTGGGATATTATATTAATGTGAGTTTTATAGTTTTTACACTGTAGCCACTGCTACATTGCCCATGCTCCTGTAAGGAATCCTAATTAACTCATTGATTCATAGAACTAGACTTGAGTGGAATCATTTCTTTTGTATTTCATTGGAACCTTCTCTGGGGTAAATTATTTGTCCATCTCCCAGGAAGAATTCATATCACAGGCTGTTTCTAAATAAGCAAGAGAATGTTGTGTGGGTTTCTTAAAAATAAATCTTTTAAAGGTTAGATTTACTTGTTTGGTCCATTCAGATTATTATAGATAATATTTTACATTTTCTTCCTTACTAAAGCTAAAAACATTTCTTATGTTCACGAACTACCACATCTACGGACTGATATAATATATTTGGTCCCACTCTGCACAACCTCCGAGGTTACTGCTGTCCTGAATGCATTCTAAAGTATTCTACTTCAAGTGGAACTTAATATTTCTAGTAGTCTGAGAAGACAGAGTTAGAAGGCAGAGTTGAGTTTAAAGGAAAAACATAACAGTATTTTATGTTATTTTCTTCTAATCAACCAGGCTCCCACAGAGTAAAGGTCTTAAGTGGGAGGAAAAAGATGATTATGATCATAATTACGGCTTCAGAGAAATCCTGTTCATAAGGGCTAGTTTTTATAAGAGTAGAGACTCTGGGTCTGCTCTACCCTAAGAATCCATGAAGTGTCTGGCACACAGTACGAGGGCAAATTAATTATTTAATTAACTAATGTATTTCACACAGTCCTCCCAATAGGAATGTGAATCAAATATCATTAACCTAATTGTACAGGGGCGGAATGGATGCTCCAAGGAATTGTATAATTATCCCAAAGACAAACGGCTGGTACCTGGTGATAGAGGACAGTACTTAACAAATATATGTTTTCTAGGGAGAATAACAAAAAGCAAACAAACATCTCTATTCCACTGTGTGTGTTTTCTTTTTTCAATATTTATTTACTTTATGTGTATGAGTGTTGTACCTGCATGCATGTACGTGCACCTGTGTCCTTCAGTGCCTACAAAGGCCAGAAGTGGGCATCAAATCCCCTAGAACTGGAGTTACAGTCAGTTGTTAGCTGCAGCATGGATGCTGGGAACTGAACCTGGATCCTCAGCAAGAGCAGTCAGTATTCTTAACTACTGAGCCATTTCCACAGCTCCACATTATGCATGTTTTCTAGGATTTAAGTTTCATATATTTACTACAGTTTAGGCATCAGGTGCCTTTTTGTTAAGAAGTGGGTTGAGGGACTAGCAAAGCTCTAGCTACATGCAGCCTTTGGAATCTTAGTACTTCTTTGAAGCATTAACATTCTTAATTCGAAAGAGCAGACAATTGTTTCAACAACCTGGGCCGTTCACAGATAACCAGTTTCTGCAATGAAGGTAATAATGCTACACATCATTTCCCAGTCATGCGGCATTTCAGTGGTAATCACTCCACTTCTGGGCTTTCCTACGCTCTTGTATAAACTATCTACTATGTATATTGGCTATGAAGGCATTTTCAAGAACACTGGATAGCCATGAATCTTTAATGAAACCAAGCAGTCTGCTGAGGAATGCAAATGGGATCGATGACAGCAGGACAATAAACAGTATGCAAAAAGTCCCCTTGGGAAATAAGCAAGATGGGTAATAATCATACCACTGTGACACAAGGTACCCAGTACTCAAATATTTCACACGCATTTGCCAGAGCCCTTCATTTCTCCGTCAAATATCTGGAGCAATTAGTTAAAAGAGGGGTAGATTAAGGGTTTCTGCATCAAAGAAGAAGCAAATTTAATACCATAAGATACAAAGACAGAGGACTAACAGTTATGCAGAGAAATGAAGGGATAAGAAAATCATCAATTAATAATCATGAGAAATATCGAAAGTTTTTTGTCATAAAAATTCAATTACCATTATTAACATAGAAATTATTCAGGGGTTAGAGAGATGGCTCAGTGGTTAAGATCACCTGCTGCTCTGCAAAGAACCTGAATTTGTTTCCCAGAGCTCATATGAGGCAGCTCATGACACCAGTAACTCCAGTTCCAAGGGATCCCACACCCTCTTCCAGCATTCTGGACCACCTGCATGTATATGGTACATATATACATAGACAAACATACTCATACACTTTTTGTAGAAAGAAATCATTTAGGCTATGAGTACAAATATAGATGATCAGATGTACAGATGGATAGATTTAAAATAGAGGCTGGAGAAATATCTCAGTAGTTAGGAGCACACGCTGCTCTTCCAGAGGACCTGAATTTGGTTCTCAGCACCCAGATCCTGGCAATTCAAAACTGCCTATAACTCCACCTCCTCCTCTACCTCCATGGCATCTGATGATTCCTTATGATCCCTGCAGGTAACTTACACACACACACACACACACACACACACACACACACACACACACAATCACACAATCACACACATCCACATAATTTAAAAAATCAATCTTAAAAAATGAAAAAAATATTTAATATGAACAATAAACAGTTACAAATTACATTACTAACCTCATTGGTAGAACAGAGTTTGCTTGCAGATGAAACAAATGAACAGCAAAAAACCAACTCCTAAATACTGCCTTTGTTAAACAAAGATTAAAACTAATCCAATGGTTGTTTCTCTTTATTCTATGAAAGTGCTATGAATATTCTAAAGCATTCTATAAATATTCTGTAATATTCTAATGTTCTACAAAGGAAAACTCAAGCAAAGAGGAAAAAAAGCTGAACAAGGTGTCAAAAGTTACACAGCAGCTAATGAGATTTGAATCTAGAAGTCTGACTCAACAACCACTACTCAGGGCTACAGGGGCATTCATTTAGATTTTCAGAGAAGATTTTCTACTGCTCTGTGAACAGTGTTACTATTTCAAAAGAAAAAAAAAAGATATACAGAGAAGAGGCAGGAATGAAGTAAGAAAGACACACTAGTTTTACCATTTATAGGTCATGTCACAAAACGGTAATGTTGAAAATACAGAGGAAAACATCCCCTAACAGTACGAAGATATAAAGCTCTGTCTTGCTTCCTGTCTGTCTCCAATGGCTGTGATAGCATTTTTATGTGTTGCTTACTGCTGAATCCTTTCAAGGGATAATCCCAGGCAAGCTCAGATTCTTGTGAGCCCCTGAGGCATGACTGTACATGTGCAAGAGACTGTGCTGGGTCTGCATGCTGTGCCTCCTCTCCGAAGGTGGGGAAACCAGGCATCTCCTAGGCAGAAGGTAGAACTGCGATCTGTCCACAGAGCAAACTAAGGGGGAGGCCTCCTTTTGGGGGCTCCCACAGGAAGTTCACAGCATTGTCAGTCTATGCCAGCATGGCAACCATTTTGCTCCGTTTTGTGTCACCACAGCATCTGCATGCCACATTCAGGCTCTCTCCATGTGCAGAGGTCAGTGGTGGTGACTTGTTGGGACTGCAGAGTGTTAGATCAGGTAGGGCCCAAGGCTATGACCAACATGAATCAGTCTTAGATGTGGGGAAAATCAGGGGGAGAAGGTTCAAATAATTAGTTTCAACATTTTATCAGAATAAAAATTCAAAGGTGAAATTATTAATAAATTCAGGATGATGACTGTAAAGCATTAAAGCATGAGGCTCTTCTGAGTACTGGGCCATATGTGATTACACTGGTAACATGCCCCTGAAATCTGCAGCCCCAGAGTTAAGACACAGCCTTGCAGATAGTAGACCTATGACTCAACTCCTTCAGTAACAAACCATCATGTTCTGAGAAACCAGAAAAGCCTGGGAAGTCTGGCAGCCCATGACAAAAGGAGTGAAATGAGAGTCAAATCAGAAGCTTTAACTTATTGGAATTCATTGAAAAGATGCTTTAAATAGAGAAAAATCAAAGACTGGAGTATTTCTGTGTGAAACAACTGCCCTTCTGTTCAGGCGAAAAGAAAGTGATATTATAGCATTTCATCAAAAACGGAAGGAGTATGACTTGGTTGGCATTGAAAGGTAAGGTTAATGGAGCAATACTCTGAAGAATGTAGCCAACTCATGAGCAGCACTTAAATACTCAGCAACCAAGAGCTGAATGCTTGAAATCAATTGCGGTATGTAGTTAGACTTTAGAAATCACTACATTCAAGACTGAAAAGTTCATGCAGGCAGAGCTTGAAGACACGGAAATAGTAGTTTTTTTTTTTTTTTTAAGTATATGTGTGTGTAAAGAGGAGACATTGGTGTGATCTGTGATTCTTCATTCCAATGAAGTAGAGGCTGTGCTGCGAAGAAAGTAGGCAGAAGGAAAGCTAGCAGGTCACTGTAACAGACAACAGGGGAAACTAACGAGGAGAAAGTTACTAGAGAAATAAGATAGGAAATGGATTTGTTGAACTGGGGACAGTGTTGGGGAGGGAGAGGTTGTAAAAATACCTTCTAGTTTAAAATCTCATCTGACACACATAGAAAAATAGAGCAGATGAAACAATAGATTTGAGAAAATGAAGAGTTTAGATTTAAACCTGTGTGTCTGACATCACAATACACTCATAAGTGGGTGGGTTAATGGGAATTCAGTTCAGGAGAACAAATCTAGCTAGAGATAACAAAAGAATCACTCTCCTAAGGGCAACATCTGAGAATGGTAAAAAATTGTATTGGATACCCACGAAGAAGAATCAGTGGAGAACAGGCTACAGAGAAGGAAGAGCTGGCAGAAGAAGGTGACAACACAGGCAGGAACACTGCTGTCTGACCATAATGGGAAGACACAGGTAAGCACTAACAATAGCTGTCAATCACTCACATGAGGCATGTGATCAGTAAAAAAGCTTCAAATGGCATAGAGTTAAAACATTTACTGTCAACAAGTCTCTACTTGTGACAAATGCCTTGCAAACAATTGTTTATTGACATGTTTTAGTTGTTTTTGGAAGTTTGAGAAAGAAGGGTGGGAAGCACCAATTATCTTTGCTTCTGGGAAGAAACCTTTCATTACTTTGACTTTCTTTGTAAATTAACTTCATTTTTAAAAATAGACTTTTCTTCAGTTCCTTCATGTTGAAAATGTTTTCTGCAACATCTAAGTTGCTCTCTGGAACAATTAGTAATATTTAGCATTACAATACACAAACATAGGGCTGAAGAGATGGCTCAGGCAGTTAAGAGCACTGACTATTCTTGCAGAAGACCCAGGTTCGCATCCCAGCATCCACATGGTGGCTAACAAGCATCTGTAACTCCAGTTCCAGGAGATCCAAAGCCCTCTTCTGACCTCTGTGGGCACTGCACAACACAGGTGCACTTACATACATCCAAGCATAACACATAGACATAAACAAAACTAAATAAAATTTTAAAAATTCACAAATGTAGCCTACTCTGCAACGTTCTGGTTAACAGACTGACAAAGTGATGTGGTTTACATGTAATTCATAAGATTACATATCTTTATTGAAGATATAAAAAATTTTTCTCTTCTCTCATCATTATAGTGTAGAGGTCAGACTATAAAACTGTGCACATTATTTTGCCCTTTATTTCATGCACAAATTCAATTGTTTACTGTATCTCAGAATATGGCTTGCAGTGAAAACAGGATAAGTCAGATGAGACCTTTGAGCTCAAAGTCTGCTCTAACCCTTTTGTCTTCTGGAGCGTGAGTCTGCATCCTTGGTCTTCATGTTTCCCATTTTACTTACAGGCATTGGTGCCGAATGTCAATTGTTTTCTGGCTACAAAAGCAGTCACAAAATTAATACTTCCTCCTATTTTTAAAAAGTAAGTAGTCATATGGAATGGTCATGAAGGGAAAAATAGATAACCGAAAATCAAGTTTGTGATATGCAAAGCATTTCAGGTTAACCAGAAGCAAGTCAAACTCCCAGTCGGAAGCATTGGTGAGATTGCAGCTAACTACCTTTGCAGTACAGTCAGTGAAAGGGTGATTGAAGGACTCAGATTACAAGAATGAACAGGAGAGGCAGACAGTGAGCACTGGCAGTGAATAACCCTTAAGATGCAAAGAACATTCCCTTCAGACACACACTGGAGGAGATGCTCTTCTCTCCGTCATGCAGCAAGACTAGCATAGATGGTATCAATTTTCATGAGCAAAGAAAGAAATGCATTAAGGAAGATGCAGTCACCACATGTCAATATCAGAATGAAATGTTTACAGGGAAGCTGAGTATTCATAGCCTGAAAGTCGGATTGCAAGATTTAGTTTGAAAACATTGGAAAACAATCAGTCCATAAAAGAAAAAGACCCAATAAAATTATAAATACAAATAGAGCAATGAAATTATTCATTGGAAAAGCAAACCTGGGGAAATGCCCTGAGCTCATTTAAATTAGAAAACACATTTATCCCCTGTTCTGGTTTCACTTACTCAACAAATTCCCTCCCTACGTACACTCATTATAGTGTTGAGTCTAGTTTATGTGGGACCTATTCATCACAATTCTCACCGAGAGAAGCTGGTCCTATGAACCAAATACCATCTAATACAGGGCTTTGGACTGATTCCTCAAGGGAGTTTGTACTATTTGTACTGGGCAGATATGCATATTAGAATATGTATGACAAATCTAGATCAAAGGAACAGCATTTTTTTGCAAGGGCTTTTTACAAGGAATGCTGACGCAAACAGGAATCTAAGCAAGGCCCGGCCCTGGACAGGACACTGGGGAGCCGTGCTGTCCTTAGGAGGGTAACCAAGAAGGAGCAAGAAGGGAAAGGTCTCTTTGAACAAACACCCAGGCCAGATGTTCTCCATGCTTTACAGATGAAAATAAAGGAACCTGGAAAGGTTTGAGTGAAACAGCAGCACTGTGTTTCTACTTGTCAGCACCAGCAACCTGCCTCTCCGTGCACAAACTGGACTTACTATTTTTACAACCAGGGCTAAATTCCTCTGACTCTCAAGGCAATTTCTAAACAGGACACTATCCAGCAGCCTTCTGTGCCACTCTGGTTGGGGTAACAGCCTCACTATCCCATGCAACTCATACTTGTGGTCTTCACATTTGTTCTCTCATGGAAAGCTTGCTTTCCCTGCCTCTGACCAAATGCAAGCCTTATACAAAGCCTCCTTGTCTACTGGAAGACTGCTAAGTTTTTCAAACCTCTGACTACCTGCAGTGTGGAACCACTTGACAGAATTCAGCTACTGAACATTATTTTTCACTGAGCATGATTTACATGCCAGTTACTCACTGGGAACTACTGTACCCAGCCTCTGATAATCACCCAAATCCCCATGTGAAGTCAAAGAAATCTTAGATATGAAGCTATATGTTGTAGTCTCAAAAAATAAAATGTAACCAAACTTTTTTCTTGTGCCTGTTAACCTCACCTTGCTTCTTAACATTCTTAGAGAACAGATGCCTTAGATCTTGATGACATTTGCATGTATTCTTAACCCAAACATTAAGATTTCTGTGATGTGTTCCACATAGCTTCTGTCTTAACATATCAGAAACGTGTCCTTATCTTGCACCCCTTCTGTCTACCCGCTCCCCATCTCACTGCTTCCGCAGTCTTTCAATTTAGGGACAGTATTATCTCTACCAACCAGTCGCCCCAGTTGGGGACTTCCGAGTACACTTTCCTTTTCCTCCTGCTTTCTCCATATTTAATTCACTCACCATGTCCCACTGATTAATTTCCTAAGTCTTCAAATCCACCCCTGTCTTTCCATTCTTACTGTTCTGGCCCAGAATCACGACTTTGTCATCTGTCCCCTCCCTTCCTCTCCTCTCCTACAGTACCTTCTCCACATTGTTCACAGGGATTTTTATTAACTTTATACTCACTGCAGCCTTCTCTTGTTTAAACTGTTTGACGACTATCTTCATACCTATTACAGAAAACCCAGGATATTGGCACAGGATGTAAGGTCCTTTGTGCACTGTTCTGTTTTCCTCTCTACCTACCTGCCTTTGCCTTCAGTAGTCTCAAAGCTTAGGCATGCTGAAGTTCTTGAAACTCTCTAAATATTACATATCCTGGGGTTGGAGAGATGGTGCAGTGGTAAGAGCATTTACTCTGGAAGCATGAGAACCTGAGTTAGAATCCCTATCATTCACATAAAAAGCAGGGCATGGCTGCATCTGACCAGAACCCCAGCACTGGGTGCACAGACAGCCAGATCGCAAGAGTTCAAGGGCCATTCAGCCTAGCTGAAACAATGAGCTTCCAGTTCAGTGAGAAAATGTCTCAAGGAAATAAGGAGAGATTGAAGAAGACACGCATTGTCCTGCTCTGGCTTCCACACTCACAACACATGGGTGAATGCATCCCACACATAAATCATGTAATGCACGCATGCACGCGCACACACGCACACACACGCACACGCGCACGCACACGCACACGCACACGCACACGCACACACAGTTGTGGTGGTACATGCTTTTAATCACAGCACACAGGAGGCAGAGGCAGGTGGATCTCCAGAGGCTGTGGCCAGCCTGGTCTATGAAGCATCTTCCAGGCGAGCTGGGCCTACAGGAAGACCTTGTCTTACAAATATAAAAAATAAATAAAAATAAAAAGAGAATAAGTTTGTATTTAAATGATAAAGTGACACAAGGACCTTGTAAAGGTAGTGATATATATATATATATATATAGTAATAATAACATAAAATTAGTGATATATAATTTATATGAATATAATTGAGAAGAGACTAATGTCCAAGTTTTAACACACAAAACCCTGATATTTCATTGATGTTATTTAACCTTTATATAATTTTCTATTCTATATTACTGGTGTAGTGCGACATTTTCTTCTTTGTATAAGAAGATCATTCCATCTCCAGTCTGGGTAGATGTCCTTTACCTGGTAGACATGGTAACTACTTCAGCAAAACCGTAGAGTGATAGGTATATTTTATGAACACTTTCTAGCAGTAGGAGGAGAAGAGTGGTGTAGGACCTTTACCTGGAACTCTAGTCGTTATTCTCGCCTTCCCACAGCACCTCCTCCTCCACCCCTACCCTAGCTAAAAGAGGTCTTGGGGGATGCTAGAGCAGGTTGGGAGTAGAGGGTTAACTGAGGCAGAGGACCTCAGGACTCAGCTTCCATGAGGTAGTCATCCGTGATGAGGTGGGACTCTGTGGAGCGCCTAAGTTCTACCCACACTCCTGTAAGCAACCCCTCACTCACAGCCTGTAAGCCAAATAAACACACCAGCTCACCATATTAGACTTTGATGGAATCCTCACTTTAGCTGTTGTCAGTGTCCTATCTGGGATGAAGAGGCAATCATTCATGTCTCACCAGAAAAAGTTTATGCATTAACATCTGTAAAATAACTTATTTAAAAAGTAATGCTTATGGTAGATGTGTGCATGCATAATATCATATTAATGAAATCGTTTACATGTATATATGAATATGTGTATGCGTGTGTGTATGTGTGCATATGTCTGTGTGTCTGTGTGCCTACACATGCCACAGTGCATGTGTGGAGGTCAGAGGATAACTTGGAGGAGTTGATTTTATCCTACTATGATGGTTCTGGGGTTCAAGTCATCAGGCTTGGTTGCAAGTTCCTTTACCTGCTGACCTGCTGAGCCATCTCGATGAACTTTTTATTTTTGAGACAGGTATCACTCTACAACTCAGGCTGCCTTAGAATTCACTATGTAGCCCAGGTTAGGCTTAAATTATGATGATTCTCCTGCTCCAGTCTCTGAAATTCTGCAGTTACAAGTATGAGTCACCACACCTGGCTTTCTAAAACAGGTGTTTAAAAAATATTTCTTTGTTTAATGTATGTGCATGTGTGTATGTATGTGCACGTGTGTATGTATGTGCATGGGTGCATGTGCCCTGGGATGTGAACGGAGTTAAGGAAGACTAGTGGGAGTCAGATCTCTGCTTCTACCACATGGGTCCAAGGGAATGAACTGGGTCATCAGGCTTAACAGTAAGCAGTCGTACGTGATGAGCATCTCACCGACCAAATTGGAGGTTTTGAAATAAGGTCTCATTGTATAGTCCTGTCTGTCCTGGAATTCATTATGTAGAATATGATGCACTCTAATCAGCTAGCAGCAATCCTCCCATCTCTGCCTCCCAAGCACCTGGATTACAGGTGTACACCACCACACCAGGCTTATGTTTTTAAGTAATTAAAATCAGGTGATATCACAGTAAAGGAAAGACTATTAGGAATGCTTGCAAATGGGCTTCAATTAGAAATACAATGACTAAAAGTAGGACATTTTGTCCTTAGCACCAATTATACGAAACTACTCCCAAACACAGGACAAGAGGTCCGAGTAAAAGATCCATGAAGGTCAAACTCGGGAATTTAGTATCATCTAACTGTAGTTTTAATGTCATTTCAAATATAGACAAAGGCCTGAGAAATTAGGAACCAAATTTTCACAGTTAGATTGCTTTTCCTTTAATGTGTGGCAGATTCATTAATGGAAAGGTCAGAATAAGAAAACTTTGCTGCAGTTCCAGTTCACACAGCAGCTTCTACTCCATTTTACCTGCTCATTAAAGTGAAAATAAAGCTTATTGCTTCAGAGGAATAATAGACACAAAAATTGGGAAACAATCTTATCAGAAAAGAACAATTTTATTAATATTTGTTTTGAATTATGAAAGTAGTTATAAATACCCCTCTGATGGTGAATCGAATGAGATGAGATTATGAAATGGCAACAGTCATAACTAGGCATTTATGTTATTAAACTGATTACATCATGAGCTTATTTTATTGAGGGCATTTCACAGCAGCACTTTGAAAGCTGATTTTTTTATAGCACAAGGATCTCTAATGATTATATTTTTAAATACAAATGTTTCTGGTATACAGAAACCTTAGAAATTACTTATGTTTTCCTGAGAGTATTAAAGCCACCTGTAATTCATCAATGCATCTGGTTTTAAATACATATGTTCTACCTGTAACGAAGTTCAGCTTCCATTTATATTTCATAATTCTGCTGACCCGAAAAGTTGATCAGCACTGCATTAACTGATGTACAGCTTCTTAATCCATAGGAAAGAATGACAGAAAAAGACCTCCTGTCAGTGAATAAGCACTAAAACAATATCTGTATTTATGGTGGCAAGTATCAGGATGATATCAAGACATTTATTCTCTAAGCAGAGGTGTGTACACAAATATACTTTCATACCAATGTCTTTACTTTGCTTCTGCTAACTGAATGATTCAGAGCTATGGTTATGTCTGAAATACATTGCTGGGTAGATATCAGCATGCCACAATAGCCAGCCTTATCTTCTGCTTTCAAATTTCTTAGGAAATGTATTTTAAGTAAATATATGTGTGTTGCTTAAAAATTATACCTGGTTAATAGAGTTCAAATTGTGTTTTAAAGGGAATTGTTCTGAAAAAGATCTGAAACAAAATTACATGAAATTATGACATACAAGTGAGGGGATTAATTTACATATCATATACTGTGTTGGAAAAGCATCATTCAGAATTTTCCCAACTTTTAGGGTTTTGGTTGATTTGTTTGCTTGCTCATTTGTCTAAAATAAGATGTTACTATGTGGTCCAGACCTGTGTTAATCTCACAGTCTTCCTGCTTCAGTTTCCCAAATTGCTGGGCTATGAGCATCTGCCATCATTTCCAGCCATTTCTTATTAAATAACATCATGACCCATTAGAATATGACAATATTTATCAATACCTACAAGAAAGGTATTCATCTGCTAGCAAAGGAAAACAACTGGCCCAGACCTCCACCTGCTCTGAAAGCCAAGAGAACCACAAACTCAGAACACTTCATGCTTGTCCCTGACAATGCTCCAAACAGTGGGGATCAGTGATGACAAAAGAATAGGAAATAAAACCCGGATGCAGCTCAGTGGTAGAGCACTTACAGCATATGCACAGGACTTGATTTGATCCCAGCACCACAAAGGAGACATTTTATATAAAACAATGATGAATAGACTTTAACCCTTTTGCCAGCGAAAACCGAAGGATAAAGTTGATTCTAGTTTGGTTGCCCAATTCACATAGGACAATCCCACTTTAAAACTTGAAGTCACATGTTACAACCCCCGGCACATGGGAGGCTGAGGCATAAGGCCATAAGGCCAGTCTGGGTTACATAGTGAGATCTAGTCTCAGAAAAACAAACAGCAACAACAACAAAATACCCTGTAAAAAGAAACTTATTGCAGTCAAAGTGTGAGAGTTTATCATACTAATTCACTGGAAAGCTAGGAATGATGAGGTCTTTGCATCCAGGATTAGCTAGAAAAAATACCATCGGTTTGGAGATGAAGAGAGGTTTGCATTCTTGAGTGCTAGCCCAGCTCCTTTCCAAGTAATGAAACATACACTGTTCATCATTGTTATAAGCAGAGCTGAAGCTACACAGAAAATGAAGTAACCTAAAGGACAAAGACATGAAAATAAAAATGAAGCTGGGTTTAGGGGTGCAGGGATATAAAAAAATAAAATGTAGGTTAAAATACGATTTGAGAATGGGCAAGAAACTGAAGAGAAGATCAAATGGAACCTGTTGAAATCTGAGAGCAGGGCTTCCTGAAAGCAGGTTTCTTAAACCTTTTCCACTAGAAAATTTGTACCTAAGAAATTTTGTGTGTTCTCAGGTAAATAAAATAGGTATACAATTAAACATTTACTGATAATAAATCATAAATATATTTATTTTTAAATTCTTGGCAAGTGGGGCTAGAGAGATGGCCCATCAATTAAGAGCACTGGCTGCTCTTGCAGAGTAAGTTCTCAAATTTGGGTCCCAGCATCCACATGAGGCATAACAACCATCTGTAACTTCAGTTCCAGGGGATTCAATGCCCTTTTCTGGTCTCTGCAGGCACTGTACACACATGGTACACTTACATACATGGAGGAAAAACATTCATAAGTATAAAATAAAGATACATTTAAAAATTATTTGGTACATATTTAACTTTACCACTTTTTTAAAGATTAAAGAAAATGTGTATGGTAGTAAGACCAATGTGCCTTTTTTTTACATAAAACATTAAATCTTGGCTGAATTAATACTGCAGGATGTACAGTATCATTAGTATTTTTCAGAGTTGACTGATATTTTGACTTCATAAATACCAACAGTGAGAATATCACTTCATATGTAATATAAAATGCCAAAAATATGTTTAGGATCATTTCAGAAATTATTGGAAATTCTATCCTGTTCCAAGCCAAAATGCATTTAATAGTTTTTTTATGAAACTCGAGTTGTAACTCCAATAATTTTTAAAGTCAAAGATTTTAACACACTATAATCCAAAGATACACTAATTTAATACTCACGCTGAGAAATGCTAGTAGATAAACACTAGAAGTCATTGTTTCTTTAACTTAACTACTGTGTTTATTAAAAATAGAGCACTGTATGGATAGCAGACATTGTAATTCATAGTATGCAGCAGTTTCGAATCTGAGCTGAGGCCTTTCATGTAAAATTTGTTAGCAGCACAAGATGGGATGGCCTGACTGTGCCAAGGGCCAATGTTTTATGTTCAGAACCAAGGCTGCAGTGAAGTTGAATGAAGTAAAATGACTGAGCCTGCCACCCAACATAGGTTCATAACACAATTTATATTTCATGTTTGGTGATTGTGTCTTCAGAAACCTGTTACTTTTGTCAAACTTTTTTCCATACTTACATTTAGTTAAAGTTTTGACTCACAGTTGAAGAAGCTGAACCTTCAAGATTCCCACCTTGGGCCCACTCTTGCTGAGCTTTGTTGGAGGTGCTGCTGGCCTGACTACTCTAGCCCATGTATTTTCCAGAACTCAAGGGAATCAGGGTCATCATACAGGTTTGCTCCTAGTAATCTTTCTTGGCACAGCAAAGTGTGATACAAAAACAACGATGCAGGGATGGCATGCAGTGGAGGAATGGAGAAAAGAGAAGAAAACGAGGCTGGGGGATGACAATCTTGGTTTTCTCCCAATAACCCCAAGTTTGACTTTCAATTTAGAGCCAAACCGAATATCAACAATATAATGATAAAATCTGATGTTATACTGATGATGTTGGTGAAATATTTATATGTCCAGGTGTTAGGATTTGTACATCTCATCTATTGCCGTCACCAGAGCATATCTATCTCTATGTCTACATGACTAAGAAATACTTTTGCATAAATACATATTTAAATGAAAATTTGTTATGTCAGAATTTGCTATTGAAAATCAATACAGTTTTCAAAAGTGACTCTCAAATTAAGATTTCTCTTTCTTTCTTAAAACAGACAGTATATTTCTTAGGATCCACAGTTCTGTATTTGATTTGTTGTATTTGAGAGACTTTTTTAAAAAGACATAGAATATGCTGCAAGACCTGGATCTGACCGACTAGCATTCTATATTGCACAATGACAAAATGGAGACCAGGTGATTCTCTTAAGACTGCTAACCAAATAAACATTAAAAGTATTGCAATAGAGCTGGGTAATTCTAACAAGAGCAGCATCAAAAGAGCTCTAATGAATATGAAAATGCTAGCAACTTCTGGGACTTTTTATAAACACCTGCTGTGTTTCAGTGCTGAGAAATAAAGAAGGATCAACCAATCACATTTTGAAACACATGTAAGGCAGTTAGAGACCTATCTCAATGTGCTCAAGTAGCTATGTTGATCATACTCTACT
Source organism: Eospalax fontanierii (assembly GCA_035773235.1). Taxonomy (NCBI): domain Eukaryota; kingdom Metazoa; phylum Chordata; class Mammalia; order Rodentia; family Spalacidae; genus Eospalax; species Eospalax fontanierii. The sequence continues at coordinate 32,619,710 of CM069544.1, read as the reverse complement.
TCGGCAGCCTTACTGATATCTCAGAGTGAAGTCATGATTGAGCATGTAGACTTAGAAAGCAGACCAACAGACTTTGGATGTGTGCTTCTTAACTTTATAGTTTTGAGCCACTGAGTGAGAACCAAAACATCCTCAGAGTTCAATTTTCTCACCTAATATTTTCTTCACTCACAGTTTTATAAACTATTTATAAAACATGTTAGTGCATTTACTATGCAGTGAGTTTCTTTGCGTAGGTGATAAATTAAGTAACTCATAGCTTTTCAGAGCTTTATTTCACTTTTCATGGTTTTTCTTAGCCATCAAATTGCTTCTTTAGCTTTTACTCAACTTTATGTTCTATTTACTAAGCTGAACCATTATTCAGAGCCTTTCCTTCATGTGCTTTCAATTCTTTTATCTCCCTTTTCAGGTTAGCCTATCCCTTCTTCCAATTATAATCTGAAATGGGTCCTTAGTGATCTTGTTATGTTATCTCTGCTGACTTGGGATTCTCTAGGTACATAAGACTGGTCTCAAATTTAAGATTCTCCTCCCTTAGTCTGCATGGAGGAGGCCTAAAGATATGTCCTACCATGTCTGGCTTAAATTCTTGTTTTAGTAAACAACAGTGACAACAAAAAGCAACCCAGTTGGGCGTAGTATAGCAGGACTGTAATCTCAGCATGTGAGAAGCTAAGGCAGAAGGATCAAGAGTTTGAGGCCAGCCTGGGCAACATGTGGAGACTCTGTCTCAAAAATGGCTAAGAAGTAAAGCAAACAAACTAAAAAAAATAGTAATAAGTAAATGTCACATATATAAGTTTCTATAGTAAATGTTCACTCCTGGGAGTGATATAAATGAATGAGGCTCTGTACAAACAATGACCTGCAGAGAGGCAGGGGCTGCTGTTGTGAGTGGAGCCACAGCTGATGTTCAAGTCATTCTGGTTTTCTGTCTTCTAAGAAATGGTGGCACTATACTTGTTCAACCTGTGGGTTTGGGTTAATTTTGGTATGGGTGCAAAGCCTTTACATGCTAGCCATGAGCTTTACCACTGAGCACTCCAACTCTGCTCTGTTGAAGCTGTGTACCATAGTATAGTTAGGTACAGTACATACGTGTGAAATAGCTACACCCCTGTCATGTTTTGGGGCTAGGTATGATCATGTGCTTTGTCGAAGCCAATATATACTATATAAATAAAAATAAGTAACTTGCATTACTTCTAAACAGAAGAGTTTTGTTGTTGCTGCTGCTGTTGCTTTATTTACTCATTTATTTTGAAATAGCATTTTTTGGTGTGTCCCAGGCTGACCTCCAACTCACACTCCTGCCTCTGCTTCCCTATTGTTAGGATTACTGGCATGCACCACCAGGTCCAGCAACAGAGATATTCAGAGTCAGTAAGTGGCTCCTCACACTCTCTCCTGCCTATTTGCCTTCTAACAATAGACAGATAAAAGTTATTCTTTGAGGTGGATCTCAATTTGAAGACAATTTAGAACAAAGTGTCAGAATCAAGATATACCATGAGTGAAAAATGGACTTTTTCCATTAAGCCATGAACTTTGACAGTTGCGGTTTCCCACAGTATAATTTCACCCATCTTGGCTGGAATGAAAGCATTGTGGTAGAGAGCACAACTGTTCAAACTTCAGCTCTGCATTTATTATAAATACACCACTAGGACACTTACATGCCCCATTTTTAGATGATCCTATTTTATATTTTTAAATGGCTCACAATTACTTTCCAAGTCGTCCTCAACTCTCTCATCACAATAAACTTGGGTAACACTAGTGCCAACTACTAAAGTGATGTTGTATTTGGCGTGCAAAGAACAATGGTGACTGCATTGTGTTTGCTATATGCTGGGGGGTCAACAGAAACTCCACACAAACAAGCAAACGAACTAAACCATCCCTGATGTTAGCAAACGTACAATATAAGACAAGCAAATTAAAATAACCATAACTTTCAATGATAATATAAAAAGGGGAATCAAGCAAAATAATGTTGAGTTTTGGAGAAATAAAACTATTTTTATGGGAAGCAAAATATATGGTATGGTTATTCTCACTAAACCCTGAGAAATGAAGAAGGACAAAAGATGAAACAGATTGAGGAGTAGGGACCATGTGACCTTTTCAGATGAAAGTAGAGTACTGAAATTACTGTGGGTGTGTGAAAAAATATCTGATAGCAATATTTCTGGAATCTATGTAATATTTTGTCCATAAAGGCCAGTGCTTTTATTTTTCCTGATGTGATCGAGACTAGGACAAAGGCTACACCTAACTTTCTGAAAAGGCTGGGCTGAGTTGTAGCTCAGTGGGGACAGTGCTTGCCTAGAATTTATGAAGTCCTGGGTTCAATCAATCCCTGGCACTGCATAAAATTCAGTGTGGTGATCACACCTGTAGAGGCAGGAGGATTAGAAGTCCAAGGTCACCCTCAACTACACAGTGAATATGATGATGAAAGCACCATCTCCTAACACAGTGAAATCGATGTAGGAATGCTTACAAGTGCTGCTGGAGACAGCAAATGTAAAGATCTCTTGTTCTCTTTCTGGATTCAACCCAAATGAGTCATTTACCAGTTTTACAATCTTACCGAGTTTAGAACCTAAGCTCACAGACCCCTATGAGTGTATGCATATCACTGCTGTGATCCTATGCAGAATCTGGGTATTTGAAAGAATTCAAGTCAGAGTCTCAGAACATCTGTACAAATATACAGTTGAAAACCAATTTGGAAGGAATCAAATTTATGGATTTAAACCAATCCCTAGTCATCATGCAAATCTCTAATTCAACATCTAATACTAGGTATAGTCTTTTTCTAGGCCCGCATCATTTGCTCAAGTAAGCACTCATTCTTGTTCTACTGAACAGGGCTACACTGAGGGCAGGCAGAGGCAGGCAAGTGGAGTTTTAGGATAGTAGAAACAGGCAGAAAAGAAAGTCAAGGGACTAATGAAGGCTGATGTAGAGCAGGAAAACAACTGTTCGCCTGTTGACGCAGGGACTGCCTAACTCTATAAGGCAGCAGGTCAGTGAAAAAAGTATTTAAAGGCTAATGGAGGTCTGGAGCACAGAGTAGGTTGGATAACACAGTTACTATGATATGTGAACTGTGAGGGTGAGAATCATGTCTCATCTCCTTCAGTGTCCTAGCACCACACTGGGAACATGGCAAACACAATTATATTTGTTTATAACATGTAGATACTCAAATGTGCAGTATGTGAACACTCATTGTTGACCATGTAAACACAAGAGCACAACCTATTTCAAAGAGACTCCTTTTTTGGTTTTAGTCTTGAAAACGTTCACGACAGAATTTCTAAGGATTCAAGGACACTCAAGTCACATATATCTATCATCTATTCCCTCTGTTTGGCAGGCTGAGTATTCGGCAGGCTACAGACACAGGTCTCTCAGTGGGTTTGAAAGTAACAGAATCTAGCTTACCTCCTCTGCTGTGTTTTTCCTATTCTCAGCAGTAGAGGAAAGTTTGTTTTCTGCCCAGCATGTTTTCATTGTCCCTGGCTTAAGAGATGGTGTTTATACTGGTGTCTCCTCCACTGGCTTCATAAACACCCTAATGAGTATGTGCTCTGAATGCATTTATACTTTACTGTCATTGAAGAGAAGTGAAAAAACGTTGAGAAGAAAAGGCTTTGAAAACCCAGTTCTAAGGAGAAAGGCATTCAGTACCGCTTTAAACATTCTACTAAGCAATATTTGTCTCTTCAACTGATTGCCTTGAAAAGAAATAAAATTTAAAAAACACACAAGCAAACCCAGGACTGATTAGTTCTTTTCCTCTCTAGTCCCAAGCACTGTTCATCCAACAAAGAAGAGAAATGCAAAATGTCCAAATCAAAATCACGCTCATTAGTCTGTGTGGTCATTCCTGGCAATCCGCAGATGATTCCTCAGGCCTGACCATCAGCACTCGCTGCGTCACAGAAGAGGTGACCATGAAGTCGGCAGTGCATCAAATAAGGTAACAGATGTAAAAAGGCTTTGAACACAGTAACTGACAGAAGTGAACATTATGACTGTTATCAGCTGTTTTCCAGTTGCAGGTATTCCTGTTATTAGCAGGGTGACCCTCTCCTGAGAAGTGTCATCCACTGTAGCAGAGGCAAGGCTGGATTAAGGCATTCTTACACTGTGGAGCTCTTTCACTTTGCCTTAACACAAAAGAGAGAAAACTTCAAAGACACTAGCCAATTTCATTCCTTTCCCAAGAACTGAATAAAACAGGAAAAATAAGAAATGATGCGTTTTTTAGTTGTGGATATGATCTCTGTAAAGAACACTGGCCCCAATTGATTACAGGCACAGCCTCAGCTAAGGCTGGCAGAGCACTATCTGTGTTTTGGCATTATTCAGGGCCACCTTGTCCAAGAGGGTACTGGAGCAGAATTTTTAAGTTCAGGAGAGCAAAATTCTCACACTTAGCAAGTGGTGGGGCTGGGATTTGAACCCTGGCAGCTTGATTGCTAACTCCACAGCCTTTCACAGAAAATCAGCAAAGAGCCTTTCAGTGAGTACCAAATGATACTTACTGTGTGGTTTTTAAGATGATTCTTCTGTGCATAGCTGGAAAATGGCAGAGCAGAATTCTCACCTGGAATGACTTACTAAATAACGACCTCCCCAAAGTAAACCCGTCTCAACCTCCACAACCTGAAAAAGTCCTACCTGATACAGAGAAAGGCTTCCTATATGTGGTCAAGAATTTTAAGATGGCAAGTCCATCCTGCATTTTCCCTCTAGGTTATCATCATAGCCACACCAGTTCAGATAAAGAGGCGAGCCAGTGACACGCCTATGGAAGCAGATACTGGGCCTGCAGCCTGAACCTTAGAAAAGGCCGGCTGCTCCAGAAGTGAGAAGAGACAAGGGAAAGATCCTCCTCTTTGGCCTCTGAGAGGAAATAGCCCTGCTGAACCCTTTATCTTAGCAGTGTGGAACCCACTGCAGACTTCTTCCCCTTAGAACTGTAAGGTGATGACTTGGTAGTTTTTTTTTTTAAGCTACCAAGTTCCTAATAATTTGTTTTAGCAATAGTAGTATACTAATACATCTGGATTTTGTTTGTGTGCTTGCAAGAATCTAGCTGTTAGTATTTGAATATTAAATATCTCCCACAGACTGACATTTTGAAGAAGTGCGATCTAGAAATGGGATGAGGTCACTATAGACAGGCTTTTGAAATTAATGCCATTTCCCTAGTTCCAGTTCCATTCCCTGCTTCCTGGTCCATGCAGGGTAGACAGCTGTCACCTCCTGCTCCTGCTGCCAGGCCTTCTGCACCATGATGGGCTGAAAAAGCTCAGAAACTGTGAGCCAACATAAACATTTCCTGTCTTTTTTTTTTTTTTCTGTCAGGTCACATTTGCAAGAAAAATAACTGACACACTGGCAATCCAATAGATACCCCTTTCCAGGATCCCAAAGCAGAGATATCTACCTGGATGACCAATGTTTCCATGGCTTTTTAAGCCCCTGTAGGGGACCTGAGGGACATCTGTCTTAACTCTTCTTCAAAGGTTTCCTATCCTTTGGTAATAAGTCAGAAGCTTTCAGGCTCTTTCTATGTGAAGTCCAAGCAGGCTCAGATTATAGGGGAAGGGCCTGGGGAAAAGCAGTTAATCTGCTGAAGGTCTACTTTATCTCTCCCAGTGTGTGGCTGGCTGCACTTTGCTCTCCCCTAGCCACAGTAGTTACTGGGGACTGATGATGGAAGCCTGAAGTTACCAGTAAGTTCCCATTTCTGCTGAGCATCCACATACTGGCTTTACAACATGGCCCTAAGATATATAACTGTGTTCCTTTCTGCCATATTTTCTTTTTGAACTATGATGCTAACTGAGCATGCTTAGAAGTATATATCTTAAAGTAAGGGTGTGCAGGCACTAAAGTGCTCTCCCCATTTGAATAAACTTCCCTAATAAATTCTTCACTCTTTGTTCAAAGACGGCATGCCATTGTTAGAAACTGTGCTCTGTGGGTAATAAAAATCCTTCTATGCTCTTATATACTGGATGTGATTTTTGGTTTGCACTTGAAATTTCGAACCCATTGTGTTCACTTATAGTAGCATTGAGATTTGTGATTCTCAAGAAACTGTTCTGAGGCCACTGGGATAACTGGCCAACCTATTTCTAAGTGAAGACATAATAATGGGAAGAAAAAGAGTCCCTCCAGGGAGGAGAAAGTGATCCACTGCTTGGGATTTAGAAGCAAATTCAATCTTGTTCTTGCAAAATGACTTGATTGGACCGAAAGAATTGATGTACCGGAAATAACAGTAACATTTGCACAGTAAAACAGAGTGGTCTCAGTTCAGATGGAGCAGCAGAAGACAGCTGCACTCCATTAAACTCAACTACTAAAACCACAGGGGCTACCTAATTATGCAATTATCAAACTGAACTTTTTAATAAGGCCAATGAAGAAATGTGCCTCCATCTATCTACAACGGAAAACCAGAATGTCTAATACATAGCAATTCCAACCTGGTCAAGCCTTGCTGGATATTTTAGTTTATACCTCACAAAATGGAAAGTACAGCAGAATTTTTTGACATAATCTCTATCACTATTTTTTATTCTGACAACCAAAGAAATTGCATGCTACTAACAGAATTAAAACCTAACTTACAGCATTATGCTGAATGACTAATTCAGATCAGTAAAATACATTACTTGAAAGCAATTTTGTTACTGTTTTAGCTACTGTACATTTCTTAACGTATCGTTTCTCAGTATCACATTTACCAGGTGCAGTGTTGTGTCTCTTCCCGCTCCCGGTTCTTTCCTACTTCTGTGGTAAACACAGTTTAGCTGCCAGTGCCTGGAAGACCTTCACTCAGTATATTTCCTTAAGCATTTATATTTATTTTCTTAATTCCATAAAATATAGGACCAAGTTTTTTAATGTGATAATTTCAGGGAAGGAGTTTTGTTTTCTGTTCTCTCACCCAGAATAATACTAACTTCCTGCTCTTAGATTTTTCTAAGTACACACAAAGTAATGCATAATTCTGTGTGAGGTCTGCCCTACACATATTTTTCTAAAAATTGCTTACGGTTTGTGTGAGTGTGTCTGTGTCTTTGTGGGGGGGGAGGGGGGCAGGGTGCGTCTGAACATATATGTGCCAGAAGATGAATGTGGGGGTCAGAGGACAATCCTATGGAGTTGGTTTTCTCTATGTGCTTTCATATAGGTTCAAGGGATAGAACTCAGTTTATCAAGCTTTCATGGTGAGTGCCTTTCCCTGATGAGCCATCTCACTGGCCCTTCTCACATATTTTGGCTAATTTGTATTTTCATTGTCCCCCTTAACTTTATAAGAGCATCATCTTTTCATTTGTGTACATAGAGACCTGTGTTGTGGTATTTAATGTCTGTATTATACTCTACAATACATAATTTATTTCACCATTCCATCACTAAGATAGTTGTGCTGGTAAATTTTTATCAACTTGACACAACTAGAGATAGCTGGGAAAGGAAACCTCAGTTGAGGGATTTCCTCCATCAAATTGGCCCATGGGCATGTCTGTGGGGCATTTTCTTGATTGACAGTTGCTGTAGGAGCGCCCAGCCCACTTTGAGTAGTGCCTTCCCTGAGCCCGTGGGCCTGGGCCGAAGTAGTTGAGCAAGCCAATAAGCAGCATTCCTGTATGGTCTCTGCTTCAGTTCCTGTTTCCAGGCCTTGAGTTCCTGCCCACCTTCCCTCAAAGGTGGACTGTGCCTAAGAAGTGTAAGCTGAAATATATCCTTTCTTCCTCAAGCTGTTTTGATTAGAGCTTTGTCACAGCAACAGAGAAAATAAACTAGAATGGTGATTATTTCTAACTAATTGCCAGTAAATTCTCCAGAGCAGTTGTTCTATGAATCAGTCTTGTGTTCCTTCACTGTTATGCAGAGAAATTGACACAATTAGGCCTTCTTGTCAGCTTTTGCATCTCTGTGGGCTGTTTCCACTGTTTCTACTTCTCTATGGCTGGCTCATTTTACTACTACTATAGTAAATCCACTATGTCCTATAAGAAAACAGTGTTAGAATATTCCACCTTAGTAAGTATACTGGCATATAAAGGAATAGTATAAAGCCCATGGAACCACTGACTAAATGATTGCCACTCATCCATCTAATTTAAAATTAAATTTGTTGTCACATCATGCTCACCAAATCATTCACATAACATATCCTCAATTTTTTACGGAGATGGGTCAGAAGGTGCTGACATCTGACTCCCAAATATTATACATAAAGGAATTCGGTTGAACAACTGCCCCTTTTGAAATGAAAACAGTTTCACAAGGCTGCATTTTACCACTTGCTGGTTGAACAATAGAAGAATGTTAACTCAGAAAAAGTGTTCAAATGCTTAGGAAAGCAAACTTACAAACACCCCCACAATGACTATAAAAGACCCGTTGTGCTTAGATTACCAGCTGTGGAAGTACTCAGTTCAGTAGAAGCTATGCTCTCTTGCGCTGGCCTTTTCCTTAAGGGTTTTACAATACCCAGATCACATATTTGGCAATAATTGTATAGGATGCCTAACAGAGCACAGACACAAAATGCCACATCTTGCAAAATCATGTCTAGCTATTTACTATTTTCAAAGGTTACTGTTTTACTGACAAGCAGCCTTCGACTCCTACTGCTAAGAATCAGGAAGTTGCTGCTCTTTCCTAAGGGTCTCTCAATCTAAGAGATATCTTCCAACAATGCAGTTGAAACAGTGTACAATTTCTTTCTCAACTTAGGCGATGCATATAGTGAGCTTTTCGCTTTCCCTTGACATCAGCTTGTCCCGCAGGTATTTTAGTTTATGGAGACATGTTTATGAAATCTAACTACACACACAGAGGATGCCAAACATTGACTTTTTACTTGAGATTTGGATCTTTCTTTGTAATTGTGTCTTGTTTTTGAAACTTAGAGGTTCACAGGTTCATATATTTCTTATTCTTTGTATACAACTTAGAATAGAACCTGGAAGATTGTAGATGCTTAAGACTTACTGAAATATCAAAATGCTACTATGGTAAGAATGCACATATGATATATTAAAAAAAAAACTCTGACTAGCTCTTTCTCCATTTTGAATCAGCAATATAATTTGGAATAAGATATTACATATTACTAGTCTTTAATTACAACTACCATCGACACTGTATGTAAATATAAAACCATGTTGTGTATGCATGCCAGTCTGAAGGAGTTGACTTTAGGAAGAATAGTCTAGGTGATTTCTGTATTTCCTTTAGTTTCCAAAATACTAAAGAGTTTAAAGGAAGCTGTACCAATTTTCTAGGGGCTGGTAGAATTGAAAATTATTTTTTGTAATAATTCATCAAAGAAAAAGTACTTTTCTCTTTATACTTAAAATGCATTTACATTAAGACATCTAAGAACACTCAAAAATCAGAATTACTCAAAATTCATAAACATCTAAAGTATATAACTCTACATCAGTCTTCAAGGTTTCTTATTAAATGTGTAGTTTGAAGTATTTGTTCTTAATTCTCTCAAAGTTTAGACATTGACAGTTTTTTAATCTGTTTTATCTACATGGAGGGCTCTTATTTGCGCTACATGATGAGATAATGTACATTGACTTTCAAAGTCAGAAAAATATGTGTTTCACTTGGGGTTCAAGTGTCCTTTGCTCATGTGAACTCCAGTCTTTCATTTCCACAATATACACACATCCCAGAGACCACATGAAGCTTCTGTGAAATAGATATCAATGGTCTGGCTACATGTTACCAGTATCCAGAGCCTCAACAATACACTGTTGTCTTAAAAAAGTTATACACAATTGTGTCTCTCTGCTCCTATATATTACATAAAACACAAATAAGCATTTATATATATATATATATGTTTCTCATTTACACAATATTTTATGATCTTAAAGGCAACAAGACCTTTGTCTCAGAATTCAGAACCATGAACTTGAAGACATCACAATTTTAAAAATATAGCTTTGTGTATCAAGAAGATATTGTAAACAAAACAAGAGAGCAATGGAGAATCAGGAAAATCTTTGACTCACATATTATAAAAAATAAATTACCTAACTATGTAAAAAAGTTCTTTGAGGGGTGGAGAGATGGCTCAGTGGTTAAGTGCACTGAGTGCTCTGGCAGAGGACCCCGATTCTATTTCCCACACCTACATGGTGGCTAACAACCATCTGTTGCTCCAGTTCCAAGGGATTCAATGCCTTCTTCTGACTTCTGCAGGCATTGCATGACATGGGTACACTTACATGCAGGCAATACATTCATAAACATAAAATAAACATAATAAATAAATTTTTAAAAATTATTTGAAATAAAAAACAGAAACAATGGACAACAGAAAAATAGGCAAAGGTTATGGACCAAGAAAAAGCTGGTAGCTTTTAAATACGTAAAATAATAACAAAGTACATGAGGTCGGGGGAGGAAGAAATGAAGGAGGTAGAGTCGGGGGAAGGATCTGAATATGTTCAAAATACATTGTATAAAATTTGAAAAGAATAAAAAAATTTTAAGATAAATACATCATGATAAAAGAATTAAAATTTAACACTATAGTATGATACAGTGTTTCACCTTTATGTTGACTAAAATTCAAACAATGAAAAAATTCTTTTTCTTAACGCTAAGAGGACACAGGCACTCTTGTGCATTGTAGAAGGAAGTAAAAAATGAAAACATTCTCCCAAAGTGCAATCTGATCATATCCCAAATGTTTCATAGATATATTTACCTGTGGCCTAACAATCCTACTTCTAGCAAAATCGTCCTAAAGCACATCCATAATTAAAAAGATGCTGGTGCCTACAGTGTTATACAAAAGGCACCCATGGTTGCACTGGAGCAAAACGCAAAGTAGAACTACAAAAAGACTTCTGTGTAACCAGTCAACCGCAGACAAAAGTCAGTGAACAACCAAGACCAACACACAAAGTTCAAGGAGCTGAGGAAAAAGTAAATTTGAGTAACCATTCAGGACTTATTTCCAAGTTCAAGGCCAGCCTGCATAATAGACTGAGACTATGGCTCAATGACTTAAAAAGGAATGTGTGGCATTACTATGCTAACATTACAATTTTCAGAACATAAAGGCCCGACTCTTAAATTTAGTTTTTAAGAGTAGGCCTGAACTTGGAGGACAGTTGCCCCCACCCCACCCCCAATATCTCTTGGAACTCTCTGTGCCCTGTTGGCACTCTGTTAGGAACTGTGCTCCTGAGTCAGGCCTCACTCACATTTTTATTCAGACCAGTTTCTCTAGCTTCATTGGAGAAGTACAAGTTTGGATCCACCCTTATCTTAACAAACCCTCCTGCCTTTTCATACTTAGTTCTAGCATCATTCACCAGATCTCAAGAATCCTTCCCAATCTTCACTGTGCTGGATGAAGGTGGGCATGGGTTCACTGTCTTTCAGCACTTCACGTTAATTCTCAAGCATACCCACATTGATTTATTATCTTTTTTGATAGAATACAAAATTGAAGCCAATGAGAAATATTACTAAGTCCACATAAATATACATCTTTCATGGCTAGAATTTGAGAAGTGGTAAAAATGCAAAGAATATCAACATATGAATCAGATTAAGGACTGGGGTGCATTTCAGTGGGAGAGCGACCAAGCAACCGCTTTGCATCCATGAGGCCCCTTTTTCCCTCACCATCAGAATAAAACAAGATCCTACTGCTACAGAGGAGCATTCTGGGATTGATTCTCTGTGTACTGTCTAGAGCAACACTCTGCTGATAGCTGAAGGTAATTTAGAGGGCTAAGAGTTCTGAGAGATAGTAGGTACCTTCAATAATAATGAAATATATGCAAAAAAGAGTATACTCAATATGTGCAGCTTTTAAAAGCACACCAACAAAAGTGCTATACCTTGAGACTGGAGAGATGGCTCAGTGCTTAAGAATACTTGAAGTTCTTCCAGAGGACTGGGGTTTGAGTCCCAGCACTCACATGACAGCTAACAACCATCCATACATAACTTCAGTTCCAGATGACCAGACACCCTCTTCTGGCCTCTGTAGGCATTGCACTCATGTAGTACGCTTATATTAATGCAGGCAAAACACTCATACTTAAAATAAAAATAATAAAATCTTTTTAAGTGCTATATCTATTTTAGAGAAGGGAAGAGTTTAGATGTTGAACTTATTGCATCCAGTTGTGTGGTATAGAAAGAAAGAAAAAAAGTCATGATGTTAAATCATAGAATTTAAATCACCCAATTTAGCCAAACTAGAGGAAGAAAAGCACTATTGTTAAATGTTTTCAATAGTTTATGCATCAATATGTTCTTATAGATAAATTTTTATTTATATCATCTGCAGAGTCATTTTAATGAGTAATTACATTTACCAGTTTTCCCTTTTGAATTTTAATAATTCATTACATTTACAGTTTAAAAATAAATTTATTTTTCCCATCAAAAATCATGATATAGGCTTGTAACATTTAAATTCTCTGTCAACCATTCTCTCCTTCTATAAAAAGAACACATTTCCAGCCAGATACAGTTATATATACCTGTAAGCTTAGCACTTGGGAGGTTGAGGCAAGAAGATCAGGCCAGCCCGGACTGCATAGAAAAGACCATGTTTCAGAAACAAAAAAGGACTGGAGATATAGATCAGTGGTAGAGAACTTGCTTAGTGTGCATGAGACCCTGAGTTCAATCCCAGGACTGAAAGGAAAAAGAAAATTATTTGAGGGGTAGGGAGATTGTTCAGCAGATGAAGCATTTCCTACAAAGTTTAAGAGCAGGAGTTCAGATCCCCAGCAAGAAGGGTGACCAAGGAAGACACCCTACATCAACTTCAGAACACACACACACACACACACACACACACACACACACACGACTGTGTGCACCCTCCAGATGTTCACACGCATGTGGATACTCATACACATACACCACATACACACATTCAAGCTAAGAAGGGGAAACCTTTTATTTTTTTGAAAGATCCTAAGTATATTTGTTTTCAGTTTAAAACATCATTCTTCTGTGGGTTTGATTTGATTTATATGTTGATATCATAATGCCAGGGAAATCTGGATAAACCTTTTCTAAGTTGACTAAATTCTTTTAAGGATTAGAAGTTACAGAATATCAGCGCTAAGTGTATCATTATTAGTCATCAGCATCTGCAGTCTGTTTAAAGACTGAAACCTGAGCTACAGAGAAGCCAAGGTACGTGACACTATTAAATGCTATTGTTGAGTAACCTGTATCTGTTAGCATGAGGCCCTTGTGACTGTCCCACCTATATTGCTCCGTCCTATCCCCTACTTTATATTTTCCAAAAAACAAACAGTATCAATCCCTAACTCAATTTCAAGGCAAGTATTCCTGCTGGAAGATCAAACTCAGTGGCTTTTAAAGTAGATGCTGTTGCTCAACAATTCTGCTCAAAGACTGTTCCATGTGAACTGGTATTGTGGAAATACCTCGAAGCAATTTTGATATGATGCCAAAGCAGAATAGAGCACTGTTAGAGAAAAGGAATCTATGGCCGCTTTCAGCAGCACTGACAAACAGCTTCCAGCAGTACTAAAGCACGGCAGCTGCACCCAGTTAACCTACACTTCGTTCTGGAAAACTGGAGGTGTTCATCTTTCAAGTGGTCGAGGGTGGACAGAATTTATTTCTAGTATTTTAATAGAAAAGTCAACAAAGTAAAGTAAGATTAAATATGTAAAAATAAAAGTGGAAAATAACAATAATTTATCTTAACACATACAAATATTTGTAAAGATATAAAATGAAAAAAGGTACCAGCTAAATAAAGGCACATAAATTTTAAAAATCAAGTAGGCTAAAATAAAGAACAGCAGTTCTTCAATAGGACTTATTTCAGAGAGCTGATGCTTTTCTAAAAGTAAGCATGTATTTGCAACATCTCACGTCATGGGCTATCTCCCTCTACCGTGTAGATCTTGGGAATCAAATTGAGGTTATCAGGATTGGCAGCAATCACCTTTACCCACTGAGCCACCTTACTGGCCTCATGAGTTCATCTTCAAAGAGGAGGAAATCAGATTGAGAGGGATCATGTAACATACCTAAATCAACAGCTAGAAAGGAGTATATTTCAAAATTGACCACCATGTACCCTACAGAATTTGTGTTTGGAAACACTTCACAATCTCATGTATCCAGGGGAAATAGTCTGAGGACACTGTCTTAATTAGTGTACAGAGAATATATAAAAGATAATACAGGTATTTTTACAAAATAATTTTCTGCCTTTAAAATAAATATATTAATCATAACCAGGATAAGATACGCTTTTAATCATGCTGATTTGAAATTTACATCTTTTCGAGGTTTCGTTAGATTTTCTGCATAAAATAAGCACATATAAAACTGCAATAGGTCTAAATCCAAGCAAAAGGGACTGTGTTAAGTGTGGGCACAGACATAGATATTTCCCAACATAACAGTCATTAAAAACAGCTCATCCCATTCTGTGACTACTAGCAAATACAAACACAAGATCTCTGTAGCAATTATACATGTCAATACAGTGACAAAGGAGGCAATTAGAAACCTCTGAACCTTTGAACGAACTGAGGATGTGCTAAGGAAACTGTTGCCTTAGAGTGACTTACAGAACTCTGTCAATGCCTATTGCCATTCTTTGTTCATTTTTTTTATGGTAGTTAAAGTCATAGGCCATATTGCAAGTCAGTTTTGTCAACAGCAGTTTATGACATAAAACCCTGTAACATTCAGTCACTCATTTAGGATTGAAACAAGCCAAGAGTGGTAACACATGCTTTGCAATCTCAGCTCTCAGGAGGCAGAAGATGGAAAGTTTGAAACAAGTCAGGGCTACATAGTGAGACCCTTTCAAAAGTCCCTCCAAACAAACAAACATCATCGTAGTCAACAAAAACCCAGTTTCCCCATTTTGCTCATAAGGTAAAAGTTTGGGATTAGGAGGGATGAAGATCACAACCCACATGAGGAAGAGATGGCCATCTTTGTGCATTCGCCCTTTGATGCAATTCTAAACATCTACCTGGAAGATGCGGGATTGTCTGAATGCCCATTTGGAGAGATTTGATCTTGGGATGATGTTCAGGATTACATTAGCATATAACTGCATATTTGTAGAAAACCAGAATAGTGAAATACATTAAGCTTTTTAAAGAAACAGTGGGTCAGACAGAAGAACTATATCACCCAATTAATGTATGTTGATCACTTTCTATAAAGACAACTCTGAAGGTTGTAACCTGAACAACAGTGGAGAATAGTTCACTAACTGTAAAGTATTATACACACTGAAAACAGGATAAAAGTAACACTAACAATATGACAATTTTATGCAAGAGGCAGCTGGTTTTCATAAACAAGTAGAGAATCTCTTGTTGTACGAAGTGAGATTACAGGAGATGGAGAGATGGCTCAGCAGTTAGGAGCACTAACTGCTCTTGCGGAGGACCCAGATTCTAATCTCAGCACCCACATGGTGGCTAACAACTGTCCATAGCTCCAGTTCAGGGGATTCGACATCTTCTTTTGACCGCCTTGGGCACTGCACGACATGGGTGTACTTAGATACATGCAAGCAATACACTTATACATATAAAATAAAATAAAAATAATAAAATATAAAAAAGAAGTAAGAGTACAAAGTAAGGCACCTTTTGTGTGCTCCAAAAGTGCACATTCTATTTGTAACCCATGGAAAAGACTGAGATGTTAAGTGTCATATTAATATTGATAAAGTCGTGCATTTGCCACTTACATGTCAAGTTCATTTCATTTTTATAGCAACTTTGTAATGAGGTTATTAACTGATTTCCCCATTTTACATGAAGAATGTACAATTTAAGGACTTTCTAAGACTTGCGGAAACTAGATAGAGCTGATACCAAGATTCAAATCAAGAGCTAGACATACTGTTGTTTTAACAAAGAAACCAGTACTCCCAGGCAATATATATGGAGTAATAATTAAGTCCTGAGAGACATCTGAACTGAGCAATCAGGAAAGATATTGACTGGAGGTGGTGCTTACAGACAGGCTTGGGAGAAGAATAACAACTGGAAAGATAATATCTGGAAAGATATACAAAAGAGGAAAGATACTTCAGACCTAGAGAATAGAAGAGAAAAAAACAGAACCTGAAAAGCACACATTATCTTGGAAGAAGAGATCCATAGGTAAGTAAAGCATCTTCAAAAGAACACGGAAAAGCCCACAGGGAATTTACTCTGATGTCTGTATACGGAGGAGAGAGCACATGACAAAGTAGTGGGACTACCACATGATGGAACTTCTAGATCAAACCAGCACAGATGATTTTCTTCATCTTCACTTAAAGACAGATGGATCAGACAAGTACAGGGCAATCAATAATATATGAAATGTAAACTCATCAAGGCATTAGCAGTTATTTGCTTACACATCAATAGGCACTGACACAGCAACTTGCTGAGCATATTCTATTTTGGTTAGCACATGCATAAATCCTGTTCTGGTTTCTTATATGACAGCTCTGTAGGCTGCAAACATAGTCTTGACTTTGAATTTAACTTTGGGG
This sequence comes from Eospalax fontanierii, assembly GCA_035773235.1. NCBI lineage: Eukaryota > Metazoa > Chordata > Mammalia > Rodentia > Spalacidae > Eospalax > Eospalax fontanierii. The sequence goes on along the minus strand of CM069544.1, from coordinate 32,603,098 downwards.
GTATTTATTATCCTGCAGAGTTAGTAGCCCCTGGCATTTTTCCATAATTTCTATCAAAATCTGATGCCTTTTCATCTTTCTAGCAAATAAGCTACATCTACCATGCTGCCAATCAATAAGCAAGGTAGTGGTCAGTGACAAACAATTTTTGAGTGTAATTAAGTTTAACGCACATTTTACTTAAACAGCTGATGTGATTCATTAATAAATAGATAGTTATAAATAAAATCTATTAAAACAAGTAATAGGAATGTAAATATTTTAAAATATTTTAGACTATTAGTTTTTCATCAGGATAAAATTCTAGTAGCAGCTGATACATGACCCTATATTATTGTTTAATTCTTTTATTTTTATTATATATAGATACATATATGAGTGTTTTGGTTGTATATATAAGTGTGCCCATGTCAACCATGCCCATGGAGGCCAGAAGAGGGCATTGGATCACCTGGAACTGAGGTTACACATGGCTATTAGCAGCCATGTGGGTGCTGGGAACTGAACCCAGATCCTCTGAAAGAGCAACCAGTGCTCTTAACAGCTGAGCCATGTTTCCAGACCAATATTATTTATTTCATCCTCCTCTTGGTCACTCAACCTTCTAACTGATATCATTCTGTCTCTCAGTTTCTGCATTTTCCACTCCTGAGATGATCACTTTGCTCACATCTTGACACTTCTGTGATGAGAAGTTGACCATCTATCACTGGCTGTGTTTAACGCCTTTGTTCCCTCAGCTCCATCACTGAAGGATAGCTCGTCTCCCCAACCTCACTGCCGCTCAGTCTTGGAAATAAGCCACTCTTGGTATTTCTTTTTCTTTTTTTTTTTTTAGCCACATGGTGCATTGGGAAAACTACTAAACAAAAATAACGACACAAAATCCATTTCATAAAATGATCAATTTAAGAAATACTACTCAAATCTCTTGTTCCCCACAAGTGAATTCTGTGAACACAGCAATGTAAGTAACCAATTGTGGAGATGACTAAACACTACTCTCATCGCTGGCTGAATTATTCATTATTCCACTTTCTTGACTCACTCATTTTTCTCAAATGGAAAAAGAAACTCAGTTTTAAGCAGAATAATACAAAAGATAAAGTATAATATCATTAGTTTCATAGACACATTTAACAAGCAATCAATTTGTTTCCTATTTAATATTTTTTCTTTAAAATATAAAAAAATGAAAGGATTTGTTTGTATTCAAAAATCAAGTTGGGTCAAAATAAAAAGTGGATGGTGGCATGAAGAACTGGGGTTTGGAATTCTCTATCCAAAGCCAGCAACACCAGTCTTCTATGCTTCTCCAATGGCAGGATAGCCAGTACTGCCCTGTAGCAAAAGGGAAGGAGATGGTCATACTCAAGCTGAACAGTGTATCAGGGACCTGACTTCTGTGATTTAAGATTTGACTTTCTTTTTCTTCCAAAATGTATTTAAATATGATACTATACCAGTTTGTAGTTGTAATAAAAACAAGTCCTTTACATTAAGCTGCCCATATAGCTAACCTATAAAACTAGATCCTAAATGGTCACTCTGCAAACAAAATTGCTACTGTCTCATTTGGTATGTGCTGACCATCCTGACACTTGAATCTGTTGACAAAAACTTGCTTGTTTTGTCTGAAAAACAAAAGTACTTAAGACTGTTTAATATATAGAAAACTATTTCTGCTACGTATGATGGTATATGCATGCAATCCTAGCACTTTGAAAGCTGATGCAGAAGGATTACTGTAAGTTCAAGACCATCTTGAGAAACACAGTGAGTTTTAGACCAACCTAGACTAGTGAGAACTTGTTTCCAAAAATTGAAAATTACATAAGTAAGTTTAGCAAATATTTTCCCCCAAGTTGAAAGTAAATGTATTGAAATATTTATGTCTATCAATTACTTAGTGATGATCTGTAATAGAATTTTATTCACAATGATCATTTGATATCAACATTCACCAAAGCTTTAAACAAAAATTCTTTAAATACGTTAATTTTTAATTGAAAAAAAATTGTTCCGTATTTCATAGAGCAACCATTAGATAGAACACTAGGTGAGAAAAATCTTAAATGGCAGCAACTTTTCCTAAAAACACAAATTACACAATTTCTCATAAATGGCATACAGTGTCTTTGAAAATGTATAATACACAGCATATGACATGCATACATGTGCATACGTGTGTGTAAACTCATAATCCAACATAATAATTCTAGCAGTAGCCCCAACATTGGCATAAAAGCCACCGACATACAAAGCATGGACCTCTGTTTCTTATAACTGGAGAAGTGAAAACCCAGTGCCATGAAAACTGTTCACTAGTGCTGACCAAGACTACAAGTACTACACATAAAAGTTGGAAGAAGTCTCTGAAAGTAGTCGAGAGAGAGTACACTGTACCTCCATTCAACTATCTTCTAGTGTAATAAACAGCCTGCTTCCAACGGGTTAAATTCATGCAAGTCAGATCTTATCCTAGAAAATGTGTCCTCATGACATGCTATCATCTGCAGTAAACATGTTTCATATAACACAAATCATGCAATTCTACCCCAGTTAATCCCAGATTCATGCTTTCACTTATTTGTAACTGTTAGACCTTGAAAAATTATGGCATGCTAATTATAGTACCTATCCAAGAACACTGTTATGAGAATAAAGTCAAATATTGCATACAATATTGTAATCTAAGTGTTAATCAGACTATGACTTGGGAGCCACTCAGTCAATAGAGAGTCCAGCCCCTCAGTATTCAGACCCTGGATGGTTACAAAGTCTCTACATGTGCTCACTATGAAACCCAAGAGTCCACACAGTTTTCAAATGTAAAAACTAGATCAATTTTTTTTTTTTTTTTTTTTTTTACTGTTGCCTGAATAAATTCAGCCATGGGAGGAAAACAGTCTCTTCAAAAATCTTACACTATTTTACTGTTTTGAATTCAGTGGTCACACACATACACACATGTTGGCTGCCACAGGCACCAGGTGTTGGCTAGCATGGCTGAATCCCTCGGGGGAGGGGGTAAGGAGGAACAGAGTCAACGTCTCAGACCCTGGGAAAAGTGGAGCCACCATCTCCTTTAATTTTAGAAAGGAACAGGATTTATACTTTTGTCAGGCTTAGGGGAGGTCTTTATCTAGTCATTTGACGTGCTTCAGTCAGGTAGATCCTGAACACCTGATGATCTGAAGTTCATCGCTCTCATTGGTTCTGGATGGCTGCTAGCCTGGGAGCTGCCCAGGTTAGATCCCAGGAAGTTTTCACTGTGCACGCATGCTCAATATAGGTTCTAGCTCGTTCTAGGCCAGCAGGCTGGGAGCCTGCCTGACCTTGCCAGAATCATCCTACACACAGACACACACACACATACACACATACACACACACACATACACATACACATACACACACACACACACACACACACATATACACACACTTATACCCCCTGTACTGACTTTAGATTTCAAAGTTCAGCTCCTCCTCAAAGCTGCCCATATTCTGCAAGTCTAGGTAATGTACTTTCTTAGTTACTACTAACAAGACATTTGTGATGCTGTATTGAAAGTTTTGGTTTTCTTTTCTTGCTGCCTGTTAATTATGAACTCTTTGGGAATAAAGATTGTGATTTAAACTTTATGCATACAGTTCTGAGATCTGGTTTCAGTGCTTAGTTCAGGGTCCATATTCAATGAACGTTTATTAAATGTAAACAGAATCACACAGTAGTCACTTTTAAGTAACATCGAGAGACTGGCTCACTGGAATTGGGCTACACAGGGACCAGAAGATACTTTAAACATTCAGTGAGGCTCTTTGAGAAAATTTATAAATCATACATCAGTTGGTGATCTGGAAATGGTACTCATAGATCACTCCAAGCCTGAAATTTTGGGAATCATATTCTGTACTTCCAATAAAAAGTCCATATTTTAATTATATTCCTTTTTAACTAAAGTTTAATATTTGTTTCCTAATCAGTGTCATGGGCTGTGCATTCTGCTTGCTTCTATTTAAAACAACGGGGTTACTGAGCACATGGGGCATTACACAAAGCTATATTCTACCAGAACATGGGGTGGAAAAAATATTATGCACTTCTCAACTCTCGCTTGCAAAGCTTCATGCAACAGATGGTGATTAACCCAGAAAGCCACAAATGAACAAAGTGCAGAGACTAAGACACTTCAGGGTGCTTATCCCTGGATAGGAGATCTCTGCCACCCAAGGCGCAGGGACCCCGGAAGATGGGAAGGAAAAATTGAAAGAGCTACAGGCGATGGATAACCAGATAGTTGAGAAGTTGCTCATATGAACATACAGCGATGATAACAGTGTGCACGAGATCCACGCAAGCTCAAGCCAGACACAATCCCAGCATAGAAGCGGGCAAGTGGGGAAGAGGCCCCGCCCTGAGTGAGGAACTACTGGCAACTGATAGGTGTTGAGAGAGGGAGAGTTGGTTTTCTTTAAGTTACTCTAGATAGATTAACTAGGATCCAGCAGACAGATGCAAACGGAAGGACATTTGGGGACAAACTTGATTTGATGGGTCTTAATATACAAGACAGAATGCATGAAGTCTGGCAGTAGGAAAAGGGGCTACAAGAGCACTGCAGATAGGAAAGGAGGTCTAAATACGACCAAAATATATTGTATGAACTTGCAAAAATTCCAATTAAAAAAATCTCAAAAATAAAAATCTATGTTCCTACCTCCTGAGGATCCATGTAAGCTATTAACCAATTCATAATTGTAAAATGTGTCAGGATTAAAAAAAATATTCTTCGTCATATTTGAAATGAAAAGACATTACCTGTAATGAAATAACACATCTTTTAGGAAATGAGATACTAGCTTAACAAGAAATCTCTTGGTTGACTAGAGAAAAACAACAACAACAACAACAACAACAAAAAGCAAACAGCTTCAAATGCCCTTAAGATCCACAGATGCCTTATTACGAGACCACCTGTGGTCTGTGCTGCAGAATGCAGCTTCCCATTTGTACACGCTACTGTTGTTTGTAACAAGCTGTTTCCCACCAGACATATCAATTCATCATTTTAGCAAAGTCTCAAAGTACTTGCAGATGGGCATTAGGGAGAAAAGCAATGGTCTGCCACCTGCATTTGGCAAATAATCTGTTCCTGAACTGCTGATCTAAATTAAAACTAGACTTGAAATGCTTGGGAGAAATGCAAAGCTGACACTCGCTGAACCCTGTCAGTTAAAGTGACATTCTCAAGAATTAGAAAATAGACCTATGTACTGCATCTCTTAACTATAGACTAGAATGAATACGTCTGAGGGAAAAAAAAAAAAAACAGGAAGAAACTCCAATTGGTTAATATGGATCATATTCAAATGGATAAGCAATATGAGGGAGCAATTCCCTACCTTTTTCAGGGTAGCTGTCATGGGACTGTGTCAGGGAGGAGCAACAATGAAAGGTTCCTGATGTTTCATGTGAAGGACTTGGCAACAAGACTCCCATAGGCAGGCATGCTTCCACACACTGCAGTAAGACGGTAATCCTTCCCTTCAGACGACTGGTTAGTTGACAACTGAGACTTCTAAGAATCATAGATGCCTAAATCAAAATCAGCCTATCATGGCTATTTGCCTGGATGTCAGTATATTGTCTGTCAGTTTCATATCCTTCCCAAAAGATGAGTGATTCTCAGAAACATTGCCTGTACGTAAGTCAGTGAGTCATAAATTTCAACTGACCATAACATTGCCTTTTCAGTCACTTTCTTATTCTAAGTACAGACACAAGAATTGTTCCCTGCACAGAGCACTGAATAAATGTTTCTGCCAAACATGGTACGTGTGTTGTGGGCATGAGGGGAATGAGTAGATGTATTTATTTGTACTGAATTCCATCATTTTGCATATGAAAGTGAAAACTACAGCAACAGGAAATTAGGGAGTACAGATCTGAACTGGAGAAATCAATAACAAGTGTGTATTTAAAAATCAATTACATGTATTTCATCTCTATTTCAAGCATGGTTGCAATCCTGAAATCTCTACTCAAGCAAATATTGAAAAAGAAAAAAAAGCAAGCCCTTCTTAAGGCAGTGGTCAGAAGGATGGTCCTAAAATGTCTCTTCCTCCTTTTCACACATTTCTCCTGCTGAGTCAACTCATGGTCGGGCAAACCATTTCAGTGAGATAATGCTCTCTTCTTACAGTGAGGCTAAGTCCCTCTTCAAAAATATCAACCCCCAAATGAGTGTGTCAGCTCTGCTGTAAATAATGAGCCCGAGTTTGCACTGGAAGAAACAGGGCAAGTTCTGTACTAAAAAGGTTCTTTGGGGGTGGGGGGGCGCTGGAGAGATGTTTCTGTGATTAAAAGCATTGGACGTTCTTGCAAAGGATGATAGCAGGTGCCAGATTCAGTTCTCTGCATCCACATGGAAGTTAACACCACCCATAAATCCAGTTCCAGAGGATCCAATGCCCTCGTCTGGCCTCTGCAGGCATTGAACGACATGTGTTCACTTATTACAAGTAGGAAAAAAAAAATCATACATAAAAATAAATAAAATTATAGTTTATCTGGGGTGGGTGTGGTGGTACACTCCTGAATTACCAGCACCCAGGAAGCTGAGGCAGAAGCATTAGTGATTTGAAACCAGCCTAGGCTATTTGGTCAGACCTTGTCTTGGAAAACAAGCCAAAAACCAAGTTCACTTGATTCAGAGTTAGCTTGGCTATTGTCATTTCTGTTACTCCGTATGTGGCCAGCAATAGGCCTATATACTGTAATATTTTTTAATATAGAAAATTTCTAATTACACTGGCTTCTAAATTTTTGATTTCTAAGAATTTGAAAAGATGAAAAGATTTCCTAGTACATTCCTACTCTCATTTCTACAGATAAAAAGAACAAGAAGAAACTTGCTCTTGAAGGTACTGGGAAGACTGCTAGCTCGGCGGTAGGGTACCTTCAAAGTGAATGTCTATCTACTACTTCAAGGAGAAAGCAGCATTTAGACATGAAATCTAGATGAGCTTTAAATGATAGCTTTTCTTTAGAACTGTCCAAAGGTTGAAAGGACTTCATAACTTATGCTTAGATTTTCAGTATGGCTTATAAACATTTTTTCTAGTAATAACCCAAGCATGAGAGAAACAGATCATAAAATAACAAAACTTTTTAGCTTCGTTTTATTATTTTGGATAAAAAAAACAAAAATAAGTACCCACAACAAACTTTGGGGCCAATAAAAAATGTCTAAGTCATTCTACATGGGTACACATATCATTCTAATTTGACTATTCTCTTGGACTTGTGGTTAAAATATTTTTCTAAAAATTTATAATTATTAGCTATATATCCCATCACTTTCTGATAAGTATATGTTAAATGATTAATAGATATTTTTAACTATTTACTGTTATTTTCATAACTTATATTGATACTCACAAAGAGAGTTTCAAGTTTAAAGAAAAAACCTGGTTTTCAGATTTTCCAAGAGAAGTCCATAAAACCAGAATGAAGCAAATTTAAGCAACTGAAGAAACAAATTCCCCTCCCCTGGGATTGTTTATACCATTTAAACGCCTGCCTAAAAGCAAAAGTCAGGGTGAATTAGAAAGTAATTCACTGATGGCTCAAGGACCATAGCAGAAGAGGGAATCAAGAAGATTGTAAGAGCCAGAGGTCCAGCCAGGCTATCTGCTGCTAGACAGTATATTCCAGATACAGTGGGGAAGCTGCATCCATGAAATGTGGTGGCCTAAGGAAAATCTGAATACAGACATTAGTTAACATGCTTATGTGAATGGGCTAAATTTCACATAATCTTATTTCTACATGAAGAGCTACAGGTAATCAATGACTGCTGAGGGAGAATCTGTTTTCTCCAGGGACCAGGTCCCTGATATATTATCTGATCCCAAGTAGTCAGCCGTAAACACAAGGCAAGGCAAGCACCACTAAATGGACTCAGTACAGTGTGTGTGTGTGTGTGTGTGTGTGTGTGTGTGTGTGTGTGTTAACAATAATCAAGTAAAAGTTCACAAGGATGAGCAGGGGGGCATGGGAGGACTTGGAGCAGAAGAGGAAAGAATAAGTGTTATATAAACAGTGGCAATGTATGAAACTGTCAAAAAATTAAAAACAAATGAATTAATACATATATTCACAAATCAAGCAAATCTTAATGAATTAAATGACTTCAGCAGTGTTTACTAAAGATCAAGCAGAGATTATGGAGACCAAAGACAGCTTTTCTGCCGTAGAAAATTTCCTAGTCTAGTGGGAAAGAGCAAGCACCAGAGCAGTGTGGTAAATTCTATAGAAAAGACCAATCTGCCTAGGTTATGACATCATAAGGACTCTACAAGGTACTCTTAGGCAGGGTAAAGAGAGGGAGTAAGGTTGTATGATGCAATAGCAAAGGAAAGAGAGTCACAGAGTAAAAGCTCTCAGCACCGGAGGAAACAGGGTTAGGGCAGGACTTAAAACATCGGTAGCATCAAACAGCAAGGGCTGAGATGAGAAAGGTGAACATTTTCAGGCTATAAAATGCCTCGAACTAATAAAATGCTGTTCATATTTCTGTACTTATTCCTTGCTGTCCAATAAAGCATGCTGTTTAATTCCTTTAACTACAATATCCTGAAGTCTCTTCTAAATGTTTTACTTAAAACGCCTTCAAAAACCTATTAACTTGCATCTCAAAGTAAATTCTTTCATAACGACAAATCATTTCTGTAGACCTTACTTTTATAATTTTTGTATTTCTTTGTTCATTTTGTCTGGGGTTTTAATTTGTTTTGCTATTTTAGAAACAAAGTTTCAAGAAGTCCAGGCTGGCCTTTAGCTCTCTGTCGAGCTGAGGATGATCCTGTACTCCTGATCCTCTTAATTCTGCCTCCCAACAGTCTTTATATTTGAATTTTATTATTTAATCCTGTTGACTGAGAAATCAACCTACTTCTTCCCTTTTAAGGGAAGTACATCTTATTTTCTCAGTATTTTCCAGTAGCTTATGATGTGACCTTAAAATAAAAAAAAAATATGTCATTTCCTAAGTATCTTTAAAGAATTCAGAGCCCACAAATTCAATAGCTGTAACTGTGTTTCCAGTTCAACCAGAAATGGCATACCTATCTCACTGTCAGAAATCTGTTAAAGCAGTCAAAGAATGGCTCTGTACACACTTTTGACAATGTGTGTTAAGTCCTAGATGCAGACATACAATGCAGTGGAATGACCATAGACTCTGAGTCAAAGGCCTACGTTGGAATACAAGGCCGTGACTATGTGACCTTGCAAAGTGTTTAATCTCACCGAGTCTCAATTTTTCTCACCTATAGAGTTGGAACTAGAATTCCTATCATGGTTGCTGCAGAAATTAGAATTTCATAACCAGTTATGTAATAGGCTTGGCAAGCCATGAGAACTCAACAGAGAGGAGCTATAATTAATATATGCTCAAATCCCTAGCCTTGGAGAAGCAGTGCGTGCACTCAGCAAACCCACTCTTCACACTCAATTCGAAAAACACTTTCCCCCGGGGGAGGTGCGGATAGGATCTAAATACCATCAAATGTATTGTATGAAAATTTAAAAAGATACTTAGAGTTTCCTAGGTGTGAAATTCAAAGGCTCAGTGTTTATTATAAAATACAGTTCAAAAGAAGAAAAGACTATACGCATGGGGTTTGCATGCTACAGCACAGGATATGTCAATGTTGCAGCAACCTAAATATTTATCCATAGGAATAAGTAAAATATGACAGAATTCTAAGATATCCTATGAAATCATTAGCATATTGCCAGTATTATGTAGTTGGAAAACGTTTATAATATGTGGAAAAAATAAAATGCACTTTTCATTGACAACCACAGAACACACACACACACACACACACACACACACACACACACACAAACACCTTCCCCAAGGGCCCATACTTGTCAGCTCCAATTGCAATCCGTTTCTTATTTTTGTGTTTAGGATTCTGCAAGTCAGTTCTCTCTTGGAGCAGATTTGTTGCTGTTCACTAGTAATGTATATGTTTGTCCTTTGGATGGAAACCCGGGTCTCTAAATCTTTTCTTTACAGAAACAACTCCAACATCCTTTAAATAGAACAAAGAATTGAAATACTGTTTATAGCTTCCTAAAGTCTCCTTTCCGGTGAACTTAAAAACACTGATTTTCTTTCGGTATTTTCCCTTTGAACACAAAGATTTCAGATTTTTTGCAATGAAAAGGGCAGGGCCCATTTTATTTGAAGTGAAATAAATCCTGTAACTGAACACAGCCGTACTCTGTCATGAGCTCATTCGTGTTTTCCTAAATGGGCTTTCAACTCACAGACCATTATGGTATCAGGTAAAAAGGAAGTACCATGAGATGCTGGTAGGGCCTAGGAAAGCATTTTCCTTCACATGATGCTTCCTATTAGAAACTTATATTTCTTAACAAAGGTTTAGTGTTTCATCTCAAGCCGAGTAGAAAGGGCACAGTTTAAAATTTTTTATTTATCTACTTATTTATTTTTATTTTATGTATAGAAGTGTTTTGCCTACATGTTTGTAAGGGCACAGAAACATGCAATGCTAGTGGGAGGCGAGAAGATGGTATCAGATCCCCTGGAACTGGAGTTAGAGATGGTTTTTAGCTGCCATGTGGGTGCTGGGAGCTGAACCCAGGTTCTCTGCAGACAGCCAGTGCTCTTAACCACTGAGCCATCTCTCCCGAAGTGACTAGTTTTTAAAGTCAGATAAACAAAAATATAATCCCAGCCATGCTTCTTGCTTGTGATGATGGGCAAGCATTATAAATCACTATCTGTTCATCTAGAAAATGACCCAGTAACTGTCAATATGTTGCTGGGGATGGTTTACATCAGAAGTCAGCCAGATTGTGCACTGCCCATGAGCTAAGAATGGCTTGCACATGTTTAAATGGAACGGAAATACATTTGTCTTTTGGGGGGTTATATAAGCTCTTGGGGGTGTTTCATAAATATCTTGATTGTGGAACTTGACCTAAAAATCTTAGAATAGAAATCCACTATTGGATTCCTTACAGAAAACATATGTGGTCCATTTGTTTAATGATAATTAGGTAGATTCAGCATCTTAGGTATAAGCTACATTTGCCTAGCTCATGGGAGTGCTTAATAAGTTCTCCTTTTAGGGGTCAACTGTAGCTTTCTTCAATAAGCACTAATCTAAAACAAGATCTTTTAAAACTCTTAACAGTTTATATTACGAATAAATCGTGGCATGGGAAAATTTCTTAGCCTCTCCAGAGAAGACTAGTTCATATTCTTTAAACTGAAACATCAGTACCATTTAATGCAGATTTTTAAAGTTACTTTTTTAAAACAATAAAAAATGCCTAATACAGTCACAGAAATCAGCTATCTCATTTAGAAATGCTGTGAGCGTATACAGAGTATTTATTATTGTGAATATATACACAGAGGACAAACACACACCTAAAAAGAAAATTAAGGTACCTATTAGCATACCATATTGTGATAATTCCTATCAATAAAATCAGAATGTTTCCTTTGTTCTAAAATTCTGGAAGATTCCAACTCTGCACTCAGCTATTCTGCCAACCTCCTGGCTAAGAACATTTATGGAATTTCAGGAAAATCTCTTTTAAGAAGAGAGGGTGAAGCTCCATTCAATTATCTTCTTGTGTCCTAGGCTCTAGGATGCTGAGATGAATGGTAAGCTAGCTAGTCTTCTTCCCCCCGAGAGAGGCACCTTCAGCATTCAGGGTGCATCAAGCAAGGCACAGCAGTGAGCAAGAAGTGAATTGGGTCTGGGAAAATTATGGAGCCTGATAACAGCTCTGGATTGTTTTCCAAATTCCAAGCCAGATTTAGAGTGTGTTCCTGTTCTTTGCTCTTACATGCAGGTGATCCTATTTTACCTTTGTTTACATTATCTTGCTGGGTGGAGAAGAACAAGTTAAAACAGACCAAAATGCTATCAGTGGAGGCTCCTGAGGTGACTCAGCAGCTAATAGCACTGATTTCTTTAGCAGATGACCGGGGTTAAGTTCCCAGCACCACATGACAGTCAAGGATATTCTGTAACTCCAGTTTTAGAGGCTCTGATGCCGTTTTCTGACCTCCATGGCATTGCACTCAAGGGAGCAGTGATTGACATGCAGCCAAAATAGTCATGCATGTCTGTCAATATAAAAATAAATTTTAAAAATTTAATGTTATCAGGTGTTTTTCCTGGGTATTAAGATTAAATTGGGTTTTATTTTATTTTTATTCTTCATGATTTTCTGTATTTTCTACAGTTTTTTAACCAGGAACATAGGATGATTTATTACCAGAAAAAAGATAAATTCAGAAACGTATTGTTTGGCATGTCTTCTTGGTCTTTTGATTGAATTATAAATGACACTGATTTCAGAGGAATATATATATATGAATAAAAATAAGGCTTTTATCCCTTTTAAATATTCCTAAGAACAGAAGAAATAGACACATATCAGTCTTCACTAAATTCCATCAATGCTGTTTATTTTTAAAAACAGTATACTGTTGGGAGAACATACATTAGTCTGATTTGAAAAAAAAAACAAAACAAAACAAAACCCCAATCAATAATGGCTTGGGATGGAACAGAGGTTAGCTAATGGAATTGATAGGGAGAAAGATGGCAAAACACTTTAACACAGATTTAGTAATTATTCCTGGGGGTATGATCTCACAGTTGAAAATGTTAAATGTTTTTATAAACAGCTTTTAAAGAACACTTTAAAAAACAGTTCAATAAATAATTGCACTGCAGAGATCACAAATATACTACAACAGGACCATGAAAAACAGATAAACTACAGAGACAAGTGTCAGTGAAGGTTCACCTACAGCCTAGAACACAATTTACAGATAGAATTTATAGACATATTGATGAAGCATGGTATCTAGCAGCTCGGAATACTATGTGATCTGGAAAATGCGCAGTTCAAAATAGGTCCAGTGGCAATTCAGCTGACTAGCAGATGTTCATCACACCAAAGACTTGCTAGTAAGAGTTTTAAATTGTGAAGGGATGGAGACAAACTTAAGCACAAGAGAAGTAGAAGCTTGAAAAGCTGATGAACATTCCGAAGGGAAATATAAATGAACGGAAAACCATAGTCCCTGCTCTGTGTGGGATCAGTGTCCCAAAAACAAAGCTCCAGGAGATGCAGTCCCATGGAAACACTCCACATCAAGAAGCCAGCATGCAGGGAACAGAGCTTGGAAGTCCATCCTTAAGCCCCTGCCCAGGCTGAACCTTCAGTTGAGACTCCAGACTGGATATTAGCTTCACTGGAGTCTGGTAAGTGTCCTGTACCCAGAGGTATCTTGCTAAGTTACGTCTGGATTTATCCCATTCCCATAGAAACAGATGACAAGGGTACTGCTTTGAACAATTCAAATCTTGAGATGATCAAGAAACACAGGAATGTGTTGCTTTTCACTGATCTGTATAGTTTCAGAAATTCTTCTTTTTTGATTTAGGCTTAATGTTTGTAAACAAATTAATATTTTTTCATCAGTTATCACTGGACTGGCTTAATCATTTCCTTTGGTGTTAAGCTACACAACAGAGATACTGTCTCCCAAAAATGGTTTATTTTATTTCATAAGGGAAACAACTTGTTGTTGCAAGTTTGCCCCAAATTTATTCTTTTCTAAATTACATTCCCATATAAATGAGATCATGTAGTACTTGCTGTGTGTGTGTGTGTGTGTGTGTGTGTGTGTGTGTGTGTGTGTGTGCCTTAAAAGTTGATCTCAACAAAGCTTGGTGGCTCGTGCCAGCACTTAGGGGCTGAAGGTAGGAGGATTGCAGGGAGTCTGAGGCCATCCTGGGTTATGTAGTGAATGTCAGGACAGTATGGTCTACAGAGTAATAATCTCACTTTTAGAAAAAGAATGAAAACCAAAATGAAACAAACAAAAAAACCCAAGCACACAAAAGTTTAATTCATACAATTTGAGAATAGAATGGTGATTGTCAGAAGCTATGGAGAAGCGTGGGAAAGGAAGTATGTGAAGAAACTGACCATGGAAACCAGGCCACAGCTAAATGTAATGGGAACTCCACGGTACTCTTGCATAGCTCGGTGTATATAGATAGTAATAATGTACCATACATATCAAAAAGCTAGAAGGATGCAGAAAACTGTCATCATGAAGAAATGATAAATGAGCTTTACATTTTAAACAAGTTTTACATTTAAAGTTAAGCAAATTTAAGCTGATTCAAACATTATACATGGTGTGTGTGTGTATTAAATCATATTGGTTTACATTAAGATATACAATATTTTTATATATAGATCAATTAAACATAAATTTTAAAATGGATTTCTTACCCACAACAAGAATAGTGAAATTTCTTCACATCTTGTCCATTATAACTATATTTTAATCAAGATAATCCAAGTTCTCTCTTTTTGATAATTAACAGGTGAAGATGCATGGAGAATCACCTTCCTGTGTCCTCTGTTATCCTTCTAGGGAGGAAGAATTCCAGACTGCATGGTTTGTGTATCTAAAAGGACCTTCTTTCCCAGCAATTGCTGAACCACCTATGCACAGGTCCCATTTTTTCTATGAGAACCCCAATTTTCCAAATGAAAAAGACCAGAGTTCATCCAGCTGAAATGAAATTTAATGACACTCACCTTTCAGCCACTTTTACTTGTCTATTTATTAGTATATCTTTGCGTGCGTGCGTGTGTGTGTGTGTGTGTGTGTGTGTATGGTGGTGTTGTGTATGTGCCAGGGTATACATATGGAGGTCTGAGGACAGCATTGTGTGTTGGACTTGCCTTTCTCCTTGTTTGAGGCAGAATCTCTTCTGTTGTTCACTTTGGGCACCAAACAGTGTAATCTATTCTCTCTTTTTCCAATATTTTCTTAGATTCTAAATAAATGTGTGTGTGGTGTGGGGCTGGTGGGAAAATCTTTGATGTGAGAAGCTATTGGTCTGTTTTGTTGGAGTTTATTTGTTATGTTTTATTTTATGTCTATGTTTTGTCTGCATGTGCACAAGTGCACCAAATGTATGCAATGCCCACAGATACAAGAGAGTGCCTTGGATCCCCTGGAACAGGAGTTCAGGATGGTTGTTGGTTGCCATGTGAGTGCTGGGAACTGAACTCGGGTCTTCTGCAAGAGCAGCCAATGGTCTTAACCTCTGATCCATCTCTCCAGCCCCATGTCTGGGCCTTTTTAAGAGCTACAGTTAAAAGTGATATGCTGCAGGGCCTCCCTCAGCTATGGCTACAGTAATTCCATCTTTTCCATATTGTCATCAGTTGATAAATATGGCACCACAGTCTACTCCATAGTATCTACTGAATTTTCCCATTCAACTACACCAGTAAACCTCAAGAGATGAAGAGATAGAAAATTCATGATAAAAACATTGTTCTAGAACTGCACCACTGAGTAGATGTGAAATTTCTGACTTGTTTATGGAATCTACCTGCAAATATCTCTGATTTCTCACCCTAACTCTCTCACAGCATCAATGGCTGAACAGTCGCAGATAGAAACCAGACCAGAAGACTTCAGTATCAAGACTGTAGGGATGGCATAGTTTTGGGTGCATGTATAAGTGCAACCATGTGTGCAGTACCTATGGGGGCCAAAGGAGGGCACTAGATCCCCTGAGACTAGAGTTAGGGATAGTTGTCAGCTGATGTGGGATCTAGGAACTGAATTAGGGTCCTCTGCAAGAGCATCCAGTGAGTGTTCTTAACCACTAAGCCATCTCTCCAGCCTGGTGAAGACATTTCTTGAAAAAAGAGAGGATTACTTCAAACAATTTCAGTATGTCTATGGAATGTTGACACAGTCCAGGGATTTTTTTTTCCTGATAGTGATATTATATCTATTCTAACAGGAAGTTCAGAGAAACTATAGAAATAGATAACTAAATCCATGTGTGATGGCACACTACTTTAATCCCAGTACTCAGGAGGCAGGTGGATCTCTGTGAGTTTGAGGTCAGCTTGGTATACATAGCAAGTCCCAGGCCAGCTGGGGCTACAGGGAGACTTGGTCTCAAAAAAAAAAAGAAGGCAACTAACTCAGGACTTCACCCATCTCTCTCAGATGCCAGAATTTCAAGAAGAAAATTCCAAAACATTCTGAATGAAGTGAATTCCTGGGCAGATTCTATGACATGTGTCAGAGGTGCCAAGAATTGAGGATTTCGGCACAAAAGCTCCTCTCACATTTATTCTTTGCACAAGAAGAAAGATAAACTTCTCCTGACAGAGTTTGGAAGCCTCATAACTTCTGTTAAAATCAGCTCCTCTAGTTTGAAATTTGCTGTTAGTTCTAGGTTGCCACTTTAAATCTGAATATGATTTCCTATTGCTAGTTTTATACTGCCTGTCACACAAAAGACATGAAGATAACTGATTACTTGAAGAATACCCATTTCTTTTCATAGAAGCAAGAATTTCCCACAAGAAATTTCCCACCTTTTCGAAAGTTTCTACATTTTAATTGAAAGACGGAGTCATGAAAACCATAAATTAAGCTTACTTTGATGTGAATTACAGTACAAAATACAGGACACCTGGAAAAACATGAAGGAATAAAGGATTTCTTTTTGCTTTTCTTTCTTTTATCCCCACCCCACCCCGCCAGCAGTACCTGGAACTCACTATGTAGACCAGGCTGGCCTTGATCTCACAGAGATCCACTTGCCTCTGCCCCACCATAGCCAGCCTTATATCCTCCTCTCAATCTTGCCGAGTGTAAAGAGGTTTTATGTTCTCAGGAGTTCTAGGCTCTACCCATTTTCCTTAAATGAACATTATCTGGCTTTCAAATATTACTAGAAAAAATATTTCCAGGAAACTTTATATTTTTACTTCTCATTTTATTTAATTTTAATTTCCAAGTACTGTTGTCATACTTTTTGTTCCAAAGACCCTTTTGTTTTCCTAAAAAACTATTGGAGATTTGAGAGAATTTTTTAATAGACTTTAACTTTTTGCATTCACCATAATAAAGAGTAAAACTGAGAAAAATGTAAATATAAATTGTATAAGCACACACTGTGTTTTAGCCTCTGAAAAGCTATGCTGTGCCTATGTGAGAGAATCAGAGTTTAAAGGGAAAATCACACCCTAGCATTATTATGAAAATAGTCTGACTTCACAGCTTCCCCTTCAAGTGTGTCAGGAGTGCCTGTGTACACTCATATTATTCTTTGAAAACTACTACTAATGAAAGGGGAAATAATGCATGCAAAAAAAAACATAGAAAAAGTGGTCTACAGTGCAGACATGCATACAGACCTTAATATGTTCTGCTGGAGAGTGGGTACCAACTTGAAACAACACGAGGAAAAAATGAAATGGACTGCCCGAGGAATGGTTCCTAATTCTGTCCCCTCAAAACAAGTTTTCTATAATT
This sequence comes from Eospalax fontanierii, assembly GCA_035773235.1. NCBI lineage: Eukaryota > Metazoa > Chordata > Mammalia > Rodentia > Spalacidae > Eospalax > Eospalax fontanierii. Next base: position 32,585,649 of record CM069544.1, on the reverse strand, counting down.
AAACCTAGACCAAAGCAAACTGTACTCTCATCTAGCTTTAGAGAATTTCTAGTAGCACACACATTAGTCGTTCTAAAGGGTAGTTATTGATTCATCATGAATTATGGACATGTGTATTCTGTACAGCAGAAATGCCCTTGCAAAAATTGTACAAGACAATCTATGGGTTGTTGAAAATACATCGCTCTCTTTTCTTCACCCCTCCCGTCCTCTTCATCCTCAGCCTTCCTTTCTTATCAGTATTTTCCTTGTTACACAACTCTTGGAAGCTACCTTCTACTCTCTGTTTCCATGAGTTCAGTGTTCTAAAATTCCATGTACAAGTGAGATCACAGCATTTGTCTTTCTGTACCTGTTTTATTTTATTCATCACAAAGGCCTCAAGTTTCATGAGGGTTATAAAACTGTAGGATCTCCCATTTACCAAAGCTGAACAATGTTACATTATGAATATGCAAAATAAAGCAATACATAAAATTATATAAGTGCCTCACAGCTTCTTTATTCATCTGTCTGTGGACAGCTAGGTTAACCTCATAACTTGGCTCTTGTGAAGAGTGCTGGAATGACTTGGGGGTGTGGAGGTCTCTTTGAGATCTTGATTTGTCTAGCTCTGAGTACATACTAAGAAGCGGGGGTGCTGAATTTTGTGATGGTTTTATTTTTAATTTGCTGATAAACTTGCATGCTGTCTTCCATGACGCCCAGGACAGATGATACTCTCAACAGCAGCGATTCCTTCTCTCCACATCCTTTCTAGCATTTACTATCTTTTATCTTCAGAAGAAGAGTCATTATAAAGAAATGGAAGTGATCACTCACTTTGGTTTTGATTTGCCTTTACTTGATAATTAGTGACGTTAAGGATTTTTTTCTCCCACACACTCATAACTCATTTGCATGTCTTCTTTTGAGAAATGTTTATTTAGGTCTTTTCACCATATATTTTTTTAAACTCAGGTTATTTGTTTCCTTATAATTGAATTGTGTGTGTTTCTTAGGTATTCTGCGTGTTAATCCCTTATCAGGTTGGTTTATAAATACTTTCTCCCATTCAGGAGGCTATCCCTTTACTCTGTTGAGTTCTTTGCTGTGATGTGGCTTTTGAGTTTGATTTATTTGCATTTGTCTGTTCTTGTCTATGCATTGGGGGTCCTGTGCAAAAAAAGAAAATCATTTGTGCATCCCATTATTTAAAGGCTTTCTTTTATCTTTTTCATCTAGAAGTTTTATGGTTTCAGTCTGAGTTTATTTATGTACTGTGTGTGATAATGGGGAAAAATTCCCTTCTTGTGAACATAAATATCCAATTTCCCAGCATCATTTATTGAAGAAAATTTCTTTTGTTCCTTGTGTTATTTGACTCCTTTGTGACAGATCAACTAAATATAAATGTGTGAGTTTTCTTCTAGGCTCTCATTCCTTTTACTATCTTACTTAAAAAAACTTATTTTCTTGGATCCATTAGTCAAGAAAAATAACATGTACAAATCTTATAAAGAAATATAAGCATTTTGGGTAGTTTGCTATGGGATATATAAGCAAAATGACTTAAAAGTTCTTAGAAATTCTGTCCTACTGACCTGGAAGGCTTCTACCTAAAGTTTAATTCACATACTGCTAGATGATAATATACAAGCAGCTAAAGGAAAAACATCAATCAATGGTCCAACTCAGCACTAAACCCCAATAACTATAAAAACTGGCACAGCAAAGTGCCTCTATCAGTGCAGTAGGGAGTAATCAATAGCTATCTAATTGGTCTCAAAGCCCTCTCAATGGGAGTGAACTCATGGGTGGCATTGTAAACACAGCCAAATACAAGTGGCTAGAGAGATCATAGATCCTAGAGAAAACCCTATCTTCTGTCATATTGCTAGACAAATGAAATTTCTTACTATATGCTAACTATGGATCCTTATATTTACAGACAAGTATACCATACACCACTCATCAAAGAACTTTATTTTTTCAATAGATAGAGGCTACTGCAAAATCCCACAACTGGTCAGAAACAGAGAATATACAACTGAGAGATGCCCATTCTTAGGTGACACATCTACGGTTGAACTTCGACACCTAAGGCTCATGGAACATAGCGGAACAAAAGAGAAAAGTAATGCATCCCTCAACTCTCACCAGTGAAGCACAAAGAAGGCCACAACTGGCCAGCTTTTAAAGAGTAAGAAAAAAGGATCCAGAGTGGAGTAGAGAAATGGGTGGTGGGCCAGTCCTAGACTAGGAAATATTGGAGACTGTTTACTGCTAGGGGAGAGAGAGTAGGCCTTATTTAGGGTCTCCAGGTATGCTGTCTAGACTCCAGCGAATGAATTTGCATTGAAGGACATCGGGATACAAATGCTTGACTGCACAGGACTTAACATGTACAGTGTAATACATGAGGTCTGATGGGGAGTCGGGGAGGGAGAGATAGGGGAGGGGTCTAAATTTGATTAAGAATTGTTGTATGAGGCGGGGCTGGAGATATGGCTCAGCAGTTAAGGACACTGGCTGTTCTTGCAAAAGACCTGGATTCAAGTCCAAGCACCCACGTAATAGCTAACAACTGTCCATGACTCAAGTTCCAGGGGACATGACGTTCTCTTCTGTCCTCTGTGGGCATTGTATGACACAGTTGTATTTACACACATGCAAGCAATATGCTCGTACACATAAAATAAATTATAATAAAAACAAAGAATTGTTGTATGAGATGTACAAAAGTTCAGTATAGAATTTTTAAAAGAAATTCTGTTCTATTAAAACGTCTTAGCTAGACAGTCATATCTTTATAGATGTGTTTATGTGTTTAATGTAGACCTCCATGTGATCCATACATTTTGTTATGAAGTGTTCCTTAAGGGGAAATGAAAGCAGAAACACACTGAAAGATGTGTTCAAGACTATTTCCAGTCCTTTTATAAAAACCTGCAAAGCTAGAAAAGACCCAAACTGGGCATAATCCAGTAAAACCTATTTCTTTAATGGAATGCAGCAAAGCAATTTTAAAAATGACCTATTGATATACATAATAAGAGGTAACTCTTCCAGATAAAACTGAGCAAAGTAAGTGAGGAACAGTAGATACTGAATGATTAGATTAACTAAACTTCAAATAGGCAATGCTAATCTCCAATGGTGGAACGTAGGACAGGGGCTATCCTTGGATCAGAAGCTGCTTGTGGGCCTAGAAGGGACTTTCAAAGACCTGAAAGTATCTTCTGTCTTGACCTGGATATTGTTCATATGGGTATATTAATATGCAAGCATCCATGGATCTGTGCTTTGCCATTTGTATGCTTGACTGAAAAAGTAATTATTTAAAAAGATATAACCAAATTTAACCAAATTAGGAAATGGTAAACTTAATCATCAGAACTACAAAGGATCAGTAGAAACCTTCTTTATGAATACGTGAACCCCAAAACAGTTTGCTTAAGACCAAACTAAAGCTTTTCTTCTTAAAACCACAGCTGAGTCTCACTTTCCTCTAAATTTCCCTGACACTTTGTTTCTTTATCTGATAATAGTTTGATTAGCCCAGCTCCACGTCCACAACAAGTGAACGGGAATGTGCAGATTAAGGCTATGCTGCCTTTCAGTCTACTGTGTTCTGATTACATCGACCCTATCCCCTCCACTAATGTGTTCTGATTACATCGACCCTATCCTCTCCTCTCATAGAACCTAGAGATGTTCAAACTCAGGTAGAAAAGTAGATTTTGATGGCACAGATAGGAAGATTTTGAAGAATTTAATATTGGCATGGAAGTATGTAGTATTAAATGAACAGCAACATTTAGAGATATGCATACCATATGAACATAATTAGGTAAAATTCATGTAAGTGGGAAAATACTGTGTAAAAATCTTAAACTAGAAGTCAATATATATCTTACAGTAGATATCTTTGGAATGTGACATCACAATAATTTTCCTTCTCTTCTTTGCAATTTTTATGAAACATGTTCTAATGAATTGGAAATCATTAAAACCAGGTCGGGTTTGTTGGATAAAGTGCTGGCTTCACAAGCATGAGGATATGGATTCAATTTCCCAAAACCTATGTAAAAGCTGGGTCAGTGGTACATGTCTGTAACCCAAGCACTGGGTGGGTAGAGACAGATACCAGAGACTTGCCTGTCAGCCAGCCTACCGAAGGAGTGATCTCCAGAGAGCAGAGCTCCAGCACAAAAACCAAGACGAAGAGACATGGAGGAAGAACATTGACATCAGCCTATGGCCTCCACAGGCATATACACCCATCTCAACATACACATGCACACATGCATACACACAGAGAGACACACAGACACACACACACACACAAATAAAAATCCTTTCTGTCAAAATCTATTTAAGACTCTTACAAAATAACACCTGTGCCTCCATTGTTATGGTTATATTACTTCTCAAATGTTACAAATTTATTCCTGACTAGCTCTTCTCGTTATGAATTCTTTGGAAACAGACTCTTCATTTATAATGTTTTTCAATGTGGCTTCAACCCCCGAGTCTCCCTCTTCAGCATAGAACTTGCTCTTCTCCTAAACACTAAATCTGTTAGGATGTACTTCAGAGGCTCAATGGCTTATTCCCTGGTTGACGTTCTGGCTCCTTCCTCAATATTCTGTTCCAAATACAGCATCACTCACTCCTCTTGATTATTCCTCTCTCCCCCAAACCACGCTTCTGGTTACTATACTGCACTTGACTCTAATTACTCTGGCCAGACCAAATTTACAGGTTTTGGTGGCAGCAGGACAAAATGATCCAGGTGAGAACAAGGTAAGGATTACAGGCAGGCTGTTGGACTAACACAGTGAGGTGTATATAAACACAGAAAGAATGGGGTGTGGTGACAAAGCAAGGATTGGACGAAGAAAATGTTGATGGTTGGATTTCCAGAGAGCAACTATTTAACGTCTGAATAAGATAAATCAAACATGTTGCTTAGAAAGAAAGATCAGAAAAAGAGCAAGCTCAACCTTGGAGTCTCGGCACATCCACATCTATTCTATGGTATCAACACATAACTGTTAATCTCCAAGCCCTCTCGGAATAGCTCTGCTTTCACTGGTTTGAATAAATGGCATTTAAAAAGATGGATGAAGGCTATCAATTTTTTAAAGAATAAAATGCTTCAGTAAACAATGTGTGTGTGTGTCTGTGTGTGTTTGTGTGTGTGTGTGTGTGTGTGTGTGTGTGTGAGAGAGAGAGAGAGAGAGAGAGAGAGGATTTCCTCTCCAAAAAGTCCTAAATGTTCCAAAGAAAACAACGGATAATTTAGCCATACAAAATGGGAAACCTCATGTAAAAGTGAAAATAATTTTCTCTTTATTTCTTTATTAACAGCTTACAAAGACTTCAGAGATCATATTTCCAGTTAATTGGTCTTCTTTTTGTTTAACAGTGATTTAATACAGTGTAAAATAATCAAAATGTGGAGAAATTTAAGCAAAATAACTAAAGAAATCAACCATGTGGTTTGAATGCCAGAACAATCTATCAATGATTATGAGAAGGAAGCTACTAGTTATGGGAGAAATGAAAAGAACGACTTCATTTAATCAAATAAGACATCTTTTGTGAGACAGTCACTTCTCCAGGGAGATGCTGAAGAGGTCCCCTAGCTGAGAGGCAGAGGCTCCATCTTGAGAGGTAACCTATTGTTTAAACCTGAGCTATACTGGTGGGCTGACATAAGGAACAGTCAGAAATCAGTGAACTTGAATTCAACCTGCCATAGATCCAGGGTGAGCAAAAACCCAGGGGACAGCTGTGGACATCAAGAGAACCAGATATTTACAAACCCAAAAGCCCAATGGTAGAAGGGTTGGTCCAGGCAGTGAGGCACAAAGCAAACGGTAGCCTTGCCTCGGTGCCTAGGAGCAGACTTTATCAACTGCAAGCAGCTCTGGAGTTTAACTGCTCTAAGCTGGATCTGAGTGGGCAGAGCAACCTCCAGAGCCATCACACTGCAATAGAGTTCGAGGGCTCTGGGACTTCTCAGGAGTGCCTGATGCCCACAGCTAAGGTGATTAATGCTTAGTGAGTTTTGAAAGCACAAAGATAGGTCCACATGTACATATCTTACTGCTAGAGCTATTTCCTTCACTACCAATATATTTGGGAGCCACTGTCAAACTAGAACATTAGTTGCTCAGGGCATATGAACTGGGAACCTCAGGGAATAGGCAGAACATGCCCAACCCACAGACTACGGAGATAAGTAAGGTCATCAGAAGCCCACCGATACCTACCGATCTCATATTTTCAAGGACCCAGAAAAGGACACTCCAACACTTCATCTCTTATTTCTTTTTGGTCTCTTTGTTTCTCCTTTCATTCTTTTTGACATATTTTCAGTACTTTATTTGCTTTATCAGATTTTTTTGTTTAATGTTTATAATTTTTCATTATTAGGTATATAATGTCTTTAATATTTTCTTGTTTGGGGCTCCCCTTTAGTGCTTTTTACTATGCTTTCTATAGTACTTTGACTTTGTGTTGTTGGGTATTCTTATTATCTTTAAATATATTATTTATTATTTTTATATGTATAAGTATATTGCCTGTATGTGTATAAGTGCACCATGTCATGCAATGCCCATGGAGGTCAGAAGAAGGTGTTGGATCCCCTAGGAGTGGAATTGTGGGTAGTTGTTAGCCACCATGTAGGTGCTGGGAACCCAACTCAGGTCCTCCACAAGAGCAACCAGTACTCAACGGTTGAGCCATCTCTCCAGCCCCAATATTGGGCATTTCATATGCTTATGTATTTTCCTCTTTCATTTCCCTTATAACCTTTACTTAATTTTAGTTACAAATTTTCCCATTATGGGATGTGTTTGTTTTTCTTCTTTCTATTATATCTGACTTTTCATCTCACTCTTCTCATTAATGTCCCAGCATGCCTCTCTCCCCTCCTCTTCATTTTCTTGGGTCTGTTTTTCATTTTGCATCTCCTCTTCCTTTACCTCACAAATTTACTAGTTCCATATTTACCTTAAGTGCATTGTACACACCACATTAGTTCAGCTATTTTCTGTAAGATTGTCATTGACGGCCTACTAGTGTTTTCCATTGATTTTAAGTGTATTTTTGTGTCTGCCTTGGATTTGTTTGCTTATTGTTACACAGCCGTGTGCTTTTCACCTAAGTGATACTGAGGACTGAGCCTTTAGGAACAGGTTGTTCATGGAGAACTCTCTAAATAAAGCTGAAAAAGGATCCACACTAACAATGTGAAAATCAAAACACAGAATCACAAGAAAAAGGACTCCTCAAAAACTCATAATTCCTGAACTACCAAATTCAAAGATAGTTAAAAAGTACACCTATGGATAAGGATCTCAGAAGTTTATTAGCAAAAAATGATCAATGACTAAACACTAAACATAGGATAGAAGTAGGCGATGGAATAGAGTAAGGAGCTCAGTCCAGAACTTGAGCAAAGAGGAATCCAGCAATAAAAGAGAAAGTAAAAATGTTCATGAAAAAAATCGGCAATAAGAGAAATTAAAAGAGAAAATTGAAATTTGGGGGACAACAAAGTGTCACATATGAAAAAGTCAATAATCCAGATGTGGTGGATCAGGTCTGAAATCCCAGCACTTGAATGGTGAGAAAAAGAATCAAGGTTTATTTCAAGGTCATCTGGGTGAGGAAAAGAATCAAGGTTTATTTCAAAGTCATCCACATACACAGAAGCTCTGAGCACACTGCGCTAAGGGGACACTGTCAACAAGCAAACTGACAAACAGAAACAACCAGACAAAAATAAAAGCATCTTGGTGAATCAAGTCAAACCAACAAACACCATAAAAGTGTGACCAAAACACTCAAACTAGGAGAAGAACGAATATCAAGACTAGACCGACAGGGATGAGAGAGCACTTTATTCAAACATCAACAAAGAAGGTCAATATATAATCATGATAGTAGCATCTCAAGAAATCTGGATTATGACCAAGAGACCAAAATCTAAAAATTCATTAGCCAGTGTAACACAGAGATCCATATTTTATTTCTACATGGCTCACAATAACTAAGATATTAAACAGGCTGGATATCTATCAACAGATTAATGGTTAAAGATAATACATATGTTTACACATAAAATCAATGAAAGTTACCCAGCTGTAAAGAAAAATGGAATTATAACAGGAAATCATTATGTTAATCAAAATAAGCCAGAATCAGACAAATGTTTCATACTTTCAAATGCAGAATATAGATTTAACTTTCATATAATATATGTTACACATATATTTAGTTACTTTATATGTAGGACCTGGAAGTAAAACGCAGGTAAGAGAGAGTTGAGAGAGGTCTAGAAGTGGGGAAACAAGAAAGAATAATTTTATACATATGTTGTAAAAGGAAAAAGGGTAGGAGAGAGAGAAAGGGGAGTAGAAACAGTCCTAAGAAGAAAGCATGATATATATATATATATATATGAAAACGTCACAATGAAACTCTTTTTTATGATAACCAAAGTATTAATTAGAAAAAAAAAGTACTCACAAACTTAAATGACAGGAAGTCAATAATTCTTTCTAATTAGGGTTGACCTACTCATGAGTCATTTTGGACAGCTTAGGAGTGTTTTGTCACATTTTTCTCCGTAAATTGAGAAAAGAAGGAAGGGAGGGAACCGGAGAAGAGGAGGAAGGAAATGGAGCAGGAAGGAGGCGAGTAGCAAGAAGCCTGTACCTCTCTCAAGCATCTGTGCTCATAACACCTAAGTTTAATTGCAGAAAGTGATATTCACTCTCAGCATACAAAGCATGCTAAGTACACAGTAAGATTCAAAAGTCTAAAATTTTTTAAATGTCTAAAGTTAAAGTCCTAAGGTTTGAGTTTTTCCTTACATTTTATTTATTTGTGTGTTTGCATGTGTATGTGTGTAGGCATGTGCTTGCCATAGCACACGAGTGAAGGTCAGAGGACAACTTGCAGGGGTTATTCCACTATGTGGATTCCAAAGATCAAACTTCATCTTTAGACTTAATTAAGTCCTTGTACTGGCCCAAGACCTTGAATTTTAATATTTTTCTTTGACTGCTTTAAATCTTGGTTGTGTTTGTATTATTTACTTGTGTGTTTAATTTTATTTTAAAAAATAAAATAGACAATTTCATCCTCCCAGACAACTTTGATGTATCTTTGCTTGTGCAATAGGCCAGACTTTAAGAATATTTTTCTAGACATGTAATACAGTATTTGCACATTGGAATACTTCCAGTAAGCCGGGAGAACAGAATTTACTTAATTCCTTAGACGTGCTGAACAATGCTACATCTTCTGTATTTATAGTGTAACAGAAGTTGTGCTGCTTAATTGACATCCTTCTAGGCTTCGGCATAAATGTTTCATTACTTATTATTACACAAACAGTAAACTGTAAATAAGACATGATTATTATATTCAGGGAAATTCAGAGAAAATAATTCCCTCCTTTATTTTTATTTTTTAAAGTTCATATTATTATCATTATTGAAACACAAGTTCACATATACATATTTACATATATGTGTATATTATAGACACTGATTGTAAAAATTATATGCTAGGAATATTTTTCATGACTTGAAATGCACCAAGATGACATTTCCAACATATCGGGTTGGCTACTATGCATGTCTCTGACACATTTTTCATATATGTACCAATGGGCCCTTGAATTCTATGAAAAATAAATTATAAATAATACTATTAGTCTTCGTCTGGCATTACTCATGTCCCGGAGACAGACTCATAAAATTCACAGAAGGCAGTCGAGATTGGGTCTGGTTTTGAATCCACTCGTGTGGTGGTGGGGAAATCACTATTACCATGATTAGTGATACCTCCTCGGCAAAGTGCAGAGAATATCACCTTGCTCTAATGGTCTCGTCAAAACTGCACTAGGTGGCGTGAAGCAGAGGCGAGTGCCAGCCCTTTTGTTCTTTCACTCACATTGGATACAGCGCTCACAATAAAGATCAAATTTCTTCGGAGGAGCCATAGGCCTGTGCTCCACTAATGCATGTGCTTCCCTGTGCCCTATACCGAGGCAGGTGATCAGGACTGTCTAAGTCCTGTGAATCCATGCTACTGAAATGCATGATTCCAAATCTCCAGAATTCACCTCAGTAAAATTATATTGCTAAGCGATCATTAATCTTAATTCAATCAAAACCAAACCAATCAGAATCTATGCTGTTTATCCCACTTTTAAAATACTTTTTCTTCTACACTAGTAATTACTTTCCCTGTTCCAAGGCATGGAAAGTTTCCCAGCTGGGACAGTTTCGGTGTCTGATCACCTGATATTACTTCCCTAACCTCGCTCTTAAACTCTCTGAGATTCCTCACCAAACGTGGGTAGTGGGGTTCCGCATAACAAGATGAGAAATATTGGTTTCGATGACCCAAGAAACTTACCCTCTTAACTGCCTCCAAGAACTTGTAGTTTCCTTCTAAATGTGTGCATTAAACAATAAATTTCACTGCCAGCTGCTTCAGTCCTTTGTGTGTAAAGAGCTTTGCACACAGGATGGTAGGTACCCTCCATATGAATGATGGAGAAATAAGGTAAATCTTCCCACAGGAGCAATTTATAAGATTCAAAGCAACAACAAAACGGGAGAATATTAAACTGCTTCATCACAATCCTGTAGCTTTTTTAAAGCCAGAGAGCATCCTTGGGGATACAGTGAGAAATTAGCTTACAACTTATAAAGAGACTTGTCCCTGTAAGTCCAGGTAAAGGAGAGGCAAAAGAAATTGATCAGAACATTAAGTCCCTTAACTGGGGGACCCTGTCTTCTCCTGAAGCAAATAGGACTATTCACATATATGGAATTCATTATAGCCATAAATCATATACCTTAAGTATTTGCAAGAATTATAAAAAGCATATGTGGAAGTGGCAGTGTCTACACAGGACAGGTATAAATGAACAATTTTGAAAAATCAACATATAACTATGCAAATATCTGAGATTGTATTGCCTTTCCTTTTTAAAAAAAATCAATATTGGGACATTTGTTTAAATGTTAGATGACAACATGTAGTTAATGACCACTTTTCTATTTATTTGCTCCTGCAATATTCTTAATGAGAATGGATCTGGTACCTCAAAGCAGTCTTAAGCAGCTGCACTTGGAAATGTTGCACGAAGCACCTCTTTATCTATTCTTCACATTATGTCCCTTCAAATTAGAACTGTGCCAGCTTTGTCAAGCTTAATTCTAATGTAGCTTTCACAGTCTTCTAGAAAAGCTCTATGAGAGCTCAAAGCTTAATGGCTTTGAACAGGGCCAACATTTATTTCTTAAAACTAAAAAAGCTCTAAAATTCCTAAAGCTGTTTTCATATGCACTTTATTTTTTTATAGCTTTGTCTATAAACTATAAAAAAGTCTAGGGGAAAGTGCTTCTTGATTTTGGTTTTCAAGAAATATGATCATTATAAGTTGAATAGGCTATGTGGTTTTTTCTTAGTTTATGTGAAACAGTGTCTTGAGTTCTTTAGTTTAAGGGTGCAAGAAATACTTCATAAATGTCTTTTAAAACCACAGAACTCAGCCTAAGCCAGAATAGAATACAACCTGAACTTTAGGAGTCCATGGGCAGTGGATGAAAAACAGCCACAGACACAGCCCTGAAGTGTCAGTCACTTGATACCCATTTTAGAAAACATCATGCCTGCTTAGATACAGGGGATGGGCTTCAGACCATAGAAAGCCCCTCCACTGAACTTGTATAATTCTAAGACAACACCATGCATTAAAATATCCTTAAAGTGATCATCTGTAAACAACTGCCGAGCATTTATTTCTGAGAAAATATTCTGTGGGTAAAGGAAAGCAAGAAGAAAAATAATATACAGATTTATCAGATCACTGCCACAGAAAAATATGGTGGATAGAAACCAAGAGTCAGCAAAGACAATGTTGACCTGCCATAGGATGTTCAGCTTCAGTAAATGTCCGTTTGATGAGAAACGTGGTAATGCATGAAGATAGCTGAGTGTCCAGCATAAATCAAGGCAGCACTGGGTGGCACTTAACAGTATGAGTTTTGATTCTGCCCCAACTAGATATAGAACTTCATTTAACTCTCTAAGAGTCTCAGTATTCTCATTGGTAAAACAGAATTGGTAGCATTTATTTTATACATTTTTCTTGAGGATTAAATAAACTAATATATCTTAAGTATTTTGTACATTATTTGGCATATACTCAAAACATATTTACTATTATTTTATATAAATTATGATCCTTCATGTTGGGAAGGGTCCCTTTTTTAATACTAAGCCTAAATTTGAAAATCCTTGACTAATCTTGGGGATGATGGCATATGCTTTTAATCACAGCACTGGAGAGGTAGAGAAAGAAGTTCTCTGTGAGATAGGGGTCAGCCTAGTCTACATAGTGAGTTGCAGACGAGCTGGGGCTACAGAGAGATCTTATCTGAAGGAAGAAAATACAGTGATAAAATTGCAAATCTATAATTGGTAAAAGCATGATTTAAACCTAGACATTCTTCATATCAATAAGCCTTACAAGTAACTTAGAGTATTTCATCTTATGTCCCAGTTTGTGCCTCTCTAATCAGCATGAACAATGATTTCAGAGATGTTAAAATTACAAATTTCCATATAAACATGGTGGCACATTCCTGTAATCCATCACTTACTTGGGATGCTAAGGAAAGAAGATCATTAGAGGCCAGCCTGGGCTACATAATGAGTTCTAGAGCAATGTGAGATACATAGTAAGTTACTGTCTCAAAAATACTAGAATAAAAAAAACTTAAGAAAGTTCTTGCCCCACTCCCACAGCAGCTTGGACAGGTTTATGTGCATCTGGGACAAGAAGGAGATGTGATTGGATCTCAGATGATGGTCTGAGGACTGCCTGTTCCTTCCAGGATAGTCTCAGTGTTATTACTAGAGGCCTGGCTATCACTGCATTGGTCTATTTTATTTTGTTTGAGGTTTTAGCAGTCTTTTCTTCCTCTTCTCCTTCTTTTTGATTTTTGAGGAAGGTTTCACTCTGTAGCCCAGGTTGGCCTCAAGCACATGACAATCCTTCTGCTTCAGCTGCCTGCTTGGGACTACATGATCTACCACACCTAGCTTGCTCTGGCTTGGCCTGTCATGGCTGTGGGCCAAGGTCTTCTGTAAGTCATCACAGCAACTATGCTTCAAGATAGCATATGCTCATGGCACGCTGCAATAACAAGGGAGGACAATCAGAAAGCTATGACTGTCTCGAGAGATTCCAAATCCCATTTCTGCCACAGTTGTTTCACTCGGTATGTTACCATACAGATTCCACTGGAAAGCTCCCTCTCAAAGGGAGAGGACCCTCTTGAGATAACCTCCTTTAAGAGGGAACACAGAAAACATGTAGGGAAAAGGGACAATGTGACTGTAGCAATGAGAGGCTGTGGAAGGAGATGAGGGATATGGAGGCTAAATGGAGAAGCTGACAGGCAGTGCTTCTGGGACAAGGGTGACCAAAGTGGGCTTTCGTTTAGAATAACAGGAAGTCACTAGAAGATTTTATGTGGGAAGGAGACATGTACATATGTGCCTTACAAAATGATTCTCTAATATAAAAAGAAAGTTTCCAAAAGTCCTAATAGTATATATGCTTTGTCACTGAAGCGAATAATATATATTATGGTTATGGTTCATCATCATCATCAACATATTTTGGAGGCCCTCCTCCCCAAAAACCCTCATTTCTTATTAGTACATCCCACTGATCATAGAGTGATATCCTAATGGTCCTTTGACCTGCAGCTGTCACACCATGCTTCCTAGTATGACACTTTGAGCTATTTTTATTTCCTTATTTTTTGTCTTGTTTTATTTACTTTTTATTATGCTTGCATAGCAATGTCTGTGTCTCTATCAGGGAATTTTTAATACCGCAATAAGATAAAAACAACTAAATAAAGGGCCAGAATCAAAATTTGATGTGGTATCAAGCAGCAAAGATGGGGACATTACATAAAATGGCAGTTACAAAATGGGTAAATACACTAAAATAAAAATAAAGCCTAAAATACAGTATAATTTTCCTTCTTTGACAGTAAAGAAAAATCTTTGGATAATGGTAGTACTTGTGAATGCCTAAAGTTCTGGGAAATTTTCCAAACCAATGTTAAAGGTTCTATAAGTCTAGGGGGATGGAGAGATGGTTCAGCGATTAAGAGCACTGGCTGCTCTTGCAGAAGACCCAGGTTAAACTCCAAGCACTCTCATGGCAGCTAACAACTGTCCTAACTCCAGTTCCTGGGAGTCCAACTTCTGACATTCACAAGCACTGCACCACATGGGTGCACTTTTATGCATACAGACAAAACAGTCATATACATATAATAAAATAATAAAATAATTTTTTAAAAAATTTATAAGTTTCATTGAATGATTAGAAATTTGTGATTGTGGAGCACTGAGGTGCTGCAGAATCAGAAAGAAACAAATTAACGTATACTATCTTTACCCTGTTAATAGCTATCCATTGCCTAGCTCTGGGTATGACCTACCATCTCTGTGACTATCAACTGTATCTCTTGGGATGTACTAACTTAATAGAACACCAGCTTCTAAAGACCAGATACCAAGAACATCACTAAATAACATCTGAAATCTACAGCGAGGTGCCTGATTTATGGGCCTCCTATCTGATGTTCCTACTAGTGTATTTGAAAAGTGTCTTGATTTATGACTCCTTGCTTTCTGTAATTCTGAAAACTTCATGAAACTTTTTCCACTTTGGTACATGATATTTGGAACAACCTTTATCTGTGTTCCCAGGTCACGGCCAGTCACATTTGGTTCAGGATAAATGATCTCTTATCCGCTTTGAGGTAAGAGCTATGCTCTGCAATATCTCCTTTGCTCAGTCTCCAAAAAATGTAATTATTTAGGAGAATGAGTAGGAAGAATGGCAAGGGGAGGTGACCGTGGCACATAAACACTGCCACTTCTGGCCTTCTTCAGTATGAAAGCTCTGGAACGTAGACCAAACCTCACAGAGAATTCCAAGACTTGGATCATCATTTCCTGCAAGTTTCAGTTATCAGATTGTGTCAAAATCGTGTTGTCTCTTTATCTGAACCAGAAAAATTCAAATAAAGAGTTTTTTCTCTTTTTTAAATGTGTACTAGTGTTTTGCCTGCACGTATGTAAGTGCATTTGTGAAGAACAATCCTTGTGGAGGTTGGAAGAAGGCATCAGATCCCTGGAACTGGAGTTACAGACAGTTAAGTCTTTTAAACATGAAGTCATAGAGAAAACCTTGAATTGTCTTGAGTAAGTGAAACTTTAATGTTCTATACTCTATAAATGGGTGGCAAACAAATTTATTAAAGACATAGCAAATGTGGAAATAAATTGTTCTAAACATAGGAAATGTCAATTGATTTTGGTATTTTGAATTTTGACAAGACATTTCATTATATGCTTTGGATACTGTTATGTCATCTTTTAAGAGCCTCACAAAATAAATGATATCAAGAATAATTATCCTGAGAATGTGTGGGAAGAATGAATGTTCCAAGGGGGTGTGGTTTGCACAGTATCAAAGGGCTTGCACTCATAAGGATCCCATTATTGATTTAATGCTGGGATTAAATCATGAAGTTTCAGACAATTTTGAAAAGGGGCTCCGATATTATCATTTGCAGTGAACCATGAAAATCGTATAGTGATCTATAAACTAAATGAAGAGCAATACATCTTGTACCAAACAGAACCAAGGTACTTAAAAGTCTGTAAGTTTAGAAGTAAAAATAAGATTAATAGCTGAATTATAATTAAAGAAAGTAGGCAATGAAATGTGTGGTAAAGATGAAGTTCCAGAGAGCGGAAGGATGAAGTCAGAGTAGACAGAAGAAAACACTGCTATTTGAATCGAGAAGAAGTGCATCCTCATAATTGGGAGGAAAGACAAAGACAAGTGCGTTATGGGAATGCCTAGGAATACATTCACTTGGAAGCATTTGGTTTGCATAATGAAAGAAGCCAGGCTGGAAAGGCTGGCTGGCTTTGGGTGTAGAAGGGCCTTGAACATCTAGTCAATGAGGCTATCAATAATCCAACCGAAGGGCCCAAGAGAGCTAGTAAGTCACATTGTAATCTAAGAAGATGAAAGCATATATTTATGGCCAACTTGCTACCTCTCTGGGCTCCCAGTGCCATTCTATGTTAATAAACAATGTGTGGGCTTGTTTTGCAGAGTAGTCAGATGGAAAATTGCATCAAAGAATTAGTCCATCTCTCTTTTATTCTATTACTTGGCTTTGCACTCAGCTTACAACAAAAAGAATTCATTCATACTGGAAAGCCATGTTATATAAATATTTGGGTTGGGAAAAAAAAGATTTTAAAAAGTGTTGCTGCTCAGCCCATTCCTTAAGAACACAAATTTATGGAAGCTAAAATCAGTATCATAAGGATTTATACTTATCATAAGGATATATATCATAAGGATATATTCCAGACTAATAACAAGCTCCATGCCACAAA
Source organism: Eospalax fontanierii (assembly GCA_035773235.1). NCBI lineage: Eukaryota > Metazoa > Chordata > Mammalia > Rodentia > Spalacidae > Eospalax > Eospalax fontanierii. The sequence goes on along the minus strand of CM069544.1, from coordinate 32,569,113 downwards.
TAAGCATTTTATTGATTACCAGTTGAAATCTTTATCAGGGTGCTATAAGAACAGAACAGAACTTTAAGGCTTAAAATGAATATTCATTCTCTATTTTTCTCTTCATTTCCCACCATTCATGCATATACATATCTATTAACACATCTACATATGTATCTTCTCACACAAATATTACCTCAATCCCTCCATTTCCTTTCAGACTGTGCTAAACCTCAAAAGCAACTTCTGTTTCTACCTTTCCTCAGCTAATCACATTGAGAGGAACAGAAAACACTCTGCTGACAGAAATATTTTAATATATTATTCCTTGATATCAAGTTAGAATTTTATTGTCCCGTCAGCAGGACTATAACAAAAAGATTTCATGTGGAAATGAAAAATGTATAAAAGATGAAGCAGAAACAAAATTAATTAACAGAAATACTCAAGGAGGTAGCATTAAAATTGCATTTTAAGAAACTTCAATAGATATCTGGTAAGATGTATCGCTGAAACGAAATATGAATTTGACTTTCTAGATCCATTTTAACTCTTTCTTCACAAAAAAATGAAAATAGAGAAAGGAAAAGGCTTAATATTGATGTGATTCACTGCCTTTGTTTCACATAATCTGTGTATTACTACTGAATGAAGTTTCTGTTTTCAAAAGAAAAAGTATACAAATTGTGTCTACAAGTTGTGTACATGTGTGTATGTATATATACATGCATATTCACGAACACATGTGTGTATGCGTACATCTATATACATGTCTATATGTGCATGTATATGTGTGTGGTATATGAATGTGTTTATGAGTGTGTATTTCTACACATGATTCTGGTGAAAATGTGTGTGATATGTGTACATGTGTGTATGTGTATATGTGATGTATGAGTGTACATGAGTATGTGAATGTACATGTATATGTATCTATATATGCAGGAAGTGTGTGTATAGTATATGTATCTGTGTATGTATATATGTTTCTCTGTGAGTATATGTGTCTCTTTGCGTATAGATGTGTGTGCAACAGTGTCTGTGTGTGTATATATTTGTATGTGGTATATATGTATGTTTATGCATGTGTGTGTAGGTATGGGTGTACATGAGCATGTGTATGTGCATTGTGTGCACTGTATGTTTATACATATCTGTGTGTGGTACGCATGTGTTTGGTATGTGTGTATACATGCATATGTTTGTGTCGGTGTGCAGATGAAAGCCAGCAGTTACCAGAGAACACTGAGCATCCTCCTGACTCCACCTCATTCCCTTGAAACAGGGTCTCTCACTGACCTGTGGCTCACCATCTTGCCACCAGCAAGCCCCAACAATACGCTCATCTCTGGCCTGCCCCCACACACTGGTGTTAAAGGCAAGTACATGGCAGTGCCCAGCACTTCATATCCTCTCATGCTTGTGCAGCAAGCACTCACCCACCGAGCTGTATCCCCAGCCCCCAACACAACATATTTTTAAAGTTACCAGAATTGTCAAAGTTCTTCTCAATAAAAAAATGATATATATTTCTCTGAAAGTTTAAAGACAGGTGAAATCAATGTTTTCCTAAGAAATGAAAAGCAGGTTTTCTATACAAATCCTCATCTTATATTGAGTTATTATGCTAATCTATGATTCAAAGAAAGGAACTGCAAGATAAAATGTATTGAATTTGGGAAATTAAACTCAGGATTAAAGGATAATAAGCTGCCTCACAGAACTTTCCCTCCGTACTTGCCTGACCTTTCTTATGGAAACTCACCCAGGTGGCTTGGTCTGGCAGTGGGGTCTGTGTATAGGAGGTGTCACAAGCATATTAACTAACAAATTGCCAGAATAACTAAGTATCCTTTTCAGCTCAAATTTTTTGGTTTTCTAAGCTACATTTCTCCAAGAGGACTCTGCATGGCTGAGCACATGTGATAAAATTTGGAAGTTTTGATTTAACCACATGTGTTGAAAACTGGCAGCAGAAATACAATGAAGACCACCCAAGGTTTGACCCCTCTTCAAATTGGTGGTCTATTAAGACTGAGATAAAGGCACAAAAAGCTTGCATTTCAAAAATGACAATAAACGTTTTCAAAAGGAGGAAAGAAAGTGTCCTACCTTTTTAAAAATTCCATATACTCGGTATGCTTGATGAGTCCTGTCCTCATCATTATTGTTTGAAAACATTGTCGATCAATGGCCCAGAGTTTCACATTTACAAGAGCTGGAGAAAGGAAAAACAAAAGCAATCAGGGAAAAATTAATTAGAGAGCTTCACCTATGAGCAACACACGAGAAATAGATGAGTTATTCATGAGCAGTACGAAAATGATTAACCTTTTATACACATTTAAAGCTAATATCGTTCAGCTGTCCTGTTTCATCAAAATGTCAGCTGTGCTTATAGGCAATATGCAGTTCATAGTTTTCCATCCTGGTATAATTGTCTACTTAGAGGGTTCCTGGTGCTCTTATGTCTCCAAGGGGATGGGAGGGCACAGAGACTGTGTATGAAGGAAGCAGCATGCAGAGAAAAACAGGCTCAGAAGAAAGAATTCTCCCTGTAGCTACCTAGAATATTAATCACTCACATGACGATATTCTAATTAGAAAATGTACAGGCAATATAATTAATTTTCAGAATAGAAGGGAATTTGATATACCAGAAATAATAATTACACAATAATTTCTACACAAAACTTGTTTAACAAATTGTAGCCTGTACCCAGACTATGTAGAAGTGTTATTAGATATGTTTATTGAATTTAAATTTTACTCTTACATGCTTCTATCTTCAGCAAGGCATAATTAAATGTTGCAACGAAATACTACAGAATTATTAAACACTCGTCTAGCAGTCAAGAACAAAATGCCAGTTATAAGATGTAATATATATATTAACTTATGTAAACTTATGTCTTAAAAAATGAACATATGAAAATCTTCAACATGGAAACTCTATAGTTAGTATAGGAAAGGTTTGTTATGGTCTCTGTTTCTATTTATATCTTCAAAATTTCAAAGCAGAAAACACTTCAAGTTAGCATGAGAACTTTAAAAAAGTCAACTCAGAGATCATACTTAAAAGGCACACTAAAGGAAAATAGAGGGGTTCTGAGTGAAACTGTTGGGGGAGCAGGACATAGTTAGTTCAACTAATTAAACATAGAAAGATGAAGGAATGAAATTCTCCATTCTTCAAAGTTCTCAGGCCTAAACCCCAGTGAACAGGACTGGGAACAAGGAGAGAAAAAATATTACCAGAGTAATTAGGAGACATGTGTGCCCAAGGGATGGGATGCAGGCTGCACAAAAGGAATGGGAGAGCACAAGACGCATAGAATGTTATGCACTAGAGTAAACCCAATTCTTGAACTTGGCCTAGTGTTCCTTGCAAAGGTGTTTGAGGCTGAGAGTCTAGAGCATGGCTTCTCCCTTGAGTAGTTAATGGTGGAGAGAAAATCACGTTTAGTTTGGTAGAAAAGAACCAGGCAGCAAACACTGATGTATGCGTGGCTCCTTTCCAAGTATCTTTGTAAAATGATACTTCATCAAAAACAGAACCATCACAGTCGTTCTCCAGCCACAGACCAGCTCTTCTGATGACTCTAGGCTCACTTCCAGAACACCTGTTTAGTTGAGACAAGCCATAAGACTAGGTGATAGCAAAATGAAGAACTGGAACACAGGAGTAGAACTGGAGTGAGATTGTAAGAAAAAATCGGGATTGAACCTAAAGGGAGGTAGATGACGGGTGCCTGAGGGAGGAAAGAACACCCAGAGAGAAACGAGCTCAGGAGACCAGCAGAAAAAGTAGACTGAAATGGCAGAGTTTGTGTCCAGTTGGTGCATTGTGTGACTCTGGATTATAGGCTTGCCAAATCAGAATCAACTTGAGGAACTAGGAAAAGCTGACAGGGATCTTAAAATGACAAAAATGAAGCAAAGTAAAGGATCTCTGAATACACCTTGGGTACAGCAATGGATTTTTTATTGGTTATAAACATTAAAAAAATTTTCTTTAAAAGGCAATAAAAGTATTTGCAATGGTCTCACACACAGTTTTCAATGTACCCTACAGATGACTATAAATGAAATGTCGGAGTGAAACAGAGTGAATAGAGTGAATGACGTCATTGTTCTGCAGAGGAAAGGTGTAACACACCCGTACTCTTGGATGCAGCATATGAAGTTTCCTTTCTAGGCTCTCGGCCACACGACCACAGTGATAGTAGAGAAATGCAGTCTGGGAAGGGTGCAGATTAGAGTCAAACTGTCTAGACCAGTGGTGCCCCCAAATAGCCGTGCATATGAAGACTGTAGGGCAGAGTAGTGATCTGAAAGCCCTGGGTAAGGGAAATTGTTCTGGTAATTTGCTGTACATAGTTTCAAACAGGGAGAGATAAGTATCACATGAGGCCACAGCAACTCAGGAATCAAGGAAGGAGGGTTGCAATGTATAGAAGAGCAGAGGGAGAAAGAGCAGAGTTTTGGTAGTTTGTGTGTCTGTGAGTCTCTCTGTGTGTGACTTTTTGTATGTGTGTGTGTGTGTGTGTGTGTGTGTGTGTGTCTGTATGTGATCCTCTGTGTAGATGTCTCTGCGCGTCTCTGTGTTTCTGTTTCTGTTGTGTATGTCTGTGTGTGTGTGTGTGTGTGTGTGTGTGTGTGTGTGTGTGTGTCTGTATGTGATGCTCTGTGTAGATGTCTCTGCGGGTCTCTGTGTGTCTGTTTCTGTTGTGTATGTCTGTGTGTGTGTGTGTGTGTTTCTATGTGTTTCTGTGACTGTGTCTCTGTGTGGGTCTATGTGGGTAGCTGTGTATGTGTCTGTGTATGTCTCTGTGTGTCTGTGTATATCACTATGTATCTCTGTGTATATGTCTGTGTGTGCCTCTGTCTCTGTTTGTGTCTGGGTGTATGTTTGTCTGCATTCATATGTTCATTTAGTGTGTCACCAATATTTTATTCATCTCCTTTATATCTCGGTCATACTTACTCAAATAAATGTGCATGGTCCCCCGGAGACATATTCCTTTGTTATTTATTTCAGTTACTCAGACCAGTAGAAATTAGTTTGAGGCATATTTCTTGATTAATGAAATGTATATACATGAAATTCACCTGCAAAAATCCTCCCCTGAAATGTGAGCCTAAGTGACCGCAACTGTTATAATCGATTCTCCAAACTGATTTTTATCAGATTTCATTATCCGTATGTTTTCTTAAAGAATGAATTCTAAAAATGAGTTCACAGAATTCAATAATTTGTTTACCTGGGCTTCTAAAATGTCCCTAAGTGAAATTTCATTTCAGATAATATTGCTTCATGATAATGAATATGGGTTGATGAGACTGAAATTTATCCGTGACCTTGAGCAAGATATCAAATCCTTTCTGCATTTTAAGCCACTGTATGTATTAGTCAAGTCAGCATTTATAGGTAGGCAAGCATGACTAATAATCACCTGCCTTCTTATTAAAAATGTAGATATATTAGAGTTGTAATTAATATCTTGCTCAAGAAGCCTTCAGGAGTAGAAGTCTATTGCTTCCTTAACTTAAAGAGAGCATTCAAACAAATGATTTTTTGAGTGTTTTATTAATCTGCTCTGGGACCAAGCCCTTCATGAATGAAGTTCCTGTGAGTCTCATGTTGAGCATCGTGGTTAAGCTCTTAAGTCTAAAGGGCATAAAACAGACACAGTGTGGGGAAGCGATCTTCCTTTGTGCCCAAGCAAGCATCTAAAAGTCTTTTCTGAAGCATGGCATTTTCTTGCGTTAAGGCCATGTTCCAGTCAAGGGAAGCATCTAAACTCCCTTACTCTGAGATGTCTATGTGCATGGGTGGAATGGGAATGCTTTCAACATAGGAGAAAATGGGCTCTCATTTAGAGGAAACCAAATTTCAGAGAATGTAGCTGCAACATTGTGCTAGACTAAGATGACAAATTTGGTTTAGTTTAACTTCTGCTGAGGAATTCATGTGCTGTCCAATTCAAATTTTGGAAGGATACTGAGGAAGTGTGTGAGCACAAAGCACTGGCAGACTCAGATATTTACCCAACCCATGTTTATCTCACAGCAATATGGAGAACACTGAGTCTGCCTATGGGAGTAAAATGCAAGACTAACTCACAGTCCCTGTCCTCAAGAAACTTACTATCTAGTACATAGACTCACAAACTACAATCTGACAAACCTGGCCAGTGGTCTGTTTTCGGTCGTCTGCTGGCAGGGAATGGATTTTACACTTTAAAAGGGTTGAAAATTTTTTAAACAGATGCATATTTTATGACACATTAAAATAATCTGAAACAAAATTCAATGTCCATAAAAATCTTGGTACCCGGCCATGCCTATTCATTTACATATTGTCTTTGGCTGAACTGAATAACTGTAAGAGAGACCATATGGATCTCAATGCCTAAAATACTTTCTACCAGGGCCTTTAAAGAAAACACCTGATGATTCCTGGTCTAGTACAGCAGAAAAAATCAAGACATAAGGTAAATTTCTAGGCTATGATATACAGGAGAAACAACACATACTTTCTGAGAGTGGGGAAGAGGAACCAAAGGCTGGCTGAAGGTGGCTTGACAGAAGGGAATAATCTATACCAGGGTGTTAATTGACTGAATGTTTGTATACACCCAAATTCATCATTTGAAACACCAAACTGATGGTATTAGGAGATAGGGCATTTGGGTGTTGGCTGTGTGGTAATGACTTTCACAATGTGGACATGCTCTAGACATATGACTTTTACCTAACCTTTCAACCAAATAGCTAATCCTATATTAGCTTGTTTGCAGTGTAGACAAGCTCTCTGGCTTGGGTTCTCTTGCGATTTAAGCATATGGCTTTCATCCTTCCTGATGTTTCCTTGCCCTTGACCAAAAAACAATGTATGAATGTGTGTAGGGATGTTTTGCATATTCAAGAAAGTGCAAATAGCATGGGCTATTCATTGAAAACAACAAAGATATGAAGATTATCTCATCTGTGTTGCAAACAGATGGGATTAAATTGATAATGTGTTGGTGGTTTGTGAGTGTGAAAGAAATCAGAAGGAACATAATCCTGAGAAAAAAGTCCCAACTTTAACATCTCCATTTTGTGTTGGATATACTGTTTCAATAAAAGAATAAGGAAACCCTTGTTCAGGAATACAGTTCTGAAAGAATTCTGAAGGAACAGGTTCTCAGCAGCTTGGGTCTGCTTCTGGCCTTAAAAATGTATGATAAGAATCAGGCTGGTTTTTAGCATTATGATAATATTCAAATAATAAATGCCACAATTCTATTCAGATAAAGTTAGAAAGATGTTGCTCATGGGGTGAAATTAAGGTGTGTATGTGTATTCATGTCCCAAAATTGTGTGTGTGTGTGTGTGTGTGTGTGTGTGTATTCATGCTCAAAATCAGTCTCTCTCTGCATGCTTATACCAAGTGGCATGTGAGGAGAAAGGTCGTGACCATGTTGTACCCTAGTCTAGGATATGGGTCCTAGAAATACATGCTGTTTTTTTAAGTCAAGCAGTCTATAGAAATTGTTGTAACTGACTAAATAAAGAAAATCACACCCACTAGGAAGAATTCAAGGAATTATATTTTCTTTGTTTTTTCAGTGTTGGGGGAGATTAATCCTAGGGCCTCGTGCATGCTAGGCACATGTTTTACCACTGGATTATATTCCCAACAAAATTCAAGGAAGTCATGAACGTCAGAGAGAAAACAACACCCTTTTTACTATTCTGTAAGTGAAACAGAGCATTTTTTTGATCTTTAAACATGAGCAACAAACTTCATCAGTAGAAGCCCTAGCTATTTTTATATTATCTTAGTATTTGCTAGAGATAATTTCTCTCTGAAGTCCCAGCTATCCTGGAACTCGTTATGTAGACCAGGCTGGCCTTGAACTCACAGAGATCCACCTGCCTCTGCCTCTCAAGTGCTGGGATGAAACGCACCACCACAGTGTCTTAGACTTATTATTAATCAGCTGATTTATCACAATTTGTTATTAACTATTTCATCACTGATCTCAATGTAAATGCCTTTATTTTCCAATGTACCTTGACTAATGCTCTTAAACACATTAGAATGGTCTATATGTGTCACTAGATTGACAAATAGTCTTGTGACACCAACAAGATTAAGAATACCTCCTCTGAGCTGGAAGTGTAGCTCAGTGGTGAAGTACTTACCTAGCAGAGTGAAGCCCTGGGGCTTCAGTACCACTGAGGAAAAAATCAGATCCTCCTGCTCTAAGCAAGCCTCTTAGGAAAAATGGATCAGTAGTAATGCAGAGCTGATACTTAACTAGTCTGCATTCATGGCTGCCTGATGGTGTTAAAACATCAAAGTATCATCACGCACATTATTTTCTCCGAGTTCTTTGCCTCTTCACTTGATCATTCCCCAAGGATATCCATAGTTCAGTAACTAAACGATGACGTCTGTGAGCAAGACCTTGTTCTAGAACTAAGTGGGACAATAGAGTTTATAGTTCCTTTTCCTAAAAAGCATTATGCCAATTTTTTCATAGATCAATATTTCTTGGTTTAATTTTAGCGTATTTTCAAATAACTGCTGTAGTCTTGAAGGCAAGAATTATGCACATTACAAACTAACATAAGTAACATAATGAGCAAAATATGCTTGTAATTTGTTTACATCTATACTATAAGTATAAAATGTATCTTCAAATTTTTCAGATAGTCTTGTCTGAGTCTTTGGGAAATGCCTTCACAGACACACTCAGAAACAATATTTTGCCTGCTATCCAGATATTGCTTCATCTAGACAAGTTGACGTGTAAGATTAACTATCACAATATCTTTTAAACATATTTTCACTTTCCAGACACTTGTAGTCAAAACTTTTTGCAGTTTTGCTTGTATTCTCAATATACTTTTAAATTTTCACTGTTTAATATGACAGCTATTAGCCACTCATGATTACTGAGTGCTTACTCTGAAGCTAGTATAATCTTCCATATAAATCATACCCAAATTTATAAGACAGTAGGAAACTATGTTAAATGTGAATAATTATATACTGATTATAATATACTAATAATATTTGGGAGGTACTTGGTTAAATAATATTATACCTGGTTCTTTATGCTTTTTAATAGAGCATTGGAAAGAAAAAATTACATACATTGCTCATATTACACTTTTATTTCTACTGGCCGGTGATACTCCAGAATAGTCATGTTCATAAGATAACCATTTCTTTACTAAAGACTTCTCTTGTTTTCTGGGATGTCCCAAAGTAAGAACTCTAAATTTACACATGTGTACATAAATATTGAGTATAAGTAAAGTCCTTCTCTATTCTTACACTTCATTGGAAATATCACCACAGGCCCTCATATTCTCTATTAGAAATGAACTGAATTGTGGTTTGAGCAATGTTTAAGCATCTTTTTCTACTGATTGAATTTTCTGACAAGAATTCCAAAGGGGATTATCTCCTCATGTCAGCCCTTTTATCAGGAAATCTTCTCAGAGAGTGGATGGAACGTATAAGAAACATTTGCCTATCCAAATACTTTGCTGAAAAAGTACAGAAGCACTTGAGGAGTTAGCAGAAAATGTACACAAAGTAAGTATCCTTAGCCTACTCTCCTTCCTTGCTTTCAACATTAAAGAACACAGGCACTTAGCATAAGATGTTCATATGTCCAAGGAATTCTAGACGCTTCCTGCTATAATTCACTTTGTGCTGGAATCATCTGTGATCACTCAAATATTTAGTGTGACCGAATCAGAGGCTTGGAGAGGCCTCAGGGGGCTCCACAGAACTTACAACTGCTTCTCAACATTAATATAAGAGCATATGTTATCCTTAAGCTCAATCCCAACTGCCAAATGTCTTGAGACAAATGCTTCATAATTAGAAAAGGCCATTCACTGTTTATTATGCAGCTGGTGCACTCCAATGTACACTACGAAAATTGCTTACCAATTAATTTGAAAATCATGCTTTAATCTTTCTTCCTAAGAAAGTTATATTTTAAAAATATTTTCATTTATTGTTTTTATTTTATATGTTTGAGTGTATTGCTTACATGTGTATAAGTGCTCATGTCATGCAAAGCCTGTGGAGGCCAGAAGAGGGCATCAGATACCCTGAAACTGGAGTTATGGACAGTTATTAGCTGCCATAAGGGTGCTGGGAATTGAACCCAGGTCCTCTGGAAGAGCAAGTGTTCTTTACGCTGAACCATCTCTCAAGCACCAGAAAGTTGTTTTTAATGATATATTATGACTAAGCAATTAAATATGTTGATGATAACTTGTTTACTATATACAAAGAATGAATTACAAAATAGGATACTAAATATATGAATACTTATTATTATAAACCTAATAGGAAAAAATTCACCATTAATGTTGTCATGATATTCTGCACCTAAATGGTTGTGGTATACTGTACTGGTCAGTAATGAAGCAGGTAGAAATAAAACAGCTCTTTCCTCTGAATTCTGTTTAACTTCACACTTTACACAATGAAACTTACTTCCCAGATCACATATATTATAATTAAAACACTCAGTAAAGGCTAAGCAGTAACTTTTGAAAACTGTTGGAAAGAATTAACATACTGATTTTTAAATTGGAATTTACATTTAAAAGTTAAGGACACTGGAAAGACCACATGGATGATATTTTTAGTATAGACTTGATGATATATAATAATGATCATTATTTGGGGTATCTTCATTAGAACAATTTACTAGATATATCCAATGATTTTTGTGTCTGATTAATATTTGCTTCTGTGAGATGTCCTTATTTCCTTTCTATTAATATGAAAATAGAGTCTCACAAAGACTAAATTACTATTCAGGCTACATATATAATAACTATGACTCAATTTCATTCTAGCTCCAAAATCTAGTTCTTTTTACTAATATGTGCCTCTTACATACTAGTAAACAATTCATCTCTCCTTCTTTATTCTACCTATCTGGCTCCTATCACCCAGCCTACTCATTTTCATTAAGTGCCCCGAACCACAAAAGAATCAAAAGGAAATGTAAATCTGAGGCAGTAGTTGAAACTAAAGATTTTTTTAACTTACAGCACAAGTGGCCTGCAAATTTTACATGTGGGAGGCTTCAGTGTGATTTGACACTTCCTCTTTCTCCTCCCTGACTATCAGCACTATCATGTCCGGAATGTTCCTCTAAGCAGAGTCCCCAAGAACTGCCTCTGTGTTCAGGTGGCCTCTTGTGTTAATGTTCAGGAATTCTTTCACTTCTTTCTACTGTCTCTACTTTGTATGCAGGGTTGTCTTTAAAAGTCACAGTTACACAATCTGTCTTGAGTTCAGCTGCAGCCATCACTGAGGGCAACAGGTTGTGGATGGAGGCTCAAATGTATCCTGTCTGAGTCCACTAAACTCACAGAGAATTTTATCTGTGGCTCACTTCTTTTTCACTAAAGCACATAAGCACGAAGTCATAGGTGCCAGACCTGAGTGCTGAGGAATGACAAGCTCTCGGAATGTGAAAAAAGATGTGAGGAATTCCCCAAGTATGGGAGTCTTTCACCTTATAGACCTTGTCCACAGCAATATACTGCATATTTAAACCAAAATTAAATTACCAAGAATATTGTAGTAATCTAGTTCTATAAAAAATAACTGGCAATTGAGGTTTGGAATTAGCAAGCAAGGATACGGGGTGTGAGAAGGAGAAAAAAATAATAATGGAGGCCTAGAGAGATGACTCAACAGTTAAGAACACTTGCTGTTCTTCCAGAAGACCCAGGTTCAATTCCCACACACATGGTGGCTAATAACTGTTCATAAGTACAGTTACAGAGGATCCAACATGTCTTGTGGCCTGTGCGGGCATTGCACAAACATGGTGCACTTACACACATGAAGACAAAAAACTCAGTCATATAAAATAAAAATAATAAAACAATTTTTAAAGTAAAATAATATTGGGCAAATAAACCTTAGGCCCACTGTGACAACCCCGGCAAATGACAAAAGTCAGGTGTGTTAGGCAGAATAGCAGGAAAGAATTAGTATCTGGGAAATGCATACATTTCTGTACAAGAAAGAGCAGTAAAAGGATTTAAAATAGAACTACGGGGGCTGGAGAGATGGCTTGGTGACTAAGAGCACTGGCTGCTCTTGCAGACCCAGTTTCAGTTCCGATATCCAACCATCTTTAGCTCCAGTCTCAGGGGATCTGATGGCCTCTTGCGACCTCTGAGAGTACTGCGCCACATGGGTGCACTTCCATACATTCAGGCAACACACACATACACATAAAATAAGAATAATAAAAGAATAGAACTACAAAGACTAAAACACTACAAATTTCACTGTGAAAAATATTAAACATAAATATTAAATTAATATTAAAATCTTAAAGATCATACAATCACTTTGTGAACTGCTTGTGAATAAATAAGAAGGTAATATTAAGGAGGTTAATCTCCCTAAAGTACAATCTAATAGTGTTACTCTGCTCAAAAAATCATTTACCCCCACCCCTCTTCACTGTATGCGAAACTAAGTCTATTCATTCTTATATTTTACTTGAATTTCCACACAAAACTAGCCTGGGCTACAGGCAGAGATCCTGTCCCAAACCAACCAGCCAACAAACAAGAAGAAAAATGAGACACAGACCTTGCCCTCAGGTTGCTTCTTGATGCTACAAGCTAATTTTCATCACATTTCCTCTCCATTAACACATTAAGCTGTTTTATTTTATCATTCCATTTTAAGCTAACAGTCTTAATTACTCCGTTCAAGTTAAAGTCGAACCAATCACAAGATAATGTCTAGAAAATTAATAGTCATTTTTTTTTAAATTTGTCCAGGACCAGTAAGAAGAATTGATAGGCTTAGTAATTAAGAGTCAGTTTAAAGACAGTATAGCAATGGCTGCATCCTGCGTGAAGAAGTGAGGCGTGAACTATAGACCTGAAGGAACAGATGATGATAGCTATTCTGGGGAAACAGCCCGTGTGGGGAGGCACCATGCCAAAAGGTGATGTTTACAGACATGTTCTGCATTCAAAGGTCAGATGTCTACCTCTTTCCCATCTTCCTCTACTCTGTTCAGGCAGCCAGCTGGGGCCAAAAAGGGTTTATCTGTACAAGATCTAGCTTAGACACGTGTGGCATTATGCCAGAACCAATGGGCAAGTTTTCCAGTTTCTCAGTACAGAATGAGAGCAGCATTCCTTTCCGGGAATTCAACAAGAAGAATGTCCAAAAGGGAAAGGTAGAAACAACTAAGAAGAAAAGACCTTGACTGCAGTCAACTCTGGAGATTGCCACTGGTTCCTCTCTGCTAATATGACTGCAGGAAGTCATCAGAAACCCAGTGTGGCAGCACAGATGAGGGCAGCCAAGGAAGCAGAACTGGCTAAGCAGACACCCAAGGTGGCATCGGTGGCTGCTCCTAAGGCTCCTGCAAAGGCTGCACCTGAGTGAGACAGTGAAGACTGAAGGCTTTTTTGAAGGAACCCTGAAGCCAGGCTGGCCTGGAACTATGAAGTCAAGGGTGGCCTTCTGTTGCTCCTGCCTCCACCTAACAAAGGCTAGGATTACAGGTGTGTCCACTACACCAGGTTTATTCAGTGCTGGAGGTTGAACCCAGGGCATCATGCATGCTAGTCTGGCACTCTGCTGAGATACCTTCCCAGTCCTCAGGTATTTAAATAAAATCCATTTATAACCACAGCCAAAAGGAGGAGGAAGACATAGATGTCTAGAAACAAAGGCGAAGTCACTTGTTGACTACAAAGGCACTGCATCCAATACACGATGCATAATTCAACACTGCTTGAATCAAAGGAAACACCGACCTAAGATAGCGTGCTTGAATTGGAGCCAGTTATCATTAATTTAGCAGCTGGGGTCATTTTGCTTTCACTCTGTGGGAGTACACAGCCTTAGGGAATTGTAAGCTTTCCTTGTTAGTCTCTTACAGGAGATAGAAATAGGAATGTATGATGTATGAAACTATTCTCAGCTATGAGTGAAATGACAGCTGACACTGAAAATACAGTTGAGTAATCAATGACAATTAATATAAATACATGGACAACAGAAGGCAGATTTAGCAGACCTGAAAGGTCGTAACAAAGAATTCTGAGGAAGTTAAGAAGGAACAACAGTGCAAAATAGTCACAGATTTGCCTCCCTAACTCAAAAGAACTGAGAAGAAGCATTCTGGTAAAGTAGTTTCCAGGTTTAGGAAAGCTGTGAGGGTAATAGAGAGAATTAGGGTCACTAGTGAGTGTGTGGTATCAGTGTGTAGCAAAGACCAAAGTGTTACAGCCGCACAGAGCACTTGGAAGGCAAGAAATGTGACTTATTTGTCTTTTATTTGCACCTCTGATATACAACAGAGGGCTAATAAATACTTAATAAATAACTGATATGCATTCTTGCCTAGTGCTTTAAGTAACAACTGTCTCTCCAACTCTTCATCTCAGGGGAGCCCTAGTATCATCATAAACAAACCCATATTATTTAATTGATATCAAAGTCCAGAAAACCTAAAATAAAAACTTATCAAAGTAGGTGGTTTGATCCTTTAGGAAAGGAAAAAGAGGCTGCGTGGCCACTAGCTTTAATGAGAGCCGTAGCCAGAGGTTTTCAACACATAGAAGGGCCCGTTTCATAGCAGTGAGGCCAAATACATCACATTCAGGGCATTAATTAAAACTTCAATGCCCTGAAAGCTACAGAGATGGGTTTGTTGGTGACAGGATTTCCTGCAGGTTGCCACATTTTGAACAGTGTGCCTAATTCAGAAAACATCAGCACATGTTTGGTAAATGTCACTGCACATCTGTGCCTAACAACAGATTTTGTCCTGAATCTCATTAAGGAAATCCGTACTGCATCTGTAGGTCCTTTTGTCAGTCGGCTAGGCTGTATTCCTAAACAGTACCCCAAGATGTTGAGAACATATGCTTTCATATTTACTGAAATTCAAGTAAACATCTTCAGAAAAATCATACCAGTAACTTGCTTACGATTTGAACTACTTGACTTTAACTCAGGAATGTTATTAAAAGGGAAGGACTTTCCTCTTCCAAGTCATTTCTTATGTCATACTGTTTCTCTTTTTACTATAAATGACGTATATATGCTAGAGGCCATATGTTTGATGTGTCCTTAATTAATCTTATTTCTTGGGGGGAAATAAAGCATTATGATTATGCATCTATCCATCTCCTGATGTTCTCTACCTTCAGAGCTCACTGTGGCCATGTTGTGGAAGATTTTTCATTTTCTTCGTATGCCTCTACATCATCTCAGTTCATCACCACCTGAAGGCTAGACTCAACACATAATTTATGAAACCTGAGTCTCCACATAAATATGAAATCCAGTGCCTTGGTCTCGGCTCCACTATGGAAGTACATACCAGGACTTATTAAAAGAAGCCAGCATAATACTATCTGGCACTTATTTTCTAAGGACTGGAAGACTAAATTTAAATGCCTCTTTTATACTCATCTCTTCTTTAGTATATTAAATGTAATTTTCTGTTTGGCAGATTTTCAGAACAGTCACCAAGAAAAGGAAGTCCACTGAGTCTTCTCCACTGGCAGTTCATTTCAAGACCTATCAGCTTTACATTTTCAAAACTGTCTGCTTTCGCACAATATAAGAATGCCACTTTTCTTCATGTAGTTTTCTCATTTGGAAGACGCGTAATGTTACAAAGAAAGCTGATCATTTAGCATGATTCTAGTTACTATGATTAAGATTATCTGATGGGCCTTCAAGAATCTACAAATGAGCTCTGCAGTATCAACCCCTGACTGGATAATCTTTAATTTAGAGAATCAATGAATCTTTTTTCACTATTGGTAAAAACGCTAGTGAAAAATAACTGTTTGAAGGTTAAATTTACACTTAATCTGTATATTATAGTATATTGAGGTAGAAAAGTGATGTCTAGAACTACAACAGGAAAGAGCAAAGAATGCAGCCTCCCACAGAGTGACGGGATCAACTGTTGGGCTTTGTGACACTCATTTGGAGTGTCCTTGTTTCACAGAGGGAGTTGATCTTGTCATAAACTTGATCTTAAAATCATATTTTTATTAATTCTTTGAGGATTTCATACCATGCATTTTGATCATATTTCCTATTCCCTCAGTTCCCATTTCTTTGTATGCCTTGTTCCATAATTTTTGAACCCCCTAAAAACTATGATATTTCAACTGTAGACTACACAATGTAGAGTGCTGGAGATGGGAGATGAACACCAGAACTCGCCTTAGTCCTTAATAGTATTCTGTTATCTCTAGTCCCACAGAGAAGAAATTTGAAATCTTTGCTGTGAAGCAAGAACACAGTAGTGGACAGTGAGTCATTAGTATTCCACGTAAGACAGACAGCAGGGATATTTTAGGATCCCAGCTTTATCATTTTGATTTTCTCTTTACTAGCTCTTCAGCTTAGTGGGCAGTGTTTTGATGTATTTCTAACGTTTTCGTACTTATATAACCAGGAAACAATGGTTGCATTTAGTAAGATGTTACATTGGTCTACGGATGTGACAGCTTTGGGAATTTCTCTAAGATCTATGACCTCTTCAGCCATATGTATTTGGCTATGATTACAGTACCACAGATGAGTTTCCTCCCATTGAGTGGGCTCTAAGACCAACTGAGTAGCCATTGATTCACCCCAAGATAAAAGTGTCACTACTGCACCAGTGTCAAGTGTTGTTCCCACCACTGATGTGGTTATTTATTCATGAAACTAGTGTTGAGCCATTGACTGATGTTCTCCAATGGCTGCTGGCATAGTACTCTCCAGAGCTATCAGAGCTAGCCTTTGGGGGAAGGGACTTCCAGGTCAGTTCCAGCTCCACTGCTCCAAATCCAGTCTCCAAAGTATGTCCTGTCTTTACCAACAGGGTCTTACCTTCAAGTTCAGGGAGGCAATCAAGGGTGGTGGCAA
This sequence comes from Eospalax fontanierii, assembly GCA_035773235.1. NCBI lineage: Eukaryota > Metazoa > Chordata > Mammalia > Rodentia > Spalacidae > Eospalax > Eospalax fontanierii. The sequence goes on along the minus strand of CM069544.1, from coordinate 32,552,171 downwards.
TAGCCTGTGTAATTTTTGGAGTCTCTTTGAACACTCTGTCCAACAAATAAAAGGGAGGTTTCTCCTGTCTGGCACTGTTTCTTGTTATTTAGGCTTCAGCTATGCACATGGACTTATGTACAGATATTATATGTGTAATTTGTCATAAAGTTGTTAGACTAATATAATTCCTCCCGGTGTTTTACACTAGCTAACTATTACTTATCTCTTTCCACTCTGTCTCTCTTCGTGTCTAACCCTTTCTCCATGCCTTCTCCATTAAAATGTCTCCATTTTCCCCATTTCTCCCTTGGTAATTCCAGTCTCCTATGGCCCCACCTCTCCTGAGCTCCTTCATTCCCTTTATCTCCATAGTACCTTATATAAGCCCCCCTCCTCCCTCCCATTTAAATACCCACATTTTATCTATTTTTCCTTTAGTAACACCTGCCTCCTACTATTCTGATGTCTTAAGTTCCTTATTTCCCTTTACCTCCCTGGTTCCTTTCCAATTTCCTGATTCCTGCAGTTACACCAGGATACATACTCACATACAAGGATTTGGTGCTATGATCCACAAATAAAGAAGAACATATGTTGTTTGTTTTTCTGAGTATGTGTTTCTTCACTCAGCATAAAAGTTTCTAGTTCCATGCATTTACCTGCAACTTTCATGATTTCATATTTCTTTACTGCTGAGTAGAACTCCATTTTGTAAATGTACTACATTTCCATTATCCACTGGTCAGTTGAAGGAAATTTATTATGAAAAGAGGAGGCACAAACATGGATGTATAAGTATCTCCGCAACAGGATGAGTCCTTTTTGTATATGCCAAGGAGTGCTATAACTGGTTCATTTTTAGTTTTTTAGGAGTTTCCCACACTGCTTTCCATAGGGGTTGCATGAATGGACAGTCCCACCAGCAGTGAGTGAGGGTTCCTCTTTCACTACATCCTCTCCAGCATTTGGTATCATTTATTCTCTTGATCTCAGCCAGTCTGACTGGGGTAAGATGAAATCTTAAAGTGGTTTTAATTTGCATTTCCCTAATTATTATGATGCTAAACACTTTTTTAAGATGTTTCTTAGCGAGTTTTACTTCTTTTGAGATCTCTCTGCTCAGATAATTTTTTTTTATTCTTTGTTTTTTGAGTCTTTGTATATTCTGTATGTTACATGTCTGTCAGTTGTGTTGCTGGTGAAGATTTTCTCCCACTTTTAAGATACATTCATGTTGAATTTTATTAAAGGTCTTTTCTGCATCTATTGAGACCACTATGTAATTATTGTCTTTGAATCCATTTATATGGCTTTATGACAGCTACTGACTTACATATATTGAACCACCACCATCTCTGGATAAAGCTGACTTGATCATGGTAGATGATCTTTTTGATGTGTGTCTGTATGCAGTTTACAAGTATTTTGTTGAGAATCTTTGCATCTATATTCATTAAGGATATGGGCCTATAGTTTTCTTTTGGGGTTGTATCTTTACTTAGTTTTGGTATTAGAGTGATGCTGGCTTCATGGAGGACATTTGGGGATTCTCCTATTTCTTTTTTTTTGAATACTTTAAGTAATATTGTTTGTAGATCTTCTTTAAATGTCTGGTAGAATTCTGCTGTGAATCCATCTGGGTCTGAGCATTTTTTTAATTGGGAGGTTTTGTATAACTCTTTCAATTTCCTTATATCTTATGGGTCTGTTTAAACTGTTGATCTCTTCTTAGTTTAGCTTTGGTGAATCTCATGATTTTCGATACATTTCTTTAAGGTTTTCAAATTTAATAGAGCATAGGTTTTTAAAGTATTCCCTTATAGATATTTCTGGTGTCTGTTGTGATGTTTCCCCTTTCATCTCTAATTTTGTTGATTTAGAGTTACTCTTTCTTTTAGCTAACTGGGCTAAGGGTCTGTCTCTCTTGTTTATCTTTGTTTATCCAAAGAACCAGCTCTTGGATTCATTGATTCTTTTTATTGTTTTCTTTATGTCTATTTCATTGATTTCTGCTCTGATTTTTGTGATTTCTTTTCGTCTGCTGACTTTGCCTTTCAAAAGAGTTGCTCTTTCTGATTTTTTAGTGTAGGCACTTAGAGCTATAAATTTCTATCTTAGAACTGCTTTTAAAGTGTCCCAGAGGTTTTGTTGTGTGTTTCATTTAATTCCAGGAATATTTTTATTTCTTTCTTATTTCTCCTTTCATGCATTCATCATTCAGGAGTGTGTTGTTTAATATCCATGAGAAGTTACTAGGATTTTCCCTGGTATTGATTTTAAGCTTTATTGCATTGTGATCTGAAAGAATGCATGGAATCACTTCTTTTTTTGGTATTTGTTGTGGTTTGTTTTGTTCCCCAGTATGTGGTCAATTTTGCAGAAAGTTCCACGGGGTGCTGAGTAGAATGTGTATTCTTTGCTGCTTAGGTGGACTATTTGGTAGATGTCTGTTAGGTGCATTTGATGTATGGTATTGTTTTATTCAGGTGTCTGTTTATTCTCTGTCTAGTTGACCTGTCTAAGGGAGAAAATGGGATACTGAAGTCCTCTACTACTAGTGAGCTGGGATTAATCTTTGTCTTGAGTCCAGTAGTATTGTTTTTATGTAGTTAGGTGCACCAGAGTTTGGTGCATATATGTTCATGGTTGCAATATATTCTTGGTTAACTGTTCCTTTGTTAAGAATGAAGTGACCCTCTTTATCTCTTCTCATTAGCTTTAGTTTGAAGTCTGTTTTGTCAGATATAAAACTGCAACTCCTACCTTCTTCTTCGTGCCATTTTCTTGGAATATTTTTTTCCATTTTATCACTTTAAGGTAGTGCCTGTCCTTCAAGATGGGCTTCTTGTAGACAACAAAAAGATGGATTTTGTTTCTTAATTCATTCAATAGCCTATGTCATTTGATTGGAGAGTTCAGTCCATTGATATTTAAAGTTATGATTGAAAGATGTGTATTAGTTCCTTTCATTTTAATTTCTGTTGACATTCTTGGTCTAACTTTGTGGTTCCTCAGTTATTCCTTCATTTAGTTTCTTTCTGTTGCCCCTCGGGTATAGTGGTTCCTTTCTTCAGCTCTTTGTATTGCTTTAAGTATTTTCTGAAAGACTAGTTTTCTGGACATGAATTCTTTCAGTCTATTCATATCATAGAAGATTTTTCTTTCCCCTTCAACTATAATAGACATTTTTGCAGGTAAAGTATCCTGGGTTGGCACCTATGGTCATTAAGAACTGGGAATACTTTGGGCCAGGCTCTTCTGGTTTTCATAGTTTGCACTGAAAAGTAAGCTGTAATTCTGATAAATTTTCCTTTATATGTAACTTGTTTTTCTCTTGCAGCTTTCAGTGTTCGCTCTTTGCTCAGTACATTTAGTGATTTCACTATGATATACCATGGGGAGCTTCTTTTTTGGTCCTGTCTGTTTAGTGTTTTACGTGCTTCTTTTCATGTTTGGGCATGTCTTTCCTTAATTTGGGGAAATTTTCTTCTATAATCTGGTTGAGGATCTGGTCAATACCATGATCCTGAGATTCTTCTCCTTCCTCTAATTTGGTTTTTTCTTTGTGTCCAACATTTCTTGCCTATTCTATTCCATGTTTTTAAAACTTTTACATAAATTTGCTTTAGTGCTCAAATTCTTATCTTTATCATCCAGTCTTGATATTCTGTTTTCTGCAATCATTTCCAATTGGCTTATTGAGTGTTTCACTTCCTTCTTTACTTCTGCCTGAGTTTTCATCAATATTTCTGTCTCCTTTATGAATTCAGTCAGAAGTTTATCCCCATCTTCTTTTAGCTCTTTGATTTGATTGTATGTTCTTTAAATTCATTGAATTCTTTGATAATGTTTATGATTATTCTTTTATATTCTGTGTCCTCAGTTATCTCTCTAGGGTTCTCATTGTAAAACTCCTCTATAGGACTAGTGGTGTTTGTTGGGGACGTATTTGGGTTTTTCATATTATTAATTTGTTGTTGTTGTGAAGTTGGCATGTGGATTTCTTTTGTTGTTTGTGAGTCTGGTACAAATGTCCAGTCTTCTTTTGTTGAGTTGAAAACTGATTTTATTTGTATTCTTGATATGCCTTGATTATTTCCTTATTAGGTATGAAAAACTGGCTGGTCTCAGCTTCAGGTTTTCCCTTTTGGTTTTATACTGGAGTGACCAGATGACTCTAGTCAGCTACCAGGCTTTTTTTCAGAGGCCCAAGTCAGGCACCAATCAGATATTCTTAAGCTTCCTTCTAGGGACTAGGCCCCTACTAGTCAGCAGAAACAGCATAATTTGGGAAGTTTGCTAGGTGGAGGCTGGATTCAGGCAGCCTTAGGAAGGCTGGGAATATCTGGACTGTTTCAGAGTGTAGCTCTGTCACAATGGGAGTGGCTTCAGATGGTCCCAAGGTAAGGGGATGGGCATGGCCTGCCACGTGGGGAGGCCAGAGGCACTCTCAGGCAGTCTGGAAATGTCTGGAGCCCTGACAGATGGCTGCAGAGTCTAGCCTCAGCTGCCTTTCTTGTAGTGACCAGGCCCACCTGCCTAGGGATGGTAGTGTCTGTAGTGGGCTGGCCACTCCTAGATCAATTACCAGTTAAGAAAATGCCATGGACCCATCTGATCTGGATAATTCTTCATCCGAGGTTCCCTCTTTCAAAGTGTCTCTAGGTTTCTGTCAAGCTGACTGAAGGTAACTACCACAGAAAGGATGCCCTTGGGAACACGGTTTCCCAGCAGAAGGCTGGACTTACACCCAAAACGCCCATTTGTTCCTTCTCACCTCAGACACCAGTTTACTCCCCAACCATTTTCAGAGATCGTTTCTCAGTATATTAATGAAAAGCACTAGAAAAAAATAAAGGAGAGATTTCTGATGAAGAATTGATATTCTTCAAAGTTTTCATATGATAAAACTCTATTTTACAGCCTAAAAATAAAAGTAGAGCAACAATATCAGTGAACATGTCTAATTCCAAAACTTGCAAGAGCATTTATTGTCATTAGTCATGGTCTTCACACTAATTATACTCATGTGTCAAATAAGTATTTCCCATTAGTAACACTGTTAGCCTTTCATAATGAAAAAGGAAATATGAGAAGCAATTGAAATCATGTATTTTTTATTTCAAAAACTATGTTTTATTTTTTTAAAAAAAAGTATGAATGCATCATCTATTCACAAATAAAAACTATACCAAGATGTTATCTACACAGTTGTGTAAAGGTCTGGACACCTAATACACATGGATCATAAAGGAAGGACTTTCATGGGACTACCTCATAGACCATCAGGTTCACTCCTTGTCTGCATCTGCCTTCTACAGATCCCTGAATTCCCTGAATGCTCCCAGAAAGAGCCTGGCTCCTACAACTACCAAGAATCTAGTCCTAGAAGCACCTATGGGGTCCAATTCTCACTGAAAATTCCATGTTTGTAGGCATATGATACAAAAGATATGAAGATAACAGAACTTAGTTTTTTTTTTTTTTTTGAGCGGGGCTCTCACTCTGTAGCCCAGGCTGTCCTGGAACTCACCAGGTAACCCATGTTGGTCTCAAGCTCAGAAAAGTGCTGAGATTGTGGGCATAAGTCAACACCCTTGGATTATAATTATTTTTAAATTAAGAGCAATAATAACTGAGACCGATGAAGCCAAACAGTAAGCTCTCAACTTGGAAAACTAATTCTTATTTCATCAGGGAAGGAAGTTCAATAGTGCAATCACATGTCAGAAGAGGACATGAATAAAGCACAGAGAGCACAGCGGTAACCTCCCAGAGTAGAAAAGCACAGACGTCCCCCCACAGTCCACTACAAGCCTACAAGCCATGGGTACAGTCACAGTGCAATCAGGCTGTGCAGAGCAGACCACCAGTCATTTTAGGACTTACGTCACATGTAAAATATGCTAACATTGATTTTTAGAAAAAAAATACATATATGTTCTGCTTTGCGTGGAAATGTCCAAGATAAAACTATTCATTTTTCAAGGCAGATTTAACTTGTTCTGTATAGTTTTGTTTAACTTTGAAAGAGATAACCAATCTATGCTTCCAGCTGAAGAACAAAAATACACACATCAACTACTGCTGGAAAGCAGATGGGAGAGCCATCGTGCATCTACATTGAAATATCATTGAAAAAAAGCAGTTTGTGAACAATTTTCAGGAAAGTGACTTATCTCCAGATCAGACAGAATGCCATTACATGGCACTCGGAGAAAGAAGAGTTAAAGGACACAGTCCTGCATATAGATCATTTATTTAGTCTTTATTAGAATACAGCTGAGAGCCTCTGCTGAGCAGTCAAGAGACTGATTACTGTGGCATGACTTGTCAAACAGCAAACTCAGCTTGGGCAGGGAAAGAACACATTAGACAACCACACAGAGGGCCTTTCATGTAGAGTGTTAAAAGCAGCAACCAAAGAGAATGAACTGTCAATAGGAACAGAGAAAGAGTTAACCGGGACAATTAGAAAGGCAAATGCAGTGGCCCCCATTTCCAAAGAATCAGCCTCTTTTCCAGAAGCTGCCATGCTCCTAGGAGGACTGAAGCTTGTTTTCCATGAAACTCAGGTGCATGTGACACTTTTTCTTTTGCACATTTTTAAACTAATTTGTAAAACAAAGGAACGATCCTTTTATTGGAAGCTCTGTGATGAAGTATAATTAATAATATTCAAACACTGTACTAATTCGGAACTAAGGAGAGTGATTCCCACATTTTAACCTATGGATGACCTGGAGAGTTTCTTAAACACAGATTGTAGGATCTCCTTCCCAACAGGCCTTAGTTAAAGCATTCAAATTTACACATCTAAGACATTCCCAAGTGATGCTGATGAATGTTACTGATCCAGGGACCCTATCTTCAAAAATGCTGGCCTGGGGAAAATAAAACAGTGTATATATTTTCATGGCCTACACTTTTTACTGGGTCACAAGAGGCAGGAACAAAGAAAACAGGTCACGTACACGCTTTAGTCTACTAACACAGTCACACCCGAAGTAAAAATCATAAGGCAATTTAATTGAGGCAGAACATTTTTTTTCCTAAAGAACTTTCTATTTATTTATTTTTACTTTATTTATTATTTTTATTTTATGTGTATTGCCTCCATGTATGTAAGTGTACTCATGTCATGCAATGCCTCCCAGAGGTCAGAAGAGGGTGTTGGATCCTCTGGAACTAGAACTATCCACAGTTAGCTGCCATGTGGGTGCTGGGAACCAAACCTGGGCAAGAGTAGCCTTAACTGCTGAGCCATCTCTCCAGTCCCAGATTTTCCATTTCTTAAGCATTGATTTAGGACTCTTACTAATGTAAGTTATGGCTGTGAATTACCTGGTAATCTTATTATCATGTAGATTGTGATTATTTAAGCTGCAGATATAACTTTTAGCACTAACTCCCAGATGCTCTCATGTTGTTAATCTAAGGATCATTCTTTAGGTAGCAAAGCTTTACTGTTGTACAATGAGAAGTAATATAACTCAGAGATCAAAGGAAAGACTCAAATCATGCTGCCTGTACGCAAATCTAAGCTCTGTCTCCAAGGAGCTGTGTGACTTAGGGCAGGTCACCTAACCTCCCTGTGACTATTTCGTCACAAATTTAGTAGGAATGCCTACTGCATATAGACTCAGAAGGATTAAATGAACCAATACATGTAAGGTACAAGTAAATATTCACAACATATTACCTGTATAGACAGAGCAAAGGAACTGCTTGTCTGTATTTACTAGTTGTATATTTCTTTTTATATATTCTCTACAAGGACTTTGGGTTAAGCAGACAAAGGTCTTTATGAAATTAAATATTTTATTACACAGAATCCTCATCTGTCTGTTACTCTTTTTCATATGACTTAAGACCAGGTAAAAACAACTTTGTATCTTTGGATTTCAAGAGGCTTGCTTTTACATCTGAGGCAGAGCTGAACGAGGGTTGCTCCATAGGGAGGGGTGCAGGCGGAGGGTGAGAGGGTGACTTAGTTACTTTTCTTATCACTGTGACCAAATATTTGGTAGAGCAAGGAAAGATTTGGGGAGGAAGGATTCATTTTGGCTTACCATTTAGGGGTGCAGTCCATCACAGTGGGGAAGGAATGGTGTCAGGAGCAAATCCAGCTGTGACACAAGGAAAACAAGGCTTTCTGCTCAAATGTCTGTCAACCAGGAAGCAGAGTGGGCATAGGAAGCATGTCCAGGAGATACATCTCAAGGCCTGCCCCTTCACCAGCCTATTCTTTCAGCTGGGGCCAACCTCCTGAAAGTTCTACAGGACATAAAACAGCACTACCTTTGGGGGACCAAGTATTCAAATACACGACCGTGTGGAGGTACGTGGTGTTTATAAACCATAATGAGAAAAGAAATAACACATAATCCGTGACGGATATTCACAAGTAATTGCTTTTATGATTTTCTTGTACAAAGAACTGTAAGGATTTATGACTTTTTCCACTAAAATATGAAAGGCACTGGTTTCTACAAACGCATAGGAGCATGCTCTCTACTCCCGTGTCTTTCTTTGATCCCCTCACCAAAGAAGAAATGCTAATTGCAGGTGAGACTACTTACAAGTTTCTGTATTACCCTTGTTTTCTAATGAGTAGTATGATTTCAGCAGAATATTTATAAACTTAGAAAAACAATAACTTTCCATTAACATATAAAGAGATTTTTGGGTGCCCAAAGCACTGCTATTATGAAGATACAGGTTGCAATGTGTATCTGCTTCCAAATGTCAGCTCAGTGAGGTTGTTTTCACATAGCCGTCAACATTTTATTGAAAAGGTAATCTGAGATAATTGTGGAGGCTTGAAACTGCACCTGCTATAATTTTGCTTTAGACTTTAAGGGAAACAGCTTCTCTTAAACAACAACATAACAGAAAAGCTTTGTAATCAATGGCTTTTTCCACATCCACAACATTCATATTTGAGATCATGAATACAAACACACAGGCAAGTTCCCTGAGACAGTGGGTGACTGAGATGTCTGGGATTTTTTTAAACTTATTTGCAAAGCAGAAAGGAACATTTGGCAGTCAGAAGAAAGAGAAAAATTACATCAAAAAGGGGAGCAATTCAAATTTGCTTCAGTGACAACTGTTATATACAGAGAACCCAGTAGTTAGGAGGATCTTAAATACCACTCCACCCAGTAAGGCATTCTTTTCCTGAGAAGGCGTTCTCAGCTCTTCAGAATACATATAATGTCTTGAAAGTGTTCTACAATCCTAAATCCTACAATTTTTAGGATTATCTTCATTTCTTTCAAGAGCTATACATCTTTACCTGTCTTATGTCAATGGTTTATGCAATAGTGCTTCTATAGTATAAATGAAGAGGAAAAACAGGCCACTCATCTGATTTACTAAATAAATAGCAAATAGCCACAGATAAACTTAATGAGCTTCAGAGTGTTATCAAAGGACAATTTCATATCATCCAGAATGTAATACAATCTTTAGTCAAACACGATGTCTATCGTCAAAATGATTTAGAGAAGTAAAGACAATTCTACTAAACAAAACCAATCAAAGACTAATCTGAAAACACTTAACATACTTACAGATTGACTCAAAAGGGCCAGAAATGATTAAAAGTTTTATATAATTTTATAGACGTACAGGTTTCTTGATATGTAAAAACCTTTAGTTGCATAACTTTTGGGTAAACATGTAGGTGAAAATAGGCACCTTACCACTGTATTTATGTGTATAGTTCCTAAATAAAAGCTCTTACATAAGAGTTATCTCAAATACAAATATCATAACTATTTTTTTTCTTACAGCAAAACTGGACATAAGTAGATTGCTTTTACACTTATGAAGAAACTAAGCTTTCTATATTTGACTGTGCTTGAAATTGCGAAATAAAATCTCTCAAGCAAAGTAATGAAGAATGGGGCCTTTGGGAAATCACAAGCACAGGTATACAGCACCACTGTTTGAAAAGTAAGTGCATTTTTAAATACGTGCAGAGGTGGGCCAGCAGGATGGCTCAGCAGGTAGAAGCCCAGCCTGGCAAGCTGACTCTGATCTCTGGAGCTCACATGGTGGGAGGATAAAACTGACACCCACATACGCACACACATATTATGTATAGTTATATATTATATATATATATATATAATTTTAAGAATGTGTGCAGATCATTGTTTTATAAGCAAATTTTCTGTAATTAAAGGTTATAGTGGGAAATAACTATAGCATTTAAAAATATATTAGTATATGCTTTTCTTATTACACATAAATTTGTTTAGCAAGAAAGTTTTAGAAAACAGGGCTGAAGAGATGGTGCAGCAGTTAAGAGCACTCTCTGCACTTGTGGAAGACATGGGTTCAGTTCCCAGCACCTGCATAGCAGCTAACACCTGTCAGTAAGTCCAGTTCCAGGGGATTCGACACGCTCTTCTGCGCTTCTGTGCACTTACATATACGCAAGCAACACACTCATGTACATAAAATAAAAATAGTAAGTTAAATATTTTAAAATAAATTTCTAGAATAAATATAAACTGAGAAATACCTAACAGACATTGTTGAAAACACACTTTAAATGTGATATATCATTTAAGCTCTTACATCTTTATTTTCCTCGTCTGTAAAATGGGAGTAAAATGTCTGCCATATTTCTCTCAATTGTATGAGGAAATAAATGCAAAATGAATTTGGGAAGCCATCACATACAATAAAATACAAGCAAAACACTTGTTGATCACAGCCAAGGACTTACATAGCATATGCCTTATGCTTTACACAGAGCTCTTATCCATTTTTTCCCTGTCATCTCAGAATACTTCTGAGTATGAAGGTAGGTTACATGAGTAACAGCTGATCCTATCCTTGATAAGGAACTGAAGAAAGATATGTGACTAGCTCGGGGGCTTACTTGGAACCACTGTCCAAATTTACCCGTTTATTGACAGATCTTTTTACTCTATTATAAAACCTGATAGGATGGATGAAAAGGGGAAAAGTCACACTGAAGGCTTAAATTTCTCTATAGGGCACACTTCAGTCTGTACTCCACTTAGTTCAAAGGTAAAATAGAGTTAAAAAAAAATCACTACTCATTTAAAAGCCATGTTTGTTTTGGTCTTTTTGAGACAGGATCTCCCTGTAGCCCCAGCTGATCTGAAACTCACTATGTAGACCAGGCTGGCTTCAAACTCACAGAGATCCACCTGCTTCTGCCTCCCAAGTGCTAGGACTCAAGCATGTGCCATGATACTGGCTAAAAGCCACCTTTTAGAGTAGAATAAATCACCTCAAAAGGTCTATGTGTGTTGTAGAATCTGGGTATAAACCTGGATTTTCTACTCCTCTGTATTCAGTAAAGTAGACTGAACCAAACTCAAAATGAGAGATTTGAGCAAAATCAACCAGCAGTTCAAATAGTAATGATATAAAAAACTGATTTGTTACAGCTCTCGACCTTTTTTTCCAAATAGGATTTGCGATAGAAAAGGATTTCAAAGACCAAAGTCAGCTGTTTCCAGACAATTCAACTCATAGATATTGGCTAATATAAAATGAGGCCATAAAACATCAAAATCACTGACCAGGAAATGATCAGGGCAGGCAAACCACAGTAAGGAATAGTCACTGGTGTCTCTTTATAAGCATTCGGAATGCAAAGCCAGGTGTCAAATCTGAGCAGCAGCAAACCTTGCAGGCAACAATATCTTGAGACCTGGGCCCAGACACATCTAAGAGAAATGGTGGGGCTTGGAAGGAGAAGCTTCTCTTTCAGCATCACTATGCATCCCAGGAGAAGGCCTTCCAAGCTTATGTGATGTAGTTGACGATGTGTGATTTCAGGTGAGTGACACACATTTAAGGCACCAGGAACACATATGTCACAATGGGAAGTGATGAGCTTCAGATTTAGATCTTGTCAGGGTCAGCGGCACGAGCCACAAAAATGGACATTATCTCCAGGCAACCTGACAATCAACCAGCTTCAAGCAGTTCAGAGCACCCTGAATGCACAGAAGCACACGCAGGAACTCCGAAGAAAACCCAATCAGAGAAAGTGCTACCAAAGCCCAAAGCCCAGGTTTTCATGCCTGTGAAAATTCATATCCTCCTAGTCTGACAAACCCTGGGGTATTCCAGGTCATACCTGTTATGGTAGAATCACATGTAAGCTTTGTAACAGCTCCTAAAGACACAGTAAATCTAAGTGCTTATTGTGGAAAAAAATAGTAAGAGAGGAAAAGCACATAAAAACAGAATTAAATTAGAGCAGTCCCGGGAAGCAACGAACATGTGCTTCCGTAGATCAATGAACAGATAAACACTGGTACATACAAACAACAGAATAGTATTCTGTGCTAAAAAGAAATGAGGTATTAAACCAGGAAAGATGGGGAGAAATGTTAAATGAGTGTCAGACTGTAAAAGAAGACAAGCTGAAAAACTGTTCTACTGCACAGTTTCAACAGTAGGACATTCTATAGAAGCCAAAACCGTGGATACAGGAAAAGGTCAGGGAAAGGGGAGGGAGGGTCAGAAGCCAGAAGACTTTTAGTGTCGGGAAAGTACTGTGTATGAACTCCAATGGTAAATACCTGCTAAATTATAGTTCTCAAAAAAACATTAACTATATGCCAATTCTAACTGTAAAAAATAATTACTCGAAATATAAATGACATTTTAGAATTCAAATATTGCACAAATATGATTTATTCAATATGCCTTCATATGATAAACATCTTATTCGAAAGAAAGAAAGAAAAGAAAGAAAGAAAGAAAGAAAGAAAGAAAAAAAGGAAGGAAGGAAAAGAAGGAAGGAAGGAAGGAAGGAAGGAAAGAAGGAAGAAGGAAGGAAGGAAGGAAGGAAGGAAGGAAGGAAGGAAGGAAGGAAGGAAGGAGAAAAAAAATGTGCGAAGGCTAAGCATACTGTTGTTTAGAGAAAACACCACTGCATTCCTGAAACCTTAGTTTGCATTTTGTGAGAATTTTAAGTGAATCTACTTTTCAGTCTTAAAATTCAAGTCATTGGAAAAGAATGGATAAAGAGACTAAGATTTTAGCTGCTCACCAAAGCTAGTATTATATATTTGGTAAGGAAGCAGTAAAAAGAATAAAATGGACAATGGTTAATGATTTATTTTTTAACTTAATTCTAATACTTCAGGAAGAAAAGTGATCGAAAGAGGGCTAGAGAGATGGCTTGGCAATTAAGAGACCTTCCCGCTCTTTCAGAGGATGCGAGCTCAGTTCCTAGTACCCAAATTCCAGGCTCACAACCACCTGTAACTCCATCTCTAGGGGATCCAGCACCCTCTTCTGGCCTCCACAGGCATCTGCCCACATGTGGCTTAAACTCAGAATAACACACACCCATATACATAAATAAAAATAAACCCTTTTTAAAATAAGAACATAAAAACAAAAGATAAAGTATATCACTAGGGAAAGTGATATCAAAAGTGGGTCACAGAGTCAAAGAAACCTGCGTTTCAGTTATAACTTGGCTCCACATAGGTCATGTGACCTTGCTTAAATAAAATAAGCTATTAGTACACACTTTTACTCAGCTGAAAGACAAAGGCCTAACCTCTGGAGTTTTTAGGAAGAGTAACTGAGATAATAATCTAAGCAAAGGGTTTTCATATATTAACAGCTGAGCAAATATTGGTTCTTTTCTACTTGATTAGCAAAGTCTGTAGTACCAATGAAGGTTGACTTTTTCTCTCATCCTATTTTTACTTGAGTTGGGTTGTATAGATGGGCATGAGTGTGAAGATGTCGTATTTGCTGACAATGAAGATGTTCGAGTCGGAAGGACGGATCACAACATCACATTAGCTGTGTGAAACTTAGTGAACTATATTTTCAAAGCTTCAATGTGTCAGATGTAAAAGGGGTTAAACTGTTTATTACAAGGAGTGAGATGATTCATGGTAAGTAACATAACAAGTAACACATAGTAAGTGCCACATAACAAGTATGTTGAGAAACTGGTAAACTTCTGATTTCTAGCTATTTAATGCAAGATTCCATTTGTCAAAGTCTGTGTGTAGGTTTATGTGTGGTTTATTTGTATATATATATGCATTTATTTTATTTATATATGTACTTACAACATGTGTGTCTATAGCTTTACCATAAATTCAAAGAGTATCAAATCTTAAAGCAAAACTAAAAGTCCCAATTTTATAAGAAAGAGGTAAGTTTTATTAAAAAGACAAAAAGAAAATATTTTAGGTTTGGTCTGATTTTCTAATTTTTTCTGATTGTTCCTTACTCCATCCTAAACCTTGGCATCTTCAGGGAGCTCATCATGGCAAGCCTGTACACAGTAAGTTTTCACACAAAAGCACAATGATGTAGTTTCAAACCACCTCTGTCTCCTTCCAAGGTATTCCTGATATAGTGCTGAGCATTTCTAGCAACAAAAGCTTTTGAGAACCTTAAATTAGCCATATCAATATCCTCAACCAACATTTCATGAGTCTATGGAAATCTATATTTGCAGATTACATGATGATCAATTATATCTTGACTTTACCAGATTTTAATTTAAAGGATATTTCTAGAATCCACTTATTTGGCATAATGTAAATCTTGATTTATAAAATAAGCTAAAATGTTGGAGGAAGCAGGCTATAGTGGCACATACCTGTAGCCTCAGCTATTCAGGAGGCTGAGGAAGGAGAATAGGTTGGCCTCATGAGTTTGGAACCATTCTGGGTAATATAATAAAACATCTCTTTAAAAACAAAATAGCTTAAGAACACCAACTATAGCATAAATCATAAACACCAGAGAATCAAAGCAACTAAAAATAGACTTTTCTTGTCAGTACAAGTTGTCTTTTTTAAAAATAACACATTTAAAAATTATTTAGTTTAGCATGTCAAGCAATGGGTGTCATTATACTTTGATTTCGTTTTCCCTTCTTACTGCCCTCTCCCAGGCCCCCTGCTTCCCCCTGATTGGTCCCCTTCCTCCAGATAGTCCCTCCTTCTAATGTGACGTGTGTTCTTTTCTACCCCACCCTTAAAAGAGAACATTTTCAACCAAAAAAAAAAAAAAAAAACAAGTTAATGAGCAGTGTCTCTATACCAAGCTTGAATTATAATTATAGTTAATTTTCTCATTATTTTCATTACCTAATACCTGGCCATAAGCACCTCTATAAAGGACGTGTTTATGTTGGTTTAATTTTAAAGGTAAGGTTCATTATAGCAAGGAAGGTATCAAATAGAAGAGTGAAGTGACTGACTATATTGCATCCTCACTCAGGCAGGAAGCAGAGAGAGGCAAATACGGGTTTTCAATTTACTTTCTCATTTTTGTATGTGACCCCTCCCCTCCCCACACCCTCCAGCCCATGAGACAGTACCATCCACATTCAATATGGATCTCCTCTGTTCAGTTAAGTCTGAAAATGTCCTCATAGATGCACTCAGAGATGTGTCTCTATGGTGATTCTAAGTCTTATCCAGTTGGCAGTGAGATTAACCATCACAGACTGGAACACTTATTTGAGGAGAAAACACTGACTACATATTAGATGAAATGTGCTCTTTAAAAAAATATTTTTTATTTCTTATTTTTATTTCATGTGTATGAGTGTATTGTCTGCATGTAGGTAGGTGCACCCATGCCAATGCAATGCCTGAAGAGGTCAGAAGAGGGTGTCAGATCCCCTGGAACTGGATGTAGATGGTTGTTAGCCATCATGTGGGTGCTGGGATTCAAAACTAGGCCTTCTGCAAGAATAGTCAGTGCCCTTAACTGCTGAGTCATCTCTCCAGCCCAAAATTCACTTTCATTTGGCTCATTCTTTTGACAATATAATTGTTACTGTTATGTCCAGAGAACGACTCCCCAAGAACCATCACAGAGTCCGGAGTGTATGCAAAAAGAAACAAAGAGCCTTTATTCAAGCTTAAGCTTGCTCCCCTAGACCTCACCAACATAGTGGATCTGTTCTGGGAGCCCTGAGGAGAGTGGGAAGGGGCTTTTTACAGATTTGAGCATATTTTAAATTGACTTGTTGCTATAAGCTGTATACTAAAATTAGTTAAAGTTGTCTATGAAGCCTCTTATTGATGGGTGCTGTTTCCAGGGCAAAGGAATATGCTGACCACTGCCCAAGTCTGTTGAAATGTGCTGACCATTGTCTAAGTCTGGTCCTGTTATAATATTTGCAGAGACTTGCTAAATTTGCCTGGGCTTGTTCCCTTTTTCAGGTCCCATGCTGACTGAGGCTTGTTAGAAAGGACAAAATGGAGTCATCTCTGTTCAGTTTGATATTCTAAAGTCAAGCGTTTTACAGAAGCAAAGAGAGCAGTTAATCTACAGATATTGGGTTGAGAAGGGGTTCCAGGGGTCCCACAGTTACTAAGTGATTCACACCCGCTCTACCAATTAATATCACATACTCGAACTCTGAAGCTGAGGAGCAAGAGACTGGAGAGCAAAGGTAATTAATGCCCTTTGACCATCACTCTACACAACCAAGGAAATAGATGTTTAGACACCAAATCTCCACTTCCCTATTAAATTTAAAAATCCATTTTCTCTTCGACCATGACTGTGTTCTTAAAGAAAAAGACCTTTTAATTTGGAGAAATAAAGTAATGCAGACTCTGTATAAATCATAGAACTTAGAAGAAAAAAAACACCATTCGTATTTATACCACCAGAAATAATCACTAGAATGTTAATTCATGTGATTTTTTCACCTAATATGAGCCTGATTCTTTCTAACTCTCTGAATAGTAAAAAAGGAAGAAAAAAGAATAAAAAGGAAAGGAAGGAAAAAAAGAGGTGAAGGAGGAGAGAAGAACAGAAAAAGTAAGAGAAAGTTAAAGAAAAAGGGAGGGAGGGAGAAAAAGATGAAGGGAAGGAAAGAGAGAGGGAGAGAGGAGAGAATTTCTTCGTAATCTGGAGTTGTTACAGTCACACACATATAGAGTACCAGGTAATATTAAAGGCATTTCTGCAAGCCATAGATAGACAGCCATACCATAAATCTACATGCCATAGTAGATGTCTGAAGTCCCCTAGAAGGCTCAGAGTGAATGCATGTCTCTTGAGAAACCCTAACAGTTTACTCTCTTCTTACTGACCTCTATAACTATACTTATTCTGATTGAAACTCTAGATTTGCGTAATGTATTTGATGATGTTTTCTAGCTATTTTAAAGATTGAGATCAGAAGGAATAATAGGCAAGGAGAATGGAAAGAAGTCAGTGAACAACTGAATAGGAAATTAAAAGGCACAAGCTGAGGTGAAGCAGAAACGGTAACTCACTGGGTTAAGTAAAACCACAAGCTCTGTCCACTTCAACACTTTGTATTGATAGTTATCTCCTAAGAGAGGAAGAACAGAAACCACAGTCTAAAAATGCTTCCACATGCAAGGTATTTTTATTAAGAGGAAGGAGATAAGGGAAAAACAGAGAAGTAGGAACCACAGCAGTTACTGTGGATAAACAACCGTTTTCTAAGTAACTGTTTTACTTTATGCCTTAATTTGACAGTCAGACGGAATGTTGAGAATCTAGACTAGACTTCCAAAACAAAGGCTCTAGGTCAATTAAGTTTATTAAGTTTCAATGCCATATTTCTGATGGGTCTGCCTGGTACCTTGTCTTTTTCCATAGTATGATCTTTGGTCATGGTGATTAAATTGTGGAGTCACATCCCCTTTCTACTACAATAAATAACTTCTGCTTCCTGCATGGTACTGTATAGCAGTTTCCTCCAAATTGAAATATTCCCTCCAGAAGGAAGAGGAAACTCGAGAGACTCTGGAAGTAAACATCTATCTGGGAAAGCTGAAACTTGCCAGAGTCAGGAGAGCCTCCTCTCTAGAGTTGTGAAAGTAGAAAACAACTACTAGGGGTAGGAGGTAGAGGACTGACCAGCCAAGTTGCAGAGAGATTTGTTTGGACTTGCAGAGCTGCCTGTAGGTTGTGCGAAGAACTCTAGGGTTGCAGCTTGCATGAGTCATCACCCTTTTCTGGGTGGACTTTTCTGCGATGCAGCCATCTCTGCTCCTGTAAGGAATCTCTCACTCATACTCCTGTTAGTAACCCCATCTAAACTCATGGTTTTACCAAGTTGAACTTCAGTGAATCATCAGTTTAGTGTGTCATGTGTTCTCTTTCTGGAGTGAGTATATGTGTATAGTGTCTCCCCAGGAAGCACGGTCACTTCATGGAGAAAATGAATAAGGGCTCCTTAAATCAAACAAACCAACAAATACAAAACTTAAAAAAGCATGCTATAAGATTACTTTAACTCATCAGTCAGCTTTCTTTGAGGCCAAATAAAATCTCTGGAATATGCTAGATTTTATGGTTCAGAAAATTAGTCTATCTGTAAGCTCCCATTCTGAGGGATAATGTTTTCTGAACCATTTTGAAGAAGATGAAAGAATCATATAAACATGTATTTATCTGGATATGATTGACATGACAAGATTTAAAATTTCTCTCTTATTTCCTCAAGAAAATCGGTAATGTGTGAAGCCAGCTTGCTGTATTTCATTTGCTATAGGAAATTCATTCAAATGATCTAAACTGGGGCGACATCAAAAAAGACTTCCATTTGTACACTCACACTTAATATAGTATAATGTCTTTTTTTTTAATTAGAGGGTCTACACCAGAGCAAAATGACAAGGATGTGGTAATTAAAGAACAGTCTGTGAAATCTTCCTTTGAAAGAAACAAACAATAGAGAAAGCAAATGCCCTCTCAAGACGGAATTACACATAGGGTGATTGGAAATTATTTTTACAACTACGTAGAATTTTATATAAATACTTTGGATTGACCAGAACATTTAAGATAAATCTCTACTAAGAAGCATTCCACTAGTTACTTCTTTATTTCATACGTATGTAGCATGCTAGACAGCTGAAGCTTGACAAGATAATTGGACCTGTCCCGTACCCTAATTCTAAAATCTTCGAATGAGTACAAATCATTCAAGGAACCCAAATAATAGCAGCCTCCAGTCTCTACCTCTCAGTCTTCTAATTCAGTTTGTTTAATGTGTAAGCAAATAAGCAAATTTAACACAACCACCCCAGGATGCTTTGTCTTGCTTACTGTCTAGATCACAGGGAGAGGCACTGCACTGGTACCCTGGGCAAATAGCTGTGTGTGAGAGCTAGAAAGACACAGGTGCTCCAAGTACCTTTTCATGCTTCATCTGGGTTGGGTTTGGTTTTGCTTGAGACAGGATCTCCCTGTAGCTCCAACTGGTCTGGAACTCACTATGTAGACCAGGCTGGCCTTGAATTCACAGAGATCCACCTTCCTCTGCCTTGTGAGTGTTAGGATTAAAGATGTGTGCCACCCCAGCTATCATTTGGGTATTTATCTCTGGGTGTTCAAACATTTTCACTTGTAGGTCATCAAAATTGTCAACAATTAAATTACGACTTGGTTCCGAATATCAATTGATAAGGACACATCATGTTTTGATTTATGATACCCCACACTTTTTACTTGTAAAATGTTTGTAAAAGCATTTTTATAAAACAGTTTACTGTTGGAGTTCATAAACTTTACCAAAAAAATCTTTTTTTTAATTTTTAAAAATGTTTATGTGTATGAATATGTAGGTAAGTGCTCTGTATACAATGCAGCGAGGTCAAAAAGAGAGCGTTAGATCCCCTAGAACTAGAGTTGCAGAGGGCTGTTAGCTGCCTTGTAGCTGCTGGGAGCCGAACCCGGGTCTTCTCCAAGAACAGCTGGTACTTTTGACTTCTGGGCCATCTCCAGCCCCACAAAAACTATTTTTAACTCAAAACTTTTCCCATCTCTTCCTCTGTGGTTTTTAAAATCTATTTCATGTCCTTTCTTGAATATATGGTAAGAGCTTATTAAACATTTAGAGGGAAAAAAATGACACAGGATTTTCTTGAAATTAAAAAAAGTTTTATTAAATTTACTTATTGTTTGCATTTGGGACAGGGGTAATTTGTGTGCCACAGCACCTGAGTGGAAGTCAGAGGACAACCTGAGGGGGTCACTTCTCTCCTTCACCATGAAGATCCTGGGAATTGAACTCTGGTCATCAGGTTTGGAAGTAAACACCTTTACCACTGAGTAAACTCACGAGCCCTCTTGAAAGGTTTTATTGCTCAATCCCAGAACCTATCTTTTGGAAGAGCAAATAATAGCTCAGCTCAGATCATGTTTTAAATTTATGTAAAAATCAACATTTTTTCTAAAATCTAGTATTTTCAATGTGAACAAAATATTTCACCAACACAGGTGTTCTATATATGTGAAGTTTTGACAAAACTTATATTCTGGCAATATTTTAAAATAAAAATAAATAAATAAACTGGGCATGTTGTCACACACCTTTAATTCCAGTACTCTGGAGGCAGAAGCAGATAGATGGAGCTGTATGAGATCAAGGCCAGTCAGGGCTACAGGGAAACCCTGTCTCAAAAAGCTAAGAAAGGAAGGAAGGGAGGGAGGAGAAAGAAAGGGAGGAAACAGGGAAGAAAGGAGGGAGGGAGGAAGGGAGGGAAGGATGGAAGAGAGAAGAAACGAAGGAAGGAGGAAGGAAGGAAGGAGGAAGGAAGAAAGGAAGGAAGGAAGGAAGGAAGGAAGGAAGGAAGGAAGGAAGGAAGGAAGGAAGGAAGGAAGGAATTTCAAAGAGAACTATGTATAAATGAATAAAAAGAATGTTGGTGAAATTTTGGTCAGTCAGTCTCAGAGACCCATGAAGGAAAATCATGCAGCCATCATAACCTCTAAACTTATGAAAAACCTCCCGAAGAGAACTTCCTAAGTAAATTAGTAACTAGAAACCTCTGTCTCTGGCAGTACATAAAGAAACATTCCACAAAAGTGCCACAGATGTATGTTGGAAATCTGAATTTTACCTCCGTGAACCAGCACAAATCTATATTTCATGAACAACTGTCTTTTGTTTTATACTCTGTGAAATCATGCATATCTTGAATTCAATTTTGGGAATGCTTTTGCTAGGACAATAGTTTAGGGCATATTTTAAGAAAGGTCTTTAAAAACATAAGTAAAATGCATTTACCTAGAAATGAATTTGATTCTTTACATAATCCCTCAGCAAAGACTATTCTTATTGATTAAGCAGCAGTCAATCTTCCTTTTATCACCCTGTCAGCTCTGTGGCTAATTTCCTTAGAGAGCTTATAGTATCTCATCATTTGTGGTCCAAACCATCTCTACCACCAGAAAAGATGGAACTCTGCTCTCAATTAGTTTATTAGCACATTTTACATCTAATAAAAAGAATGAAAACAATGAGAAGTTAGAACTGACAATTTGATAGTCATCTGTTCATATCTGTATAACCTGAAGTTTGTAAAAGTTTTGGAAATCATCTTCTCCTATGACCTGATTCATGGATAAGAAAATAAATATCAAAAGTATAATGGGCGTGAGGTCAGGTCACTAATAGCAGCAGGGTTCTTAAAAGCAGGTTTTCTGACTCAGTTAAAACCTTTTCTCTACATGTATAGGCAGGCAAATAGTTCAATAACTAAAGAAAAGGCTTTCAGTGTTGGTTTTAGATTCCCCACCACTAAATGAACTTTTTAAATTTTAATAGATCAAACCAGCTCCCATAATCTGGTTTTTGATACACTAATTATTTACTCCAACAATAAAATTATTATTTGATAATGATAATGTTAGGTACATAGGCAGAGATTAGCAGGTTTGGAAGGCTTTGATAATGACACCCCCTCCCCCACCTCCCCCCATTGTTGGCTTTGGACTCCTCCCATCTCCTCTTTAGCACTAAAAGGGGAAGCTTCACATGAAAAGATACAACTTCAGGGCTTCGTTGAGATCTTTGTCGACACTATTTTCTCATGGTCAGAGGAATAGAATCTGAATTCTCTCCCGACTCTTAATGGAGACATGACTTTCTAATCTACCTTCAATATTAGAACATTACATACCATTGTTCCCTCCCTTAATCCAACCCCTGGCCTGTCAATCACCTGACCAGGAGACCATCAATCAGGAAAGCAGATTCACCTGAAGACTTGCAAAGGAGACAGAGGAGAAATGTTGAGATTATGTACTTCCACTCTGCCCCCTGGAGCACTTCCCCAAAGTGAGTGTTGCAGATCTTCATTGCTAAATCTGCCCGGATTTTCTGAGTTCTGATTCAAACGGTGCAGTGTTTCCCCTGCTCTTTCTTAGCTCTTTGGATCATGGCCCAAACCCTAAGCACGCTTTCTCTGACGCGCTAGACATTCTCCCTGTTTCTGTAAAGCTCCCCGCTTCCATTGCATGGTACCCACCTCCAGCTTTCCTGGTTGTGACTCAAGAAGGTGCCTTTTTCCCTCTTCCTCTGCCTCCTCCCAGGAGCTGCCCAGGTTTAGAGCTTGCCTGCCCGATTCTTCTCTCCTAATAAAAGTATCTTCGATTTCTTCTGATTCTGTTTTTAAATTATTTTATTAACGAGACTAAGAACCCTCAAAAAGGAAGCCTAATTCCCTGGAAACAGTATTACTTCCACCTGCATACTTCTTTAAAAAATTCTAGTTTTAAACTTCCTGAAAATTCAGGTGAACTAGCTCCAGGTGGAAGAGGATGAAGTGAATTTCGGGAAGCAGATGTGCAGGTGTACTAGAACGCTAATCTGGACATACAGAGATTCTGTGATTAGGGAGAGAGTGGCAAGGAGAACGCCCAGTGCCTCGAAAGTTTCTGATGGGATTTCCATTACGCTGTAATTGAGAACCACTTGGTCTTCTGAGTGATTTACTCCCAGTGAAAGTACTTTCACACTCGCCCATATAAAGCAGTTGAAGTCAGAGTTTACCATGAGACATGCACAGTAAGCAATAACTACTTATAATAGACTAGTGGCTGTAAAAGGCTTTTGCTGCTTAGAACTGCTTTTGCTAAAAAGTATGGACAACTCAGGCCCATAAAGTGACTAAAAGCTGGATAAAAGCCTGGCACCTCTGCCTTCATTTTGTGTCTGTCTCCTTGACTTTATGTCAGGCTCTGGACTGACTCAGCATAAACATGCTAATCACTAAGGAGTGTCTGTCTGCCTACCTAATCTCATTCCCCTTCAAGGCTGAAGGCACAGAGAGGTAGATCGGTGTCCTAAACGGGCCGTCACCTTGGACTCCAGAATGAGCAGAGGGCCAGGACAGACAATCCCCCACATAAGAGTAATTGTCCAAGGTGATGAAGCTGTTCCCTGGGACAGAAGTAATCATCTCCTGGAAACCAGTTCGTTCATTCAGACAATAAGGATTTCTTCCAACTATTAGGCAGAATAGGAAATGAGACACTGAACTAGGAGACCTTGACAAGGACTGCTTAATAACGCATAACTCTTCCCCTGGCCACAGTTCTTCTTCTTTTTACTCCTAATGCTCTAGTCAATACCTTGAAGACAGACTGGGGTGAGGGGTGGGGGTAATCACTGAACTCTCTTATCTGTTCTTCTCCTTGTGGCTGTATTGATTAAATCTCTCTCTGATTTTCACCATCACTATGTCTTTAATTGGCATATTGGCACAGATGGTGAAGTTTAGGCTTTTGGGGCTGCAAAGCTGCAACTTTTGACCTAAAACTCTGGCTAAAGCATAATCAGAGCCGGCAGAGAAATGGTGCTAATCTTCAAAAAGCTTGGGAAGTCGTAAAAGGTAAAAGAAGCCAGAAACTGTGAAGCTACGCACTACACTGTGTCCAGCCGTGATGTGTCTATGAAGATGAAGCCTTCAGGAAGTAAGTAGTTTTGAATGCAGCCCTGATGATGGGATACATTTCTTTTACATGGAAAAGATAACAAAACAAAAGCCCCGCCATTAGAGGATTCACTTTCTCTTTCTCCACTGTGATATACAAGAAAATAGACATCCTGCAGCACAGAAAAGTGCTCAACAGAAAGCCAAACAGCACCTTACTCTTGATCTTGTACCTTCCATCCTCCAAAACTGTGACAAAAATAATCCTGTTGTTTAAAGCACCTTCTCTGTCTATATATTATGGCAGCCAGTACTCTTAACCACTGAGCCATCTCTCTAGCCCCTCTACTGACTTTAAAAAGTTGGTTTTGAGCTAGTTCAAGTGGTAGGATTGCTTTAAAATTTCCCTTAAAATCTAATTAAAAACAAGGATTAAGGAAAAGAGTGTATCATCTTAATAATAACGGATGAATACTTTGTGTTACGACGAGGCCATTGTTGAAGCAATGCATTCCTGTTGATCCACTTCACATTTCTGTGATTTCATCCATGATATCATCTTTTTAAAGCCCAGAAATATATTTAATCAATAAAAACATACTGCAGAGAAGCAAAACTTCTAAGCACTGAGAGTTGTTTTCCCTTCAAACCTCACTGTTTGTGTGTGAAGAAAGTGATACCCTCACTATCTAAGACATCTTTCCTCTGGAGTTTCAACTTCTCCCATCCATTCATTATTCTTCCTGACAGCCAATGACAGCCTAAACAAAGCAAAACTAGAGCATATAAAAAGTAAACATTCAACATACCAAAATAATAATAGCCACCAAAACTAAAAAGAAAACTGAGAAAAACCACAACCGAGGCAAACTATAAATAAATAAGCAAATGCCTTAAATAAAATACCCCAGAGGCTGGAGAGATGGCTCAGCCCTTGAGTGTACTGGCTGCTCTTGTAGAAGACCCAGGTTCGAGTCCCAGCACTTCATGGTTGCTAACAATGATCTGTAACTCCAGTTCCGTAGCAGTGGTTCACTTATTTCTGACCTTGTAGGCATTGCACAAGAGTGGTGCACTTATACACGGGCAGGCAACACACCCATACATGTAAATAAAAAAAATAATAACTGAATAAAAATATTTTTAAAATGCACACACCAGTGGAGCTGAAGGCAGAAGAACGACCATGTATAACTGCACTCTGCAGAGCCCTAGGCATTGACAGAAGTGATGCAATTGAGCCAACTTGGCAGATAGGGGTTCAGGCTTCCACTCTTGCCCCAACCAGACTACAGTTGCCTTCATTGGCTTTAAAGATTAAGCTTGCGAATAAGGATTTTATTTGAAGTAAGTGACTTTCAGTGTTAAAGCTAAAAGTTGGGGTGGTAGTGTTGAATAAAAATAAAGTATAATGATACACGTGTATGGAAATGTCACAAACTCATAACTTTAAATGCTGCCTTAATGAGGTAAAACTAAAATCTAAAAAACACTGTTTAGAAATGCCTTTATAGACCCAGAAAGGCATTTGTAATATAGTAAGTGACAAAAGCTAATTACAAACTGTTTGATCCCATTTTTATTATATGCATATAGAGATAATTACAGAAATGATTAACTGTGGTTATTTTCTTTCTAATGAGGGGAATAATAGATGGTTTTACATATACTGCTCTGAATGCTTCGAACTCCCTTAAATGAGCATGCATTTTTTAAACACATTTTGTCTTAAAATTTTACATGTTATACTGGAAGAGGGAAGATCCCTCCCCTGTGCACAATCTATTAAGAAATAATTGCAGTAATAGGCTCTTTGCATCCACATTTCCCTCACACTCTGAA
This sequence comes from Eospalax fontanierii, assembly GCA_035773235.1. Lineage (NCBI taxonomy): Eukaryota > Metazoa > Chordata > Mammalia > Rodentia > Spalacidae > Eospalax > Eospalax fontanierii. The sequence continues at coordinate 32,526,639 of CM069544.1, read as the reverse complement.
ATTAAACAATATCTCAGAGGCTAAGTATTATTCTCCCAGGCTGCTTTCTGATGCTCAGCCTTGGAGAAAACCCTGTGTCTATTTCTCAGCGCTGTTTTACTTTGAATGTATAGACAGATGAACAGAAAGGATGGTAGCTCTGAAACGAAATGGAACAAAAGAGAACGCACAACTACAGTTTCGGTTTCTCTGAATATCTACCAGTTTGCAAGTTTGCAAATGATGATGCAGGTAGCATATATTTAAAATCCTGGCCCGCTGCTTTTATAGTAACACTACACAATTAAATCATTGGAAACCAAAGATTTAATCCTAAAATTGCTATTAGCTATTTTAAAAAGAAGTTAATTCTAATATCTTATTTAACCTAGCATATCAGAAAATAACTTATATATAAGCATAAAAATTAAAGAGATATTTTACATTCTTTTTAATATTAAGTTTTTGAAGTCCGGTATGTACTTTGCACTAATAGCACATTTCAATCCACACTATTTTAGACCAGTTCTTTGTTTGGTTTAGTTTTCGGAGACAGGGTCCTACTACGTAGCCCAGGCTGACCTTGAACTTGCAGTCCTCCTTTCTGAAGCTCCCAAGTGCTGGGATTACAGGCAAGTATCAACATACCCAGCTTTAGACTAGATACATGATAAGTGCTCAGAAGCCTCTTGCACTTAGTAGCTGCCATATTGAACAATTTTACTCCACAGTGTTTTAAACAGATAAAAAATTATTGTCTTCTCTTGGTATAAAAAATATTATAGGGAGCTGGAGACTTTACTTAGATCAAGTGTGATTGCTAGCACCCATGTTAGGTGACCCACAGCCACCTGTGACTCCAACTCCAGGAGGATCTAACACCTCTAGCCTCTGAGGGCATCTGTACTCATGTGTACATGCCCATGTACCATGTACAGACATATTTTATTAAAAATCATAAAAATAAATCTTTATGAAATAGTTTTAAAAATCATTCTATTTTCCCTCAATAATCACAGTTCTTTCTAGTGCTAACTAATTTCTAGATCTATTTCTTATTTCCCTTCAAAGTAGGCCATTAAGTCCAAACATATCACATTCCTGTTTTCTGTAAATAATTCTTTCTGTCATTCTATGTCTCCATCAAAGAGCAGCACAAACCCCACCATGTATGAGAATGTGTCCCTGATTATCCACAAGTCCTGTCTCAGAGATTGCCTACAGCATTATTTTGGGTGCTTAGTTGTAGGATCTATTAATTTTTTAATTCTTATTTATTTTGAATTTGAGTTTTCTGAGAACAAGGGCCATGGCTTCTATTTATACTTCTAATGTTACTGCAAATTTTGAACATATTAAATTAAAACACTAAAACTGTATGGTACAATTGAATTCATTTTCTTAAAAAGAAAGATAAATGTAAAGGAAGAACTTCTTAACAATTAAAAGAGGAAAGGAGTTGGCTTAAGTCTTATACATAAAATGAAAATAATAAAGAAAATAATTTTTTTAAAGCAAACTAGGATAACCTCCCAGTTGCTGGAGCTACAGGAGTGTACCAGCAAACCTGGCTTAAATTTGACTTGTAAGTCTATCAAAAAGCAAATGTAAACCTCCATCAGTAGGACAAAAAGTGTGCAGGCTTTAAGTCACAGTGCTTAGTGAGCTGTTGGATTTGCTACTGCTAGTGCTGGGTTAGCAGCAACAACACATGCCAAGCTCCCAGTGACTTAGATGTAAATTGCTAAAGGGATTTTTTACTAAGTGAGCCTAGGTGAAAGGTTTACCTCCAGCCCTCTTTTGAGTCATACAAAATACAATACAAGGCAGTCCATGAACCTTCACTAATTTACATTGTCAGTACAGACCCAAGACTGATCTGCCCTGAACAGGTACATTAGATAGGGCCACCTTCCTAAGCACCCAGAAAGATGTAAAAGTTAACAGCTTATCAGTTTTTGACCCCAAACTACCTGAATGTCTCTGAATCAGATGGGCTATGAAGCAATTCACAAGTTCAGAAACAGTTAATCCAACATGTCAGTATTAAATGAGCCTACTTCATACTTTAAGTGAGAGAGATTAATAGCAGCAAGTAGTTCATGTGTGTATCTATATTTTGTAATGGAGGTCTGATTTGATGCCGACACATAATTGAGAAGGATAACATTCCAAGTTGAATACTTCATAGTGGAGCCTGTGGGGAGCCAAAACATCTTCACCGAATCTCGCATTCCCTCCTGGTAACAAGACTTCTCAAGAAGAAACAAAATTTCCAGAGGACTAACCTAATCCAAAGATTTATCTTTACACTATTTAAATAGTTAGTCTGGAATTCATGTTGCACTTAGGTTACTCTGAAGGGTGATTCAACCCCCCTTAAGTGGTGAAGGGCAATGTGGGTAACATTCACTCAGTAACGAACACCTTCCTCATGAAAGCATGTTAAATCTGACAGTTTGGTTGGAGATCTGTTTGCTCAGCTGGTAATAGACTAAAGAACCAAAGAAAGAAAATGTTCTACCAGGTGGGAGCCCCATTTTGCTCTGAGTCCAGACACAACTAGTTTCCAACCACTGGCTTGCCTCAAGCCAGCTTTGTGACCTTGATAAGTCAACCTCCATGTGTTTCCGTCTATATACAATAAAGCTAAGCCACCCATTTGTGTGACTACTGAGGCAAATAAATGAAAAAGCAGCTAGCGCAGGATGAAGCCTGAGCAAAGTAATGATTTTCTTGTCATTGAGTGGCAGCTGAATCCTATCACCGCAGAATTGTCATCAAGTACAGAAGTGAAGTCCCAGGCCAGATCAAGATAGAAACGTGAGGCTTAATTCAGGCTGGAAAAAATGAGGTACAATGAAGTGCTGGGGTCTGGTGAGGTCCAGACAGAGGCTTCCTAAGGAGGGCTTTTGGGGCAGTCTGGAATCACAGGCAAAGGAAGAATCAGAGACCTGCGGGGTGGTGAGGACTAAATCCAGAAGAAAGTCATGGCTACCACCATGCAGAGTGCAGCCCAAGGACAGAATGCAGAATGAGCTAATGGATGCTTGGGGTTTAAAAGGACTTAGTGTTCAGGGTTAAAGGACTGATGACTTAAGAATGCCGAGTCTTCACTCCCAAAGACAATGTAGCATAATTAAAGTGCCAAAAAAAAAAAAAAAGGAAGGATATCTAGGAGTTTCATAGGAAATAAGAAGTTTACCATGTTACAAAGTTGAGGCAGCAACTCAGACACAGGGAAGAAATAAAAACAAAGCCAGCAAAAAGCAATAAGAAAATCGAAGTCAGCCAGGCCTCAGGGAGCAGAGGCAGGCAGATCTCTGTGAATGCCAGGCTGGCCACAGCTACAAAGGAGATCTTGTTTCGACTGAGAGAGAGAGAGAGAGAGAGAGAGAGAGAGAGAGTCTAAGCCAAATATGGCAGCATATAGATTGAAGATCAGCCTGGATTACACAGCAAAGTGTTTCTGAAGGAAGTAGCATATGAGATAAGCTTCACCCAGCCCTGGAAAGGGAGGTTAATGATACAGAAGAGATCATCAGTTAAAGAAGTGTCAACTAACACAGACTGCCAGAGGAAGTGGAAGACACCACAAAGCCATGAAAAGGTTTAAACACCAACAGGAACAGTTTGCACTGGGACCAGAAACTTCCTCTAATCAGTTCTAAAACGCACAGAACTATGGCCTTAAGAGAGGGAGAGAAAGGTCTCCTGAACACAGAAGGAAGTGTTGTTTGTGAGCCAGGAATGATAGCCTCACCAGAATTTCATGGTACACCCTGACTAGGCTGCCAGCCTGCACGACTGAAAATGTACCCATCTGCTGCTTAACCATCCCAGTTTCTGGTACATTGTTATTGCAGCTTGAGTCATACACCAAGACAACCAAAATAAGAGACAATAAACATTTTCTCATAGATGCCGGCCACTGCAACCTGAACTTCCCAGTCCAGTACTCATGTCTGAAATGCCAACAGTGAACACTGAAATGTTTCATATTCTCATCTTTTCAATTCAAAGTTTATTTTACTTCGCAAATACTGAAAAAGAGTCAGCTTCCATGTTAATTCATTAAAGATGATTTAAAATTGCAATAGCCTGTCATCACTATGTAATTTAAACAGAATGAAACAGTATTAAACTCTATCTACATTTCCCGTATTTGTTCCCATGCCAATAAATTAGGTGTTGAATCAAGGTAATCTGAAATTGTGAGACATATACACAGGAGATCTTTAAAAAGAATAATGAAAATTCCAGTAGCAAATGATTATATGTTATTTTCAGGACTTTTAGTATCTTTATAACTGAATGACAGAACTATTTGTACGTTTATATATTTGTACAAAGGCACTTCAAAACTATTTCCACTGTTTATATACTATCATGAAATAAAGTTTTGGAAGGTTTGTTTTTGTGTTTGTTTGTTTGAGACAGGATCTCACTATGTAGCCCTAGCTGGGCTGGAACTGGCTATGTAGACCAGGCTGGCTTTGAACTCACAAAGAATCACCTGCCTGTTGTGTGTCTCAAATGCTGGGATTAAAAAGGCCTGCGCCCACACCCAGTAAGCTTTATTTCTTCTCACTTTATGTTTTTGCCTGCATGTACTTAAGTATATTACATACATGAAATAAAGATTTCAATCTTCAAAAAATCATAGCATTATTTTTGTGACCTCTGTTTTGATTTAAACATTCAGTTATTCAGTTCACTAAGGCGGAGGATCATTTGTGAGAAATAATAATTTCAAAGAAACATTTTAGTGGGGTATTTCTGTTTAACTGTTGATATTGTAGCAGATTCACTTAACATTATTTGTCATAAGGCAGAAGATTTAATGATATGTATTTCAGTATAAGGGAGTTTCCTATAAGGAAAAAAGGAAACCTCTTAGAAAGTCTTAGAAAACAAACACACAAACAAATGTCACACACTAATGTATTCTGCATGCTAAAAACAAGTCAGTTGTTACACAGAATGAAATATTCTCTTCAGTACTATCAACCTTTCTTTTCTCCAGGGAAGATCTACCTGACAGACTGTCTGAGGAGAGTGCTGCATACTAAACATGGAATCAAAAAAAGGTACTTGGTTAGTTGTCCTCAACATTTAGGGACAGTTATCAAAATGGATTAGTCATTTAACCATTAAAGCCATAATGGTCAATGTCTTTTCACCGATTCTTTTCCCTCTCTGGCCTGACTAGATCGACTGAAAATACTTGGGAGCACACAGATTTTTTTCCAAGTAAACATTCATCTTTCTTGGAGAAACAGAATTTACATTTGATACGACTTAAGGAAAGAAGTCCATCATGGCAGTGAAGGCAAGCTGGCATGTGATGCCCCTGTTCACCCCGCGGCCGCAGGAAGCAGTGACAGAGACATGCTAGCGCTTGGCTTGCTTTTGCTTTTGAGTTCAGTCCAGGACTCTGAAGCAGGCACCCAGATTTAGGTTCAGGCCTCCAACCTCAGTTAACCTAAATCCAGCAGTTCTTTCATAGACATGCCCAGAAGTTTGTCTCCTGGGCAATTCTACCTCCCATCGAGTTGACAGTCGGTATCACCCCTCACACTGGTAATCATCACTGGAGTAGAAGTAGTTGGAAGTGCACAGTGCTAAAGGTCTGGAGTCCTAGTTGTGCTGCTACTTACACCTTGGACAGCAAGGGCCTGCGTGGTCAGCTTCACTGGAATCTTTATAATTAATGGGGTAGATTAGGGAATTGCTAAGGTGAAGCCTTAATGTCTTAAATTTCAGAGTTTTACCCTGAGAGGTTAAAAATGCTTTACTACTTCAGTGTCAGAATCTATTGACATTTCCCACAAATTGCTGTGAACAAAGCTTAGAAACTTAAAAAAATCAAAACTATGGATTTCCAGGGAATTATCTCACTTTCCCTTGAGTTTATCCACACAGCTTGAATTATTCTGACAGCTGACTGCACCTTCAGACAGCTCAGCAGGGTCACTTGTGACTTTTGGCGGAATATAAGTGAATGGTTCTCTGTGGGAAGCACCAAGACAAGTTCAACCTCTGATCAGTGAATGGCTTTCTACCTCAGTACATTGACCACGCAGGGCCCAAATTCAAATTCAGAAACAATGACAGGAGAGGCATGGTCTGCCCCTGAACAAAAGAAAAGCACCCTTTTCACACTAGGCAAGCCCTGGCAGATTTTCGGTTCTGTTGATGACTGTGAACTGCAAGTCATATGGTGTTATTTCCTTCTAAGTCTGAGTGACTCTGAACAAAAAGCTTACTTCTTGGACATGCTGACTTCTCTGCAAGAAAAAACAAAAACAAAAATAAAAAACAGTGATTCCAGATAAAATAACAGCATGCAAAGATTTGAATCTCAAGGCTGTTGACTATGATTGATACAGATCAGGAATGACAGGAGATTAATAGTCCTCTTGAAATCAGATCCCAGCCAGAACTGGACCTTCAAATTCCAACAAAAGTCCCTCGGACTAAAGAGAGAGCAGGGTCATATTGGAAAGATAGTACTTTGTTGCCAGATGTAGAAGACTTCTGGGGATGCAGGATTATCAACATGCCAGCCATTGTTTATTCAGGAACAAAAGATTTCACGTGAGTGAGAGGGAAGTCAGGGAGAACTTCGCAGTGAAACACAGTCTGAGTCCAAGAGAGACTTCCAAGCTGGAGGGGGCAGGAGCCCAAAGATGACGGGATTCCCAGGCTGATACACAGCAGGAATTTTAAAAAATATAAACCACCTTGGCATCCAAATTGGTCACAGCACATGCCCTTCACAGTTTGCTTAACTGGTTTTCTTTATTATAAAATACCAAACAATGTCATGCAATGAGCTTTAGTATCAATAAAAAGAGGGTGTTTTTAAAAGGTTGCTGATCATTAACCAAACCCAAAATTGATCATTTATTAGTTCTGACATAAAGAATCTACAAAGAGCAAGGAAAAACATCCAACCCTAGATTCAGACAGGCTTGTATTTAAAACTCTATCTATTCTCCTACCATTCAGATAGGAGATCACAGTAAGGTACTTAATTTCTGAGCTTCTTTTCCTCATATGCAAAATGAAGATGGTATCTTCTATCTCATATGACTGCTATGAGGATTTAATAGACATAAACCAACAAAAAAATGTCAAATCCTTAACAGAGTAACTAGACCACAAATGTATCAGTCAGTAAATCAGCATGAACTTCTCCTTCACCCATACAGTCAAAATATTCTAATACTATTAACAATACAAGAGAGATATTTACATTATGACAGCATTCTCCTGTGTGTGTGTATGCATGTGTGTGTATGTGTGTTTGCTACCTATAAGGAGAAAGAGCCTGAGAAATATTTTAAAGTTTATAACAACAGTTATGCTGGAAAGTACTAATGTTATTGCAGCCTTCTGTACGTATTTACAAGGCACTAATTACTGCATTGATTCTTTTAAAGAACTGTGAGCAGACGATAAATGAGAAACCTCCGCATCTTTTTTTTTAACTATGTTATAAACCTAAAAGTGTTTTCTGTTTCTTTTTTAAAAAAATGATGATAGCCAGGCATGGTGGCTCATGCCTTTAATCCCAGCACTCCAGAGGCAGAGGCAGGTGAATCTCTGTGAGTTCAAAGCCAGCCTGGTCTACATAGCTAGTTCCAGAACAGCCGGGGCTACAGGGTTCTGGAATGTGAATGGCACCAATAGTATTTTAAGTATTTAATTCATTATGACAATATAATAGAAATTAACCAGTAGTAGAAAAGGGAGACTGGAGCAACAAGAACCATTCTTAATTTTGGCATTTAATCTTTAAAAAGTTTTGATAATAGTGAGAAAGAGTGTTTAATTTTCATCAACTATGGTTGTCTTATTAAGACCTGTGTGGAATTAGACTCAGAAAAGTCTGCTTCATTATAAGTATATAGTGCTCTGAAGACCCTGCAATTTTAAAAATAAAATCTCAAAATCTCTTAGCTATACTGAGATTTGAAACTCATTTCCAATTATTTCCACAAAACCACTCAGATAATAGCTGTTTTGCAAATTAATTTTGCATGAGGCTCTTTGGGGTCCATCTTATATTACCCTCCAAACATATTTGACTTCTGAGACAACTGAAAGAGCCGTGATTAATGTGAATTGGTATTTCTCATAATGTTTACTGTACCCATCAATAGTGGCTAATGTAATCGCTTCCAGTAAGCAACTGCTTTAAAAACTTGAAAATGTCTAGTCATAAAAATAACAATGCCTCTGTCAGTCCTCCATATTCAATATATGATATTTTTTGTATAGAAACGAGAACATCATGCACAAAATACACATAATAAATTAACCATTGTTCAAAATTAGACTCAGGAGAGTTTGGATGGAATGGGTACAAGGCTGAAAGGAAGCCAGTTTGGAGTATGTGCTAGTTGCTTTTCTCTGTGCTGTGACAAAATGCCTGACAACAGCAACCTAAGGAGAGAAGAGTTTCTTGTGGCTCAGTTTGGGGGTGCACTCTGTCGCAGCCAGGAAGGCGTGGTGAGTTGGGAGCGAGCTTGCAGTGGTGGCAGGAACTTGAGGCAGCTGACCGGAATGGATCAACACTCTGGAAGCAGAGTGTCTTTTTTTCTTTTCTTCAGTCAGGAACATCTGCGCATGGATGCTGCCTCGGACATTCAGGGTGGGTCTCCGCTCCTCAGTTACATTTCTCTGGAAATGCCCTCAGTGGCTCCAAATCCAGGCAAGCTAACAATGAATGTTACCTATCACTGAGATTCTCTGTCTTAACAGCAACTGTTGTTCACTGAGGTGTCTCTAAGCTGAAACCAGGTTTGCTCCACTAAAAACAAGCTAAAGAAACAGTTTCTAGAGTCCAGGGCCAGGATAAGACCCCGGAACTAGGCTGTCTGCATCTAAATGTCGGTTCCACGCAGGAGCTTGGTCACCCTGGACCCATTATTCAGAGTCCAGTTTTTCAGTCACTTACAGAGATCCACCTGCTCCTGCCTTCTGAGCTGGGATTTAAAATACACACAACCACAACCTGCTACTTTTCTTTCTTTCTTTGTCTTCCTTCCTTCCTTCTTTCTTTCATTTAAATTTTTTTGCTTGATCTCATCTTTAAAATCAGGGTAACAGTGTACCTACCCTATAGTGGTTTGGAGAATTAAAGGAGAACTCAGTTTGGCATGTAGTAAAAGGACAACCAGTATTAGTTTATTTAGGACTTTTAGTATTATTAATATGTAAATAGTGTTACCATAGCCATCAGTTTATTTTGAAAAGGAATGTGTGTGGTTTATAGAAAAAGAAATTTAGAAGTACAGACATCTAGAAGAAAGGAAAGATAAAGAGCAAGCTGAAACCAATAAATCACTAATTAAATCATTCAGTTAATCAAATCAATGAACTAACTAATTAAAACATCTTGCAAAAGTCACCAATAAGCTAATGAACAAAACATTTTATAAACATTCTAATTTGTATTTTGGCTGATATTTAGAACATTCAGAGAACAGCAATACCAAGGTTTCTTTTTTTTCTTATATGTGCCAAGAACTATAAAAATGATCTTGAGTAACTCAAATGTAAATATATAATTCTACTTATTTAGACAACAAAACCACACACATGAGAAATAAGACAAAGAGAGTAAGGGACTAGTAAAGTAAAGGAGAAATAGAAGTGACTTCATTAATTTTTGTGCATGTGTGCTGGTCCATATGTGTGAGTGCATGTTTGGGGATCCATACGTGTGCGCATGTTTATGGAAGCCAGGGGAAAACCTCAGGTGTCATTACTGTATTGCCATCCACATTTTTCTTTGAAGCAGAGTCTCTTACTGCCCTAGAGCTCACCAAGTAGGCTGGACAGTGATCTCCAGGGATCTACCTGTCTCTGTGTCCCCAGAGCTGAGACTTCAGGCATGTGCTACCATACCTGACTTTTTATGTCAGTTTTGGAAGTTAAACTCAGATGTATCAAGCACTCTACTGACCGAGGTATATCCTCAATTTGTAATTAATTATTTTTTGCTATCTAAACACCGAATAGCTCTTAGCTTGGCTTATGTGGGAAGATACTACTGGAACAACAGACTTGGCATGCCACCTAGAGGTAGGCTTTTCAGGGGGATTATCATGTGTGACTATGGCTAAGCTGCTATTTTCTTGCCCTGGAGCAGAGGCTCAGCCTTCTATTCATGCTAACACTCAAAGCCTGATTTTTTTTTTCCATGAAGGAACAGAAAGGGCAGTTGAAAGGGCAGCTTGAGACATTCAGACATCCCTGGGGAATGTCTCTAAATCCCAGCTTTTCTATCACTGGAGGCCCTGGCACATCTGTTTGGTGCCTGAGCCTGAAGCCTAACTTCTATAGACCCTGTTTGGCTGCTCTATTTTCCCCTTAAATCCTCTTCCCATATAGTCCCATGTTAAGGTCTAATTTGCATCACATTAATAGTTCTCAACAAATGTCTGTATTGTATGTGTCCTGGGGAAAGAGCTGCCAATTTTTGTGTATCTTTCCTTTTCCTCAAAGAGCAGCAGCCAATTACCCAGGTCTAGGCCACTCTCAGATCTCATTCTGTACTTTTCCCCTAGGAGGGTTTATCTTCCTCTGAGCTTCATGTACCTCATGTTGACTTGATGTCTCCCAAAGTTTCCTGAGCTCCAGGCCAAGATACGCTAAACCTACATCACACATTCCCACCTTGACTTAGTGTCTCCACTCTCTCTCTATTTTTTTTTTACTTTAAACTCAACATGACCCAAGTAAAACTTATTACCTGCACTACTCCACATATACAGCCACACACTCCCACATTTTTTGTAGATTCCTTAGCAAAGACCTCACATAAGCAGACACTTGAGTATAGCCGAGATTCTTACCTCCTGTGTTCATTAAGACTTATTCTATTCATTTTGAGGCAGAGTCAGGCTATGCAGTCGGGCTAGCCTTCAATTTGTGATTCTCCTGTCTTAGCCTCCTGGGTTCTGGAAAACTTACTGATTCTACACAATAACAATCTCTGTAGTCTAACCTTCTTGTCCCCCAGCAAATGGCTTAATTCAAGTTCTTATCTCATAACTACTGAACAGCAAGCCAAACAGTTGGTTTGGAGGTCTTAAGAGTCTCCTATGTTACCCTCAACACTATTTTAGGATAATGATTGTCTTTAAAATGCAATGTCTTCATGGAAGTTTTTGTGACTACAGCATAAAAAGGAAGAAGTTTGAAATCAAGGAAAATCTCACCCTTCTGGTACTACTCATGTTCGTTTAGCCGCACTTCCATGTTCAGTTCAGGATTACAGTCCCAAGATTAGCCCCTTTCCCAGACCGGTAAGAGACACAACACTCATGAGAAAAAAAAAAATGTATCTTTTCTCAAAGGAAAAGAGCAGAAAATAACTGCCTCAGAAGATTGTAACATAACACAAACATTTTAGATGGATAGTGTAACACAGGATTTTTATAATTTTCAAAATGAGAAGTTTGTAGCAAGCACAGAACATCAGTCTGCAAATGGTACCTACAGCATTCTGTTATTTCCTACCTCTGCTTGTTGTTCCAAATGTCCATTTAAAACAGGCCTTACACCTACTGTGGTCATGGATTGGTAGAATAGTTTTCTGAAAATGACAATCCTACCAAAAGCAATCTATAGATTCAATGCAATGCCAATCAAAATCCCCATGATATTCTTCACAGAGCTAGGAAAATACCATCCTAAAATTCATATGGAATCAACAAAGAGCCCAGACAGGATAATAATAATAATAATAATAATAATAATAATAATCTTGGACAAAAAGAGCAATGCTGGGGGTGAGGGGGAGGACCACCATACCAGATCTCAAACTATATTACAGAGCTATAGACATAAAAACAGCATTGTACTAGCACAAAAACAGACACATAGACTCTGGTGGATGAATTTGACCAAGGAACATCTGGATATAAATGCTTGACCAGATAGGCTTTAACATATGTGACAGAATGCATGAAATCCAGTGAGAAGGGTCTGGAGGAGACAAGAATGGGGAAGAGGGTCTAAATTTGATTAAGATCTATTATGTGAAATGCACAAAAACTCAACAAAAATATTTTAAAAATAGGACTTATAAAGAGTAGTTATAAAGTTAACACTAATAACATTTGGATTAAAGACAAAGGGAAAGGGCAAAAACTTCTAAACTTCTTTTTATTTAGTTCAAAACTTGAATATAGTTTATAAATCTGTCAATAACGTCATTCTGCATAATTATCATGAACACTGAAATCACCTAAAGGTACTGACAGGCAGAACTGACGACAGCTGAAACTGAGTGCATGATATACACTTTCCAATGATAGCAACTGAAAGGCACTAAAATGCATAAAAATACACCTTGGGCTGGGTATGTTGGCACATGCCTTTGATCCCAGCCCTTGGGAGGCAGAGACAGGCAGATCTCTGTGAGACTGAGGCCAGCCTGATCTACACAGTGAATTCCAGGCCAGCTGGGGCTGCAGGGAGACCCTGTCTCAACAAGATTAAAATTAAAAAAAAAAAAAAAAAACAGAATGGATCAGTAATTCCCACCAATTGTTTTAATGATTTTTTTCCACCAAAGGTGTCATTCAGGCATATGTTTCTTTTTATCCAGTATCGAATTAGAAATGTTGGAACTAATATATCATTAAATTAAGAAGCTTAGCATCATATGCCAATGATATGACTTCAAGTTTGGATGAGGGAGAGTGACTGACTATTTGGTTCATCATTGCCTTGGTTAATATGATTGTCTGCTTGACAGTATCTAGAATCACTTAGGAGACAAGCCTCTAGGCATACCTTCGAAGGATGATCTAGATGAGGTTAATTAAGGTAGGAAACCACCTTAACTGGGGATGGTACCATTCTGTCGAATATGATCCCAGACTGCAGGAAAAGGAGAAAAGTGAGCTGAACACCAGCATTCATCTTCCTGAGTTTCCTGAGTTTCCAATGTGACAGATTACCTCCCCATCCTGTTACCATGCCTTCCCCACCGTGATGAACTATACCCTTGAACTGTAGGACCAAAATAAACCCTTCCTTCCTTACACTGATCTTGTCAGGTATTTTTTCACAGCAATGGGAAAACACTTTAACAATTGTTTCCTGGGAAGATGTGAGGTATGGCGTCCACGAGGGAAGTTCCTGCTTGGACTATGAGTGCTTACTGAGATGCTCATAAACAGAGAGGTAAAGATACCCACATGGAGTGATTCCAGATAACAGAGAATTAAGGACCAAAAGGAAAGACAGAAAGACTGAACGCTCTCAGCTTTGAGATAAGGAGGGAAATATGGCTTGATGTTGGAGGACACAAGCTTGCATAGAAGCAAGGCTGTTATTTGTCCACTCCCTGACTGTTTACCAAATGGAAATATTCTAGCACACAGAAGACAATTAGAAAAAACATAAACAGAAAATGAAATAAAATGCATAGAAAACATGAGTAACACAATACAAATGAAGGTAAAGATAAAGCTAGAATATAAAAAATGTATATGAAGACTGAAGGACAGAGGTTTGGCATGGTACGCACACCTTTTATCCCAGCACACAGGAGGCAGAGGCAGGTGGATGGAGGCCAGCCAGGGATAGTCTACATAGCTAGTTCCAGGCCAGCTGGGACTACATAGCGAGACCCTGTCTCAAAACAAACAAACAAACAAATCAATAGACAAAAAATGGAAAAAAGAACAGAAAAAGTGCAAAGTCTTTTATTTAAAAAATTAAGGATTCTGAGATGTCAGCTGCAGAACTGGATCATGGTGACACTATTCTCAGCATTCAGGAAACTGGAGCAGGGGCTCTGGAAATTAAAACTGTCATGCAATGCAAAGCTGGTCCAAGGCCAATCTAGGCTACGTGGTGAGACTCTCTGTGGGGAGAGAGTGAGATTGAAGTCGAAGGGCCAGAGCATTAAGCCAAGAGCATATCCTTAAAAGCCTAGAACTCGAGGCTAGGAAAATCGCAGTCATTAAAGTGTTTGCCACACAAGCGTGAAGACCTGAGTTCAGATGGCCAGTGCCCCTGTAAACTCCTGAGCAAGTGGCACATCTCAGCACTGGGGAGACGGAGACAGGAATTCCTGGGTCTTGCAAACCAACCAGTTTAGTCTGAGAGTGCAAGTATGCAACATCAAGCCCAGTTGGACTTACTGTACTTTCAATTCAGGATGGGACATAATCCCAGTGTAAGTTTAGGAGCTTCTGTATCTTTTTTATGTGTTCAAATTTATTTATTCCCTTTCAGAACCCATGTAAAACAGGACACTGGAGTTTCGCACATTAAGAGGATAAAAATTAATTTCCTCCCACAAAAGATAGAACTATTAGAGCCTTAATGGATTATTCATAAATAAAACACATATCAAGCGCAACGGTGGCTACTGACTTGAGTCCTAACCCAAGGTCTTAGAAAATACAATCTATGGGTTCCTTTGGTAGAGTACATACTTACCTGAAAGAAAGTCCTGAGTTTGGCCTACAATATTAGCACTCAGACATTCAGGAAGTGAAAGAAGGCGTATCAGAAGTTCAAGGCCATCCCTAGCTCCATAGGGAGTTCAAGGTCAGCCTTGGCTACATGAGATCCTCTGCCTAATAATAGAAATGATGATATATTCCAAACAAGAAACATAAACAGCTAATGGTTCATTTGTTTGACTAACCTGGAGATTAGCAATTCATTTCTTTTTACTTAATTGGCACAAGAGGGAGCCGCAGGGGTGTGAAGTCCTCTCCTACCTTACAATTCCTGCATGAATGCTCCGTCTCTCACTCTGCTTCCTTAGAAGCCAAGGCTTTCTTTGTGCATCACCAGAAATTCTCTGACAAATAGATATGATCACAATACATTCCTACAGAATCCTTCACTAAAACTCTGCACCTACCACACACTATAGATGGGGCCTCGTTCTCTGGAATAAGCTTGTAAGTTTCTGTGGCTGCTGCCTAACAAGATGACAAATGGAGCAATAGCTCCACTTTCAGATAATACTGAATTCCTCCCTTCTTTTCAATTACTGTTGAATTCTGGGGGAGGGAAGCAAAACTTCAATAGCCACTGAAGATTTATTCTTTCAAACAAGTTAGCATTCTCATTCCTTCAGGTTCTTTTAATTCATGTTTATCTTGACCTGTCATCTCCTGGTGAAAATCAGTGGCTGTTCCTCAGAGTGATGCATTTTGTTAGTACCATCCTTCAACCATGAAGGAACCAAATTTCTGAGTGTCCTCTCTCTACAGGGGACATTCCTAAAGAGTTATGGGTGATGTACTGCTTGACTCACCTAACTGTTACTGACAAATTTAGTTAATAGTCTACAAATATTGAGTGGCAGACTATTAGTAATATCTGAAATACAAATAAAATATCCCAGGACTGGAGAGATGGTTCAGTGGTTAAGAGCACTGACTGCTCTTGCAGAGGACCTGGGTTTGATTCCTAGTACCCACATGGTGACTAACAACTGTCCGTGACCCCAGTTCCAGAATTAAATACAAGATTGTAACATTAGTTACTAGCTGGCATATGTGAGGGGTTTTGTCCTGCTAATAAAAAAAAATTAATATTTTCCAATTTCAAGTATACCAAAACTATCATCAACACCAGAAGTTACATTTTAGTAACAGAGAAAACAAATAATCTTTAATTTTTAAGGGTTGGGGGTACTCTACATGTAAAACACAGTAATTGCAGGACCAGCACAACCGGTCCATGACCAAGGGCTGCTCACCCCTACACCAGCAGTCCACACTGACTTGTAGCTAAGCTTAGTATGAATTTGCTTGCTGAAGCCTGTTCCCACAGGACCAATGTTTCCATTAAGCCTGTTGATGGGGATCTTTTTCTTAAAATCAAATCATGCTCAACAAAAAAAGAATCATTTGATGTTTATACTTTAAATTTTTTAAAGATATTTGATGGAGATAAAATGATCACTAATCACTCATATACCTTTTGATGCTTTCTTAAAGAAGAAAAAAAGTATAAGAGAGCAATAAATCTCAGATTATTAGTCTATTAGTGACATAAAGGAAAATCCTGGGGAAGAGTACATATCTGTCTGCTCCGACCTCCTAATAGTCTTATACTCCTCTAGGGCTTTCCCTTGGCATTCAAGAATTTCCTTTGAATTTGTGTTTTTAGTATCTGATGACTCAGGAGTTAAGATTCTATAAACTCTTGCTATGGATGAAATGTTTGTGTTCCTCTAAAATTCATAGTCTGAAGTTCTGGGCTTCAAGGTGATGAGTGATGTTTAGGGAGACTTCCAAAAAAAATTCCAACTGCTAAATGTTTTCAAGCCTTAACCTCCCTCTTCAGGACTACTAGCACTACTCTAGTTTGAGGAAATAGTTCAAAAACACAACCTATAAGGATAATTTGCATAAAAAATACCAAGGATGGCTACATATAAAAATTTGTGTACCCACTGTGTCTCTATTTATTTCAAACAGAATTTCTCAGATGTCATCTAGTCCCAATTTTGTTTTTAAAGCAAGATATCATATATCCCAGGTTGGCCTCAAACTTGACTCCTTATGTAGCAGAGGATTATCTTGAACTTCTGATCCACCTGCGTCCACCACCTAAGTGCTTGGATTGTAGACCACTTGGATTGGTTTATATCATGCTAGGATTGCATGGTAGGCAAACACTCTATCAACTGAGCCCCCAGTCCAGATAATCGATAAAACATTTCAAGTGGAAGTCATAGATCCAAATTTGAATAAGGTATTTCTACTAATTTTATCTGGGAAAATTTCTTCTCAAACCAATAAAATGAATAATTTTTAATACTTGATGTAAGACCTTGTCAAAAGGATTTTAAAGATGAAATACATTGATAGCATTTTTTTTCTTTTGGATATGTATATTTTCTTACCCACTTAAATTTCAGTAGTCAAATGTAATTATTTGGGAAAATAATATAATATATAATAATATGTAAATATTCTGGGAAAATGTAGCTTATATGACAATAAGACAAGGAAGTTTAATTTACTTTGTGTCCAAACTGAGGGTCACATAAGTTGTGACCAGAATTTAAACATGAAGATTTTTGTGTTCAGTATATCTGTGTGAATTTAATAGGTTGTAATATTTTTAGAATTATTGTAGGACAACTATCTGTTGAAAAAAAATAATTCTACTGAAAGCCATTAGTTTAGTCTACCACTGTACATACATAAGTCTGTAGACAAAAGCAGGTGAATTGTTAAATTGAGTCCTCCCTCCCCACCCCATTAAAAACTGTTTTTCTGCCTCCCATTTCACAAGAGTAACCCATAGCAAGGTCAAAGTCTTAAATGTGTTATTTGTAGTCCTTTTCTTCTCAATGATCAGTAAAAACTAAATTTCCCAATTGTCATTCATGTTTGCCTTTCATTACTTTTGAAGGCCAGAACCTTTGTAACATATTAAACAGCCAAAGTCCTGAAACAGTACAAAGCAATGCAAAGCTTGAGGCTCCAGGCCTTAAATGACTATTGCTCTAGGCATAGAGGTCTGTGCCCTTGCTTAAGGGCACACCTTTAGGGAGACCTAGAAAGTAGACAGCTCCTGGATTTCTATTTCCAAAGCAAGATTTCTTTTTTGAGTTATAAATTTACATACTCAATATTTAGGAACATCGGTTCCAGGTTTATCACAATGAAAACCCACTTGCTTTCCAGCTTTACACTGATTGCATCACCAAAATTTTAATGACAGTTTCTTACAGGGAGGGACTGTAGGTAACCCAAACTCATAGAATAAGCACCAAGATGGAACTATAAATAAAGCATAGGATGGATAATAATGATGTGCCAGTGTGAGCTCATCAGCCATAACAATGGACCACTGTCTGTGAATGTAGACAGTGGAGGAGGCTCTGCATCTATGATGCTAGGGGTATGTGAGAAATGTGATGACACTGTAGCTTTGCAACCGTCTTGCCATCCACCTAAAGCTAGTCCAAGTCTAAAATCTAGTAACTTTTAAAGGGCCTTTAAGTACCTTTGAAAACACTGTCAAGTCTGTTGTTCAATAGCTGTTGACATAACTGGGATAATCAAGGCCTCTGTACTCTGTTTTCCTCAAACTTGGCTATTCGACTACTTGAGTAAAATGTTCCATAAACGAAAAGCAAGCCCATCTTTTTGCCCAATTTCTAGAAATGATAAAATATAGCTGAATGTGTAACTGATATTATGTTGACTTTTTCTTGGAAGTTCTATCATTCGAGCATAGAGAGACAAGCTTTGAACAAAAGCATGAACTAGAATGTGTATATGAAATGTACAAAAGTGTGGGAAATTACAGAGATTCCTTTGCACAGAACAATGGGAAGTTTCATATCTAACCGTAAGCCGATACTTTTTAAGTAAGAACATTTTCAACACAGAGTAATTGTTCCATGTCAACCATTATCTTCCTTACTAAAGGTATGCTTGAGGAGGTGTGTTATAGCTGCTTTCATATGTCTATTCCCTTCAGTTTTATTTCTGTGCTACATAGTAGTTGATTAGTACCTGATTTTAGAAGGAAATAAAGTGGTTTTCAGAGATATTTGCAATTCTAAAAAGTAGTAAAAGTTCGTATAAGACTCTAAGGGTCAAGACCCTTGCAGACTGCCTAAGAGTGCCTGGATTGACCTTGTGATAAGAGATGAAAACAATCTAAGTGTCCCTCAACTGAAGAATGGATAATGAAAATGTGGTACATTTGCACAATGGAGTTCTACTCAGTGGTAAACAAAGACAAAATAATAAAATTTTCAGGTAAATGGATGGAACTAGAAAATGGTTATACTAAGTTAAGTACACAAGCTCAGGAAAAGAAATGAGGTATGCTCTCCCTCATTTGTGTATCTTAGTACCAAATCCTTATACGTGAGTACATATCCAATGTAACCTCAGGAACCAGGAAAATGGAAAGTAACCAGGAAGGAAGGAACCTGAGAAAGAAGAATAATAAAAGACAGGTGTTACTAAGGGAGAGATGGTAAAATGGGGGCATTTAAATGGGAGAGAGAGAAGGCAGGTTATAGGAAGAACTAAGGGGTAAAGGGGAAGGACTTAAAGAGAGGGGAGACATGTATATCAACGGAGAAATGGGGAAGCTGTGGAGGAAGGGTAACACAGGAAGAGAGAGAGGGGAGAGGTAATAATGTCTCGCTAGTGTGGAGGGAATTGTATTAGTCCCAAAACCTACTGACAAATTACATATGCAATATCTTTGCAGCAGTCCATGTGTATAGCTGAAAGCTACATAAAAAGAAACAGTGCCAGACAGGAGAAACATTCCTTTGAATTGTTGGCCATGGTAGTCCAAAAGACTCTCAAAATTACACAGGCTATTGCCACAGCTCTTGATTGCCCCCTAGAACTTGAAGATAAGACCATATTACTAAAGACAGGACATATTACTGGCACAGGATTTAGAGCAATGGAGCTGGAACTGACCTGGAAATCACCTTCTCTGAAGGCTGGCTCTCATAGCTTTGGAGAGCACTACGCAAGCTGCTAAGGGAGAACATCAATCGATTATCCAACCCCAGCATTAAGGACTAATAACCACATCAATGATCAGCACAGCAAAATGACCATTGATGCAGTAGTGGCACTTTTATCTTGGAAATGATCAACAGCTACCTAATTAAAGCTCATTCAATAGGAAGAAACTCATGTACAATTCTGTAAACATAGCCAAATACACATGGTTGGAGAGATCATAGATCTTAGAGAAAACCTCAAGGCTGTCACATCCTTAGACAAATATAGTTTCATACTATGTGAAAAATATGAATCCTTATATTTAAAGACAAGTATCCCAGTCACCACTCTCCAAAGAAGCTTCTTTTGCAAACAACAGAGATTATTTCAGAATTCCACAATTGGTCATACACAGAGATTTTCTGTGAATTGCTCAAGGCTAAGTGGCACACCTACAATGCAATCTTTACATCTAATGCTCAAGGAACACAGAATAAGGAGTAAAGAGAACACTAATGCATCTCTCAAGTCTCATCAATGAATCTCCCTCATGCAACAGTGGGCCAGGAACACAAAAGATCATAAATGGCCAAAGTGTAGAGAATAAGAGTCTGCAGAGTGTGGGTCCTTGGACAGGACTCCATCCACCCAGGGTTCAGGGACCATTGTAGAAGAGGGGGCCGAAAGATTGTAAGAACCAGGGAGGAGGTGCATGACCATATGGAAACAGAGTTTTATAGGCTCCTGGCACCTTGTGCATATGAAACTACAGCAATGGTGTCAGCATGCACAAGACCCATGCAAACTCAAGCAGCCAAAAACTCAACACAGAAATGGGCAGCAGACCCCAATCTTATAGTAAAAGAACTACTTGTAGCTGAGCATTGCTGGATGAGGAATAGCCGATCTTCTTAAGGGGAGGGACTCTCAATGGTCTGACTAGATCCCAGTTGATGAACCTGTACTGAGGGATGTCTGGTGACACTGGCTTGACACGATGGGCCTTGAAAGAGATGACAAAATGTCTGAATTCTATTGGTGAGGGGGGAGGGGCTGTGGGAAAGTGCCAATGGGGGAAGAGGATACAGAGACGACTGGGATGGTCTATGTGAAATACACAAAAATTCAATAAAAATTTACAAAAAAAAAAAGACTAAATCTGAAGATACTTAATGACATTTCACATGAGCATGCTGGCACAGTGAAAACCTGTTCTCTTCCTTGTCATAACAAAGCATCGCCTTTTCAAGGATAAGCCATGAAAGGCATCAAAACTCCTAAAAACTCCTCTGTCACTCTTCCATTCTATATCCATACTACTTGAGCCTTCATTTGTCATCATAATATGTGTTATATTAGTTAATATATGTTCTATTACACATGGTTCCCTATAGGAATAAAACATAAATGAATATATATTTATATACATGGAAAGAGTATCATGCTTAACAGCAAGGCTATACTTTTACCTATATATTAAATAACTATCCCACAGAAAACCAAAAACATTAATTCTTCCATCAGAATAGGTTGCTAAGTCCCCTGAGGAATGTTATTTTTTCCAGTCCTATAACCTAAGTATGATATATACATATATATATATACACATATATATATTTAACAACACTAATGCCTTGATATTATATTATGTTACATGATAAAGAAATAGAAGAGAAAGCATGGATATCTGCTTAATATATGTGTATATATGCATAATTACATTATTTAAAATTAGGAAATAAACACACAGTGCTGGTTCCTGTAACTTGTTACATAGCACCGGCTGCTATTTACAGTAACCTTCTACCACCTGTTCTTTATTACCTCCACCTTTAGCAAGCACCTTGACAAGTGGGGTTTTGACTTGGAAGGGTGACCCAGACCTCCATCCCTGAAAGGTCTGAGCCATTTTTCATCCTATCTGGATTGAATTCTTGTAGTTTCCGTATGATCTTTATCACAAGCCAAGGTAAGATAAATAGTACCCCGAGGAACCTTCTGTGCTCCAGACATATTCTTGCTACTGTCCGTTTTGGAAAAGCAGTTCAAATTCTCCCCAGTAATCTGGTTCACTTGGCCCTGCTAACACTGTAACACCTTTTTAGCCTGTTTACTTAAGGAATCAAGAGCCCAAGCAGCAAGGGGAGGGGGTAGAGTTCAGTGGAACAGTTGTTGTGCCTCCGCAAAGAAACAGTCTTTTCAGTATTAGTCATTTATCTTTTTGATATGACTGAACTCCTGACAAAAAGTAACTTATGGGAGAAAATGTTTAGTGTAGCCTATGGTTTCAGGGTGCAGTCCATCATGGCGGGAGAAGCGTGGCCACTGGACAGGTTCTAAGGTGTACTGCAGCAGTGAGAGGCTGCTTCTTCACACGGGTACATCAAGAAGCAAAGCTAGACAGGAAGTACAACCCATCCCAAGAGATTAACTTCCTGCAGCTAGTTTCCATCCCCCTCCCCCAAAGATCTCACAACCTTCCAAAATCAGTTCCACCATCTGGGGGCCAAGTCTTCAAACACATGAACATGTGGTGAACGTTTTATATCCAAACCATAACACTTACACAGTACTTCTTATGTGCTAGATGTATTCTATATGACAACCCAATCTTTTCAAAAGCTCCATAAATATTCTATAATGTCATATAGTCTATGCATCTCCCTTGTCTAGTGAATTCTTTGAAGGCAAACATCTTGTGGTTTTTCTCTTTATTTTAAAAAAGTGAATGATAGAATCTTGCTACTGTTTGTGACTGAACACATTATTTCAAGAAATGATGATTTTAAAGACATTTTCTGTTTACTCAAGATACAACATGCCCACTTAGTTTACTGATAGTGTAGTAAAAGGAGATAGCTAGAGAACATAGTTATATAATGAGCCATAGTGCTGTCTAAATCGTGATTTATGAAGGAAAGAAGTATTTGGGAGGAAACATTTATCCATGTGCCATTAGCATTGTCTATGAGTGTTTATAAAATAAGACACCAGAGGCGCAAGAGAAGTCTTTGGCAAAGCCAGCTATGCTTTATCAACACAGTCCCCAAAGCCAGGAAACAAACGAATTCTAAAAATGACTATCAGATTCTTAACTATAACCAACAGAAAACACTGAAATTTGTTTATTCTTCAACAAGTTCTAAGTAGACATATTATCTTAATATATGGATTACTTAAACTTTTTACTTAGAATCAGTGTAATATAGAAAAAGAATAACTAGGTTAGAATCAGAGAGAACCACCACATCTTTCTCAAACTGGGTTACATTTCAAAAAAATCTATCAGAAGCTGAATCTAATGAGTAAAAAAAAAAAACGTGAATTTAATATACCTAATTTACAGAACACAATAGCTTCACATACTTGTTTTTAACATGCTTAGAACACTTAAATTACCCTACAGTTGAGTAAAATTATCTAGTAAAAATTTCTCTTTATAATAAGGTGTCAAATATCTCATGTAATATTTTGAATACTGTACTGAAAGCAAAGAACAGGATGATGGTAATCAATTTACTTTTATATCATCATTAAGTAAAAAAAAAAGCAACAACAATAAAAACCTTTAAATCTAAGATGTAACCATCGAAAGTCAGGAACTACATGGTTTGAATCTCTTAAAAGCTCTTTAACTTAAAAAAATTTCAGTGTTCTCCTCAGATTCCTGTTCAGTCTTATTTGAGGGATAATGCCTGAATAGTCTTGGAGTTGAAAAGAAAACACAACGAACATTTAGCAAGTATTCCCTTCTGTAGAAGGGCATGACCAGGCACGGTAGCTGTGGCATGGACATGATGTTCATGTCAATGCAAGTCAATGCAACACAATAAATATTTTCTTTTATGAATCTAGCAATTCCACTGTATTTCTCAACTCAGGAGAATTTCTGAAGTATGTTTTCAGCTTGCAAAACATCAAAATTATTATGGTTTCCAATTCAGGGCTGTTTGTTTGTTTCAGACAGATCTTACTCTCTAGCTGATCTCCAACTCACAGAAATCCTCCTTTCTCAATTACCTGAGTGCTGGAATTACAGGTACGAGCCTGTAATTCAGTTTTCTTGAAGCTCTTTTTTGAATAATTGAGGTACTGTAGACAATACTGAAGTTGGTACACATGCAAAGAGAAACAAAGAATCAATCACTCAGCATTTTTTCCATGTGGGGACGAAAATAAATCCCAGTTTAATATACTTCTGAGTGATCTATGAATAGCATTCTACTGTTTTATATGCAGCCTCCCAGGTGAACTGTGCTGTTCTATACATGACCTCTCTTTTCTGTGTGATTTAAATTTGAAACTTTGAAAGTAGTATTGTTGAAATAGGACAAAAGTCAACTCTCAGAACACGATTTCCAAACTGCAGAGGATGAGCTAACATTCGAGCTTTTCATTTTTGTTGCATGCAGCGATGCAGGTAGAAAGAACCATTTATCTCTGAGGGACACAGCCTCATTTGGGCCACTATATCAATGTATACATATTAATGAATGCTATTTTAGGCCTCAACATATTAAATAGAATCACTGCTCTGAAACTATTAATTTCAAAAGGTAATAATTCAGATTTAAACAATCAGCCTGCTGAACCATTGTCTTGGAATGAATTAAGATATGGGGAACTAACTTGAGGTATTTCGTCTGCCTTTATTTAGGAATGTCTGGGCTTCCCTCAAATAATACAAATTTCTTTACTAATGCCGTAAGCCAAACATTAGTGAATAGAATTCTATGTTCAACTAAGAGAAATGATATGCAACTAGCAAAAGTTGTGTTTTCTTTTCAACTCTAAGACTATTCAGGCATTATCCCTCAAATAAGACTGAACAGGAATCTGAGGAGAACACTGATTTTTTTTTTTAAGTTAAAGAGCTTTTAAGAGATTCAAACCATGTAGTTCCTAACTTACGATGGTTACATTTTAGATTTAAAGGTTTTTATTGTTGTTGCTTTTTTTTTTTTACTTAATGATGATAGAAAAGTAAATTGATTACCATCATCCTGTTCTTTGCTTTCAGTACAGTATTCAAAATATTACATGAGATATTTGACACCTTATTATAAAGAGAAATTTTTATTAAATAATTTTACTCAACTGTAGGGTAATTTAAATGTTCTAAGCATGTTAAAAACAAGTATGTAAAGCTATTGTGTTCTGTAACTTAGGATTTCAATAGAATCCTAAGTCTAAAGCATACAGATCCCTATGTCTAGTTACTAGATAACTATATAAAACTTTCACCTAATAATTTATCAAGATTATTACATTGAAATATCCTCTTTTCAGATTGGTCCAATAGGCATGGTGAACACTTAAAACAAATATTAACATCAGTTTGAACAAGTTCATGTGTATACTTTTCTCAACACAAGAAGGTAGGAGTCAAATTCTGATGCAGCTATACTTTCATAAAAGGAACAACTTCTGAATCAAGTGCTGCTCATCCATACAATCATTTGAATAAGTTCTTGTACTTGGAATAAGAATAGGCAGAAGGAATTTCATCTATTTACTAAGAACTGTTTACTTTTGTGTGAGACTAAATTTTAATATCAAAGTAATCTTAACCAAAAGGTGAGATGTAATGATTATTATTAATATTATATCTATGACAATTTTTTGGCACAAGGTCCCCTGGTCCAGAACTCACTATGTAGATCAGGCTGGCCTTGATCTCACAGAGATCTGCCTGCCTCTGCTTCCTGAGTGCTGGGATAAAAGGCATGAGCAATCACACCTGGTTCTATGAATATTCTTACAACCCAGACTGTCAACACTGGAAAAATATACATAGAACTCTAAAGATGAATGCATTTCTATATACTTTTCCTTAGTGCTCTGCCTACACTGTGAAAACAAACTGGTTTTCCATAAAGAATATATTTCTCAATAACAAAGGTTGCCTGGTTTTAAATGTTTTCTTTGTCATAAAGGTACAATAGTTCTAGCATTTTGCTTCTCAATATGTCGTATAATTAACAGGAACAACCTGTCTAAATCATGTTTGTTACAAATGACAAAGAAGAGTAAGTATCTAATAAGTATTAACATAATATAAATATAGCTATGCAGTAAGTTCCTTGGAGGTAAGAATTATGTTTTATATTCTCCTGATATGTTATCTTCCAATTGGAAAGTGAATGCCACAGTCTAAATTCTAATAATAAACATAACATGAAAATCTTCTGAAGCAAATTCTGAATGCAAACAGCCATAACTGAAAACTATGTCATGAATAATTTAACAGTAGTACTTGCATTGACATGAAAACTCCAACGTATAATCCTGCCCTGAAAAAGGCAATGCAAAAAGTGCATACTTGCAGCTAAGTGGCTATTAGACATAACAAAGGTAGCCTCTGGAAAAAAATACATCATGTCAAATTACATGCCTACAGAGAGGAAACCCAGTAAAGCGCCTGTGGTTGGTATTTAGAAATGGCATTTCACAGATGCACAACCTGAAAGAACAAGGAAATGCCTCTGACTGTGATGACAGTCTCTCCTCAGCCTGGTCTACACAAGTAAACATGCTAATTTAAATTCATATTAACTCAACTAGTGGCAGGTGTTATCAGAAGATGCAAGATTCATACACGGAAGAAAGGCTTCCTGTGATATTTGTCTTCTAATTTCACTAACTTCATGATATCCAGTGTCATCAATCTTCTGTAAATGGCAGGATTTCATTCTCTTTTATTGACAAACAATACTAATTGTGTGTATCACATTTTCTTTATCCATTCATCCATCTACAGACACCTAAACTGACACTATAACTTGGATATTATGAATAGTGCCATAATACACACTGGCATGCAGGCTTCTCTGTGGTATGATGACTTTGATTTCTTTGAGTCCAAGAGTCATATAACTGAATCACACACTAGTTCTATTTTTAATTTCTTTAGAAAACTCTATACTGATTTTCATAGTGACACTAATTTGCATCCTAGTAGCAACCCCATCCTCACCAGCATTTGTAGATTCCAATTTTCTTTTTTAAAAATATTTTATGTATTATTTTTATTTTATGTGTATGAGTGCATTGCCTGCATGTGTGTAAATGCATCCATATGATGCAATGTTCACAAAGGTCAGAATTCTCTGGAACTGGAGTTATGGGCAGTTGTTAGCTTATATGAGGGTACTGGGAACTCAGGTCCTCTGAAACAGTCAGTGCTCTTAACCACTGAGTCATCTCTCCAGCTCCTCAATATAGTTTTTATTTGTATTTCCTTACGGCTAAAAATGTTGAACATTTTTTCTGACGTCTACATTAGGCTCATGGCTTGAAAGATACCTTTTAGAGAAGCTTCTCTTGATCACCTGCCGCAAAATAAACCATCATCTACACTAACTTATATTACTACCAAAATTTTTGCAGCCAGGTATATATTTATAGTCTTAACACTTGAGAGATCAAGTCAAAATGACCAGGAGTTCCGGCCTAGACTACATGAGACTCTGTTTCAAAAACATTTTTTAAAATTTATAGTTATTTTAATGTTTCAGTTTGTTATTTGTCTCCAACTTCACACACATACTACAATGTTAGCTCTGTATAAACAGGACTTTATCTCATCACACCTAGCCCCAAAAGAGTACCTAGGACATAGGAAATAATAAATATTGATTATACACAAGCAAAGGACTGAAGGAGAGACCAAAGAAATCTAAGATAGGAAGAGATTTATAAAAAAAATTCTCTAAACAGTTAAGGCAGGGAGCTTTGGAAACTTGTTTCAAAGAGACTATAGCTTGTAATTTGCTGCCCATGGTGTCGATCATGGGCTCGTTATCCTACGTTTCTAAAGATGTTTTCCCTTCTTACTTAAAGATTATATGTCTCATGCTCAAATTTAGAGATCTGCCGACAGCTAAGTCAAAATCCACAACTGTATTGTATCATCACAGTGACTAGTTTTCAGAAATAATTAGCTGCACTCTTGGCTCAGTATCCTCTCATTTACTTTGACAAATGGTTTTCTTGGTTTCTCAGTCTTTTGCTGAAAAACATCCTTAAGCAGGTGCTCAGATCTCATGAACGCCCAGGAACAAAGAGAAAGCATAGAGGGAGGGCAGTCAGGAAGAAGTATTTGTGATCTGTCTTCCATCTGCTTCCCCAGTCATCCTCTGTGCAACTGTGCTATTTTCAGATGCAGGCGTCTTGATTTCAGGGTCCTTTCATGCTTACTGGAAGAACCAACCAGTTGGACTCCTGCTGCTACTGATGCACTCATAGTGCCTGCCATTCTTTTCCTTCTCCCCCCAGTTGTGAGAGGAGTTCCACATTGGTAGAATTCAGTATTATTAACAAAAACTACGCTACAGGAATTTCAAAGGATGACAACAGAGACAAGAAACCAGAAATCCGGTAATAAACTGCTTGTTTTAGGTCTAACAGTGAGATTTTTTTCAGAGCTATTTAAACAGTAGGACAGCTGACATGGCAGTGTGCAGACGTGGCTTTCCCCAGCCTTCTAGCTATGATAATGTGCATGAGGAAACCTTCTCTATCAGAACATTGTCTAGGAATGTCGCACCTGCTTGCATGACAGCTTGGGTTGACTCTGCCTGGAATATTCTGCTCACTTGTCTGTGTCTTTGTTTGTATTGCTCAGGCTTCATAGCCTAGGCTGGCCTCTAGACTTGCTATCACCTACCCACCTCCTGAGAGTTGAGATTACAGTCGTGTAGCACCCAACCCTGTTACCTTGAATACTTTTTCTCCCTTAATCAAATTACCTCCTGGCCGTTAGTTTGAGTCTCATGATTGTGTTTTCTGGAAAGATTATTTTGCGTGTGTGTGAATCATTAGAAATCAATATGGAAACCCTGAAGTTTCCTTGACCCAGAGCCCATATGCTTTATTAGAACTACTTGCTTCTTCTTTAATCTCCCTGCTAGTCCTTGTTCCTTGGAGGCAGAGACTGGCTTTACCTATTAACTTCAGCTCCAAGGAAGAACTGCTAACTTGGAATTTATTTCAAGTAAGTGAAGTCGTCCTCAGCTATTTATTCCAAAGATGAGTTGAAATGTTGGGGGTTGTTTTTGTTTTTCATTTTTCACAGCATGGATGTTTCCACGTACAGTCACATCTAATACTCAATTATTTGCTGTTTTTATACTCCCCAAATTCACAAAATGTGGTCACCCTTTGTTATATGAAGGCTACTAAATTGTCTTCATCCAATATTTTTTCTAATGAAACAGATGGAAACAGACAGATCTTTGAACTCTTCAACTATAAAATACTTTCAAGAAAAATTTGTAAGAACTTGATTAGTCAGAATCCTTTACAAAGAATGCCATTTCTTTATTCTTTGCGCCCTTAACTAATAAAGAGAAAAAAGAAAAATAACTAAAGAGATCCTATATTCACATTTTCGCTTACCAAATATAAATGCCCTTGTAAAAATGTGAATTTTCCTTTATTCATAATTGCTTTAAGTTTTCTTTAACTGATATCTCATGAAAAACAAACAAGTAATATATAGTATTTCCAGTTTTATAGTGGACATCAATAGGAAAACAGTATTCAGATTTACTTTCCAGGACAATATCTTTCTTTTATTATATATACTACCCAGTAAATTAGGAGACAAACACTAGTTCTTTCAAAGAAAAGAAGCTACACAGTTACCAGTTATGCTATACAGATTCTAATAGTTCACACAATGCTTGTTACCTTGGCAACTCAATGAATGACAGCAATTACACAGAAATATGTATTGTACTTGTTTCAATATATCCTAAAAAGGAAGATTCTGGAAACCAAGAGGACATCTCTATGCTTGTTCTGGGAATGCTGGGTTTATCCAAATAAGTGACCAGGAACCTTGTTTCCAGGTAACACACTAAATAAAATGTTGTAAAGGATCATGTACAGATGTTTAGGTCTCAGAATACTAAAAACCTTTGAGATATTAGGGTATATGAGTTTTCCAGACTGGGCTTAGTTTAGAGACACAGAATGAGAAAGGCAGAGAATAACGTTTCATTGTAAATCAAGCTAAAGCTTTTCAAACATTCTCCAGGGCAATTATGGGAAACCTGGATGCAGAGCCGAAGAGCCAGGTTTCTACCTCATAACCCGCCCAACAGAAAGTACAATTGCTTGCAGAAGCTACAGAAGGAAACTGTCTCCCACACTCAGGGGCGTGCATTTATAAACAAAAAGGAAGCCAGCAGTCAGGGCGGGAGGCGGTAGGAAGAGAGAAACTGTGGAGCTTCTCATTTCACCAGGAAAAGCGGCCACAGGGCCCATCATGCTGCAGAACAGAGGTCAGTAATGCTGAGAAATGGTCAGTGGCCACAGGGCAAAGCCTCAGACGTTGGAAGTAACATCTGGGAAGAGCACAGGAGATTCCTGGAGCCTGGCCAAGCCGGGTGGATTTAATGTCCACTTCTTTTAACTGTGGGGAAGCAAGAAGACAAAGAATCCAAAAATAGTCACAACAATGATAACAATAACTGCTATTTTAATAGCAATCCATGTCATAGATTTGTTGGATTACTGATTCCACCGAGTGACATTTTCAAACACACAGATGCCTTCCACCTAAATAGAATAACAGCAACAATTTTCAAATAACTCACTCAAAGTGGAGTCTGCAGATTTCCAGATGTCCACTACAAATATGAATTCTGGAGTCGGCATTCAAAGTTTTTCCTTTAATCTTCCTAACGAAGAGCCAGACACATTCATTTAATTGACTTCTTACAAGAATATTTCTAATATATATGAATTTTATAATTTTAAAATCATAATTTTTCTATATATGAAGCATGAAAGGGTTGAAAGAGTATACTCCAAAATATATATTTAATGGAATTTTTATGGATGAACAGATAAGGAACAAAGTAAATACCACGTAACAGTAATAAAAGATGTATCACAAAATAATAAACCTCCTTATTGTCCTGTCTTCTAGTTGTACTGCTTTTACAAGTTTCTGAGATATCTTTGGGAAATATTTCATGAACATACCAACCAACATCTCATATAAACATGCACAACCTGTGGGAGGGTTGGGGATCAAAAAAGACTAATAACACTGCCCTATCTGCTATCTTTTTTCACTGAAATATATCTATAGGAGCTCTCATTTTAAGGACATACACATGAAATATAAAAGAAGGTATATTTATGAAAAGCATGTTAATAACTATAATTCATTTATCTGATTCACTGCTGATATGAACTTTGTTTCGTGAGTATTTTGTGACTGTGAGAAATGAATGAAACCTTTCAAAGTATCTAAACTACTGATACAACCCTTGAAAAGGAGAGGGATGGTTCAATCTTTTGGTGACTACAAGGCGGTGGCCTGGCCAGTCACTGGTGTATGTCATTCTCTAGAATGGGGGTGGGGGAGGTTGTGGCCCATAAAAATTTGATGTTATCACCTGGCACATATCACCATCTGTCTCTCTATATCATTTCCTTGACTTTTGCATGTCTTCTACCTTTTAAGATGAGAGAGAGAGAGAGAGAGAGAGAGAGAGAGAGATTCTTCTCCCTTTGAAGTTCTTCCCCTTTCCCTGTTGACAACTTCTCTTTCTTATCCACTACTCACTGTTGTAAATGTATCTTAGTCTTCCATTTAAGGATGACTGTCTCTCTCATAGGGTCTGCATGGAGTCTGTCTGTGGCCTCATTTTCTCAGCACAAAGAAGTCTGGCCATCCATCTGGTAAGCATTATGTAAGTGTAAGAAATGAAAATAACAGTAAGTGCTGAACTACAGGTTCAAGTGGCTTCTTTTTAAAGTCTTGATAACATTTGGGATTCTAAAGAGTGTTTGGTTGTCTTTCCTCAAGAAACATATAGTGATAGTGCTGTCCTGTTGACCCTGAGTACACTGATGACAATACTTTGTGTTACATAAACTGACGTAGGCCTAAAGTGTGTGTATTGTTTCAGAGTCAACAAAATGCTTTCTCATTCATCATTCTATCTTTAAAGCTAGAAATATCCCATCCATTTTAATACTTTATTTGTAACTATTGCATTTTCAAATTCCAAACATGAGATTTGCCATTTTAAGTATTTCTTTTGCCAGCAAATCATATATCTTAACCCACATATATTTCTTTCCTTGGAATGACAGTTTCGGTGAGAAACAGCTTAAATTAATAGCCATCTCTGCTCTGTGTTTTGCCCTCTGTGAAATAATTTACAGTTTCTAGGCACTTTGTTTTTATAAGTAAGCAGCCACCAATGATTAGGAAAGGACTCAAGACAATAAATTTTCTTCACAAAATAATATATTAGCTAAACAGTGTCTATTAAATCTCCTATGTGATTGGTTTCAGTGCTATACCATAAATGACAAAATAAACCTTTGCTAGAACTTCTCAATATTCTGTCATATGGTTATAGATTTCAGAGTTTCTTCCCATCAGTTTTATGCTGTGCTATCTTTTTCTTGACAAACCGACAGGCAGCTGACAAGGCAAGAAATGCTAGAAAAGGTGGCTACTATAGTAAAATTTAACATAATTTTTTCTTGGGGGGAGAACTTCACATTTACTGTAAATACAAAAACCAGAAAGTTAGAATTTTTAGAAATTCACTATTTCTTTTAGTTGAACTTCTCACATTCCTCTCCCGGCACTCTTTCTTGTCCACAGCTCAGCTCCTTCATCAAGCAGTTAGCTTATCCACAGCTCAGCTCCTTCATCAAGCCCTCCACGGATTACTGCTGGAGCCAAACAATTATGTGGAAAACACTTAGGCCACAACATTGCATTACCATTCTAATAAGAATCATTCAGATTCTCAAGATTTCAGATTGTAAGAAAGAATATTAAATGGTATTTTGAAGTCTATGTTTACAAAAGATACTTGTATAATGAAAGTACTATGTGCTGTATTAAAAATCTTAATTTTCCAAACACTATGACCAAGCATCAAAACTTTACAGTAACTTAATGTGTAAATATTGATGAAGTTTAGAACACACAATTCCAAAATATGGCTTGTTGGCACTTAAAAAACCGGCAAAAGCAATAAAGTCACTTTGACGTTTCCCCTAGTTTTTTTTCTCTTAAGCAGGCCACAGGGGAGCTTAAGATCTAGTGGGGGGGTGGAGAGGGAGAGAGAGACTGAGTTGCTATATAGTACTGGCTGGCTGAACTCAAACTTACTGTGTAGGTCAGTCAGGCATTAACGCAATCCTGCTTCTGCCTCCAAAGGATTATTAGAATGCACTGCAAAGTTTGGTTTGGCAGGAGACCCAGCAGAAAATAACTAGAGACTCCAGCAGAAGAGTTAACAGTTCATTAAGGGCATGGGGCTAGCCTCCAAACTCCTGCCTGCAGGGACTAAAAGCCAATTGCTGTTTGGTAGGGTTTTTAAAGAAGGGGGGCCTAGTATTTTAATGGTATGGACGGACCTGTAATTGATGTCAGGAAGAGGTAGTTAACAAAATCCCAGCAGGTTATTGGTGTCAGGAAGTTAAGGACCAGGCAGAAAAAAATTGACTCAGTCTCCTTCTTACAGATGCTGATTGCGATTTCTGGAATGTTTAGCTGGAGTCCCCAAGGTAGCTATCTGCACATGACAACTGTGAGTCCTGAAATGTTTAACAACTGGGAGTTTCTCTTCCATGACATCTCACAGGCAGTACCACATCCAGCTTCATTGTTTGTGAGGCAGAGTCTTACTCTGTAGCAGAGGCTGGTCTTGAACTCCCAATCCTCCTGCCTTGGTCTCCTGATTACTGAGTGGGATTAAAGATATATGCCACAATAGTGGCACAGGAAGGATTTCTGACTTTTCCCTGAGACAGGTCACAAGACATCTTGTGAGAAGTGCTCACCCAGTGTCTGCAGGGAAGGACCAAAATCACTGAGACAGAACACGTTCCCCATAGTGTCAGCATTAGATCCCAGGCGTCCCCCTCTGCATTCCTCTACCACTCTTCACCCGTCTTCAAACTAAAACAATTTCAAGTTTCACATGGGGTTTGGGGGAATGATTTCATTTGCTCATGAAATCTCTCTTTTTGTCTCTGTCTCTCTGTTTCTGTCTCTGTCCCTGTCTCTCTCATACACACACATATAAAATCTTTCATTGAATAAATTGGTTTTCTTCTTATCAATCTGCCTTGTTAAAACAGCTATACACTTGAGATAGATAAAGAAAAGACATTTTCTTCCCATACAGTCTATACACAAAGATTATTAAACGAAGAAAGAAAAAGAAAATACAAGTTCATTTCCCCAAGGTTTGTTGTTTTCTACCTTTCTGAAGTCATTCCATTAAAACAGGACTTGTGTTTTAAAAACTATTCCTTAATTTAATTTGTCCAACAATCTGTCTCATCTACCTTCTCACTTACCCATCCACAATTACTAAGCTTGCAACTTCTTACATGCAGGGGAAAAAAAAAGCCTAGTGTCTTTTCAAATGGAAGTAAACCAAAAATGCTGGAGCTTTGAGGGAAGCAATCAGAAGTACCTTGAGCCAACAAGAGAAACACCAAAGGCTCGGAGACTTCACAAGGTTCCCCAGGGTGCTGTTCTTTCTGAGGCATACACACTTATACTGAGTGAAAGAAGGTCAGAAAGTGATGGACACAGAATATAGACTACAGAGACTGGAGAGCGAGAAAAGTTAGGATGTGAATACAAAAAATAAAGTTAGTATGTGAATAGGAAAGATCAGTTGAAAAGAGAAGTCCTCAAGTAAACTAGACACTGAGTTACCACAAAAGGAACTGAAATCCTTTGAAATATGTTATATACACAGAGGGGAGAGGAGAGAGAGAGAGAGAGAGAGAGAGAGAGACTGACTCCAGGAGAGGGGTAAAGACATCATCAGAAGCACTGAATCTACTATCCTTGGCTCAGAAACTATGTGCTTCTCTTATGATCTTAGCCTGGCGGTCAAAAGAATCTCATGTGTGTTTCATTTGCTTTAAGTACAATAATATTTTAATTCAGTTGTAATAATTCAACCAATCATTCTTTTTTAATCTTATTTTGTGTATATGAGTGTATATATATTTACATACATATATATATACATATATATATATATATATATATGTAAATACACCCATGTTATGCAATGCCCATGGAGATCAGAAGAGAGCATCAGATCCCCTCTGGAACTGGAGTTATAGATGGTTGCTAGCCACCATGTGGGTACTGGGAATCCAACCAGGGTCCTCTTAAAGAGCAGCCAGTGCTCTTAACTGCTGAGCCATCTTTCCAGCCCTAAAGCTTGGCTATATTCTTATTCATCCCATTCTTGGGAATTATTCTCAAGAGCTCATGCATGGTTGTTTTCGTTGTCTTTTGCTGCATTTTGTTGCTATTGGGTGTTTCTTTGTTGTTTTTCTGTTGTTCTTTGAGAAAGGGTCTCTCTAGATAGGAGAGGTGGCCTGGAACTTCCTGTCTTTTCAATCTTTTGAGTGTTATAGAGTACCAAACACCACACACAAAAGAAAGGCAAGGTAGATTTTACTATGGCCGGGCTGACTTTCAAACTCTAGGTGGACGAGTTCTGAGAAGCAGCCCTGATTCATTGTAGATTCATCAGCTTTTGTAGGCAAGTACAAGGTGTATAAAGGTTAGCTTCAAAAATATCCAACCCCAAACCCCCACCGGAGCCCATAGAAGCAGATGTTTCCATTTTAGCCATTGCCTTTGTTCCCGATTAAGACATCCTGGCATTATATCCAATCTTGAAGACCAGGAGAAAGTGTCAAGCACAGAGTTTTCTTTCCTCAAAAACAGGATGTCACTGCTGTAAGATGGAGTCTCTATGGTTTGGTTAGAGACCATTATCATTTCACAGACACAGATGTGGTCATTAACAATGGTTATTTGCTTAAGATGTTCCGCATAAGATTAGATACTCTTCTTTCACATAAGATGTTTACATAAGATTAGATACCAAATAGTGGTCTTAAATTCTCACAGGGTCCGGTGGGAGGCAGGAAAAATGAGTCACTCTGTTACACTGAGTTCTAGAGTTAAAGGAGTGTGCACCATGCTCAGCTTCCTTGCTTGTTTTAAGACTTTAAGAACTCAAGCCAGAAAATGGCAAGAAGTCACTCACTGAACCAATGGTCTGCCAACAACATACTGTCCACAGAGCAGGCTCATTCATAGCCCATAGAGGGCAGTGCTGGGGACTATCGGAATTAAACTGACTTCAGTGGACAGCAACCAGTAACCATCCTAATCTCTGTCACGGGATTATTAGCAAGACAAAGAGAAGTAACTGTCTTTCACTCAGTAACCACAACAACAAAATTATTTCATTTTCTACCTCAGCAAGAGGGTCGGTGGATAAACAGCAGTTATATTTTCATTTTCTATATACCTCTAAGGAAATCAAATCAAAATTATGCTTGGAAACTATTTGCTCATATTCTGTATTCTCTATCTTGTTTGACAGAACAGAAACTCCTCATAGGCATAGCTGTTGTGCTACAAACGTGAATCTGTACATCATAAATCCTCGGTGAAAATTTAGGAGAAAAGCAAATGAAAGTTTCTAGTGAACATTCTTCTGAAAGCAACAGATGAATTTCAGCTCACATTTAAGCTCTTATTTTAGAGGCATCTTGGCTCTAACCTTCCATATAGCGGTGCCCTGTAAAGAGAAATGCTGACTGTGTTTTAGTTGAATAAATAATAAAAGTATTCTAAAGCTTTCTCAGACCCTCTGAAATGCTTCATTCAAATCATTTTTCTCTAGGGATGGGGATGCAGGAATTTTCTACTTTTCTGTATCTCCACCTCTCTATCTGCAGACACCTGCTCTCAGAAGGATTCCTTGGAACCTGGCCTCCCTATGGAAGTCCTGCTGGTAACAATAAAAGACTGCAACCTTTATCCAGGCCTGGGACCTTGGCAGCAAACTGCAGATCACTCTTTTGGCAGGGCAGCTTTGCACTTTTGTTTTTACTCTCTCTGTGGGCATCAACTTTTCTTTACTGGACCCCTCAGAGCTTTGGGCTGACACACACAATTCCATTTTCAGGGCTAACAAAAGACTGTGCACAGGAGGAATAGGTCATTTGCAGTTTCAGGTTTCCCTGTAGGCAATTGTTTTGTTCCCTCAAGCCAGGAGGGAACTGGCAAACACCTGGAGGCCAGAGAGAGGACGTTCTCTGACTGTTCCGCCAGGTGAGAAAGTCTAAACAACTCTTGTCAACCTAAATGTCAGCAGATTGTGCTGAAGATGAGAATGACTGAAATCATTGTCACTATTGACTGTTCTATCATTAAACTGCCCAGAAGTATCAATGTTTTTATGAAGGATGGAAGTTTGCTATTTTAAAATATACATTTTAAATTAAAATGTATTTAAAATTAAAATTAAAATAAAACATTAAAATATTCACCATCAAGAAAATCAAAGATTATATATAACGTATGCTTTCTGAAGAATGAATTAGTGACTAAATTTTTCTTTTCTATTCTATATCAGACAGCTTTGCAATCTATGTCATTATTTTTTTAATTCTATGATGGGGGCTGGAGACATGCCTCAGCTGCTCTTGTAGAAGACCGGGGTTCTATTCTCAGCACTCACAGAACAGCTAACAACCATCTGTAAATAACCATCTGTAACTTCAGTTCCAGGGGATCAGATACCCTCTTCTGACCTCTGTCGGCACAACACTACATGGGTGCACTTACATACATGCAGGCAATACATTCATACAAGTAAAATAAAATAAAATATTTTTTTAAACGTCTATTAATATGGCCCATTTTTTCGCTATTGTTTTATGTTGTTGAGGTTAGGGGAATGATGTGGGAGAATGCCATGTCCTTAACACAACCCTTTTAACTATTTCCTCCCTTATCAAGGAGAGGTCAACAATTACTTTTGGAATCCACAGTCCACCAGAATTCAGCCTACTACACCAGTAATCAGATCCATTGAAAAAAATCTATACCTTATAATAGGTGCTACTCTGAATCCTAGAGTCTCCCTGTCCTGGAACTCTCCATGACCCAGCAGATAAGAGAGATTAACCCCTGACACTGCAGGCTCTGTGGCAGCCCCCCCACCACCACCAGCAGGTTACAGTCCCTGCATAGAGATGGGAGACAGTTGCACTCTTGCCCCAGGCCACTCCCCTTTCCCAGGCTGACCTGAGTGACAGACAGCTATCTGTGTAAAGCTGTGCGATCAGGTGCTCTCTCAAAGAGCTGAAATGGTGCTGAACAAAAGAAAGAATGTAGAAGATCTGGTTCTTCAACACAGAAGGCCTACTACAAATATGCAAAGAAAAGTAGAGAAGAGAGGGCTGGGAGAAGGGTGACACACACACACACACACACACACACACACACACACACGCCCCGATTTGAGAAGTAGAATAGAGTGTAATAAATGCTTGACAACTACCTTCCTGTTCCTTCTTTTCCTGAAAATATTTCCACCATTTCCTATTTCCCCTCAATTGTGAGCCTCCAAAATCCACATTTTGAAGACATAATGCCTACTGTGACTATATTTTGTGTTAGGGCCTTTACAGAGATAATTAAGGTTAAATGAGGTGATAAGCATGATGCCCTAATCTAATATAACAAATATATGTCCTTATAAGAAAAGACAAACACAGAAGTACACCCACCCAGAAGAAAGGTCGTGTGAGGGCAGGGCCTCGGGAGAAAGCAAGCTGGCTGGCATCTTGACATTGGTCTTCCAGCCTCCAGAAATGTAAGAAAATAAATTTCTATTCTTCTAGCCACCTAGTTTGTGCTGTCTTCTTAGAGCACCCCTACCAGAGAGAGGTCAGAGGATAACACCATCTTTCTTTACTGAGGATGCAATTGGCCTCTGGACTTGTATGAAAGAGTGCTAGCTTCTTCCTTCCCATCCCCACTGCATTTTACATGGGACCCTAATTTCTAGCTCTGAGGAATCTAGGGTTAGATGACAGATTTAAGCTGGCATTCCTGAAGTAATGTTTTTCAGGGAGTACTCAACTGTGATAAAGAATCCAAAATACATTCTGTCTCACTGTTTCTTTGCTGATGGTTTGGGTTTTATTTGTTTCATTCTTTTGAATTTTTGAGATAGGATCTCCCTGTAGCCCCAAACAATCTGGAACTCCCTATGTACACCAGGCTGGCCCTGATCTCACAGAGATTTGCCTGCTTCTGCCAGCATTAAAGATGTGTGCCACCACACCTGACTTGTTGCTGTTGTTTTAAATTCGGATCCCCAATCAAGTTTCCAAAAGGCCACTTTCCCATAACTTGGGGTTAAGATAGGTTCATTCTCAGGCCCACCTGGGCTCAGAGGGAAATAGCACCCTGATTTCTGAAGAGAACATGAGTTCTGACATTTCTTTGAAGTTAGGTATTTGATTATTCTGGTCACAAAATAATAATCATTATCTATCTGTCTATCTATCTATCTATCTATCTATCTATCTATCTATCTATCTATGGACCAGGGACCGAGTGTGGTGGTGTCCAATTTTAATCCTAGCACTCAGGAGGCAGAGCCAAGCAGATTTCTGTGAGATCTAATCTGAGAGTGAGGCTAACCTGGTTTACATAGGGAGTTCCAGGCCAGCTGGGGCTAGAGGGAGACCATGTCTGAAAACAAAACAAAACAAGCAAAGCCACACCATGTTCATCTTAAAGGTGTTATCTTTACTCGGTTCTTTATTTCTACTTTCCTACAGTTTATAAGGTTACTCCTTTTCTCTGTGTTCTTTCAGGTGACAGACCAAAGCAAGAATAAGGCAGCTCTGCTTCCTGTCCAATTACTTACACCTTCCCCCATTTGAATGTATGGGCTTGTCTGCCTGCATGCACTCAGTAGGAGTAGTCTTAATGACATCTCAAACATGGCCCTGCACTCAAATAGATGTCTTGTGTGCCAGAACATTACAATATTGGACAAGCTTGTACTTTCTATCATCAGCATTCATACACGCCCCTTTAATAAAATGAGTAGGCAGGATCTGAGTTGACCAAATATTTGAAGACAGCATTTCATGGTTCAGAACAAGAACCAAGAACTTAGTGAACACTAATATGATTAGTAAAATTCTCACTGAAGTGTCCTATGGGATCAAGCCTGAAAATCATCCATGCTCTGCTACAAATGTGCATGCTAGAACTACAGATGGCTGTTACCCACTTTAAGATTGTCTCAAGACACATTTAAAGTAATATAATCTGACAGCAGACCATCAGTGCATCAACTCCAGTCCTTTCAGTGATAAAAGTGATGTAGATCCCAAAATAGCATTAGACTAAGACCTAAAATGCTCCTGCATATACTATTACATAAAAGATTAAAAAATACAATGTAATTATAAAATAAGTCGGTTACGTATTCTCTATAATAATCCAATACAGGTAATATTGTTCTCATTTTAAACACACTGAAGTGAAAGTACAGAGAAGTTAAGTGATCCGTCCAAGCTCACATGAGTTCTTGTACTTGGCAGACTCCTAAAATGGCAGTATGGCTCTCATTCTAAAATGTCAGGTCCGTGCTTAGCCAGGCAAGTTATTCTGCCCAACCAATCCCAAGCTAAACAGCTCAGCCTATGTAATGGGAAGTTACCCTGCAAAGGCTGTCTGACTTCTGCGGCTGGTGGCTGTCTCTCTAATCCTGGGAGACAGCCCAGCGGTTTGAGCCCCCCATAAACCTCTGTCGCTCATAGGCTTGTCTTGGTTGGTGGTCTCTGCTGCCACTTTTCTATTCATCCATCTCTCTAACATTAAAGTCTGTAGTCAACCTCCATTCCACTACTGGAAAGCATTGGTTTGATGACAAAGTCCAAAGATCTAGATCTGATTACAAATGAGGCTAGTGAGCAGGCAGCAAACTCCGGCCTTCAGCATGCCTTATCTTAATTTAAAATATTTTTCTATTTTTATTTCATGTGCCTGAGTGTTTTGACTGCATGTAAATGTGCCACCTCTGTCCAGTGCCTGCAGAAGTCAAAAGAGTGTATCAGATTCCCTGGAAGTGGAGTTACAGACAGTTGTTAACCACCACGTAGGTGCTGGGAACCAAACCTGGGTCGTCTGCAAGAGCAGTCAGTGTTCTTAACCTGTAAGCCATCTCTCCAATTCCCTTCCTGAACCTTTTAAAAGAATGACAGACTACACAACATGTGGTTCCATTTAACTTAAGAATTGTGGAGTAATATACTCCCAGGAGCCCCAAATTTATATATCTGCCTTGCTTACAAGTAATAAGTAAATGAAAATTACTATTTACTTCTCTGTATGTTTTTTCATAATAATTGCGTTGCAAACTTTGTGGAAAAGCCAAGTTAGAAAGCCCAGGAAAGCCCAGCGAGAAAGATAGCATGAAGAATTGGATATGAATGGCGTTCTTATGCCTCTGCTATTATATCATGCTCATTGTTCAAGGGAGAAAATAAATGAAACTTACTGACCTTAATACCCTATTTTCATGACTTTAGTCTTCAAAATTTTTATGGTCTGTCCTCGAGGCCACTCTTTCTTTGTTGTTGTTTTTTGAGACAGGGTCTCACTATGCAGAACTGACAGGCCTGGAATTTTCTTTGTAAATCAGGAACTCACAGTAATCTGCCTGCCTCTGCCTCCTAAGTGCTGGGACTAAAGGCAAGAGCCACCACACGCAGCAGAAGCCACTCTTTCATCACCTACTCACCACTCTCTTAGTTTCCTCCCAGGTCTTAAAAAATACAAAGTCCTGATTCCATATCATGTCTAAAGCTCTTCAGTTCTACTATACCTACTTAGCTACAATATATTGTCACCCATCCCTAAAGACCATTCAAATCAGGAATTCTTCTTTAAAAGTCTAGATCTTTCTAGATCACCTTTTTCTGTTTCTAGATTCTTCATCACAGATCCAGTTTTTAAAAATATTATCCTGGCTGGGCCTGGAAGTGCAGGCCTTGATCCCAGCACTTGGGAAGCAGAGGCACGCAGATCTCTGTGAGATCGAGGCCAACCTTGGATGGCCTATATACAAACGATGGTATGTCTGAAGAGAGCTTCCTGTGCTGCTCATCCTTGTAATGGGTGCCACTTTGGTGCATTAGCTCAATTTTTACAAGAATTGATATATTTTAAATCAGTTTGGTTTTCAGAAGTCATGTTTCCAAATGAAAAATGCATTTTTAAAAGCTACAGAATTCACTCTTATGTAA